>OZ010677.1:67957048-68657048 GCA_963932185.1 Troglohyphantes excavatus | reverse complement strand
AACACATATTAACCAGGGGCGGCTCGCTCAAGGTAAATTTTGCACATGGGCAAGAAAATATTTTGACGCCCTCCTCCCTTCTTACCACCTCCGGAGGGGGGGGGGGATTTTATTCAAACCTTTTTTTTTTAATAGTATATGGATGAAAATTATCAACAATTGCATGATTTGACACAAAATATTAATAATTTAGTAAAATTGGTGTTTGATTAATAGAAATAATCATCACTAAAATAAAAATTCATTCAAAAAAAATTGCAATAATACATAGCAAATCAACATAAAAACTATTTTTATTAGTAATATCTAAAATAAATGTAGTAAATGACTTATAAACAGGGAAAAGGGTAGTAATGAAAATTTGTGTGGGACTCACCACTTCTTTTGATGCAGTTTTCTGAGTATGAACGACAGATCTTGCATGTTATTATGTTTCACATTTTCCGTATTTGCCAGAGGCTTTTTTAAATAAAAAAAAAGATGCGGAGAAAGAGAAATGTGATTTTTTCTCTTTATTGGAAAGTATTTAACAGTTTGAGTTATATGTAGGAAGAATTTCCTATACCAATTACGATTTACCTAACTATGCAACGCTGCTACATCCAAAGTCTGAATGTCGATAGTAAAAATAGTATATTATATAAAAAATATATAAATTATTCCAAGATATGTTTTTCGTATTTTAAGGTAATTCGTGAAAACTTAATATTTTGTTATTTTATGTGAAGACAGTTTCTTCTTTGTCATTTTTGGTAGAGGTATATCAGAAAAAAAAATTAGTAAAATTGCATTTGACATTTACAGATGTTTTAATCTATATTTTATTCTTATAAATTATCCTGAGCAGATTTTTATAACTTTTTATCAAAGAATATTCCAATTACAGAATATTAAAGATTTTATAATTCGTTTATTATTAGTTCAAAGACTACTTTTTAAATATGTACCACACTTTATTAAATTTGTAAGTTGTTGACGTTAATTTCTGCCGGCATAAAACGGAAGAGCACATTTTTTGTGTGCTTTGAAATATTGTTCAGAATGATATTCGTATAATTTTACAAAAAAAGTATTTATATTATTATATATTTTTATAAATACTAAAACAGCATTATACTATAATTGAATGGGGGAGATTGAAAAGGAAAATTCTCAATTGCAATCTTTTCCATTTTAATCTCACCCATTCAATTCTGCTGGCTTGTCGTTAGTAAAAACATACCAAGCAGATTTACATTCTTACTGCAAAACAATTGATGTAGTACTACACTATTATTATTTAGGTTCTATCTGATCTGCGAATATATAAGCGAACACATATTACATACATACTTGCCAATATTTCGAAAATCAAACCAATACAATTTAATTTTACAACAATTTTGTATGAATTGTATTGTATAACATTACAAAAGTATGCAGTTTAAAAAAAAACATTGAATGTATATTGCTCATTTTGCTTTTTATTTACTACCACCCTGATGAAATTATTGACTAGACATACCATTTTTAAAGAAGAAAAAGTTAAGCATTTTCAGCAAAAAATTCATTCATTCACCATATTTTTTTAAGTATTCTGTTGTTTTCAGAATTTTTGAAGTTCCTTTGATGATTTTTATAAAATAAAAAATCATTTCGAAAATTTCATTACAATTTTATAAATTAATCATTTAAGCGTTCAAAATGCTTAAAATTCGTACATACAGACAAATAGCATACGTTGGTAGGTGAAAAAGAAAAAATAGATATATAACAAGAAAATATCGATATGTGATTCAGAATAAAAACAAATGTATATATTTTAAGGGTGTAGGATTTGAAAAAGTACGTATAATTAAACTTCTAAATTTTTATGGAATTAAGTTGAAAGTTGACCCCCCCCTTTATTGCCCCACCTGAAGTAGTGTTTGCCTCCTCCCCCCCTAAATATATGTGTGGCTACAGGTCGGGTCCACGAGACACCACTGGCACACTTCGTACAGTCCAGTTTGTTATCTTAGAAGAGTTGCAGTTCCTCGATACCGATGCCACGAATAAGTTGTTCGCGTGTCCGTTCAATGCCAAAGCCTGTGAGTAGGGACATAAAAGTATGGGAAGAAGGTGCTAGTTCTGCTCTTATACCTACACTCTCGGAAATAACACACTCATTTTTGATCATTCAACGAACGTCAAAGGATACTTTTTTCGTCCTTTTTCAGACAATCGTTTTGCCGTTGAATCACTTGACTATGGAAGAAACGAGAATCTTCACATTTTTAACGAAAATAATTTACTTAGATTTCTTTCCAGTGGCATCAAGCTGATTTTGGTACGTATACGTCACAATTCAAAAGAGGTTATCTGGCCTGGTCGATAGCGCGCTTGGTTTCGGACCAAAGATTTCCTGTTTCGAATCGAGCCGACGATGTTTATTTGAAATCGTCCTCATTTTTGTTGAAATAAATTACGTGAAAAAAAAAGACACAATGAAATTTCTCAGTTCGAATAAATAATTAATCGGAGTATATAGTAAGCGCCTGTTTCGTCAAAAATGACAAAAATGACTTCAAAAACGAACATTTATTTTTAACAATATGCTAACTACTGTACGACTGCTACTCAAACGCAAGAACTTGGTATGCGTCGCTCGCATTTGCATGTTTATTTGACAATTTCGAAGCGAACGGAACGCAATTCCTTTTTCTCCTCAAGTTCCTGCTCGATACAAGAGAAAACAATCACCTATCGCACTCTCTTCTCCCCCTGTCACTCCATAAAAAAAGAAAACACCCGAAGAACATTCATTCTGCACTCAATACAACGACCCCCCCCCCCCCTTTTTTTACATTTCATTCGACCGAGAGGGGGGGGGGAGTTGTTTCTCTCTTCTGGAAGGATTCGATTATCAGAGAGTTCGGAAAAGAGGGGGCGTAGTGAGGAAGGAGGGGTGCGAAAACAGTCCGCGCGGTTCATCTCTCTGGAACATCCATATGCAAATGATTGTCGGTTCTGTCCCTCGCTTCCTCTAAAACCAAAGAGGCAAAACTTATTTTCCCGCGCCTTCACTTCACCGGCGACACACGAGAGTTTACATGACTTTTCACCACAATGCCAAGGTGGGAAAGCGAACATCGCCAAATAACGATCGGTTGAATGGTTAATTAACATTGCACTGGAGCAGCAGAATGAGCTATTGACGACAGTTCGAGGTCTATCTCGCAGGAAAAGGGAACATTACCACGTATTATTGAACCATGGTCAGGTGACGAAGTGAACACTTCAGCTGGCACCCTCAAGAGGCGTCCGGTCATTGGAACACGATCAGATTTAAAGTATCCCGTGTACAGTGGGGGGAGGGGGGGGACTGAACCACTTCCCTTCATACGTACACTATTTGTCGTAGGGTTAAACTTAATATACCATTTTGTAGGGAATAAAGTCTGTTACACAAATGATATGCAAAACATTTGCATAGGGGGGTGTCTTCATATTAAAATACAGAACAACTTTAAATTTTTAAATGTCAACACCCAATTTTGACTTACTATTTAGAATCTCCGTCAAAATTCACCGTCAGATATCAATTTGCTAGTATTTTGGACAATAATTTTTAAATACGAGTAGAGAAAACCTAGAGATCGTAATGTTAATGAGTTTCAAAAACTTAATTATATCTCTCGAAATAATAATTTTATTAAGGTGATATATTTATCTATGCTACTTCTAAACAACAAAAACAAAATACACTAACTTTCATCACTTTAAATTAAATTTTAAAAATATATTAAATTAAAATATTAATATTCAAAAATATTATGAATAGCAACTATGCTATATTTTGATAGTAATGAATTCAGAAAACTTGTTATATGCATATCTACAATTTCGTGATTTTCCTATTTTTAGTTTTTTGCTATATTAAAATGTGCATCAACGCGCTCATTTCTAGGGTCCTGCGCAAATTTAAAATCAACAGTACTTAAAAGAAATGTTCACCCATTTTGTGATTTATTAGCGCTGTGATCGATTTAGCATAAAATGTTAACTTCCTTATATACAGACGGATATACAGGAGTGGCGCATGTTAAATCTGATCCAAGTCCAATGTCCTGCCGCATATTGAAGTTGCGTCGGGTGCAGTTCATATGTTGTTCTCGTCATCTGACCATGAATCAAAAATACGAGGCGGCCTCCGTGGCCGAGTGGTAAAAGGCGTCAGCTGGTAATCCGAGGATTCCTGGATCGATCCTAGGCGATGGACTTGACAAAGAAAAGTAAAAAGTAGTGATCTTGTGATCGGAGGGTTGCCAGCTTCGCTACAAAATACTAAAAAATTCGTCCAGAACATCCGCAAAAATTAACGGCGCGTATACGGGACTGGTACACGATACATCTGATCGGGGTCCAAAGTCCCGACGTCTATTGAAAGCTTTGGGTGCCAGTTCAGGTGTTGTCCTCGTCATCTGACCATGGTTCTAAAATAACGAGGTGCATGTATGAATGTGTGTATGTGTGAATGTGTATGTGCTCCCAGGTCTTTCCTTCGAGGTTGACCCCGAACCGTCACCAATAGCCCACTGTGCAGCTCTAGTGCGACGTTAATTAACCAAACCACAGAACCGGAATGGATACAACACCATATGTAAGATATATTATTAAACTGATTTTTTAAAGGTTCAAAAATGGTGCACACATTGGTCTAAATATTGTTAGAAAACTTTGATGATTTCTTAATTAAACACAAAAAAAACATCTATTCATATTTTTGTTTTCAAAAGTATTAAACTACTTTTTGGACTCCACGCATAGTCTAAGACAAACATAATCTTATGTGGGAAAAAATCAGCAATTGCACAACGTCAATTCAGACTGAGATTTTAGATTTAGAATATTACATTCAAAGTTGGAGTTGGGAAACTACGTATTGGTACAAAACTAATTAAAATATACTTTTTTTTAAACTGTTTCCTCTGAATTTTAAAACTAAAGTAAATCATTGGTATACGTATTTTAAACCAGAAATAAATATTTTTTTCAAATTATATTCTATAATTTTTAATTTTTCTTACAAAATTAATTTTGTTATTTGCCCTCCTGTATAATTTCAGAATAGTATAAGAATACAAATGATAAAGTTTCACGTTATCAAAAATATCATATGGAAGTAGTAACGTATCTTTAAGTATAATATATACTGACTACATCATATTATTGGAACAATTCTAGGTGAATCTGACCACGAAAAGAAAAACCTCGGCGCTGCCGCTAAACTTTTTCTACCAGCGTCCTTCATTTCGTAATCCGACTACTATTTTGTTCAATATGGAGGTACCCCTCGAATGCGAGCGATGCATATTGTTTAATATATCTGCTTATAACTGTAGGAAATTAACGAAAATTTATTTTGATATTATTTTGGGGTGGAGACTATTTTACGTTATCAAATGTAGGTGTTTTTCTATCGAAAATTTTAAAATTGGTGCATATTTTAATATGAAGACATCGTTGTGCAAATGTTTTGCATTTTATTGTGTAACAGACTTTATTCCCTGTAAAATGGAATATTAAGTTTAGCCCTACGATAAATAGAGTACAAATGAAGGGAAGTGGTTCGTTTTTCTTTACCCCACTGTACATGCCGGTGGTAATAAAGGATATTTTTTGGACGATTTTGCGACGAGGGTTGCGAGTTCGAATACGGCTGATAAACAAGAGACTTGACAAAGTGTTAAAATACAAGGAACTTGTGATCGGATTGTTACCAGATTCGCCGAGACGTAACAATGTGTCGTCCGAACTTATCCTCCAATTTATACGGCGTGTATACGGGAATAAGAATTAGGACCCAATGTCCCGAGAGGTTGCGTCGGGTGCCAGCTCAGGTATTGTCCTCGTCATCTAGCCATGGTTTAAAAATACGACGCATTTCCACAATTTGTGCAAAATCACTGATTTAACCCTTTCGCGAGTTCTGGTACACAGCTCTACCACTAAGTACGGGAAAGAGTTAAAATTTCGAATTTTTTTTCACGTAAAAAATAACATCCAAGCAGTGTATCCTTTATAAAATGATATAGAGATACAAAAAATTTCAGTAAATGGATCACGCTTGTGCAATAAGCCGCCCCTACATCATACGCGACCTGAATAGGCGTCAAGTCGCGCACCAGTGAGAATTTAACGTGCACCAGTCCCACATACCCGTCGGTGGGAATTTTGTAATTTATTTGCGATTCTGGCATTACTCCGATCACAAGATCGCTACGTCTGATTCGAATTCGCAATCCTCTAATTCCATTTCCTGCTGTCTGAAAGAAAATGGCGGGCATTTTGTTGACTTGAAGTCGATGTGGAAGCCGCCATGATGTGCCCCATTTTTCTTGATACCGCAATATTTCGTATATTTTTTATGCTAAAATAAGCCGACATGTATTGCTTTTGGCTAAGTTTTTTTTTTTTAAACCCATTTTAAATGCAATCTGCTATTAAAATAGGAAGTCATTTTCAAGTCAAAGTAGATAAAAAGCAAGAGAAAAAACTATTTGTTTGGCAATATAAAAATTAATTCTATAAGAAGAAAATATAATATTTATATACATTTAACATTTCTACAATGCTATGGTATTAAAAAACACCACTAAATCACTTTTTAAAAAAATGTTGGGACACAGCATGGCTGCTTTCAATTGGCTTCAACGCGTCCATAAAGAAAGCAATCTTTGAGCCTTACAGCAGTTACATTTACGAGTTCAGTGGCAACACCTGCAATCGAGCGCTGCAGAACTGTCAAATACAAATTGTTGGCGAGTAAAATATTTACTGATTTATTGTTTCGGGCAGTTCTTTTTAAAATAAAAACTATAGATGAAAACCTTCAACACCAGACACATGATAAGAGTTGAATTCAATGTAAATATTAGTAAATTTTTAATGAAAATTAACAAACTTTTAAATATAAATTGGATCAATAATGTCATTTGTACATAATTTGTTAAGTTTATTTTTAATAACTCGTTTACCACCCCCAACAATATAGTTATGTTCGTTATTTAATTAATAAAAAGTGTTTAAAATTACATTTGTTATTTTTAATTTCAGAATATTTTTACATTTATGTACAGTTAACATTAGTGTCCGAAAAAAGAAAAGAAAAAAATGCGGAACTAATTGTCCTCCAAAAAGTTACTTTTTGGTAAATTTTAATTGCCCTTGCAAATTTTTAGAATTAAATAAAGTTAGACTTTCCCAAGATTGGTGGGTTTTTATACAGATTCCAAAAAAGTACATTTCGCTCCCTTAGTACATTTGAAGTTATAATAATAATTATTATTTTTATTGTTAAATGATCAGAAATCCTAGACACCATCTGAGAGCTGCCCTCTCACGCTTCAAACTCCACGTCAGGATTAACTACGATTCTCATTAACTGACATTAAATTAATTGCTAAGTTAACAAAGACTCTTATATTTTAATTTAGAGTGTATGGGATTTTCATAAAAAGTTCATTTACAAATACACTAAAAATATTTTATATAGAAAAGACATCAATAAATTATAGAAAAGATAGATATAATGTTTTTATAAGAATATATTCGGATCTAAACATTTGTTTTTAATATAATAGCGTGGCTCTAGTTATTTGGCTGCTAAACCAGTTCCCATCAGTTCTACATCAGTTACCCATCAGTTCTACATAATTTAGAAAAAGGTACCTGGGTCAAAGAAGGACTAAAACCTCTCCATCTAATTTAAAATCTGAGTATAAGAAACAAAAAGTAATGTCTAATAATAAAAACGATCCATACCATTCTTTCTCGCAAAACCCACAAAAAATCCCAATCATGACAGGACAAGGCACAAGAAGTCAACAAAACAACAAGAAAACCCATTCATTCCAAAAAAAAATATTATTGGAGTAGAGCCGAAATATATTTATATAAAATAATGCTGTATTTACGTTTATTTTAGACGGTAATTTCACACAAAAACATATTTGACTCCTAAACGACAGTCATATTTATTCTCAAATTCTACTCATTAATATATATTTAAAAAAATTATTATACTTAAACGATTTTTTACAAATTTATAGAGTGCACAATATATTTTGCAGATAACTTTATTTTGTATATATCACTTTCAATGTCTCAAATTTCTGCTTTGATAATTTGAATTTTGATAATTTAGGATGTTATGAATGACTCTGACTTCTTTTTCTACTATTTCTAAATGAGATGCGGTCTCCTAGGTTAAGAATAATGTGAGTTCCCCACAGACATGAAACAGGAAATACGTAAAAAATGCCACACGAGGGCAGTATTTACAAGGCCCCGCAATAACACCGTGAACAGAACACGAGCGTTTATTTGAAAGCAAAAATATTTATTCTTAAATGAATAGGTCATTCATTTTTGAATCCACCCACTACTTTACGTTCACTCACTTATCCAGAAAGATAGATTAAGAGACTTGAAATTATTTAAACCTCTCCCCACCAATTCGCGATACGAATGCCAAATTTGGCAAACCCCCCTGTCCTCCCTTCCTTTGTCACGAAGCCGAAAGACACGTGAAGCCGCTTTCCTTTGCGTCCGATTCCTTCCGCTCAATTTGGTTTGGAAAACGGGAAATTTTCCGGAGTCTCTCCTTTCCCTTTTTTCTTCTTCTTCTCCTTTATTTCTTCAAAGAATCGCGAGTCTATTTTACTTGACAATCGAAGAGACGCGGAACCCTTTGATGCGAGGGGCCCCTTTGAAACCATCTCTGGCGAAAGATATTTTTCCGAAGGGAAAAGTTCGGAAAATGTGTGGAAAGTGTGCGCCCATTCCCTCAGTTTGGAGGAGAGCAAATTCTATTGGATGGGGGTTTCGCATGAATTTGCATGAGTTCTCCCTCGAATAATTATTCTCTTCTTTTCCGATCAGATGCCCCGACGTCTTCATGCAGGTTTCTACGCCACCATTCACAAGTTACTTTGTAAAATATTGGAAGGGTGCGGAGGGGAAAACTCCGCCATCGCCTTTTTGGTCAAAAATGTGCCGAGTGCGCCATCCGTTGGACTTGGAAGATTCTGAATATGCAGTCCTTACGGTGAAAAAATCCATCATTGCACATCGAAGTAAGGCTGAGTGTTTGCTTTGCGGTGTCTTTCTATTCATTAAAGAGTTTTAAATTGTTTTGTTTTTTCTCGAAATAGATTTTCGTGCAGAGACGGGGGGTTTTCCTTGTGCTCCGTTAATTGAAAAGAATTTATCGTCGGCTTAAATTGAAAACCTCGAAACTTCGCAACCACAGATTTAGAAACGAAGCGAAAGCTGCTTAGTGACGAAATTCATGCGATTCACTTCTAAATATGGATTTTTTTCAAAAGCAAGAACTGCTCGAAATACTTGAGCTTCCATTTCGTCGCCAAGCATCTTTCGATGCGGCTGCTACATATGTGGTTGTGAAATTGCGAGGTCTTCATTCTAAGCTAAAACGTTAAAAAATAATGGCATTCTTGTATGGTACAATTGACAAAAGAGAACCTTGTTCACGAACCTCTAAAGCAAAGGATCTGACCTTAACTCGCGGATCGATACGGGATTTCATGCAAGGGCGGATCCAGAGAGATTACTGTTAGGAGGGGGGGGGGGGGGGTAATACAGGTATATTATTATCATGAAGACCAAATTTGCCCTCCCCCCCCCCTCTCGCCTCGCCATCCAAACTGCTTTATAATCGAAAGTTGTTCCGTTGCTGAAAAAACTACATGAATTTTAACTTTTTTTCATTCATTTAAATTTTAAAAATATTAAATCATTTAATTATCTACAGAAATTAAAACAAACATACTTTGAGTAACTCTGTCTACGAAATTTTGAGTATCACAGGGAATAAAAAACTTGTTACCCTTCTGTGAATTCAATATTCTGACCGAAGTAAATTGAGCATTTTTTTAAATAAAATAATTTATCTTTATTATTAAAATTAATTTATTTGTATTCTAATGCACGATTAAAATTTCCGAATCATAAAGACATAGCTGTAAGGTGAGGGGTGTACTAAAATATCTTATAAGCTAAGGTATATTTACTCTTTTTTTTTATTAAAAATTACCTTAAAATTCTAAAAAATAAAGAAATAGTAAGACATTTCAGAGTTGAAATAAAACCTTGTATGAGAAACAAATATATCGTTGATGAAACAAAGTTTTCTCAGGATTGTACTTAAAAATAATTATGAATCTAAGAACATTTTACTTAAAATTATATTAATAAAAAAATTATACATTAGCAAAATTTTATAAGTGATAAGTGATAAGTACAATAAATAGATGATTCATTGCAATTATTATAAATTAAACTATTATCAATTAAATTAAGTATTTGTATTTAATAGATGTATTTTAGCTTTCAAAAATTAAATTAAGAATTCTCTGAAAAGCATCACACAACTTTCTATAATTTTCCTTCAAAATTTTTGCGTGATTTGATTCCAAAGCCAAAGTTTCATTTTCAAACTGTGCCCGATTAAAACTGTATTGCTATTTACATCGAACTTAACCAAATTTAATAGCTAGATGCAGTTTGGTGCACTAGTAGTTCTAGGAAAGGTAGACCTCGCGACCACAAAATAAAACATATACGCCGTTTTGAATGACTGCAAAGAACAATTTGAAGAAAATCTAACAACGCGTTTGGTCGTAACTGTGTGACAAACAAATTTACAGACAGACGAAATGCAGAAAGGTCGAGTTATATATATATATATATATATATATATACAGGGTGTGTTCCATAAGTAATGCGACTAAATTCATAAAAAATCATTTATTCGACATATTCGTACAATTAGTTAAAAATCCTCAAAATAGCATCCTCCTGCGTCGATACACTTATGGAGGCTGTGTTTCCAGGCCTGGAAGGCATCCTGGAAAGCCTTTTCCTGGAAGTCCTTTAGAGCCGATGTAACATGAGCCTGGATGTTTTCAATCGTATCCCAATGTTTCCCTTTCAGGGCTCCTTTTAAGCGGGGAAACAAAAACAAAGTCTGGGGGAGCCAGGTAAGGACTATAGGGACGCTGGGAAACCAGTGGGGTATGGGTCCTGGCTAGAAAGGAGGGTCGCGCGCTGCCGTAGTGACATCAAGGACGCATGGAAACTTCATCACGATAACGCGCCAAGCCACAGCTCTTTCGTTGTCAACGATTTCCTGGCCAGGACGCATACCCCACTGGTTCCTCAGCCTCCTACAAGCCTGACCTGCCCCCCCCCCCGACTTTGTTTTTGTTTCCCCGCTTAAAAGGACCCCTGAAAGGGAAACATTGGGACACGATTGAAAACATCCAGGCTCATGTTACATCGGCTCTAAAGGACCTCCAGGAACAGGCTTTCCAGGATGCCTTCCAGGCCTGGAAACACAGCCTCCATAAGTGTATCGACGCAGGAGGATGCTATTTTGAAGATTTTTAACTAATTGTACGAATATGTCAAATATATGATTTTTTATGAATTTGGTCGCATTACTTATGGAACGCACCCTGTATATATATATATATATATATATATATATATATATATATTGCTGTTTAGAAAAATACAGATTTTTTTAATGTACTGGCAAAAAAAACAAAGGCAAGCCATCGTTTTCGTAAGTTAGAGTTTAAACCACTTCCCTAGTTGTCACGCTCCGCTGTAAACGCAAACGCTAGTATATCGATTTAGAAATGCTTTCATGAGATATTTTGTTTAATGAAACACATGCAATTAAATTGATCAAATAAAAAAAACTTTTTGGACTGATGGGATCTCAAAACATGTAGCATCAGTGAAAGCGCAAGTATGATTATTATTAAACTAATATTTATTTTTAATTTAACAAATTTAAGTAGTACAAATTGAGCTGGTAATAGATTTAATATTTTTTAAAGCTTGTTTTTGCAATACAAGATAAAAAAATCACTTATTTCAATACAGTTCTTTGCATAGCTGCCGAAAAGTCTAGTTTCCGCAACTTATATGAACACTAGTTACTAAGGCTACTCGGCATTTGCGATAGAATGTTTCGAAGGAGAGGGAAATTCCAAGAGGGTAGACGAAGATTAAAATTATAGGCGTTTCGTTATAACATTAATCCTTTAAACTCTTTCTCGAAGCATGTAGATCGGAATACAGAATGCGATGTTTCTTGGAAAATACGTTACTGCAAGCTGCAAAGTTAATAATTTCTGAATTGAGGCATTGTGAATTCTTGTTCAACTCTTTTCCCATTTCACGTGTCAAGAAAAGCGAACTAGAATTATCCTTTGTGTCACCAACTGAATGAAATATCTATGTAGACCACACGGGTACAAAAAAATTTACCCCCCACCCCGTTCCATCGATCGTATTTATCACAAGCTGACTATTATCTAAACTATCTGTGTGACAGACGTTTTCACGCCCCTCCACCCGCTTGAAAAGGGTAACCTTCTCCTTCCATTCTTTTGTGATTACGGCCCGGCGTTTGCTGAAGGTACAATGTCCAGGTGTGCATGAGTTGCAACAGGTTTCTCCCGATTGACATAGCAATTAATCCTCAAAGTCAAAGTGTAGGGACCAAATTTCCAGTATTTATGGGTTGTGTCCTCAGGGCTGTCTGTCGGTAACAAAGAAAGGAGGAGGCTCCCAGGTGACATTCCAAGAAAATGTCCATGCTCGCAGCTTTGGTAAGAACAGTGTAGTGCAGCGATTCTCAACTTTTCAGTATTCGCGGCCCAGTTTTCAATCATAATTTTCATCGCGCCCCCTGGCCCCCCGCTTACAATAAAATGTTAACAACAATAATGTATATTGAGTATTTTGGATTCTGTTTTCAAACTATTTTTAACTAACTGCCCAAACAAGAGTAAAAGTAAGCCAACGTTGGCGAGAAACCACATCTGACATTTTGCCAAGCGGGCGGTGAACAGATGAAGCGAATGAAAGCGTGGAAAATTTAAATATTACATTTGAAATGAAAGCCAAACATGGAGATAACGTTAAAAGAATATGAAAGTAGAAAAATTTGTTAATGAAAGTTAACCTAGACGGGATGAGCTAAATTTAGAAACTGGGAATACATTTTTTCGAATAATAAAAGAAAGAAAACAGAAGCATGACTAAACAAAAGAGAAAAAAATAAGTAATGTTTGTGGAAGGGAATCCACACGACCGATATCATCTCGAACCAGTGGCGTACACAGGAAATTTATAAGGGGGGGGGGTTGATCGTCAGATTACTTTACACGTGTATATATATATATATATATATATATATATATATATATATATATATATATATATATATATATATATATATATATATATATATATATATATATATATATTTATATATATACGCAGGGTGCAGCAAGTTAACTTCCTTTTTTGAAGTGAGTGCTCTGAAGCTTACAGCAGCCCCAGGCAGGTAGGCGTGGTCTCGAATAGATTTTAAAGTTTTGTGGTCTTGTGGTTCAGACGCCATCATACGTTGGAGTAACGAATAGCGTGCATTTGCCGTAGAGGCCTATTTTTCCAACGGAAGTTCGGTGGTTTCAACCCAGCGCGCTTTCCGAAATCGCTTCAATATTGAGCCTTTGGGACATATCCCGGACCGGAAATCTATTTTTTGGTGGGTGACAACGTTCAGGGAAACTGGTTGTGTGCAGAAAAAAAAGAAGTGGAGACGCACGTCCCATCAGATCACCCATGGTTTTTCGAGGAAAATGAACAGACTATCACAGTCTCTTCAGACCATTATGTAAACATGCTCGAAGAAGTTTATTTTGCTGATTGATTTAAAAATATATATATACTTTAAGAAACTATTTCTTTCAGAAAAACTATAGAAATTATATGGTTGGTTAAAAAAATTAATCGCTTTGATTAGACTTTGCAAATGTATGTTTTGTTTTAATTTAATTTAACAATTACTGGTACTTTAGAAGCAAAATTTATTAAAATATATTACTTGATTTAATATTCGGACTCGCAATTTGATGCTCTTTAAAGCGCCAAGTTCCTTACCGGGAGGTTGTAAGCCCGTTCTCCCATCGTCCAAACGTTTGACGTTTGGAGGCGACTAGTGCACATTAAATCTGTCAATGAGAGGGGTTTGAATCTCCTGAAACTTCCCCTCCCCCTTATTTACGTTCCTATGGTAGTGTGAGGAAGTTGGAGTTCAAAATTTTTTCTTTGTTAGGCAATGCAGTAAAACAATTGACTTGTAATTTAGTTTTAAAAAGTCCAATATAAAAAAGTTGCAGGGGCAACATACAAAAAAGTGCGGGGGCAACCGCCCCCCCTCCCCCCTTGCCCCCCCCCGAATCGCCACCACTGATCTGATACATGTTTCATTTTGGCTTTAAAAGGCAAAACAAAGCACCATAACTTTCAGATATACTAAACAAATAAAAGGCCTCAAGAACTAAAGTCCAATTTTCAGGAGTACAAAAAGTAGAAACTGTTCAAAACATCTTTTCATTTGACCTTTATTTTTGACCTGACTATTTTAGTCATCCTTTACTTCTACACTACAAGACTTACAAGATATATTCTAAATCACCGGCGACAAATTTTTTTAAACAAAATATTCTAAACCAAAAAAAAATGCGATATTTTATTTACCATTTAAAAAAAAATATTTCGTATTGACTTATTAAATTTTCAACGTAGAGATATATCAGCGCCAAAATTGTTCCCGCCCTCTAAAATCGAAAGAGATTGCTTTTTGTTTACTTTACATTTTCTTTTTATTTCCTGTCAAACGATGAATATTTTGTAATGACGGAAATGGGAAGGCGCCTAAATGGCTGTTAGCTGTCTGCCTGTTGGGAAAAGATAATACCCCCCCACACACACACACTTTTAAATAAAAAAACTTTGTATTTTTTCTAAACTTTTTGTTTTGTTTTGGAAATGTTTATTAATTGGGGAAAAAAGCATTATTTTTGTTTTAATTTTTTTTAAACTTCATACCGAAGGGAGAGGGGGGGGCTGCGTACGCCACTGTCTCGAGCATGCGCAGCAGTCAGTTAATCAATTTTTTTTTATAATATTTTCTCTTGGATATTCTCGCGCCCCCCTTCTAGTGTGCTCGCGCACCCCTAGGGGGGCGCGCCCCACAGGTTGAGAATCGCTGGTGTAGTGACATGAGAACACTCTTTTATTCCTGCGGCTTTTCTTCTTTGGTAGGAAAGGCGGGGGGATACGGGGGGGGGGGAGTATTGGGAAGTTTTAAAGAGCGTTAAACAATGCATATATATCACGATTTGCAAAAAAAAAATTTAGTTTGAAATTTTTCATTGCCTAAGGTGACTTTTGAAAATATAATCTTAGATGTTAGGGGGCGTAATTTCCCCTTTACCCCCCACCTGGATCTGCGCTTGATTTCATGTAAAGCTAGCCGTGCACTGACAACCATCGAGCATGCAACTTCTTAGTTGCACGCAACTGGAAAACTCAAATGATATCCTCTAACTGAGCAACTTTTAATTGCACAAAATATCCTTTCACTCGAAACAGCGCTAACAGTTTTGAAATAATCGACAATTTATCGATATTGTATGGATTGTGGTTTGTGGTAATGCTTGTTGGTAACGAGTTTTCTTATTTATTGCCTTTTCTTTGATTATTGCAAAATACGAGACTTGACAAGCTCTGAGTTGTATGCAATTAAATAATCATCGGCAAGCTTAAAATAGGTGTTCACCAATTTTTCACTAAACAAGTGTATGCATATTAGTCGTTACTTTCAAATTATTCGCCAGTCGCCCAACAATACACAGAAAGCGAGAACAGCCGCACTGTTAAACAAACGAGCATGTATTTTGAAGAAACTTTCGTCATTTCTGACGAAACAATAAGCTTGCTAAATGCTCCGATTAAATATTTCGTTAACCGGAGAAAATAAATGTTGTCGTTTTTTCGCGAAATTTTATATCGTCAAAAACGAGGATTATATCTCTTGTCCGAAGCCAAGTGAGCTATCAACCAGGCCAGAAAAGCTCTTTTGAATGTACATATAAAAACCAAAATGAACTGATGCCACTAGCGAGGAATCGGAATAAATTACTTTCATTAAAAATTTGAAGATCCTTGTTTCGACAAAGTTCACATAACTTGTTTCGTCAATGACGAAACAATTGACAAAATTTACCGAAAGTGGCCTTGACAATTGCTGAATGCCTGAATGCAGAAAAGTGAGAGGGTTCTTTCTGAGAATGCGTGCTTTGCGAAAGCGGCCTCTCATCTCCCCCAACGTGTATATGATCCCCCCGTAGCAACAATACACACGCTCCCCCGTACTTCCTCATCATATGCCGAAATCCCACGCCAACGGATGGGAAGAGGGAATTCAATTATGCCTTCCTTGCCTTCCTCCTCCCCCATAAATTACGCCCCCTCCCCTCTCCCCTTCCTGTAGGACTGTGAACCGGACTCGCAAAATTCCCCGACACTTCCCCCTCGATGACCAAACGACCGGACAGTGCCGGATGTGTCCGCTTCGCCTCGAATGGCCGAGGGATGTGAAGGCGTCGAGGGTGTGTGAAATGAGTGGGGGGGAAGGAGGCACCTGTTCCATAAATCCGGCGACAAATTGGCGTCCTGTTCCGGGTCATTTTCCACGATGCTCGACGGTCAACGGGAGCGAAGCGAGGGGAAGTGTTTATGCCCTCCTCCCGACCATCCAGGGATTCAGCGTTATTTGCCACTATGTTGTTGCTACCCAACAAGGAAAAACGGCACACTCACGTTCCATGTTTGATTTCCGTGTCATGATAAATTTCTGCGTCAAGGTCATTCAGATTCACTAGCCTTGCTAAGGAAATTTCATTTAAAAAAGCGGGTCAGATTTACTGTACGGTCACCCTTGGCGCAATTTTTTCCACATTTGGCGATACATTTTTTTAAGGGGCAATCCCCCTCCGACCCGACAAGGAATTGCAGCAACCCTATTAAACAACAGTTGTTTTCTTTAGATCTCGCTCGTGCAAAAAGTCGCCAAAATGGCGACTTTTGGCGAGATTTTGAAAAAGTCGCCAAGGGTGACCGTACAGTAAATTTTTACCCAAAAAGCTATAGGTTACAAATTCATATTTTGATTCGCAATCACAAAAAGGAAATATCAAATAATTATGAAATTCACCGAGATTATTTCAAGCTCTTCGGAAAATACGACGAAGGTTTAAATGTCTTAATCGAACTCTTTCTGTCCAGGATTTTTTTTTTTTCGGTTAAATTTGAAACATGCAAAATGAGCGCCTAATTTCATATCCGAACGGGATGAAATTTAACGTCAATCAAGTTATTGGTCACGGAGTTACAGTGTCGAATTAAATTCTCGTAAAAGTGTAATAGTGTGCAGATTTTGATAGTATACAATGAAACAAATTAAATTTTATGATATATATAAGAAAAACTCTCGCTGTCAAGGAAATGAAATCAAAATTATTATTGATCCGAATGATACTGAGAGGCGTTTTCTAGTGATGATGATAAAGCTTCTCCAAAAATGTACTGTCACTAACAAAAAGGTTTTTTTTTCCGCTAAAGCAAAGTATTTGTTTCCCCTTTGAAACCGAATGGCACGGTAGACAGCGCGCGTGATTTCGGACAAAGGATCCCTGGTTCGAGTGGAGTCGTTTATTTTTTTATTTGAAATCGTCCTTATTTTTGACGAAAAAATATCGCGTAAAAAACAACGAAATTCTCCAGTTCGACATATTTAACTGGAACATGAAGCGGGCGTCTATTTCGTCAAAAATAAGCATGCATTTCTAAAAGTGTTGAAGGGAGGGAGAGAGAAAAGACAAGAAACGTGTGGCATGGCCTAACCCTATTAAAATTAAACAAAGGCATTGGCTCAACAAAATTCCACTTCTTTCATTCTTTTTTGTTTTTTGTTATTGTAAACTACTATCAACTGCAAAAAAAAAGTATAATGCTATGACAATAGTTTTTGATTTCCTGAGTTAAACCGATAATTAATAGTATTATCTTTGGGAACTAATAGTTCTTCATACGTTCAACAAAAAAGTAATATTTCGAAATCGAATAAAGTAATTTTTTTGAAAAAAACACGACAGCTCTGTATAATTTAATCAGAAGCACATATACTCGTCAAAATAAATAGGTAAAAAGTAAAACAGATTAAAAAACAAAGAGGACGCTGCTCCTAAAACCTAACGGTAATAGATCGTTTTCTTACTACAAATTTTAAATATCGGTCTGTTTTTCCCGCTCCCAAGTATGAAATGATTTTTTTTAGATACATTTTTAACACATATACACATATTTACCCCCCACCCTTTGCCCCCCGTTTTTGAAAAATAGCTAAACTAGAGTTAAAAGTATCTGTTTTTATCAATAATACCTACCATCCTCTCAGAGTAACTGCTAAGATTCCATCCCTACCCTCTCCTAGTCACGCATTTCCACAACAACTCCATGCAATCCTCATTCCCCAACCCAAATACGATGATGGAGTGAGCGACCGAAGGATCAACATCGGCTAATCGGCCAGAGAGAGCACTCTCCCGGATAAATTATCCAACGTCGGGATTAGCAACTAAGAAGAGGGATTTCAATTAGCCCGGATCAAGGAGACGTTGTTACCTGCGCGGAGATCTCAAACATTCGCATACCTCTTAACGAGAAAAACATGCTACACATTAGACGGGACATCGTTAAGCTCGCTTAAACACCGAACATTCAACAAGTCTTTTGAATCAAATATGATGATTGTATTCAAAGTGTTTCATAACTTAAATTCGGCAAGTCCCGGACCACCACCTGCTAATTACATTTAAAAAAATACTTAGAAACTTAATATAATTTAGGTACTTAATATTTTCCGTTTATTAAACCCAGACTTATTTTCTAAATAAGTTTATTAATCAAAAACGTCTACAGTTTTCAACATAGTAAGTCTTATTAAGGCAACAATATTTAACTTTTTTCTGGTTCAATTATGGTATTTAACTGTTTCAATAGTTCAATATGGCATAATCTCTTGGGCTGGTGACTACTTAAGTAACATTCGACCATTAATAAATACACAAGTCAGATTGCTTTTAATGATAAATTGTTAATCAGAAATTTAGTTAACCCGATTTTAACTTTAAAAAACTATACATATATAACGCCCCGACCCACCTCTTATTTTTGGACGCTGTTTATCTCGTAGGGCTAAACTTAATAAACCATTTTGTAGGGAATTAAGTAAACTACAAAATGATATGCAAAACATTTGAATTGGGGTTTGTCTTTATATTAAAATAAGCTACAACTTTAAAATTTTCAATAGAATCACCTACTTTTGATAACGCAGAAATGTTTTTCACCTTCAAAACAATCTAGATTTAAATTTTCGTTTATATGGATATAGATTGAACAAAGTAATATTCGGACTACGAAATGAAGGACGCTGATTGAAAGTTTTGGCAGCAGCCGAGGTTCTTCGTTTCGCGGTCGGACTATTGTTACTTCCATCATCAGATGTTTTTTTTCGTAATTTTCTAACATTAGTTAAAATTTGATATCTGTTTTTCTTATCGTCTACTCAATTATCCTTCATTTATATATTATATTAAAATATATTTTGTGACACAAATTTAAATTTCCAGTTATATAGACTATCAAATAATTTATATATAAATAAATATACATATATATATTATTCATTATTTTTTAGCATTATTATCAAGTTTATATAATTGCCTATAGACATTTAAAAGTTTTAATCCCACGAAATATTGATAAGAATTAAACATTTTACGCAAAACGCTTTCACAGCGCTGTTATACAGCAGAATTGTCAAAGATTTCTTTCAAGAACTGTCGATTTTAAATTTGCGTATGGCCCTTAACATGATCAAGTTGATGAAAATTTCAATGTAATGAAAACACGACAAGGAGGAAAACCACGATATATATATATATATATATATATATATATATATATCCACCACTGATGGTGAGCAGTGGTAGTTCTTCAATTCTGAATAATTGTCTCCTCGTTTTAAAAATATATGTTGTCATCTGTCTTTTAGTTTATTTTCACAATTCTATTTTCGGTGAATGTCTTTTAAAATATTATTATTCCTTTGTAACTCATCTATTCAACGATCTACAAGAACTTCCTTGGGAATGATGATGAAACCAAACATTCTGAAAAAATTGCATTCACACCTCGTGAAGAAAAGAAGAGAGTGAGAATTTGAGAAGAAGGTTGGACTCAAGAGGAAGTTGTTTTCTCAATCATAAAAAGGTGAATCTGCATAACTCGTGAAGCGAGAAAACGCGGAAATGGGCAAACAAGACTCAATCAAAGGGAGTCCGCGTTTTTGTGTGTTCTAAGGGGGGTTATGCGCCATCGAAATTCCCCTTTTTGTCTCAGGGGTGGACAAAGAAGTCCCGAAGAGGGAAAACGAGATGTTTGACTTGTAAATGGAGGGAGGAATTTCTTTTGTTGGGATGATTCGGGTTCCTTGTATTCATTCAGTCTTATGTTTTTTAGATTGGAGATCATTCGAACGGCAGTTGTGTGGTAGCAAGCAAGAAAAGAACGATTTTTTTTATCCTTCTCTTAGAACTTTTTCTATGCAATCATTTGCAAGTATAAAAATCTAAAGCTGATTTGAAATTTTATCGGAATTTTAAAGGATTGTTTTCATCCGTTTTGTGTGTAAAAATGGCTTAGAAAGCATAAAAAGTTATTTTATAATTTTCGTTAATGAAAACAATTCGTATTTTAGACATAACATAGAAGGACAATCTACCTGCAATGTGTGAATGTCCTCTCGCCAAGGCTGTTCTGTCGCGCGAAATACCAGCTCGTAGTTGCCATTTGAAGCGAGAATTAAGCATTTCGCCCGCCCACTACTTCCGCGAATGTCGTTTTCTCTGTCGGGAGTCCATCCCCCAGGAGAAACGACATTGGGAGGGTACACGCGGAGGGAAAAGGAAGTACCACAAAAGGGAACCCCGACATTCAGATACGCAAAGAGACAACCAATACAAAATATTTAATGATAATTTAACTCTGTTTCATTCACTCGCTTAATCATTGTCATTTTTCATAGATTAAAAACCACAATGCTCTTGGGGGGAAAAGAATAGGAATGACTCCCCTTCCCCACACTCTAAAATCAAAACTAATGTCTAATTAACGTTATCCAAAATGCTATTTACTGTTCTGCCCCTTGTTAATCCATCATCATTCTTTCATTAAAGCATACTGCCTGTAAATAAATTGAGTGCTTTTCGCAATTTACTTACGGAAAGCACTCAATTTATCCTCAATTATGTCTCATGTGATGCTCCGAATCGCAATCTCATCCAGAATCCGAATCCGGGCTCTTTACTAAAACCGAAGTCAAAAGAACATATTTTTGCCTCGTCTACTGGAGAGAAATTCGATTTATTAAACTGCGCTCTTTCTCGCTTGTTGTAAGCAAATATTTAGGACCTACACCCTCCCACACATCACTCATGCCTCAGACGATACGTCCTCTCCCACTTACACGACAGCGGATGGAGCCAGAACTACCAGAATTGGCGAGAGTCGCAAGTGTGATGTTTTTTCAATTATTTGACATCCAAATTCTATCATTTTTTAAGCAGTTTTTTTTTTACTTTAAAAATAAATCTCTGGTCATAAGGCCGAGCCGCGCAGCGATAATGGGACTGCGAGCGATTATTTAATGACATGCATTTCAGGCCAAATTTTGACACAGCGAAATTTTTGACAATTTGAGTTTTTCAGTTGCACATATGCGACAAAATAGTTTAGTTGCAGGGCAATTGTTGCTCTTTGAGCGGCTAGCCTAACTTGTCAAGATCAAGTTCACGTATCTTCCATATGTCTAAAACCTGGGTAAAAGGTCATCAAAATGTAAAAACTGAATTAATATAGTACCATTACCGCGTAACTGGAAGTTTGGATAAATTGAGTAAGCCCCTAACTAGCGGGCTATTGGCGACGGTTCGGGGTCTATCCCAAAGGAAAGGACTCTAAAACACTGCCTCTTATTTTTTAACCATGGTCAGATGATGAGGTCAACTCCTGAGCTGGTACCCGACCCAACCTCAATAGGCGTCAGGACATTGGAGCACGATCAGATTTAGCGTGCGCCAGTCTATTTTACACGCCGGAAGAATTTTGAGGGTATTTTTAGACGAATTTTGTAATTAAGAGCAAATATGGCAACCCCCCGATCACGAGATCACTACAACTTAACTTCCCCTTTTCTCGTATAGATATTCAAACTCGCATTCCTCCGACTACTAGTCGGATACTTTACTTCTTGGTTACCAGAGACCTTTATTTAATTTAAAAGTATTACATATCATATTTTTCAAAATTAAGTAACAACGTGCGTCTTAATTTCTTCAGTCCCGCAAACATTCTAGTCAAAATTGTGGATATTTCTAAACGACTGTTTTAGTAACGTATATGGCAACTCTTCGATCAAGAGATCGCTACAACTTTTTAAGTTCACGTAGATATTGGAACTTGCAATCCTTCGGTTATTAGCAGGAACTTTACCACTGGGCAACCGAGACCCAGAACAGACCCACGGAAGTTTTCGCAATACATTTGGCTCGTTTTCAATAAGTTGGCAGCCCTTGAAAGAGGGGGGGGATGAAACATTTTTTTTATTTATAGTCAAGAGATAAAAGGCTCAAGAGAAGCAAAATACCCGCACGGGAAGAATTAAGACGATAGTGGCGGGGATACATAATACCTCTCCCTCCTTATATCTACTCTACTTGTCTATTTCACCCCCCCCCCCCCCCCCACGGCTCCTCCAACGTTTTAAATCCCCGGCGTCACGATAAAGCGGCTGTAATTTGTGATCTCGCCGCAGCGTAAGTCATTTTTGTGTGCATTTTCCTCCCATCTTCCGAGTAGGAATTTCAGTGTGCGTGGCGCCATCTCGTGAAGCAATCGAAAGGGAAGCCCATGACCATTTCTTGCCTATCTCCTTGCTGAGAGTTGCCTCACAGGTTATTGCCACCTTATTGTTAGTTTATTTTTAATGAATCATTAGCATTTGAAGGGTGTATTGCAAACTAATACAGACTTGTGATTGGACAAACCATAAATTAGCTAACATTTTGTACGCGGACCAATAGTGGTCCGTAAGAGGGTCTAGAAAGGGTTCATGGAGATTTGTATAATCGTTCGATCATTTTTTTTTAAGTCATTATTTGATATTTATTCTTTTTATACAAAAAAAATCTAAATTGAAAATCAATATTTGCTTACTATAGAAAATATTCGGTAATATAGCATTTGTATTTTGTTGGAAAACTATTTTATGGCAATTTCGTCACTTTGTTAATATTTTTTTTTATGAGTATTTTTTAAAAGAATAACTAGTAATAAGTTTCGATTGTCTTTTTAAACACGTGTTGTATTTCTATAAAAAAAAAATATGGGGAGAAATAAACACGATTTCAAATATCCCCTGTATTATTTGAAGAATTACGATTAATTTTACTAACATCAATTAGTACGTTACGTAATTAAATTTTTATTAATAAATTAATTTTCAAGAATACAAAATGTAACACCTGAATTGTATTTTAGAGTCAAAATAATGTGTAACACTTGAATTTATTTAGTAGGAGAGACTGTTGTTCCCTGACCAAGATTACTCCTAGTTATTCAGTTGATACTGTTCTAGTCACTATAACACCGTTTCCTAGCAACCTACACTCAAACCAGTTCAAGCAATACACACTAGAGGACAATTTCCACCAACTTACATCATCCTTTCGTGGTTTCACTCGATGGGTCCTTCTTACTCGGGGAGAGTTTGGGCGAGGGAATTATGTTTATTATTTGTTTGATGGTGATCTTGTATGGAAAGACGAGGCAGTGGATGCGTGCTTTTACGTTTAAATTAGTTTTGTTAGTGCTAAATTGTCGAGTGTTTTAAACGTTTAAAAGGTATATCCGAATTGTTTTTAGCGTTAATATTTTCGAATTGTTCGAAATATTGGGCCAAACAAATTCACGCACAAATTTTTGACACAATGTAAAGATATTTAAATTTTTGTTGAAAACTAATAGAACCAACAACAAATATAAAGCTAATTTAACTCTAATTATATAATTTGTGTAACTATTGCCGAGCGAAAAAAAATCCGATATTAGTTTTTAAAAAGATCGCTCAAGGCCTACATATATTTTTTAATGTTATTTTGTCATTTATGTATACACTAGCAACATTTCCCGTTCTTCGCACGGGGATAAATAAAATAACGACAATTGACAAAAAAGATTTACATTTCCTCTCCTCCAAGAGATAATCGCATGTACCAGTTTAGAATTCTTATTAAAAAAAGTAATAATTTTATTTTATTAATTAAAATTTAAAGTATATTTACTTTCAATAAACTAAAAGTTAAAAAAAGTAAAATATATTTCTAAACTACTTGGTTGTTAATACACCGATAAAAATGAACTAATTTCCAGATTATCACTCATAAGGTTATAGAGTTTTAAAACATTATACATTCCTGCACAAAAATATTATCTAGAAATTAATATGAATTTCTTTTCGGCACGTGTATACATAGTTGCATGAAATCCCATAATAAAAAGGACATTTGTAGAATCATTAATTCCAAGTGGAATCAGCCTATGAGTATAAATAATATACTATCGTGTAGACGAAAGCCAAACGTTTCGAACGTGCCGATTTTTAACCAATTCCTCTATGCACCACGTGGGGAGGAGTGTACCAGTATACGCTTCCACTACCATAACTCAACATGGAATCAGCCTATATGGATAGACCAGAAAGAAAAGTAGACCGTTTCAACCTTTTAGGACATTTATCCTCTCCCCCTCTGAACTTTGCACCGGGTCCAATACAGCGCGATCTGTACCTAGACGATTTTTTTTAGCACGGATTTCGCAATTTAATCGGGAAATGACTATAATATTTTTGTTTTCAGTGCTTGTTTGGCCTTTGGGCACATTTGACGAGTCTGACTCGTCATCTGAATTTAAGAAGCAGGCGTTGATGTTTGCATCACCCCCGACAGTGAGCGTTGATCGCAAACAATGTGTTGTAGGGTCGGTCAAGAATGGGATCCATTGAACCTCACCAAATCCGTCCCATGGGCATAAAAATCTTCAAATAATTCAGTACTCAAAGGGTTAATGAAATTTTAATTATTGTTGTCATCATTATTGAAGGATAATGTGTATTATAATAGTCTTTTTTTATAAGAATAAGTTTTTACGTAGAACTATGAATTATTTTTATCAAATAAAAAATTATTAAATTATAAAATGATTTCTTAAGTTTCTATTATTTAAAAAAAAATAGCATCATGTTGTTCACGTTATTTAAAAAAAAAATACTTGCATAAAATACTTTTAAAATAAATAAAACTGACGTTCATACACAAATTACTTTCATTAAAAAAAGTATCGTTCTAAAAGTTCGATCTAAGACAATTAAATATTGTTACAATTAATCTGCATACAAACAAAGCAAATGGTACAAAATAATTATAACGTTAAAACAATTTTAAACCATTTTCCTAAGATAATATTCTAGTTCTTTTAATTCTTGTAATAATCCTTATTTTGGCATAAAACCCAATGTGCAGAGGTTTTTCAATAATTATCAAATCAAATAAAACCTATGACGTGATTTTTATAGTGTCAATAACGAAAAGAAAATTATTTTAAATTGCAAACGATATTGTCATCCCTGTTAAGTGAATGGTATACATAAAAATGTTTATAAAATACGAATGGAACATCGCACAAACTTAAAAATTAGCACAAAAAATGTCTACTATTTGAAGAAAAGTGCTCTGTAAATTTCATAAAGCTAAGTTTCGTAGTTATAGAGAATTCCGTGTAGATATATAAGATATATTATATTTTCACTCTTCTCCGATGATTTCAACTGATACTTATATTGCCACTTCATGGACCTTCGCTAGGATACGCTAAAAAATTTCACAACATTCGAATGGAACACCGTAGAAGCTTGAAACTAGTCACGTTAAAATTCTTATTTTTTTTAACTAACTATTGTGTGAATTTCAAAGCTCTACGTTTTGTAGTTACGCAGTCTTTTTTGTACTGACAAACCAACATCCGAACAGAATTTTGGAATTTTCAGCTTTATATATAAGATTTTCCATGCTTTCTTCTTAACATTTCAACCATACTTATATAACATTTATTAAAAAATAGAGCATGAAACAATGTTCTTAAAATCATATTATGTTGTACTTTTGTAGAGCAATTTCACATAAATTTTGTTAATGAGTAATTTTGATAGTGCACTTATATTTTTCTTGCCACCCACTTCCCTGAAATAATGCTTAAATGGCAGTTAAAAGTAACTTATTTTTCAGTAATATTGTAATAACTACTGGTATTTCAGAGTAACTGTTAAGATCATCTCTACTATATGATGAGATTGTTTACACAGCCAGCTATTTTTAAAATTGTAATTCAATATTTTCATGTGTGTCGTATAATTTGGGGGGATATACACGCTAACTCCGGACTTCGCCAATCGTTGTGTTGTAAGTGGTCTCATCGCATAGCGCATATCTACTTTAATGTACCACCAAGGCACTACTTATTGCCTACACTACTTGTGGAGGAGGCTGTCGGTGTTCAAAAGTAAAAAGGGTGGGAAAGGACTTTTGTGGACACCGTTGTCGTAGATGGGGGATATGTGCAGGATTTTCAATAGAAGCCGAGGACGTGGACTCCACACTCAAAGAATATACTCAAGGACACGCCCACTTTCGGATCCATTCCACAACCTCACGGATCAGTGGCATACAAAGTAATTACTGAGCGCAAACATCAACGACAGACCAGATTTTCAAAGCCCAAATATCTCAACAAAGGTAATAAAAATACTCAAAGTCCATTGATCCTTAATATAATGATTCGTCGACACTAACCGAGTTCCTTCAACAACAAAATATATAAAAATGATGTCACAAGATGTCATCAGTGCCGACACAAGATCCCGAAATCGAAACTGAGCGCTGACATATTACTTTTCCCAAAACAGGGGACGCATAAGAGCAAAACAAATTGACCATTGCAGAGGCTTCTAAAAAGAGTTTTCGCCAAACACAAAACTCTCTCAACACTTGTCTCGAAGGGTTGCAAACTCTGGAATTCTGGACGTCACGAAAGTGGGGAGATCTCGCCAAATCCTTTTGATCCAGTGGATGCTTGAAAAATTAATGCACTTGAGCTACACAATGCCGTTTCTTGCAGCTCATCCTGAACAGGCGCGAGGCCGATTGCGAAGCTGAACTAGATTTAAATATTTTAGCTTTATCAAACACTTTCAAATTATATTATTCAAACTATTTTTAGAATCAATGAAAACTTTTTTTTTTTCTAATAAATATAGATTTTTTTTAACCTTCCTTCAGGCGCTATTGATCTGACAGGCACAGCGAAATCTGCGCGCGCAATTTCATAGAAATTTGTTTGACTAGTTTTATGTCAAATACATGGGAGTTTTTTTTTTTTTTTTTTTGCAGAAACTTTTGTACTTTTCTTCTTTTTGCGTCACTTATAATGATGTCTAACACAGAAAAAAATTATAAACTATACAGAACATTGTGCTTTAATTCTTTTTACATATGCTTTAATTCTTTTTACACATGCTTTTATTCTTTAAGTAACCCTACACAGCCACTCTCACTTCCTTTGTGGTATCAAAAATAACAACCGAATTACAAATACTGTCTAACTTCTCTTTTAACTTGATTTTAATCTAGTGTTTGTGGAATGAGCATGGGGCCCTGTGCAAAGAAACCTCTTGTGGCACACCCTAAGTGCAGCAATCTTCCGAACCGTCGCCAATAACCCATTGAATGAACATTGAACCGGAAACACTGTCTTTAGATTTTGAACCATTGTCACATGACGAAACAAAACCTGAGCACAATCTTATATACACGCGAGGAAGTTTAAACTAAGACATAATTAACATGCAGTCTCCTTCCCACTGCTGGTGTTTGTCGGACGACGGGAACAAATATGGCAACCCTCCGATTGCAAGCTTCGCTGTTTGGGATTAAAACCACAATCCCCTGGTTACGAGTGCAGCCCCTCTAATCCAGAGTGGAAATTTTACTAAGTAAGACGTTTTAAACAACAAATAAGATGAAGTGCACAACATATATCCTAGTTTTAAAACCACATTCTACCACAAATAAATAAAATATTATACATTTATTGTTTTGCCACACTTGCTTTCTTACTATATATAATCATTTCAATCAAAATGCATTTTGAATTAAATTTAAAATTTAACCTGTAGCAACACTGGTCGTAGCCTACGATTAAATGCCACGGAAAAGGGAGTCGTACTTTTAAGAGGTTCTATTTAGTAATAAATCGTTCACACAATACAGAATTCACCGAATTTAAATACCTCGCCAGGTAACCAACCACCTGGTCGCCTCAACCAAATGTTAATCTGATTGGTTTAGTTTGCATTCATTAACGTCGCACTAGAGCTGAACAGTGGGCTATTGGCGACGGTACGGGCCTATCTCGAAGGAAAGACCCGGGAACCATGTTAATCTGAACTATTGACCATCTTTAATACATCAATAAAGTTTCGATATCGATTAAATATTTCACAAATAAAGGGAAGAAATTAAATAAACAACTAGACATTGTTATCACAATTATATACAGACAGCAAATTGGAAACTATAAAAAAAAGTTTTATTTTTTATTTTTTTATTAATTAACGTCGCACAAGAGCTGTACAGTGGGCTATTAGCGACGGTTCGGGCCTATCTCGAAGTAAAGACCCGGGAACGATGCCTCGTATTTTTGAACCATGGTCAGATGACGAGGATAACACCTGAGCTGGCACCCATGCCTTCAATAGACACCAGGACTTTGGACCCCGATCAAATTTATCGTGCACCAAACCCGTATACACGCCAGCATAATTTGTTGGATGTTCTGGACGACTTTATAGTACTTTTGTAGCGAAGCTGGCGACCCTCCGATCGCAAGACTACTACTTTTTTACTTTTCTTTGTCAAGTCCATCGCACGGATTCGAACCGGCAATCCTCTGATTTCTGTCTGAACGCCTTTATCCACTAAGCCACTACAGGCCCTCTATCTTGTGATCGGCAGGTTGTCAGCTTCACTGCAAAATACTAGGAATGTCGTCCAGAACATCCACAAAAATTATCGGCGTTTTTCCGAGACTGATGCAAGATAAATCTGATCGGGGTCCAAAGTCCCGACGTCTATTAAAGGCGTTGGGTGCCAGTTCAGGTGTTTCCTCGTCATCTGACCGTGGTTCACAAATACGAAGCATCGTTCCCGGTTCTTTTCTTCGAGATAGGCCCCGAACCGTCGCCAATAGCCCACTGCGTAGCTGTAGTGCGACGTTAATTAACAAAAACCATCACTCAAAGAAGAAGAAAAATTCACAGCATTTAGCGAGAGTTGTGAAAGACCAGCGCTTTAATTGAGAGTAAGATTCAGTTTTTTTCCTCCCCTGTTCAGTTATAACTCAGGTTGGCACCGAGGCAGAGAATTGAGTTCTTTTTAAAAATGCTCAATCGTCTACTTTGAATACAAAACGGCCGCTCGTCCATCCAGCAAATTCTCGAACCTGCCGAGTGTTTGCCGAATTCAATGCAGAAATTACTCTAATTTCGGTTTTTGGATACAACTTGTTGACTGAAACTAAAGTTTAATGAATGTGGATATTAAATAATTGCAGTTTCGGCGAAATTCGAATAGCAAAATGTTCTAAAAATTAAAGTTCAGAAGTATAATACTACACGAACCAAAATATCAGAGATATAAGCGATTTTCTTTGAAACGTTAAGAAAATATAGATTCAACACTTTAGTAAAACAGGTTTTTCTTTGTTAATCTAAAGTGCAACAATTCAATCATACACATGAATAACCCTAAAACTTCATTATAATTAACACGATCAGAATATCCTCATGTTTGATTAACAATAACTTTCGAATGTTTAGAAAGCCAACTGCTGAAGAATTGCGAACAAGTAGAGACAAAATTGTTCGCTGAAATCCGTCAGCGGATTCCCCATTTTTCTCGTTTCTTAAAACTATTAGGTATAAAAACTACACAAGTCAACTTCGAACGGAATCGAACGTGGGTCCGAGAAAGAAATAATTTCATTTAAAACACAAGAAAAAATATCAAAACATAAATGTTAAACTTACGCGTGGTTCCTTGCGGTTATTCCTGTGGTGACAACAGTACCGCACATAATTACAAAATGGTTGACTTCCACTTCTTTCGACTGACCCTCGTGATTAAGCCACGTCTCTCCCAGGTCCTACTTAACCAATAGATATGAATCACACATTAAAAAAATCTATTCTAAACTTAGGAGGAAACATTTAAATTTAGCATCTATGTCTTCGAATTTTACAGAAATACTAGAGTATTTTCTTTCACCTGGCTTTTAAATGATGACATAATATTTTTTTTAAACGTTTGCTCATACGCAGTGTTTACTCCCATAGTGTGGAACTAGTGCGACGTTAATTAATCAAACCAAATCCATAGTGTGGAAGGACAATAAATAATCTTTGCCCACTAAAAATAAATTCCAAAAAGATTTTCAAATATTGTAATGCAAATAACTATTGGAAAAATAACATTGGAATTATATTGGAAAAATGCTCAGTCACAGAATAGTTTGCACGGTGTGCAAGGCTTGTTTCCCTAATAGACCTTATTTGTTAAATTTAAGTCGATAATGATAGTTTAGTGCTACTCACATTTTATACATGTCTCTTATTGTTATTGTAGCCTGTTAATGATCTTAGACTAACGCATGGCTTTTGAAAGCTGGTGAGATCGCAAGATGACCATACAACACATACTCACTCACCATGTAGTAACTATAATACGAAGGTAAAGAAATATCAGAAAAAAATAGTTGTAATTTTTATATATACGGTAACTGACTTGAAGTAAATAATTTTGGCAGTGTAGATAAAGAAATTTAAAACTATCTGCATAGAAAATATGACTTATGTTGAAACTGAATTTTTTTTTTAGTTTTATAAATAAGAAATACATAACTTACTTAAAAACTAATTTTAAAAAGTATGCGTACATAAGGTATAGAGAGGTTTTTAAACAGAGTAAAGAACAAAAGACGTTCTGTCTAAGCGGTTTCTTGAGTTTTCATGCCACTTAATGATTTAGTATCCACTTTATTCGCCTCTAGCGTCTAAATGGTGAGTCGCAGAAACATAATGTAAATTGCCTTTTTGTGTAAAATTACTTAGGAAACAATTTTGTAATTGAAATATGTTCTCTAAATTTAATAACTAAGGAGATAATCACAAAAACTGATTTAGGCCGCCAAAATTAATATATCATACACAACACTTTTTGGAAGCGATTAAAATTGTTTCCAGCTTTCCCCTATTTTTTCCGAATTGAACCCTTTGCTGACTGGACAAACTGGAGAAAAACCTCATAAGTGCAATGTACAATGTGTGCAACAAACAATTTACGGAAAATAACTGTTTTACGCACGTCCTTATCCCATTGATTTTAAAAAGCAATCTTACTTAATTTCGGTAATCCACATTGCTTTTAAAAAATCTCCTACATTTCGGAAATATCTTGTTTTATTAGTATTTGAATTCGAAACTCAAACTGGTTAACAAATGGTGAGACAAACAATTTACTGGTAAAAATCTTTTTATGCACTTTATAAAGCAATCCCATTTAACGTATTTTAATAACTTTCGCCCGATTTCTAAACTACCTATTTGCGAAAGTTTTACGTATCAGTTTATACACGTACAGTTCTCTAAACAAACCCTGAATACAGCCGCCATGATTGAAATCTCGCGCAGTGTGTTCGCGACAAGTTCCAAATAGTTGGAACCACCGAGTGAGCAAAGTGGCATGACCTGTTTACACGGCTTCTGTTCTCACGTCGTGCGCTCTCGCTGTGAGAGGCGAAAACTCGCCGCGATTGGGGGGCCGTTGGCCTTGCAGGGCCGTGTCCACGCGAGAGATTGCATCTCGCATGAAACTCGCGCAATTTTTTTCGCTCGTGTACTCGAGCCTCAAGGCGTATAAAAAAGCTAATTCTACAAACTTTCAGCTACTAGCCTAATATTTTAATTTTTATAATAACCCATCTTTAACATAAAAACAAAAATATTTCTTTAAAAAGAACAACAGCGGAAACTATCTGCTCCGTAAAAAAAACACGTTAACATTAAACAAGTTCCTCGAGTGCAAAGAGTTAAATGCTAATGCTATCTATATCGCGAACATAGAACGCGTGTATAATAGAATAGCAAGAATTTTTTGCACATATATTCAAGCAAGGGGTTTTTTATGTTATCGGATGACCACATCCCACACTTCTTAACAAAACGAATACATTTTTAAACATCTATATTTCAAGACTACTTAATAAACTGGAATTCGTCGTTTCGGCCACTGAGACTTTTTCAGATCTTTAAATAATTTGGCAAGGGGGGGGGGGGATTAATGGGTGGGTACTATTCAGGCACGTACGTATAGATTTTTAATGGGAGCAATTAAACCCCCTGCCCCCCCCCCCCCCCAAAAAAAAAAACATAAAAAAAACTTCCCCACCCCCATTTTTTAAAAAAGTACACAGGAATACATTGGCAGATAAATATCGAAACAGCAACATCATTTAGTTTTCATAGAGTCGTTACCAATATCAGTCATTACCTATTTTTAAAATTAGTAAATATTACTCCTAATTAGGATATAAATTTGTGAATAAATTTAAATTTTGAGAACCCTTGTTTAGAATAATATATGTTTGAAAGATCTTGTTTATAAGTTCAGTTTGACGATATTTTCCCTTTATAGTCGAAATCGAAATACCAAATAATGAAACACGATGGCGTCATGTTAGGCCTAGTTTGAGATAAAAATGACCTCAAAATGTTTCTGACGCCTTTTAAAAACTACTTTCCGATGTAAGACTCCGGAAAATACCAGGTTTTCCCTCATGTTAATCAACAAGAAATATTATACGAGAAATTGAAATTTTTATGATTTCTACAGTAATTTGATTTTTTTTTTCTTCTTGACGTTCAATGGGAGGGGTCTGAACCCTCTGACCCACCCCCTTACCTACGTGCCTGATACTATTACTAGAAATAAGGTCCCATGGCCCCAGAGACGCGTTCTTTTTTTTTTATGTCCAATGACTATATCTATTTAATGTGACAAGTACCATGTTTAAATAGCTACATATTATTAAAAAATTAGCATAGCATAGATTTCAATAGTTTTAATACAGATTGTAACAAAGAGGGCATTTAGTAGGAAAATAAATTTTAATTTCGAAAATTTAAATATTAAATAAAGTATCAAATATAAAATAATTAATAAAATCTCTTTTTTTTAATAAATCGACAAGCCAAATTTGTTAAATCGGTTTACCACAAATTATGCGAGACTCTCACCAGAAGAATTAATCTGTTTTTCTTTTCTATTTAACTCAATAATTGGACTCTATCTTAATATAAAAAATATTTTTTAATTTTTTTTTAAAGATTTAATTCACGTCACTTGAAAATTTTATGGCGGCGCCCTGGTTGTTTAATTTTTTTTCCTATATAGAAACATGAGCTGGTCCCGAGATGGCCATCTACAATAGTATTCTATCGGAGCTCTGTGACATATATAAAATAATACACAATGTCAATAAATTAAATATCTTTTTAATAGTGAATATAATTTTATGTGTTACATCTAAACTCTTTTAAACTCAAATGAGGACTTATAACAATGTAAAAAAAATAAGTATATTAGACAAAGCATTACTTTAGTAAATGAAAGATGATGCATACATGAATACATTGAACGCATGTTTTCTTATGATGAAAGTAATGTCTGCTCGAAGGCATCACTGGGCCACACAAGATAGCAAATAAACAATTTATAAAAAAAATACATTAACCCTTTGCGGTCGAGGGGCGACTATCAAACACCAGCACCACTGCCAGAAATTCACCAAATATGCGGAAAATCGTCTCGAGATGCTGGCACGACCGAGTGAAAAAGGCCACGACCGCAAAGGGTTAAAATATTGAAATACTTATTCTATTATGAAGCAAAAAAAAAAAGCTCTCTCCTTGGTCAACACCACTGATATCTAACTGTAACTTCTGGATAGGGCAAGACATTTTGTTGACTTGAAGCCGATATGGAGGCCGCCATGATGGGGCACACTTTTCTTGATATCGCAATATTTCGTATATTTTTCATGTTAAAATAGGTCGACATATATTATTTTTGGGTAAGTTTTTTTATTTTCTTTTTAAACCCATTTTAAATGTAATCTGCTATTAAAATAGGAGGTCATTTGCAAGTCAAAGTAGTAGTTAAAAAGCAAGAGCAAAAACTATCTGTTTGGCAATATAAAAATTAATTCTACAAGAAGAAAATATAATATTTATATATATTTAATACTTCTACAATGCTTTGGTAATAAAAAACACCACTAAATCATTTTTTAAAAAATGTTGGGGCACCGTATGGCAGCTTTCAATTGGTTTCAACGCGCCCGTAGAGGAAACAAAGTTTGAGCCTTCCAGCAGTTACAGTTAGAGTTCAGTGGTCAACACTATAAGTTCGCAAAGTGCGAAAACATGCGAATTCAGCTGATATAAAATGGTTTCATTCTCCATGAGGCTGGGTACTGTACGTCTGCACAGGACCTGGTCCCGAGCACTTATGATGTGGAAGATGATCTTTCTACCGATCAATACGGGTCTCAAAAAAGCAAAGACCCATACGGACGATGGAATTTGAATATTCGAGCAACAATGCTATTAAACTGTTTTTACTTACACATGTTTGTGTATCTTTCTAATTAACTATTGGATAACGTTAACGAATAAAAGCTCCAGATCGTCGGTGTCAATGAACCCTTGCATTTGGTGAGAACACAAACAGGGAGGGAAGATGAATAAGGATTTTTGAACAGTTTGCGAACAAGGCAGCGATAAAGACGCCAAATAGGACGGCTTTGATACATTTAGGTGTTTTTTTTTTAAGGTAGAGGAAGAGAATGAATTAGTTTTTAGTCAATCAAAACCTCGGATTTGTTTGAACCTTTTTACAGCACTGCTCGTATTTATTTGCATGAGCTGATGTCATAATTGGTCTTCAGGAACAACAGATTTCATGCACACTGATGTGAATCTTTAAGGACAATTTTTAGGGATTTGTTCAATATTCTTGTAAACTGAAAGTTCTTAAACTTCTGAATAGTGATGCGACATTCTTCATAGACCTGGAGAATGCATTTAGAATGTGACACAAATATAGGAATTTTTGAAGTTTGTCAGGAATATGTCAAATAAAAAAAAAAGAAATAAGGAGTTTGCCAAGACACAGTGGCGGCTCATGGCCGTGCAGCCGAAATCATGTGAATCCCCCCCCCCCCCCTATTTTCTACAACCATACATGAACGGAAATTCTTTAATCTTTACTACTCAAATCAAAGTTTCCTTTAGATTTTTACAAAATGATAACGTGCGAAAAAATAGAAAACACTTTATTTTTTGAAAATTAAATTCTTCTTTCTTTTAAACATCCGAATCAGGCAATTTTAATATTAACTTAAATAACGGCACACAGTAAATTTATCACGAAAACTATTTTCGTTTGGTGAGAATCTCGGGAGGGGAGGCCTCCGTGGCCGAGAGTGGATTAAGGCGTCAGCTGGGAATCCAAGGGTCCCCGGTTCAAAACCTGGCGATGGACTAGACTAAAGAATAGTAAAAAGCAGTGATATTGCGATCGGAGAATTGCCAACTTCATCACCAAAATACTAGAATGTCGTCCAGAACATCCACAAAATATAACGGCGTGTATACGGGACTGGTGCACGATACATCTGATCGGAGTCCAAAGTCCCGACGTATATTGAAGGCGTTGGGTGCCAGCTCAGGTGTTGTCCTCGTCATCTGACCATGAATCAAAAATACGAGGCATCGTTCCCGGGTCTTTCCTTCGAGATAGGCCCCGAACCGACGCCAATAGCCTACCGTACAGCTCTAGTGCGACGTTATTTAACCAAACCAAGCCAGAAGAAAAGATAAACGATCGAAAAAGGAAGACTTACCGGAGAAAGTACGCTGCGTCCTTCCGAAGGACGTGCTATCATTAAACCTATCACGGGTCGTCGAAATTTGCATTTTAGAAAATCAAAATAAAATTGGTTAAATACAGTTATAATTTACGAAATGCTAAAACAAATCTAAAAAACTCACTTGGAGCAATTATGCTATTGTTGCTCTATGGTTAGAACATGTTTCGCTTTTCAATGAGCAGAAACTATTGAGCTGAAACAATTCTACAATTGAACTTTTTCAGTAATGATTTATATAACTAAAAAAAGTATAATTGTTAAGACACACTGTTATTGTCTATAGTGTAGTCAGAATTGGTTTGCGAAGCAAATCAAAGAGGATTGCGTACAATCCTCCGTGGGTTGGCGGAGCGACAGCGGAGCAGGGGGCGGGACCCCTAGTATATATTTATACAAATATGATTTTCTTATTGTACGAATTATTCACACTAATAATCTTTCAAAAGGTTGGAACTAACCAATGATATACTAAATTATTTCTGCAATATATATATATATCCCTTTCTTAGAATCTTAACAAGTGAAATCTCAAAAGAAAGAAAATTTCTGGGATCAACTCAATTCTGGGATTTCTGGGATTTATATCAACGGTTTGTTTCAAATGTGAGTTTAAAAGAAGAATTATTGCGTAAAGAAACATCTTTAGAAAAATATTTCTAAGATTTCTAGCTTGTGTGTGCTTTGTAGCTTGGTTGGAAGGGCTTGGGTTCGTGTTTCGATGGGTGACCCTCCAATTTTTAGCTGTTTGACACTGTTACTATGACGGGCCATACGGCTAGTAAACACTTTAATGGTCTTAAAAGAGCTTCTGGGGTAACTGATGCCGCCATTCAAATTGTGTAACCGTAAGACAAACTACACGAAGTACAATTTGTGTGTACAGGTCCGTGGGTAGGTTGTATCTTGTTGTCTTAAATCCCAGTTTGAGATGCGAGTCCTGAACAGTTCTCTCCCCCCATGTTCCTGAACTGGACCCCCTTCAGTCCGTGAGCAACTTCTCTTGATTGCGCGCCCTCATGGTCTCTATGGACTCTGCCAACCTGCGCATCACATCGCTTTGCCGCTGGATGGCGCTCTGCATCCCTCGCAGCAGCTGGTTGCTCTCCCTCACCACGCTCAAGAGGCGGTCACTTGGAGGCGGGGCAGCGTTCCCACACACATTGGGCACAACGTTGTTGACCCGACTATTGTTCACACACACATTGGGCACAACGTTGTTGACCCGACTATTGTTCACACACACATTGGGCACAGCGTTGAAAACCCGAATATTGTTCCCACACACATTGGGCACAACGTTGTTGACATGGCCCTTGTTTCCGTTCGGGTTGCCGATGCAGCCATCATTCACGAGGGTGGTGACCGAACATTGGACGGTGTTTCTGCTTATGTCTTGGATGATGGTGTGGTCATTGTTTCCGCTCATGTCAACGACAGAAACGTTGTCATTGGGGGCAGCCACAGGAACATCGCCACTGTTCCCGATGATGGTGTTGGGGGCAGACAAGGGAACGTGGCCGTGGTTCTCGAATATGTGGAAGGGGGTCGAGGGAACGTGGGCGGCGTAGTTCCCGCTCGTGGTGTTGGGAGTGTAGCCGGAAGTGTGGCTCATGTGAGAGACGGTGGGCGTTTTAGCAGCTGGCACTACTTTCGTCTTGTCTGCTTCGTGTATGAAAATGATGGGAAGATTGCAAGAAGGCTCGTTGTGGTACCCGTGTGGCTGCTGTTTATTGACTGTGGCGATCACAAACTCCTGCAAACAGAGATTTGAATGCTTTTAGTTGATATGTTATTACATTTTAAATAAAATAGTTGAAATAATTAATGGAAATTACAGTAGAAACCGCTTATAGCGATGTTCAAGGGAATCGTTATATCCGAATCACGAAAAATATAACTTAATAAGAAAGTATAATACTCATACATACATGATAGCTGAATATAGATATATTTTATGTACTTTATAATGATTTTATCGACTAGATATACTAGTTAGATAAAGTTAATTAGATAAACTATTTTGAAGAGGAATGTTCAGTAATTTTTGTTCGCTTAGATTTGACATTGCCATAAGAAACTTCCATAAAATTTCCTATTCTTGCTAACCTTGTAGCAGAACCGATGATCTCTTCGCCAATTTCGGGCGTTCTTGGTTCACGTGCTATTCGCCTGATTTGTGTTTATTGCACAAACGGCCCTCCAACCCTCTTCATTGTTTTAACATAAGATGGGGGAAACTCACTCATTACATGCGGATTATCATTATAACCGGTATCGTAATATCCGGAAAAATTAACATGGACTGCCATAGAAATCCAAACTTTCTTTGAATTTTACATTGTTATATCCGGATTTTAATGTATCAATTTAGTTAATTCTGGGGATTCAATTTTACTTAACATTTTTACTAAACATTTCATTTGAAGACGTAATTATTTTGATGGGAAACGTATTTCAGTTTAGATAATAAAGTATCGCTTGGTAAAACCGCGTGAAACAGAAATATGGAGTGCGGCTGCTCAGATGGCCTCTACCAGAAACTCCTACGCGCTCTGTTTACTTAACGGCAGTAAAGATTAAACCCTGAAAAACCTCCTCTTTCGCGATTGGGTTGGAAGGGAGAAATCTGAATATACCGAACGCAAATGCTAAAATTCGCCTCGGCAGGATTCGATCTTGCATTCAAGCATCCCATCTGATGTGCGGTAGCTTTGGATTTTCACCCATGGCGTCTTAGGAACAAGGGGAATGTTAATCTACAACACAGAATTTGAATTTATTTAAATGACAAACTTGTGGATTAAGGATTTGTTTTCATTCCAAGAATTTTAACTAAATAACAAGTAGATTATCAAAGTTTTTTATTTTTTAAAAATAAAACTTTTTCAAGTATTTTTTTTTTAATGAAGAATTTATTATTTTTATTTTTTACTGTTTATGCCCCTCCTGGGATTCGAACTCTCAATGTACGGCGGTGCTGCTCTGTTGGGGCGGCCGCTTACATCTCTCGGCCACGATAGCTTCGGAGAAAAAAGGAATGCGTTAATACCTCAAAACAAATTTCGAACACGATAGCATCACGTTAAGCATAGCGTTAGCGACAGAGTGATTTAAAATGGGAATATTAATTCGAAATATTTTCTGTTGAGAAATTTCCCTTCACACTACGTTAAAAAAAATATTAAAGTATGGATTATGGAAATATACAGTTTAATTTGATTAAGTCGAACTAGAGTTACACAAAAGTGCTGCTACAGATGGCAACAGAACGTCAAATTTCTACCACAGTTTTAAGCGCACGTTTGGGCATCACATCCGTTACCAATATAAAATTTAGGGTAGTTAACCCAAAATTGTGCACAATATTTTATAAATAAACAGCAATATTAAAATAATAGTCCATACAACAGGGAAATTCAACAATCTTCCAAAAATCTAAAATGTTATTCCATTAAATAGCCCAGTAGAGATAGCTAAAAATAAAGGTTGTAAAAGGTGGAGTAATTTCGATTTTCATGCATGTTGTATGTATCGACCCCTCGTGAAAAATCCAAGTTTTCGACCTTCCACCCCTTGTGCGTTTTCCGCCATCTTGAAAAAAACGCTAAGAAAAGGAACTTTTTTCAGTTTTTCCTCGATATGTCGCATCAAGTACATATTAGGCTAAAAGGTACTATTACCAATTTTAAAACTTTATAACTTTCCTGCAAGTTTCATGTATCACATGTTGGAAAATTGTAAACAAGTATTGAGATATAAAGCCTTGAAAATATACAATTTAAAATTTAAAAAAAAAAACGGAATAAATCAGATGTGTCGTTTGTTTTACCTGAATAACTTTTTTTTATGCTGTTTAGCGCAAAATGCATAATAACCCATCTTGTACACGATTAAATTTCCTACAAGATTCATACAAAATATTTGTAATTACTCTTAATAGATGCCGAGAAATGTTGGAATAACAATTTTAGTGAAAGTGGGATGGAAACTGCAAACATCGCCCTTTGTTGAAATTAATATTACGAATGTAATATTATCATTAATCCATTATGTGTGTAATATACACATGTAGTTCACGTATGTAGAACATGAACTTTCATGTAACATATGAGATTACAGCCAAACTATGGGTTCAATATTTCCGGATGATTACATTGATGAAACAGATTGTTGAAGCAGAAAGGATTGGCAATTGACAGTTTCATCTCGGCACCGTTCAGAAAATGATTCCTTATTCTCATGCGAGTAGTCACTTCCACTACGCCAAATGTGCTCCCCTATACGTGCGAGATATGCTTAGTTCTTAAAGATAAAAGGGATTGATTCCATTAAGTTTAAAAAATTCACGATTGATGGCTACTTCGCAATTGGACGATCAGAAAAATTTGGTTCCAGAATGTGGTCAGTCAGAGTTTTTACTCGCTGGACTCCCGGGCTAGCTGCATTACAGAATGCGTGAGTGATGAATTTGAGAACTACACGAGCTACGTATCGGTTACTACTGAACAACATGTTGACATGAGACGTTCATGTACCTTTCACACTCCTTTTCCAACTGTTAAGCAACTTAATGTCAATAAGTAATGGAGTGATTGGAGGTGAAGACGTCAACTGCCGCCTATCCTGGGAGATTAGTTTTAGAGGAGTGAATGGAATTGTGAACAACCATTTTGGAAACGTACATTCCGTACGTAAAGATGCGTGGCGTCCCCCGCCCCAGAGAGGAGGCAACTCAATTCTTTTTATGTATATGCCTCAACGGGTGCCCCAGTAACCGAGGACCAAACAGCTAGTTTAAAGCGCGATAAAAGTTCACATTTTTTTTGTCAACTCACCTGTCGGGGCACATGCGCAGCTCTTGATGGTGCAGCTGGCAGCTCATTGTCGACAGCGGCTGGAGGGGGAATTTTTGGTGGAGGAAAGTGCACATCAAACAATTCATTGACACACTGAAAAGCAAATATTTTCATTAAGTAAACTGTCGTATCTCGCCCACTGACCTTTAAAAGCAACTTTTGGATTAGGCAAGACAATTTGTTGACTTTAAGCCAATTGAAAATATAGCTACAGCTATATTTTGTAAAGTTTTATTGCTAAAACAAACCGTCATGCAGTGCTTTTGGCTGAGTGTCCTTTTTTATTCTCTTTTGAAATCCATTTTGAATGCAATCTACATCTTAAAATACAAAACCACTTTTAAATGAAAACTGCATCAGAGTCCTAAATGAATACCCATATAATACTTTATGCTCAACCTTTGGATGTCCACAAACCATCAAGTTAAAAGTGAGATAAAGCGTGGACAACCACCTTTTAATAACACTAAATAACAGTAAACAAATATTTAGATACTAAGTATAATTCAAGTATAAAATATTTTGTGCAAATAAATTTAATGCATATAATAACCGCAATGATGTTGTATATAATTTAAATTATTTATATTAATTGTTTAGGTAACATTTTGAATGAACGATATGTATTTATTTTCAAATAATAAAAGGTTATTTGAGTGTATGCTTGCATATTTTTCACCAACATCCGATACTTTTTAGTAAATGTATGGAAGTAGAGATAAAAATACACCTAATCAAATCTGCAAAAGGAAGAATTTCTTTAAAAAATTTCTTTACAAACACCTCTACAGACCACTTTGAACCCGCACATGAGACCAGCAGTGGTCTATCAGTTACGGATTGGGCACCACTACTGTAGAGGCATATTGGTAGTTAGTTCAGGGCTGCCACTAAGTTGTACCTTAGAAAATAGTATCTTTAATATCCTCAGACATGAAAAATAGTAGCCTAAATAGTATTATGTATGTATTTGGCAAAGATGACTAAAAGCAGTTAATTGCAACAAATATATATATATATATATATATATATATATATATACATAATATTAAACAAATTACTTCCTTAATTATAGTCTTTTTACCAAATTTAGTAGTAATTAAAAGTTGTTTATATCCCAAAACTTGCTAATTACCGCTAAAAAGCATTCGTATTAAAAACGGGAGTAAGATTCTCAACTGAAAAATTTATCTTAATAACTTCAAGCAACTTTCATGACAAATTTGAAGCAAATCAAACAACGCATTTGGTCGTAAATGCGTAACAAACAAATTTACAAACAGACCAAATGTTGAAAGGTCGAGTTAAAACAGGGACCTAAAATTCTGAAAGGCAAAAAAATTCCAAATTTAAAATGTCTGTTACATTTTCAAGCTTGTATAGGATATTAGATTCTGATAATCAGATATAACAGGTTGAAGGCTTAACTAAGTAAACCAGCTTAACTTCTGCAATATCCCTGGAAATGTCAAAATTTGCATTTTTGAAAGTCCAAGAAATTGCGACGCTAAAATGACGATTTTCGGCCCATAAGCTATGAACAAGATTATTAGCTGACTAAATAAATGTACTACCTTTAATCGAAGGCATTATACTCATGGTGATGAACTCATACTATTTTAACAATTGAAGTTATAGAAATGGCAAACATTCTACGTAATTTACGGCAACCCAGTTTACCATAATTTAATATACCAGGGGGCTCCGCCAACTCCCAGAGGTTTGCTTCGCAAATCAATGATGGCTTCATACACTGTAGACAATGTGCCCTAATAACAATACTTTTTTAATTATATAAGTCATTACTGGAAAAGCCTTCTCAAAAATCTTTTATTTCTTGAGCCATTCCACAATTATTTATCTTTTCAAATAATGAACTTTTAATACTCTTCAGATTTCCACTGTGTATCATTCCTACATATTTTTACATTCTATTACTCTAAGTTATGCCTTCAAAATTCTCTGTTTCACAGATGTTTTGTATGGGGTTATATGTTCACTACAACTCGTGAGAACAGAAACTTTCTCTTATGATGGCAACCTCTCTTGGGCAGTCCGATTTCATAGCATTTGCGACATAATCAGCAATGATGTTGAACATGACTCTGCATCCTCGGCTTTTTAGCTGCCATCCCTAACAGAAGCAGAGATAAACTCATTTGAAAACTAATAATACAGATCCTGAACTTTATATATCACAATAGTCTTTTATAACATAATTTTCTTATAAAAACGTATTATTACATATATATGGAAATAAATTTTCTTCACTGAACAATGGGAGGGGTTCTGAGGAGGGGTTCTCTCCCCCTACGAACGCCACTGCTTTTGTTCCCTGTTTTACAAATCGTACAAGAACTGCATGTTCTTCAACATAAAAAATACTTTTCTTTCGTTAGCTTGTTTTTTTTTATCTAACCCCATTTAAAAGTAGGACATCACTTGGATATCAACACTCAATATATTTTATATATAAACCCTTTGCAATTGAGTGTCGCCTTTAAGGAATCAAAACAATGATTTGTTACTTTTCCCCTCTGCTCTTCAAAATGAAAGAGAACAACACATTTTTGAGTTTAAAAAGTTATTCTCCCACACACTTGAATAGAAATTATTTTTGTAATCTAGAAGCACCCAGTGTGTGTGGGTGATCTAAAACTTTCTTCAGTTTGAAATTCCTCACCTGTTGTTTTAAAAACATACGACAAATGTCATAAACCTCCAAGTATTATGCATTTGGTATACTGAGAAGAATATTCGGCTTCATGCATAACTTTTTTTTATTTTATAATTATCCGCCTTAACCGTAAAAAGAAAGAAGACACATCTTTAACAGGAACAGGATGCAACTGTTCCATAAACAGAGCGTAAGCATCAAAGGTGCTTTTCGAGTGCAAAAGCTTCACACACGACTTTTTTTATTTTTATACTTATCAACCTTAAACATAAAAAGAACACTACTTTACAAAAAGAACAGGAACAGGATGTAACTGTTCCAAAAAAGAGAAAATAAGCATCAAATACAGTTCCTCGAGTGCGAAGGGTTAAAAAACAACAGCCTGAATGAGTAGTCAAAACGGACGCATCCTTACATTGTCGAAGTCCTTCCTGAGGTCGGTGAACTTGCCGAAGAGGTCCGGGTGCTTGTTCCGTGTGTGCTTCAGCAGGTTCGTATTTGTGGAGCGGTGCGAGAACACCTTCTTGCATTCCCTGCACTCCGCGAACTTCTCGTCTACACGGTCGAACAGCCTCCAGATGGAGGACCACTTCTCGCCCTTCCTACGCTTCACTTTGGGTCTCGGAGGGCGGTACTCCACTGAAATTATTTTTGAATAAATGTATTCATTATTTCTTTGTTAGTCACTTGTCAAGGTGTCCAGACAACGAAGTAAAACTACATATTGTTAACTTAAAATGAAAACCAGCTACACTTAAACCACAGATTTAGCATCCAAGTAGACAGCTGCTTGGTTACGAACTTTGAGCATGAATGGACTGTAGTAGAGTGAATATAACGTCATCATCGTAATGCAAACATCTCAGACCTGATGGCACCTGACACATGACTTCCTTTCAAAATTTATGAATGAAAAAACATTTGCGATTGACTTGTGATTTGGAAATAATAGTAAATGTGTTACTTCATGAAGTACAGGATATTTTTATGAATGAACTAGAAAAAATTTATGAATGGATGACGTAGTAAACCACGTGTCTGAGGCCATACATGTTGGACTCACTTTGATGTTAGCCAGATTATAACCTTATGATTTCTCTACTATGAGGGATCCATGCTCGAAGGTTACAAAATTCAAGCAACTCGCTTCAAAATGTGGAAATTAAACAAGACGTCGGCTTACAATAAAAACCATGTACCTCATAAAACTAAAATTTTAAAGGAGATTTCATTCTAAGCGGACAAAGAAGTGATCGGAATAGGTGACCCTGAATTTCGAAGTCAAGCAGCTTCCGATTTGGATTCTAAATCTGTGGTTTAAATATAGATGGTTTTCATTTTAAGCTGACGATATATAATAAAATACAGTGTTCACTTTAGAAATAAAAAGGGGCAGGGCGCTGTTGGCAGTAAAAGGGCACCCCATTTTTGAAAAGGCACGTCTTGTTTTTAAAAGGGCACTTTAAAAAAAAATGTGGTGTGGGCGTGGCCACACATTGACACATCGGACCTGTGACCAAACAAAAAAAAAGTTCCGATTTGTTTGTTGACATTGCGCTAATGCTAAATATTGGTTTATTGTTAACGGTTCTTGGCCTATCTCGAAGGAAAGACAAGTACAAAATTGCTGTCTCTTTATAAAAATATTATTTAAAATTTAACATTTTAAAATTGTTTTCCCTAAAAACCAAATTTCTAAGTAGGAATAAGACCCTTTGCAAAACTGATAAAAAGGCTACTTAAATCCAAAATTTGGTAATAAGATGCTTAGTCTTGCAAACCAACTTCTCTTTAAAAAAAAACACAGAAAAAAACTTAGAATTTAATATGCAGGCACAGGCAACCAATAGGATTTGTAGAATGCCCCGTGCTCGAAATTACCGCGGAATCGTTGCGATTTCACAACACACGTAGTTATAAAGGAGATTGTTTTTCTACTGTCATAATTCACTTAATTCCAATTTACACACAAATCTTTTTTAATCGATGCCTTTTTTAAAGACAACTAGGGAAGCAATGATGCTTGTGCTTGACTGAAAAGGGCAAGAAGGGCGGAATTTTTTCTAAAGAGGGCGGCATTTTGGAAAAAAGGGGCATGAGGGCGCTATCGAGATGAAAAAAGGGCGGGCAGGGCGGACCGCCCTTCAAAAAACGCCTAGAGTGAACACTGAAAATATATATCATAGACAAAATAAAAACCCAAACTAAATGTCTAGGGTTGGAGACCAGGTACATTACGAAGGGCAAAACACAGACATAATCATACAAACTGTTACAAATACATTATATCACAATTTTTCAGTTTGATATGGTAGTTTAGATTTTAACTAGAAGCTTCTTCGTCAATATTTCAAATATATTTCTTAATCTCTCTCTTAAAGTTCCTAAATGTAGTGTTGACACAGGTGTCATCACGAGGTGATTCAGCAACCCCATTGTAAAATCATCACTTTATGAATTAAAAAAAAAATACTTCACAAACTTTAAGTTTATGATTTTATTTTAAAAAACAAATACACAAAATTATTTTATTATTAAAATAATTCTGTGATATTCCGTCATTATAAGTCTTAAATCCCTATTGTAATTGACAATTCTCCACATATTTCAAACGAATTGTTTTTAAAACTTTTATGGATAAATACATACTCTCATTTTGCATAAATGGGAGAAGAGCACTGCTGAAGTCTACTTCAAGCTGAATTTTTATTGCAATTAAAATTTAGGATTACAGATATTCAAAAGCAGCTAGATGTAGGTGAATTTAATTAAAATAAGAGCAATAAAGTAAAATTATATTCTCGTCATACGTTAACCAAAGTTAAAATTGGGAGCTTTAACCACTTCACTTGTTTTGAGATGCCTGATCGTCACTCGGGAAACATTTCATTCTACCACGAACCCCTGCATTTACCTTTTTAGTACACTGTACTTCTATGCTTACATCTTTTTAATTTGCAATTTAGTTCAAACTCGAATGAAGAATGGGGAGTGTGAACTGGCTTAAGAAAATGAAACAGTTCAGTGGTTAACTAAGTGTAGTCTCATATGTACAAATATTAGAGCTGTATTTTTTCAACTAATTTAGGTAGATGTGTTAAAAAAAAAACTTAAAAGACATTTTATTAAAGTCACAAATTATTAGACATTTTATTACATTAATTTAAAAATGGTCACATATTTAAATATAAAAGTCTATAATATTATAATTTGTAATAACTGTAATAATTCATCATGTCATCGAACAATGGATGCCATGCCCATAAAAAACAGTACAAAAATTATTTGCAAATAAATTTTCCCATAAATGTAGTTATTACAATATTTAAAAAATATATATAACAATTAACTATTTTAAAAATTCAGTGACGATCATTCTATTTAATTAAATAATATGCTTTTGAATGAGTTTCCATTTCAGTGCTAATCTACTGAAATTTTACAATAAGTTGTTAAAATAAATAGGAAAAATTAAATGTGTTATTTTTACCTCCATGAAAGAAAAGATTACTTTGTAATTAACAAACATGATTTTGTTTCTTACAATGTAAGGAAATTATCTTGAATATGCCAAACACACTTTTGCAGGTTTAAATGAAATCCATATGTATAATGCAGTTTAGCCTTTGTAAAATATGGAAGGAGAACGTAATGTCAAGTCACCCCCTCCCTCCTCAAAATTCAATGACAATTTACAGCCATTTAAAAGTAACAGACGACTAAAAGGGGTAAACATAGAAAGTACCAAAAGCAAAAATGTTAGGAAATGCCTCAAAAATATTTGTTTAGCCTGATGCTCACACTAGCGACCTCTGTGCATGCTTTTATTTAACCACTTAAAGGACACAAGACACTTTTCAAGTTTACCATATTATAAAGCACTGTCCATTTGGCATTTGAATGTGAAAAACGGTGTTCGAATTTGTTTGGCACTCTTACATAGTTTACCAATTTTAATCTTTTTGACTGACACATGAACTCTCTCTTGAACAATGAGCTGAGCATTCAAATAAGCAAAGAGTACATCTTAATTTACAAAAAGTCGTGTCGATATTTATATAATGCCCCGACAAGAAACAAAGGAATAATTGCCTTCCACAATGCTGTTTATATTGTTGCTGAAATCTGCATTCTGGTTGTCGTCCGACGAGTCGTTTCCATCTGGGGGATCGTACCCAGGACCGCCATCACTATCAGAAGCAACAGACCCATCATTGTCAGGTGCCTAAAGGAAATATAAAATTGCATCATAAGAACCATATACATATATAAAAAATACAAACACTGAAATAAATTAAAATTATGAATTATAAAAGGTCTATAAGGCCTAAAAAAGGCTAAAATAAAACATTAATCATTTCATGAAGCTTAGTAAAAACTACCTGTTATAGCAGGGTGCAGAACCCCCGAATATTGTTCGGGGGAAATTTTTATTAAGGACCTAGTTGCTGCCTGCATTTCGACTACATTTTTTAAATCAGAATTTTAACAATTTCGGAGATCGATACATACTGAAAAAATCCCATTTACATGATATCAATTTAGCTCTTTATGTCTCCTTAATATAAAATTATCTAAAATACAAAGGTATGGTAGTGTAGATTTGAGCTACTAAATCGTGCCGATTTTCCAAATCCGAAATCGGCGCACACTTGCTTATACACTGAGTCGCAAGCGTAACCAAAATGGACGTTATTTCGTAACCAGATAAAAATAACTAAGTAAAAACTATGTGTTTTAATAAATAATTATTTGGTTTATAGATGAAGATAGTAAATATTAGTTTATGAAAGAATTTTAGATAAAGACTTGAGACTTTTACAAACATCATTTTTTGTTTAATATATTTTCCATTGTAGAAGCATAAATTTGAAACAGAGGCAGAGGAATATACGACTCTGGACAGAGACAGATGCCTTTTCCGGAGAAAGGGTCCTATTTCGACTTTCAACCACCTCCCCACATTCCCCTTTCTGCAGAAACCCCTTATCTCAATGGGAGATTTATGGGATTTTGTAACTTAGAGAGGGAGTACGGTTCTAGCTATTTCCCATTTTCTGCCTACTTAAAAAAATCGTTCTGTTCAGAACTGAGATTTGCCTAATTTTAGCGAACAGGGACGGTCAGTCTCTCAGAACACCTGTAAAAAAGATAACGCTCTCGAAAAAGGCCTGATGGGCCTCTTCAGCAGTAGACGTGATTGTAGCCAACAGCGGATGCACACTGCTTCGCCCGTCTATGACTTTCTTTGCTGTACTCGTTCCACTGTAGTGTAAATCTCAAAATCTCCATTTGGATGCTTGTTGAAATTACTGTTTCGTCTAAATGCTTTTTTCAAATGAACATTTAAAAAAATGTTGAAACTTTTATTCGCAATGCAACTTATAGCAAGTTTATTAACAGGTAACTTATATTGCATTAACTATTCTTAAATAATTAAGCTTTTTGTGTTAATTGAAATGTGATATACTTTTTCAAAACTTTCACTTAGGAAATTATAAAAAAAAATTAATATATATATAACCCTATGTGAGTCCTATTGAATTCCTGTCACATTAAAATTAGACACGTTAAGCACAGGCCAAAAAATTCTAAATTACAAGGCTTTCGAAAATTAATGATTATTTTAAAAATCCATGCAGCACACTCATTAAATTTTATAACTATATTAATCTTAAAATAAGTATATGTAAAATATATACACCAATACATTTTTAATGGGACTAGAAAACCATAACAAAGGGAAAATTACATTTCCATAAGTTTTAAACCATTAACCATTTTGTTCAAAATCTACAACAATAAGAAAATCAAACGCTGGCTGATGTTCGATTTTAGCACGATATTTACTGCAACGTTCCATACAATTATCAGTTAACAAACGATTTTTTTTAACTATGAGTATCTCAAATCATACAAGAAACATTTAATTTTTTTTATAATGACAGTGATTAATAACAGTTTTCAGGATTCGTAAAAGTTAGGGGTTCATTTATACAAATTAACTCATATTTGTTATCTTTTTTTTTATTTAAAAATATTAATTAATTTAAAATTTGATATAAATTAAATTAAAAGAGTTTTTTTTTAATTTGATGAGTTAGGAAAAATTCCGAAAAGTTTATGGTTTAATTTATTTTTGCAGATCTCAACCACAAAAATATTACTTGTTACTCATAAATTTTCCATTTAAATATTTTAAAACGCATCCAATCATTTCAGTTTTTTGTATAAGTATGTAAAATCCACATTTTTTGGAATGATGTATTTTTCTTTGAAATCAACTTTAAAACACGTATTTCATTACAGTTATTTTATAAATATTGAAGAACGCAACGTTCGTCTTTCCGGCCACATGTCAGTGTGAAGTTTTCGCCTTTGCCGTCCGTCCCGTTGACATTGCATTTGTTTCATGCCAACAAAAAGATAGTTTCGAATTAAAAATGCCTTGGCACAGCTTAGTAATGATTAATTCTATTTAAGTATGAAATCACTTCGGTATCACCGAGACATTAAATGGGGGAAAAAATAGGAACAGGATTTAACAGTTTCATAAAAGGAACATAAATACCAAACATGTTCCCCTGGTGCAAAAAGTAAAACCAGACTCAATCGAAAGATTTATGTCCATTAGGTTATTTGCCGAGGACTTATGACGTTGGAATAAAAGAGACCGTCACCATCACTGTCTCCGGTTTTGATGGTGTGTGGAAAAAAGTCCTTAACATGGGAGCTTACTTCCTGTTCGCCTGCAAAGTAGTCAAGTGGCACATCTGGGTGAATTCGGTTTTTGTGAGCCAACAGGTTTGTAGACGTGTACTTGTGGGACAACTGCTTGTTGCACATCCTGCACATTGCGTGAACGTCATCCACGTACTTGAAAAATTGCCACACTTTGGACCTCTTCCGTTTCTTGATACCTGTAAGAACACTCTTGCAATTAAGGAAAAAAGTACAACTCAAAGATGGATACTTCGATTTAGATCACCTTACACTATTGTAAAAATAAGCCTTCGATACATAAAAAAATATATAAATTAATTGCAAATATTTCAAATAAAAAGAGTTGTTAAAAAGTTTTGGAATAAGCATGTATTAAGGAAAAAATCCTAGAAAAACTTCTATTAAGAGTAAGAAGTACAGTGATAAAATGTAAGTCCGTCAAATGCGCTAGTTCTGATTAGAATAGAATAGCAGTTAAAGTAGAGAAAAAATAGAAAATCTGTAATTTGTAGGTTATTTCTGTATTTAAAATAACATTGAAAAAATATATACCAAGTTCCTTTTTAAAATATTAGCAAAAGTGTTGTATGTCAACAGTAATTTTACAAGCATACTCTCAAGCATGTTAACCCTCTGATGCTCATGGACATGATATATGCCCAAGGATATCATGTATCAATATCAAGGATATCATGTTCAAGGATATTCAGGTTTTTTTAGCAACACAAACATTTTTTTTTTAATTTATCTATTTCACAATATTGTAGTCTATTTTACAATATTTTTTTAATTTAAAAGTTTGAGATGTTAATTACAAGCTGTCTCTTTGCAATTAATTAAAAAAATTTAAAAAAAACTATAAAAGTATGCACTGGAAAAATGAAACAAAATTTCCATGCAGTGAAAAAGACTTTACAATTGCAAAAATCGCATGAGTGGCAACCCAAATGTATTGTGAATCTTCCCTCATATTATGCATAATATGTTAGATTTGTATAAAAAACATAACCTTTTTATATTTGAAAAACTAAATAAAAGTTTATTTTAAAATTTTAACTAGTTCACAGGAGAGCTTATAAAAGTTTTATATGGCTGTAGGCTGATATGGACATACGGTTTTTGAAAAAAATATCTCTGTTGGTAATCCATAGTGATTTAAACCTCTGTAAAGAGTGTAAAACACACATAATATTGCAATATTAACCATAATTTTAAAATTTATTGCATAGTGATTTATACCTCTGTAAAGAGTGTGAAAAAATTATAATATTGCAATTTTAATCTGAAAAGCGCAAAAAATAGACATAGTGTCCTACACCTCAAAGTATCTTAAATTTAAAAAAAAGAAAAATCATCTACAAAACTTAACATTAATAAAGTGTAGCAATAAAAATAAAAGCAATAAAAAAACTTTTATAAAAGAGAATACACATGTTCAATACCTGTCCTAACAGGACGGGGAGTATGCTGGTCTTCGACCACCTACACACAGAACAGAACATTGCATTAGATCTTACAGAAAGACAAGTTTTCTAAAAATAAATTAAATTAAAAATACATAAAAAAATCAGCCATAAAAACCAATTCCTTTTTACATAAATGCAACCCTTAATTTGCTAACAACAAATAGGTTATTTACTGTATTATATCGCCTTTTAAAAAGTAAATAAAAAGAGAAAAAAAGAGAAGGGAACGAACAATAATATTAATTGTTGTTTAATTTAAGAATTTAGATGGTGAGATTGCATAGTTTTAAACAACAACAAATCAAAAGAGAAATAAAACCAAGACTAAAATTTGAGTGACCAAAGGAAATCAATTTATTTAAGAAAATACTAAAATAAGGGAACGGAACACTTAATAAAAACTTACAATGCCAAACTAGTTAAGAACTAAAAGAAATTAAAGGGGGAGGGCAACTAAGAATTAACTAACTTCACCAACTTCGTCGAGAGAGATGTGACAGGAAGTCAAGGTGACACATTAAGAGCACAAAAAAAACCTTGGCCATGCCGCTACTGCCATTAACGAATTAAAAGTGTCCTAAATTGGGAGGTGGACAAAAAGGGGTACTTAGGTGTAGGGTCTCGCTCATCCGACGTCACAGTCGCCACAGATGTTGGGGGCTTGAATGGCAGTCTGTAACAGTCCTTGGCTTATCCCGGTCCAAAGGTGGTTAGAGGATGGGAACCGAGACAATAAGTGACTGAAGAGGCATCCAAGCTCTGGGATGCAGCTTTGGGGAGGATGGCTCTAGGACCTCCTACACAGATCCAGGACAATTTTCAGGGATGGCCGGGCAGTCGGGGGACGACCGCCGCATCAGGGCTCCGATGGTGTGGTTTTCGCGACGGCAAGGGTCACCCGTCCATCCTTCCTGGTCCTACGTCGATCTCTCTCACTTACATCGGGTGGAGAGGGCGGCGGTTAAGATATTTTAACCCCACATCAGTTTCGGCGACACAAGATGTTGTTAACCCATAGGGTTTTGAAGAAAACAAAGGAAAAACGACCCGCGTTTGCAAAAGGGGAGCTGCACTCCTGTGCTTGTTGGAATTCCGAAAAATCAGTTTATAGTTCGTCATCAGCTGAAGTCAGAAAATTTGTGTGAAGTCATGTCCAGTCTTGTAAAAAGCGCGCGCTTTTGTATATATCGCCAAAACCTCGTTGCCAGATCTCTCAAAACAAGCACCTCAATTTACCTCACAGACAATCACCAAAATTTTAAAAAAAACACTGGTTACAATTAAACCACTTTCCTCCTCTCTTCAGTTGCAAACCAGTAGGTTGTTTGTGAACTCAAAGTAGGAATCAAAACACAAACCGTAATATTATACTGAAGAATGCGATGGGGGGACCGATTTGGAACAAAAAAGCAGTGGAAACGGACCTTTTCCACTGGAAATTGATTCCAGACTGGGGTTATCGCTCTATTTACACTTGAAAAACTCTTAGAGGGATTATGAAAAAGGGGGAAATCTTAGTTTGGACTTTATGGAATTAAAAGGGAAAGTTCCTCCAAGATACAAAAATTTGACAATTATATAAGGATAAATTATTATTACATAAATTAATTATTACATTATTGCATTTAGGGGAGTTAGTTACAAAATTAAATAAAAAAAGAAAAAAATTAAAACAATTATGGTTTTAACCATAACAATTGTAAAAGATTTTGAATAGGGGATGTATATTACTGTGCCAATTCTAAGAAGAATTAATTGTTAGCGAGTACTAGAGATGCAAAAACGTTCATTATGGTTTACTTGAGCAGTTTGTAACTATTAGTTAAATGCTAAACTAAACATATCCACACCCCTAAAAGTAAATACATGTAACCTGAATTGAAGTCAAGACAAGGCTTAGGGCCAAGGGGGAAATATCGCGACTTGGATTTTGTTATCTTCGAGTTGACAATTAATCGAAAGTGCACCTGGAAAAACACTCGAAAGTCTTCAAGAGCATTAGGAAGACCATGGGACTTTCGCTGCTTAGCAACCGGCCATTTGGTAGACATAGATCATTTCTTCTATAGCTGATTGGTATTTCGTTGTCTAACAAAAGTTTTCCAGGTCGGAGGGGGGAGGGGCAGTGGGAATGCAACTGTCAAATTACATCAGAAAATATCAAAAACATTGAAACATTGATGTATAAAAAATATTGCGACATAAAGAAATATTAATAAATCATAAATATTAATTAACCAGAAAATATTGATATTTGGCTGCCCTGGCAATGCATCGTAATGTGAAAATGTCAACATTGCCAAAGCCTAATTTACATATATAAAAAGTGTATGTGCAGTTGTTTGTTTTATACGCAAATCTACAGTTTTATTCCGAGCTTGATGAAGTTTTGCACACTACACATTTTTTTGTCACTGTATACATGAGATTTCGAAAAACCTCCCCTATCACCCCATAAAGCTGAAATGACTTTTTACTCAAATCGTCAGATGGCGTCATAGAAAAGAAATTGGCCAATACTATATACGAGCAACACCAGGCCATATAAACATAAAAAGAAACTTTGGTCAACAAGAAAAGTTGTAAGATTCCAGGGTTAAAAGTTAAAACATTTGTCAAAGTCAATCATTGTAGGTGAAATTGTGCATTTGAATTGGCAAATTTCAAATTTTATTGAAATTTTAACGTCAATTGGTTATTTTAAAGAAATATTTTAAATATAGCACAACAAAATATATATTTGTAACATATTCATAAAATTGTCACCTTTGAAAAAGGTTACAAATTTATACTATGAGAAAACTGTGTAATAAACATGACAGAAATTCTGCACACAAGTTTGATAGTTGTCAATAATGTCCATGTAAGTGTGTTCCTGCAAGTTTTTTATTTATTTATACTATTTTAAATTAGAACTCTTTATTTACAATTTTCTTTCAATAACTATTTATTGTAACTTGAACTTAGCATGAGATATTATTTTATTTATATTGTTATGTGTCAATTGAGTTGTCCAGTTGCAAAACTCGTTCAGTGCCTAAATTTGGTATAGTTTCTTTGGATTTATAAAGTTTTACTGCATTGCAACGGATACATCAAGTTTTGCAGTAGTATGAAGCGAGATAACCCTCCCGTGAAACAGTGTTACCACTCTCTTACACAAAAATATGTGACAATATTGATAGGAGATTGGTGCTGCAGTAAAAAAAATAGCCAGGATTTAACGATTTTTGCAGCTGAACTAAGTGTACCAAGTACCTAAAGATGAGGATATGACACGTTTTGACCCAGGTCGAATCGAATGGATTTAACAAGTTATGTGGCAGTCGGATTTAAAGAGTTTTGCAGTAATATTGGATGCTCAAAGAGTTTTGCTATTGTTTGAGTTACAGGACCCCACAGAGGTTAGTTCAATGAACAAAGATCTTGCTTTTTTGGGTTTAACGAGTTTTGCAATTGGGTGACTCAATTGTCATTTAATAGACTTGAGATTTGATTTCACACATTCGATCACCCTTTCGAGCATTGTACGAATGATCACATACCACTGCTGGTACGTCATGAATGAACAAAACAAAGGCCCACCTTGCTGCTGCTCCTCGTCCTCTCCTCCCTGAAGCACGGGAGGTGAGGGTGCATGATTCGCCTGTGCTTCATGAGGTTGGAGGCGGATGCCCGGTACGAGAGCAGCTTCTTGCACACCTTGCACTGGGCACGACTGTGGTCAAGGTCGGTGAAGAAGTTCCAGATATACGAGTACTTCTTGCTCGGGCTGCTCTGCTCCTCTGTGTCATCGGCGCTCTGGACATCTGAAAGGAGTTTGGACGTCAGATTCTTTTTATGCTATTCATGTTAACAATTTGGACTCGAGTGGTAACCCTCAGTCTCCAAAATAACAACCTGTTCATTTGTTCCCTGTTCTTCTAATTGAATGAGAGTTACATGTTCTTGAACATAAAAAACAGTTTTCTTTCATTAGCTTGTTCTTTGTGCTAACTCTGTTTAAAAGTATATCACTTGGGTATCAATCTATTTAAATAACTCTTTGCACTTGAGTGTTGCCTTTACGTCATCAAAATAAAACGATGTGTTATTATTTTTTCTCTTCTGTTCTTTGAAATGAAAAAGAACAATATATTCCTGATTTTCCTTAATAGCAATTCTCACACAAATTTGAAAATAAATTATTTTTTCCATCTAGAACAGTGGCTTCCAAAATATGGTCTGCGGACACTCGGGAGTCCGCGGTCAATGTGAGGGGGTCTGCAGGATCACAAAGAAAAAATACCTATTTGGTTGAAATAGTTAAACTGACAATGTTTTCGTGAGTTTTCGTGAGTCAAGAGACTAAAAGTAATTAAACTTGTGATTATTAAGAACTGTACGATAATTAGGATTGTGGTGTGTTTTTTCTATATATTTACTGGATGATTTTGTGTCCATATTCATAATAAAAGCTTTTTTAAAATTAAAATATAAAAAATTATTTTCAGAATTTTTTTTCCTTCTTTTCTATGTGAAAACAAAATTGAAGCTTGTACATGCACAAGAGCCCAGTTCCCGGAAAAAAGGTTTATGAGTGTGACGTCCTCTGTCTAACAAAAAAAATTACCTAGATATCTGAAATAAAACAGTAATCTTTAAATAAAATCTTAAATAAAGCACATATCTTTTTATTTAATAAATAAAGCAAGCCCAATTTAATTGAAGCAATTTTATTTAATAATAAAGCCCTAAGGGAAGTCTTTCGCTGTTGTTCTATTTGTATCTCGAAAGGTAAGAAATTAGCTGAATTTGTTAAGAAATGTTTGATCAATAAGAAGAATATATTTTTGTTTCAATACGATTATTAGCTTAGAACTTATTTAATATTAAAGTCGCTGTTGCTAAAATTTCGGTTGCAAGTAATTTGGTCCGACGAGTTTCTGACACACTATTAAGGGGAGAGATCCAAATTTTTTAGGAAATGTAGGAATATGTTTGAACTGGAAATCTAAGTAAGCATTTTTTAAATTTTGAATTCATAATTTTTTTTTTAAATATTTAAACAATCTCCACTCATTTGAATTTGTTTCATCCTCATTCTTCCAAATAGAAATTTTTTAAAATTCAAATTAGTTTTGAATTTATAAATATTTAAACACGCTCCACTCATTTGAAGTTTTCACCCTCATTTTATCAATATGATTTCTAAACTGCTATAAGTAATACGAAATTACATATTTTCTTCAAAAAATATTTTAATTTACGTTAAAACTTCATCTTTCCAATGTCATAAAGATTTTATTTCTATCTTTACAATTGAATTTGATATAGTTAATTACGTTAGGTATTAAAAATAGTGCAGAAGCAAGTTTTTTTTTGTTTTTTAGATATTTCAAGCAAATTTTAATTTTTTTTTCTTTTTTTTTACTTTTATTATTCGGCATGCATCTCAAAAAACTAAATGTCCTAAAATTATGAAATTGTGCCAGTTTGTTAAGAAATATTTGAAGAATATGGTGAATATATTTTTTTTTCAATACGATCAGTATTTTAGACATTATTTAATGTTAAAATCATAATTTCATTAACAAAAATTTAAAAATCATATATTTTTAAATACATGTCTTCCAATTTTCAAAAAAAAAATTAGGATATAGTTTAAACTATTGGCTACAAATTATCCACAGCGTTTTCGAAAATTCGATTTAGTTTTATAAGTAAAAATGTCTGTTTATAAGAGGAAAAAAGCAAAAATGTGACAGCGAGGTGTCTGTAAACTTAACAACTTTTGCCTCTGTAAAACTGTTTTTTAACAAATTAAAGTTTCAATATTACAAACATGAAGACTTTATTGTCTGGTTGTAGTAAATTCTTCATGTATCATTTAATTAAAGAAATGTCATGAGTTTAGATGCAAATATCTTTCAGTGTTTAAATCTCAAAATTATTAAAATCTAACTGGTTATTTTATTTTGAGATTATTATACGAGATTTTGTTAAGAAAATTTATAATATTTATGTAAAAGCCTTTTAAACTTATATTTGTGTGTGTTTTTTTGTTGTTGTTTTTTTAATAGAAGGCAGCACATTTATGTAATATCTGATTAGTTTGTGTTAACAATAACAATATAGTTTTATTGGTTCAATTATTCAGGGAAAAAGTTCTGATAAATATTATTATAAACATACTCAAATGTGAGTACAATTTGCAATCTGTCTTTAATAATCCTGTTAGTTTTGCTGTTAAAAACTTTTCGGATATATTAATTTTTTTGTGCTAAAATTGTAAAATTTAAAGCAGACCTTTGTATTGAACTTATTACATGCACCAACTGCTATTCAACTGCTTGAGATCAAAAGTTTCCAAAAAAAAGGTCCTTTTTTTAATATTTTTGTGTAATATGTTATAAAAATACAAACAAAATACATGAAAATACCTTATTACAGTACAATATGAACTATGTCTTCGTAGGTCAGTGTTATTTTTTTTTTCTGCTTTCGATTGAAAACAAGATAAACATAATAGCTTAGCTATAAAAGAATATATAAAAAAATTATACAGTGGAATAAATTTGTATCAAAATGGAATTTCTCCTTTCAGATAATTTTGAAAAAATATTATATCACTAAAGGACATTTATTCTTTAAGTTTATGCTTCTGTGGTTTATGCAAAGTTGATAAGCTGCAAAACTATGAAGGAATGCATCAAAACCACCATGGTCGAACAAATGCTGTTAGTTTGTTTACGATCATAGTGTGTCACTCCGTCATTTGACACATGACTTCCGTTTTCGGAATGGGCTTGGCGAAGCGTCAGTGAAGCTGATGTGGAACCCCCTGGTATAAAAAAAAATACTAGCAGTCGAATTGATACCTTTGTCCTTGGTGCTTTTTGATGGTATTGATTGGTGCACTTTTAAATTGATTAAAAATAAACTAGATTAACTAGTTTGCACTCAGTTATAGCATTGGTAATTAATTATAACTAACAAATGTAAATGCATACTGGTAAGTAATATAGAATAACTCTATTAATAATTAGTCTAGCCTCACAGTGGCAACTACCGAACATGCGACTGGAAAAACTCAAATTGAATCCACTCACAGAAAAACTTTTAATTGCTCAAAATATCTACTGCCATGATAACAACTTTGGCAATTTTAAATGGATTGTGGTTTTGGTTAAATGGATTGTGGTTAAATGGATTTTGGCAATTTTTCACTTTAAAATAATAATAAAAATAATAGTTAATAATGCATAATAATTAGCAAAATAACAGTTAATAATGCAAATAATTTTGAAATTTCGAAATCTGAGACTGAGCAGTCCTGAGTTGAATGCAATTAAATAATCAGAATCATTTGGTGTGTGTGATGTTTTAGTTGCTCAGTAGTAGGTAGTAGCAGTGCAGTTGTGCTCGTGCACGGCTGGCATTAGAAATTAACTCAAATGCCGGATACCATTTAATAAAATTTTAAAAATTAATAAACTTTTTTTTTTAGTATTATTTTACATTTTTTACTATTTCTGTAACTACTAGTATTAGAGAGGTGCAACGTAATTATTGTACCAGAGTTCTGGGTTGTGTCATGGTCCTCGGGAAGGGTCAAAGGATCATCTTCACTGGAGTTCTGAAATAATAAGAAGTATGACACTAAGTACAATGGGGACGTTGTAAAGTAAGAAGTACTTTAAAAACCATTTGTTCAAACTGAATCCACTCACTGAACAATCAACATTGGCGCATAGTAGAAGGGAAAATTCTTTCGTCTTCCGCAACCTCAAAAGGTCGTAGGACAATTCAAATGTTAAATGCACTCGATGCATCGGAAACCTTATTCTGTTACAGTCTCGGCAGAACTCGATTCTAGTCCAATAACAGTTATTATCAATAAGTTCAGACATTCTAGTCCATTGATTTTTCAATCGAGGAAGAAATAAAGAGGTGTGACAGTTCCCTTTTTGATCAGAGTTTGTCATGTGTTCCTGCGCCCTCCAATAAAAGGCTTTCCCCTTGCTTCTTTTTCCGGATATCACAGACACAATGTTAAATACTTTACAGGTCAATAATCCATTAACTAATCAAAGAAAACTTACATGAGATTAAAGCTATTGCGATGGTCTTTAGGATAGTACAGTTGTTATTGCATATTTCATTGAAATGCATCTGACTTAAGGACAAGAGGAAGATGTGGCTTTAGCACACACGTATGTGATAATGCACAAGTTTTCAGGAAAACTATTTCAAAGTTTGTAGCATTCTCATGAGGCACAATCACCCTCTAATTAACACACTACTTGTCCTCCTCTTACCACAATTAGGTACTTCTATATGAATTACAATTTGAAAATTAGAATGAGGTTTTAACCTCAAAAATTCAATTAGCACATCTGTGCCCTAAGGCATTGATATATTCCCATCCAAATGTATTCCTTATTTATCCAGATTTTTTTTTAAGTTTAAATTAAAGACTAATAGTTACTGATTAAAATAGAAAAAAATATATAAATTTCTTTACACAGAACAATTCTTTACACGTCTTTCGTTACATCATAGATTACACTTTAACCATTTGCACTCTGCTGTCTGCTCTCACTGGACAAGCGCCATATTATTTTTTAATATTTTAATTTAGTAAATAGTTCTGATAATAAATATGTCTATATTACCCCTAAAACTTCTGGTGACAATTTAACTTAAATAAGTTAAAATTGACAATGGAGGAACTTATTGTGCAGGTGCAAATCACTTAGCCTGAACTACAATGTTCTTGTAGTGCAAAGAGAGAAAACACAGAAATTATGTTCCTTAATTTCTATGTATTCCGTAATGTGTAATCTGTACTAAAATCTAACTATAAATGTAGAAATTACTATTTCTTCACAAATATGTCAATCTAAATGTTTAAACCTTTAATATAAATTACAGTTTCACTTCCTACCAAAAAGATATCATGTGTAGGGTTATGTGTGCAAAGTAAAAAACTTTAAAGCCAAAAAGATTATTAAATGCCTTTTTTTTTAGCAAAAAATAACTTTTCTAAAAAAAAAGGGCACATTAGAAGAAAGACTGTACACTTGCCTGAGGACCATTTGCCAATGGGGTTAAAGGATGCTTCAACCTCTGATGCTTTGCCAGGTTGGACATGCCCGACCTGTAGACCAACTTGTGTTTGCACATGTTGCACTCAGCAAAGTCTTTATCGATGACTGTGAAGAAATTCCAGAGGTAAGAAGGCTTCAGCCCAAGGGAACTCTGCTCTTGAACTGCCTGGAGAGCATCTAAAAACATGGAATTAAGAAAAAAATAAATACAAACGACAGCAGTGGTTCAAAGCTTTTACCAACTTCAATATTGTTGAATAATACACTTACTTATAATACTTTTGAAAATGTGTTCAAATGTTAAAGGTTCTTTCAGAAAGAATAAATAGTAAGATTAATATTTCCATTAGCAGACTATTTTTATACACACACTGTTGAACTTCTACTAAAAATATCGAAGTTGGTGAGACAAATACAAGCTCATATATCACTTTTATTATTTGGTGAATGAAAAGTAATTTCACTAATATTAATACTTTAAGTAATTAAAATAATTTAAGTTAAATGCAATTGTATTTTTGTTAATAAATAAATTTGCAAGAATACAATATTTAATAACCGAATTATATTTAGTGTCAAAATATATTTGACACCTGTCATGATACCTCAGTTCAATGGGAGCAGAAAAAAAAATTCTTGTGTTGACTTGACATGGCATGACCCATTATTCATTTTATCCAAAGTTTTTTTTTATATTTAATCTATTTAGATATTTTAAATAAATAAATGATATCAAAATAACAAATATTTATGTAAAAGTTTCAGCATTATAATTTTATTGCTAAATAAAAATGTTAATATTTTTTTTTAATTTCAACAAGTAAATTTTTTAGATGGCTAACAAAAGTGCAAAATTTTACTATAAAGAGTAAAAAACCCATCTATTTTATTCTTTATTATGATAAAACATATTCTTACAATGATTTTTATGTATTAAAAAATTAAATTTTGAACGATCCCCTTTTTGATAATTTAAATTTAATAAAGTAAGTTTTCAAAAAAACAAATCTCTTCAAAAAAATTTCAAATTTTTTATCTTTCAAGCTTTCCGATCATGGCGGTTAATCTTTATTAGCCATTTATCAATAACATGACAAACATAAATAGGTGGAAGAATGTCACCACTACCCCCTATATTCCTACAAACGACTATTGAGGGAAAGAAAAATTTCGTAACAGAAGAGAAAATGTTAACTAGGCAAATTACCATCAAATTAATATCTGATAATCTCAGTTTAAAATAGAAATATTTATTAAACTATACCACAAAAGGATTTTGCTTTAGAGAAGAATATCTTAATGAGCTACAGAACGACCTGTTACGATTAAAATATCGAAAGTTATTTTCATTACTTGCGAAAGGAGTTGAGACGACTGTCCCAACACATGACTCATCTGCACTTGCCCCTTGAATCAAAGGTCGCATTGCGGGCACCTTGGCCACCCTGGAATACTAATGGCACAACAATGTATTAAAAACAATGTGAATAGCTATTACAAATTATCAGATGCAAACATTACTAACCACAACGACTTTATATCTGTATCTCGTAGATATAGGACACTATGTCAATTTTTTCGATTTTCAGGCTAAATTTGCGATATTATGTGTTTTTCACACACTTTACGAAGGTATAAAACACTATCCTATATAAGGATTACCAAAGGAGATATTATTTTTTTTAAATCTTTATGTCCATAGAAACCTACAAGCATATAAAACACTTTAATAAGCTCTCCTGTGAAATCGCATAAATAAACATAGTGCCGTATATTTAAAGGTACAAATATACTAGAATAATTGGCAAACCACAACCATCACTTTACAATTACTTATGAAAAATTGAGGAGTAAAGTTGATTCTCTTTTCATAGGTAACAATTACAAGAACTAATATGTTCTTTTATGACATGTTATACCATGTTTATAACTTTCTCAACATGACATAATTTACCACATTATTTTATGCTTATCACAATATGGTTCAATATTAGAAAAAAAATAATGAAAAACGTAATACATATACAATTACAAAAATAACATTAAATTAAAATGTTTATATTGCATTGAGCCATCTTTTTTTAAAACTAATTTTTAAAAAATGTAATCAACTACTTTTAGACAATTTATATAAGTTCATTGGCCATTCAATTTGTTTCTTAAAATCTTTTTAACTTATTTACTTTCTGTCAAAAATATGTACGCAACATTTTTGAAGACAATACGAATATATCTTTTAAAGGCAAAGAAATACTCAACACAGTAGCAACAACAGAATTTGCTCAAACGCGCTTGAACTAACTAAATAAGCGCCGAGTTACACATACATCAGCAATACAGGCATTTTCCCCCTGTCACACGAATACACAAATTCCCCTGAAGAGTTGCATAAAAAGCACACCAGAAACATTATACGAAATCCCCTCTAAGATACACGCATATTACTCACCCGAAATCCTTCATCCAAAAATGCGAAGAGGCAATGATTAAAACCACTCAAATTAATCACACAATCCATGTAATTCGCCAAATGCCTATTTTGCCGAAAAAAAGCAACAAAAAAATACTTTACCCATCCGAAAACTGACTTAACCCATCCTCTACACCAATTGAACTCTTCCAAAATATCGTGATACAATCTTAATATATATATTTTGAACCAATGAGTTCTGATACTGAAATAATTTTTATTGTAATAATATTTTTTTCGGGTTTGGGTCATTTTCAATTGTTCTTTAATTTTGGACATGTGCAAATAACGAAGTTAATAATATTTAATCCAGCTAATTTTTTGTGATATGAGAGGAATTTGAATAGATATCGAGGAACAAATTTGTTTCAGCCAAGGCCGTTCTTGAGAGTGGGAGCAAATCGTTTTCTGTTGTGGTTCTTGTTTAGTAACATGTTAATAATTAGTTTCATCTGTTAATTTTTTAACTTGCTCTTTTTTGACAGTTTTTGCGTTTGTGATCAAATTAAACAGCACATCTATTAATTGTTTGAATAACTTATTTTATTCAATATTTATATTTTCGATTTTGAAATACAACTTTTTTAAGGAAATAAAGAACTGTTAGTTTTTAAAAATAATATCTTTAATTATCGTAAATTGAAAATGATTTATTTTAACTGTTATTCTAATATCACTCATCCATAATTGAAACAAGTTAAAGTTGTAAAATAAAATTTCGAATGCCATCTATAAATTTTAGTGCTTTGTTTCTAAACTGAACTGGCAGTATATGTAATTTATTATGCGCTGAATTGATATGGTTGGTAGACGAACATGACATGTGACAAAGAAGGGGGGGGGGGGGGGGTGTAACTGGTCAAAGATATGGAGAAAATCTGTAACAACATTAATGGACAGTCCTTAACCCTTAATTCATCAATAATATTGCAGCAGTCGTTCCCAACATTCAACAAAGCGTGGACCACAACTTTCTAAAAGTACTAAAAGTCATGTATCAAATATTGTAATTCACATATTAAATATTGATACAATATTAATGATACAATAGAGCAGAAGGACCAAGTTACCATAAAAATGCTTTTTAAACAGAATGTAAATGCTTCCTTGTCAAGTCTTTCCTTATTAATACAATGAGGCATATGAAAATTGAAAAATGAATTCCAATGCATATAATTGTGTTTAATTAAACAAATATTGATTCCCTATTTAATTGTTTTTTTTGTATAAAAAGAACATTAAAAAATACTTTTAAAACATAAAAAAAAGATTTTGGCGATTAGACAATAGTTTCATGCACTTCTTACGGACCTTTCGCGGACTACTTCAGGGCTTTTCATGAACCACCAGAGTGGACCAAAGACCACAGGTTAAGAACCGCTTTATTACAGGTATCTGTTGATTAACTAAAAATATCATACAACTTACAATACTATACTTCAAGAAGACATGTATAGTAGGCAAAAATGTGAAATATAGCCACTGGGAAAAATTTAAAAGTCAAATCACTTTTTGAACTTTCACTCAGAGCTTAAGGGGTCATTAATATACCATGTCATGCACCTGTGGGGGTGGAGAGGTCAGCCGTGCGTGACATAGCAATTTGTTTTTAGAAGAAATGCTGAAAATAAGTTTCATTCTGATTTCTCCCTTAGTCAACACAATTTGCATTTAATTCTGGGTCTTTCTGTCCAACACACAAAGTGAAAAATGTTAATTTAGAAGAACAAAAGTCAATAAATGAAGGATTACTATGAAACATAAGAGTAGATGTTTAATGGGACGAAAGCATATGTTCTATTCATCTATGGACACAAGATATAGTGACCTATGAACCTACACCTCTACATAGATTTATATTGCTTACAGAGCATTACCCCAACAATGATTTAAGCTACAATTCCAACTAAAATGCGGGGAAAAATGCTTTTCAATATTAACCATCTGACGGATAAGCAAAGTATCGATTCTGTAAGTTTGTTTTCGCAGCCGACAAGTTTTATTTATATTTTTAACATATGCCTTTCTTTTTAAAATATTTTTCTTAATTATTATTATAGTAGAAGGATTTGAAAAGTCCTCCCAATGCTTTAAATGTGAAAATTATTTTAAAGTAGAGATTTTTTATTATTTTTTATTTATGTGTACAACTGAGAAAACTGGATATACACAAATGAATTTTACACGTTCATATTCGTCAAGTGGTAAATATTGTCTTACTGTTATTATTATTATTTTTTATTAGAACACTATCTTATTTATTGCAATAACAAGTTAGGGCAGTAAAAATTAAGGGATGATTTTTTTACCATTTTTAACCCCCTTTCCTAACATAGTGACAGCATGTCACTTTCTAATCTAGGAGGGGGCAATTGTCTCTAATGCCCAATAGCTAGGTTTGTCTCAGAGAATTTTGCTCTAATGTTTTTACTTTTGGTCATATAAAGAAATATATTTTTTTGTCAAAAATATTATTTAGGTATGGTTTTACATAATAGTATAAGCAAACCAAAGTAATAGGAAAGAATATTTTTTAATGAAGATTTTTAAAATATAACGTGTATTTAAATACAACAAGGACTTTATTAGGACTTGAGAGCAAATCTTAAATGCAAGCTATAAGCTTTTTAACATGCAAAAAACTAGCAGAAATAACTGTTCTTTGCATAGGATAAAATAAAAATATATATTATATGAAATAAATAAAACAATTATTCTCAAAAGCTATCAAAGCATATTTTAATCTAGATATTCACCACTGCAGTTTTCTTAAGTATTTTAATATTAAAATGTAACCATTATTAAAGCATGACTTGCTTTATTTTAAGATTTTACATGAATCAGCATCTTTATTTTCTAATGAACAAGACTATATTTGTGTGAATCATGCTGTTTGTCACACAGTTACAGTGTTGGAATGTATACTCCCTAAAAGCAAAACATAATGTTCCTATGTTCTAATACCCCACGTAGCTGATTTTAACCCTTTCAATTTTGGCCGTCTCATTCCGAAACAGTTAAAGCTACACATAAAAAATTATAACGAATACACTTTAAAATGACCAACCGTTTTTCCAAAAGTCCTTATAGGGATGAAGTTCGTCTTAAAGTGTGGATGCATGATCCTCCTGTGCTTCAGGAGATTCGAAATGGAAGACTTGTAGGAAAACGTGTCTCTGCACACATTGCACTCGGCATAGGAGTCATCCAAGCGGGAAAAGTAATTCCAAACTGTAGAGCGCTTGATTTTGCTATTAGAATGCTTTGCTGTAGGGGTAAATAATAATTCATTACATTCACAGCAAGAAAATTTCGCCCTATTAAGAAAGGGATTATATTTAAAAACATAATACGTGAATCGGAACAAGAATTACCCAGGACAGCAGAATATGTCTGAACGCACGGACGAGGCAAGAGGCTGATGCTAAAGAAACCAATGTTTGTTGTTTCTGCTCCTTTGGAAGGACCCACGCCGTAATTGAACAGTTTTGAAAAAACTTCTTCCATGTTTGAGACTCAGCCTCATTGCAATGTTATGGAAATCACATAGTTGTATTTGAAGAGTTAGAGAAGCCTGACGACATTGGTTTCTCTTTTATTTAGAAGTAAGTTAAAATGTAAGATATTCAAAATAATTTTGAATAAAAAAAATTGACATTTGTCCTTCTTGTTTCAAGCCACAGTATTACGCGAGAATTGAAAGGTAAGTGGATGAAGGATGTACTACGTAACAATAGTATGCTCTACCAATAGTATGCTCTACCAATAGTATGAGATATTTGATCTTAAAGTTTTTATTTTAAATTCTGTTGTGGTTACATTCTTCCTTCATGACACCGTTACAAAGGCTTAAAAACACAGGCCAACTCATACCTCCTTTGTCAGTGACAACAACTTAATTTTTTAAAAATTAATATATACTTCCTTCATCCATTTACCCCTTTAATTGAGGGGTTAGCTTTAAAGGAAGCAATTGTCACAAAATATAAAAAAAATTAAACAAATACGGTTGTGTATAATAGTGTGGCTTGATTTTAGCCAATCCATACACAAGTCTAGACAAGTTAACTAATTGTCTTATCTGCCCCCTGTAAAAAATGTAATACCAAAGCGGTCATTTAATCAGAGTTGCACTATAACCCAAAACGGTATATTTTGATTATTTAATGTAGTTAAGGTAGTTCATATTGATTACAAATGCTTAAATAACTGGACATAAAACAAAGACACTAAATTATTTTAGAATAAGCATTTTAATACAGTCAAACCTTGATCCCTCGGTTGTAACGAACTTTTCAAATGGTCCTAACCGAACTTATATGTCACAAATGTATTTTCAAATGCTTGTAACGACCTTCAAAAGTAAGGAATTCGGATATAGCAAACTAAAATTCACACTTTTCAAGTTTAGTTTCAGGTCTTTCACAGAAAACTTTATTCGCCACAGCCACATTCCTTACCCATTGTTCAAATTCCGTTTGACAAAACCCAGTTTCCTCAAAGGTGACAATAGACCCCCCTGCTCAGCTCCTCCCCTTCCCCTGCTCAACTGGTCGGCATACATTATTTGCCTTCCTTTCATTCTATTGCTGATTATCGTTTGACTTGTGGACTTCATGTAGGTTTAAAATCGCTCCTGTTAGTAAGCGAAAACCTTTATCCATTGAGGATATAGCAAAAATTATTAAGAGAATAGAAAACGGTGTTCAGGTAACGTTTATCTTCAGATATAGAAGACGAAGGGGATGTAAGTTCACGTCCTTTAATTTCTGATGCTGAGGGCTAAGGCAGCTGTAAACATTTTGCATAATTTCTTTGCAACAGAAACTGCAGATAATAATGTAATGAACCCTTTTGATGCTTTCAACAAAAATCATAACTTTTTTTCATACTTCAGATAAATAAACGTAAGTAGTAAAATTAATTTAATTGTTTATTAAGAACAAATATTTCTCTTACTTTATTGTTGCTCATTACTAATTGTAATTCAATTTAATTTGTTTTGCACAGAAATGTGTTTAAGGACTTTAGGAAGTTTTTATATCGTCAATATTTGAAAATTCGGATATAGTGAACCCTCAGCTATAGCGAACTTCTGAACCAGTCCGTTGAGGGTTCGTTATGACTGGGTTTGACTGTAATTCAAACAGGACTTTAGTAAAATAACTCAATAACATTATTCTTGTGATTGAAGCATTAATTTTGTTGAATTTAGCAATACTATGTATAAAAAAATCCATATGGTTAATTTAATTCTTACCAGATCCATTGTTTTCCTCTTCATTTTCTCTGACCCCATTTCCAATATTTTCGAAATCCATCTCCTAACAATTATGAAGTTATATAGAAAAATGTTGAGCAAAATATAAACTATAGGACAATAAATCATTATTTAATTCATCTATTTTTGTACTCATTGCTAACTACTGAATGTAATGTGAATATTAATAAATTTGTTTAAAAAAGTCATTGTATATTGCTTATGAAAATTAATTTTTTAATAAACAAAATATTTTCATTCCAAGACAATTATTTTAATTAAACTCAATTAAAACAATCTGTTATTAAAATTTAAAAAGAGGGGCTGGCTTCCACTTTTATTAAATTTTGTCATTTTCTTTTATGGTTATTACATTTGACTTCCTAAAGTTCAAAAATAGAGCCCAAAAATCAGGCTGTATTGCACCATGGTTAGAAGGATTGTATATGTAAAACATCATAACATCAGGTTCTATATTCGGGGACATCCTCAGTTGAGCCTATAATATGATCTGTAAAAAGCTGAATTAAACTAATCTATGGCTCTGGTTGACTAAAAAAAATAATTCATTCGCTATCTAAAAAAACAAATGAGAATTAAATATGCATCAAAGCTGTCATATTAGGTGTGTTTTTTTGCAAACTGTTATTAATACACTTTTGTACCTAATCTCCCTTAGAAATTAAACTATATCTTTGCCAAATTCAAGTGTTAATGGAGAACAAGCGTTTTATTTGTTAAAGCTGACACTATATCACACGATATTCATTTTTTTTAAAAAATTAAATGAAAACAGTTTAACTTCACAAAAGTATTAAAAATATTCAAATTCCATTGGAAGTTTGTTCCTTGTGCATCATATTGGATGTTTTCTGTTTTTTTAACAACTATATTTTCAAAGGAAAAATTATCTCTACAGCATAAATACTTATGATCAGGATAGCCTATCCTAAAGTATAGGAATTAACAGAAATACAAACAAGAGCAGAAAATAAATTTAACACACAAGCACTCGGGTGGGTCGTTTTTTGTGAATAATATAAATATTTTTAGCCTTAATGAAGCCTGATGGTTGAAAATGGATGCTTTCAAGATTGCTGCATTGATCCTTTATGACACTCAATGGATGCTTTTAATTTACTAAATGAGTGATCCAAAAATTCTGTAAAAAAATTAGGTGTCGTATTTAAATGACTAGAAAACAAATTTTTTTAAAAAAAAGGATTTTAATATGACAAAAAAGTTGGGGCTGAAAGGGTTTACCCCTCAAATTTATACTGCAGTGGGTGTCTCTATTAACCCCAATGTAAATCCACCCTTTGCCTTTTTAGTCTTAGGCTAGCCATGCACTGGCAACTATCAGGCATGCAACTAAACTACTTAATTGCATTTAACTGCACTACTTAATTTTATTTAAACTCAAATTGTATCTGTTCACTGAACTACTTTAAATTCCACAAAATATTCTTTTGCTCATTACCACACTAACGGCTTTTGCAAATAATTGACAATTTGGCAACTGTGTGTATTGTGGCAATACAAGTTTGGTGATTTTTCACCTTCGCTTTGACGATTGACCAATTTGAGACCCGGCTGCCCTGAGATGGTTGCAATTAAATAAGTCGGTATGTGAATTGTTTAGTTGCTCAGAGTTGATTAAAAGTTTCATTGCAATGGTTGCTCGTTCGCCACTAGATTCAGAAGCCAAATCAAGGAGTTTCGAAGTTCACCTGAGTGCGTGGCAGGTTGGCGTAGGATGCCAGGTGCTTGACGAGCAAGTGCTTCTTGAGATTGGAGACGGTGGAGTGATGAGAGAAGAGTCCCTGGCAGAGCTTGCAGCGGGCAAATTTGTAGTTGAGCTTCTCAAAGTGGCGCCAGATGTCAGAGCGAGTTCGCTTGGCATGCTTCGTGCTCCTCCCTTCCCAAGCCATCTGGACAAGGTCTGGAATGAGCATTTAGTATTAACCCCCCAAGAGATGAGCAAGATATCAAATATGTCAGTTTGATTTATATTTCCAACACATCACTTTTTGACATGAATATGTCTTTCATTACAGTACGGTTACATAGCTGCATGGGATAACTACTGACAATGGAGATAAATTAACTACCATCGTGAGGAAGAATCAACCAAGCTGATCCTCTTTGTACCTTGGTGGGGAATATTGCCCTTGGCTGCAGTTGGAGCTTCTGTCCCCATATCTCAAAGGGAGAATCAGCCTTTGGGGACAATTGACCTACCGTCACGTAGAGGATGATAGGCTGCGTCAACCAGGTCGGCAATAAATATATTGTTTCTCTCTCACCTTTGCAGCTCATGCGGGGAATGATTAAAATTTTGTCCAAAGAAGCAAAAGGAGAAAGTGGGCATAAACAGTATTCACGAACTAAACCTTACGGTACATCGAGAACTGTGCCTGCCCGAATTATTTTTAAATGTTTAGATAGATGATTTCAACAGTTTCAACAATGGTTTAGTTAGCTGATGATAATCAAATAACTAATAAATGCAATTAAAACTTTAAAAAAGCATGTACGCTAAATAACACCAATAAATCTGCAAAAATGTAAGTTATGCCTTCATGAATCAGAGTAATAGAATATCTATACTGATAATGTTCTAGCCCTTACTTACAATTGTAAGAGAAATTTTTTATTTTTCCCTTTGATGTTTTTGGGCTTTTTTTTAATTGTAGAAGTTAGTCCTTAAAAAGTTATATATTTTTAGGAAAATATTATATATATATACCAATTTTACCAATAAAAATAAGACGATTTTAATATCCAGATTGGTAATTTCAGCAAAAATCAATTTGGCATTTTCATTAAAGTGCCTTAGGAGGAAAAAAAGTGCCTTTTTTTCTCAAAATTGCACACTGCCCACTTTCTTTTCTAGAGTGAACACTGTATTGACGTTTGAAGAATAAAACCTTGAATTATTTTTTTAGCACAATCTTCACATATACATATATACATGTGTGCGTGGGAAGAGGAATAATTAACTAAGAATTAAGAATGCAATATATCTAATAAGAACTAATATATATATATATATATATATATATATATTTAAAAATATCTTTTCTAATAAAAATAAATTTATACTATAAGTTTTCCGTAGAACTAAATGATATTATTGAAATATGCATACTGTGCAAACGATCATTACGAGTTAACCCTTTGTACACAGAATCTGCCTCTCAGTAAAAAAAACTGTTCTTTTGTCAAATTTAACGAGAAATGCATGTTCTTAAACATAAAAATGCCTTTCTTTCGTTAGCTTGTTCTTAACTCCATTTAAAAGTATGACATCACTTGGGTATTATCGAGGCATTGATTAGGGAAAAGAACAGGAACGGGAATGCAAATAACAAAACATATTCCTTGAGTGCAAAGGGCTAAAAAGTGTGCAGTTACCAAATTCCGAATCTTCCGGTGGCTTTGGTAATGTCCACTGCTCCTCCAGGATGTCCCTGATGCGGATGCAGTGGGGCCACGCCAGCTCCTCCTCGGTGCAGGTGCCGCTTTCCACCTTTAACTGGATGTCCTGCTCCAGGCAATCAGACATTTCAACAGACAAGTGATGGATGTAGGTTACAAAATCGTAATTTAGAGAAAAATACTAAAATAGTTTGACTTATACTATCAGACACTGGCAATTACTGGACATGCACCTAAAAACCTCAAATTGCATCCACTCACTGAGAAACTTTTAAATGCACAAGAAACAGCCTTGGCAAATAATCAACAATTGGGCGATTTTATGTGGATTGTAATAAAAAAAGTGTGGCAACCTTCACATTGATTATTTCAAAATCTAGGACCTGGCAGACCGAGTTGGATGCAATTAGATAATCGCCCGCAGTTGGTGAGATTTTATTTAGTTGCCGAGTTGATTAAAAGTAAGTTGTAGTGCAATTGTTGCTTGTGTCTGACCTAGCTGTGGTGGAGACCCATGGGGATTGTTTTGGTATAGTGGTAGAGTATCTGGTGATGAAAGAAAAATTCCAGAGTTCAAACCTGACCCAGCATGCATTGCCACACGTATGTCAGAGCACTCAGTAGTGTGCTCCTAAGATCAAACTTCCTGGACTTTTCAGTATTTAATGCTTCATCACACAAATAATGATCACCAACTACAGATTCTTAAGCCCATTAAGGTTGATCGTGTTTAACGCTTTCTAACAATCCCCCAATGCCGATCCAATTGCCTTTTAAAACTAACTACTCTTGACGAATGAAGTCACCTCTTCAGGCAAACAATTACTTTATTATAAAAATAATGCTTTTGACCTTCTCGATTCAGCTGTGATTTGTATAACTTGTACCCATGACGTCTAGTCACACTGGTTGAATTAAATTTTATGCCTTCAATATCAGACAATTTGATAAATTTAAATAGTTGAATAAAAAAACTAATTCACTAGCTGACACACAGAAATTCCAGAACAACGTCAGGGATGCTAGAAAGAATAAATTTTAAGAAATGGTGAGTGTTCGTCGCAAAATGAAAAGAAAATTCTGAACTTTCGCACATGGTGTATGAAAAATTAGAGAATGGGGAAATGGTGATTTTGGAAGTTTATTGTGATATTTTGTTATCTAGATTTAATTAACTAGAAATTAAATATAAAAAATTTTTGCACTTTATATGAAAATTTTTGATAATTAAATCAAAGTAAAATATGTATGAGAAGCAAAAAGTTTAAAACAAAATCGGAGTAAAATATAAACGAAAGACGTTTTAACCAAAAAAACATTTGAGTTTTATATAACTAACAAAATTACTACATTTGGAAAAACGTTTTTATTCTCATATTTAGAACAAAACCAACTTGGCAATTATGTTTCAATTTTATATTATTTATGTTGAAATATAAATTCTTGCTTAACCAATCCATTTTGCATGAGGGAGCTTATTAGAAAAATTGCTTAGCGTGAGTATATGACTGAGATTTCATGCACTATTCAACAATACAGAAGTATAAGAGGGGATATTAGGTAGTACCCACTGAGCTAGAATATAATACATAACTATAAGAACTGGAGCGAGGACTAAGCACTGCTGACCATTTTACTCCTTTTTGGGCGAAGGTAGAAAAACTTACACCTTTTCGAGCGAAGGTAGAAATCATAGTCCTTTCGCATAGATTTAAAAACGCTTTACTGGCTTTCAAATATACATTAAATGCTGCACATTTAATGTTTTTTTCTATACTTATTAGAAAAAGAAGACAAAAGGCACAAAAAAAATAGTTTTAAACATTTCTGTGATGCCACAAGAGATGTCATAGTCAAGGACGGACGTTTTCTCAACCTTCACTCCGAATTATATGCATCCGTGGGGCACATTAAAGTACATAGTCACAAAATGGAAGTCATCACGCCACTGCTTATACTTATATTATATTCTAGTGGTAGTACCTTCATAAAATAAGGAGCTTTATGCTAAAAATAATAGACAATCTCCTGTGGTTAAAAATAGCAAGATTTTTATACTATTTTTTTCAATATAGGTTTTTATTTTTAAATTGAAGAATCTCATGCTTGTAAAATATATTATTCATCTAAGTTTATCAACTAATTAATATCATAATAAAAATCACCTTCAATTGAAAACCTAAAAACATAGAAAATGATTCATCACAATAATAAAAATATTTGCTTCATTTTAACTTAAAAATGGGTAATAGTTGCATCACTCCTAACTTTTCAATCACAAAGCGTTAAGCATTATGATATTGCATCAAAAACATTGAATTTGAAACAAGATTAATAACCTTATATTTTTTCACCAATTGATTCCACTTTTGGCAAGCTCTGTCTGGAGTAAGTTTATTCTCCAATCCCAACCTGAGAGGAACGTCTCTATATAAAAACAAATTGGAAAATTAAAATATTAAAAACACTTGAAGTGAAAAATATATATGTATCACTAAACTTGGCATCAGTTTTACTCTTATTTAGACATCTTGTTACTGACTCTTGCATGCAACTAATATAACTAACACAAGAAATGAACAAATTATTCAGGTTTTTTTTTAATGAAAAAAATATGATGACTCAAAAATATTGGATGGGGGGGGGGCAGGGACCTCCACTTGCAACAGCCTTGTCTACTCAATATGGCTATATATATTGCTAACTAATTAAATTTAAATGAAAACTCACAACCAAAGATTCTGCACAGACAGCTCCTGGCATGTATCCTTGAGCATCTTTACTTTCTGGTACCTTAAATCAATTAGATTTTGGATTGCCTCCTCAGTCCCTATGAAAAGAAAAAAGATATTAGATAACTTTTTTTGCATTTGAATAAAAGAAAAACAGTGTTCACTCTAGAAATGAAAAGGGGCAGGGCACAGCGATGAGAAGTGCTAAAGACCACTTTGGAGCAGCAATTTATGGAGCAGCAAAATTTAAGTTTTGGAGCAGAAACATTACAAATTGTAGCAGCAAAACTGAAGATTTGTAGCAGGAACGCAATAAATTGTAGCAGCAAAACTGAAGTTTTATAGCATTAATGCAATAAAACATAGCAGTGAATTTTAGCATATTAAACAATAATTGTAGCAATTATAATTTGTTACATGCGATTTTAAATCAGGTGTGGTACCCAAGGTGTAAAAACCCTGAAAGTATCTTTTGCTATTTATGCCATTTTTATGCAATAAATCAAAACCAGTACCTTAAATTTCCATAAATATTTAAACTTTAGAAAATATGCTTAAATTGAAATATTAACGAAATTTTTAATCAAATTAAAATCTTGAATTCTGCATTTTTATAATTTTTAATACCCCCTTAATTCCAAGTTCCGAAAATTTAAAAAAAAAAACATTTTAAATATTACGGGTTACTCGCGGAAAAGTCACAATGCAATAAAAAGTAATGAAAAATAAGTATTTATTTATCAGATGCAAAAGGATTATAAGCATTTCAACGAAGATAGCAGCAGACTGTGTTTAGTGAATATCTACAATTACAGAGTTTTCATGAGCGAAAAAAATTCTTAGAACAGTGCCATTCTGCAACGAAAGACATTTAACCATCAACTTTCGAGTGAAAAATCTCCGTTTGGTCTTGAGATTTTTGGTGCGTTTTTTTAACTTTGCATAGCCATATTTTCTAAACGGGTGTTGATATATTTGAATAAAATATTGTATTTTTCTTAGTCTACATGGAGGCTACCCATGTGCCAAATTTGATCAAAGTCCAAGATGGCGAGGTCAAATGAGTGTGTTGATTTGACATGGAATGACCCAGTAATGAAACCTTTCAGCGCCATTTAAATGGGGCTCATTGCCTCTGCTCTTCCTTTAGTCCTTCATAGGAATGCCATTCTATGTTTCCTTAAATTTCACCCTTTCCACTCGAGGAACTTGTTTGATATTTATGTTCTTTTCATGGAACATCCTGCTCCAGTTCCTTTTAAAGATAGATTCTTTAGTGTGTTCTTTTTTACATTTAGGGTGGAAAATTATAACAATTAAATTGCTATGTGTGAAGCTGAATATTCATCTCAGAATACTAAACATGTACTTGGTGATTTATGACATTTGTCAAATGTTTACAAAAAAAACAGAGGCTGTGAGGAGTTTTAATAGGAAGAAAGTTTTTGATCACCCACACACTCAGTGCTTCCAAGATAACAAAAAAATAATTTCTAAGTAAGGTTGTAGAAGAATAACACCTGAAACTTAAGAATATGTTGTTCTCTTTGGGTAAAATCTAAGTAATGGACGTACCTTTTGCAAGAATAATAAAGATGTTAAAATTTTTTTACTCCTCAGTTATTAATTGTAGGTAAAAAAAATTATATATTTTAAAATAGCACAAAATTACCTTTCACAGTGAAAAAATTTTCCATTCTCAAGTGAAAATTAACTTTAAAAATATACATTTTTGAGCATGGTAACGGACGTTGACGTACTAATATTGGACACGAGTTACACAAGCATACTAATTGCGAACGAATGTACTAAGTTAGAAAAACAATCACAAAATTTCTAAAAAAATAATTTTATGATGATAAAAAAAATTATTTTGTATCGATAACAGGCGTACTAGCAATGGTAACAAACTTTCCAAATTTTTAATTAAAATTCGTGTTTGTTTCATCATTTTGTAAAGAATATCAATAATACACAAAAGTTAATTTTAGGCAAAACTTTTTTACATATTAGAAGAATTCATTTAAGAGCACAATAGTAACACTAGTACAGGTAAAATAGGTTTTTCATTGACAAATAGTGTGCATTCATAAAAATTTGGGAATAACCTTGTTTTGGCACTAGAAATGAAGATTCAATGAGTCCCCAAATAATAAGGTTGATTTACCATATTTAGGGAGGGGGCAAAAAGGGGGTCAGTTTTTAAAAAACTCAATCTACAACGTCCTGAAATTAATGCTAGTGATAAAAAGATATTGATTTGTTAGAACGGGTTCAACACAGGGCCACGGAATTGGTTCAGGGTACTTCAGGAATTAAAAATATAGACTGATTTGATCTTTAAACATGTAGTATACACTCAAGGAGAGGACTAGAGGAGACCTTATTCAACTATTTAAATTTATTAAATCAGGTGATGTTGAGGACATAATATTTAATACAGCCAATGGGACTTGGAGGTCATGGGTACAAGTTGAGAAAGTAGAAAGCATTATTCTTGCAATAACATAAATGGAATAGTTTGCCTGCAAGTGGTTAATTTGTCAGGAGGAGCTGGTTTTAAAAGACCAGATATACATTGGGAAATTGTTAAGATACCATAGTCTGTATTTCGTCTGCAGTATTTGTATACACTCACATACAAGTCACCTTGATATTTTTTAAAGTAATTCAAGCCATAATTAATTAAACCATCAACACCCACGATCATTAAAAACTTGTGAAGAGCAGAAAAAGTTATGTACAGTAGTTCTGTAATTCAAATATATGTAATATATTCACAATATTCAGAGATTAAGAATTATATTCAAATATTACATATTCAAATCTGATTAAAATCTTTTTAGTATTTTCAACGCCTAGCATGTTTTAAAAGGCGAAACTAGTAAATGAGAAAATTCATTTTCTGAAAACTGCATCAATAAGCAATAATATGTTTTTAAAGATAAACTACTTAACTAAAATTATACTCTTTCCATGGTGTTATTAAATAGATATCACAAAATTGTTACATATAGTTTTTTAGTAGAGTTGTTACACATAGTTGTGTATATTATTTGCCAGTGATAAAGTTTAAAAAAATACAATTTTTAAAAATAATTAGTAGTTTTATATTTTGTTATAGAATATGTGATGAACTGATAAAAAAAATAAGTTTATTTCAATCAGAAGATAATATAAGCACTTTTAAACTGGTTTTATCGGGAACAAATTGACTTTATGAAAATGCATGGTTTTTGGTAGCGGATGTCATTTTTATCATCATTAAATTCTTTTTCTTGAAATGTTGTGATTGTTTCTAACTTAGTACATTCAAATCATTGAAAAAAATATATATTTGTGGAAAAGGTTTATCAATTCAGAAGAATTGAGCCTCAATTAGCATGCTAGTGTAACTCATGTCCGTTACCATACTCAAAAATGTATATTTTTCAAGTTAGTTTTCACATGAGAATGGAAATTTTTATCACTGTGAAAGGTAATTTTGTGCTCTTTTTAAATATACCAAAATTTTGGCCAACAATAAATAAATGAGGAGTAAATTTGTTTTTTATTTTTATTATTCTTGCAAAAAGTATGTCTGTTATTTTGCCCTATCTTTAAAAGTAATTAGTTTTATATTTTGTAATAGAATATGTGATGAATAGATAAAAATATAAGTTTATTTCAATCAGAAGATAATATAAACACTTTTAAATGGGTATTATCGAGAAAGAATTGACTTTATGAAAATGCATGGTTTTTGCACCGTTACCAACGATTTACCCAATTTTTTTTTTATATAAAATTTCTTTTTAAACATAATGTTACTTAAGTCAAACTTAAAGTTTCAAGTTTTTCAGTTCAAAAATAAAGTTGCAGCATCAATATAAGCTAAATATAATAACGGACGTACCAATAAAGCTAAAAAAAAATCACCAGCATTTTTAACCAAACCAAACAAGTTACAAAAAATCCTAATATCAAAATTAGAACCCTTAACTATTATGCAAACAAACCATGCTAAAAGAAGAAAATAGTTTGATATTATCCTTTTCACTTGTAGTCCAATCGGTATCAGATATGCACTGCATGCTTCTAAGTGAGTGACACAAGTCTAAACATGAACCTGTGAACCAAAAACTACTTACATTGTATAAGCATTTAAAATCTGCAAACTGTCACCTTTAAAATGAGGCATCATTTATGTATCTACTGTGATTTTGAAAGTTTGAGAAAAAGTTTACTTTGATGTGATTTTGCCCCTTTTAGTTTGAAGAATATTGGTGACTTAAGCGACACTTGAGTGCAATGGATTCATACATAATGTTGATACCCAAGCAATGTCGTATTTATATGGAGTTAGTTAAAGAAATAAGCTTTTATGTTCATAACTTGCAGCACAGAGAACAAAAAAAACAGGTTGTTATTTTGGTGACTGAGAGTCAACCGTCAAGTGCAAAGGGTTCATCGAAAGCACTTACACTTGAATTTCTCCATTCTGACCGATTTCTTCTCTTCTCCGGTTTTGCAGACCTTCTTCCTTACTCTCCGCTCTTCGGGGTTCTTCTCTTTTCTCTTTGCGGGATCCATCAGCTGTTCTTGCGCCAAGCACATTTGTTCCGCTTGCGTTAATAATAAGTGATACATTATAGAACGTTTTTAAATATTCTTGCAGTTTAAAAAAATATATGTATTAATGTATTCTAATTTTTAGTATTTTAACAGCTACAGGCCACACATCTTTAAATTAATTAAATTTCAATTTGTTCAACACTCACAATCCAGGGGAATAAGGTAAAGCAAATTCAACAATGTAATATAATTTTTTATTGAAATTGTAAAAAATGCAACTACGTGAGGAAAGGTAGTTTCGATTCTCCCTTAATTGTTCTTTGAAGAAATTCAACACTAGAAAACATAAACAACAATCCAAGGAAAATTATTTCACTTCAGCCCTTTTATGATTATTTGGTTTGGTTAAATAACTTCGTACTAGAGCTGTACTTTGCGCTATTTGCGACGGCTGGGAGTCCATCTCATAGGAAAGACCCGGTTTTTGATTTTGGTTAATTAACGTCGCACTAGATCTGCGCAATGAGCTATTGGCGACGTTTCGTGGTCTATCTCGAAGGAAAGACCCGGGAACACATATACAAATTCACACACACATTCACACATGCACCTCGTTATTTTAGAACCCCCAACGCCCTGACGTCGAGCCCCGATCAGATTTATCTTGCACCATACCCGAATACACGCCGTTAATTTTTGCAGATGTTCTGGACGACTTTTCTAGTATTTTCGTAGCGAAGCTGGCAACCCTCCGATCACAAGTTCACTACTTTTTTTTTTACTTTTCTTTGTCAAGTCCATCGCCTAGGATCGAACCAGGAATCTTCGAATTCCCAGCTGACGCCTTTAACCGCTCGGCCACGGAGGCCTCTGGAAAGACCCGGGAGTAATATGCTTCGTATTTTTAACCATAAACAGAGGACGAGGACAACACCTGATCCGGGACCCGACGCAACCTCAATATAGGCGTCAGGACAAGGCACGTCGCACCTGGGGTTTTTTGGGGGGAGCCCGACCCCTCAATAATCTAGAAACCCTAAAAGTTTGGAATTTCAAGTTTTGAAAATCCCGAATTTGGGAAAATTTATGCCTGAAGAAAGTTAATGTTAGCAAATGAAAGCTCTAAAGCTACTATGGAAGATTAGAAATTACCCAACTAGTATACATTTAAATTAGAGCTTGTAGAGACTGATGATGTTTCTAATATCTCTCTATATATTTTTAAAAAGTAAGCCCTAGGGGGAATTTTCAGTTCTTTCAATGTTATTCAGATCATATCTCAAAATGTAAAAGTCATAAAATTACGAAATTAAGTGAATTTGTTAAGAAATGTTTGATATATTTGTGTTTCAATACAAATACAAATACAAATAATGTCGACCAACTACAGGCTCTAGGCCCAGCAAGGTTGGTCCTGTCAATCCATCATCCTCACGATTCCCCAATGCCGATCCAATTGTTTTTTAAAACCACTCACCCCTGAAGAATTAACAACATACTCAGTCAAACCATTCCATTTGTCAATAACCCTATTAAAAAAATAATGCTTTCTAACATCCCGATTAAGCTGTGACTTGTATAATTTAAATCCATGACCATCTAGTCACATTGGCAATATTAAATTCTAATCCCGCCACATCTCCCAATTTGATAAATTTGAATAACTGAATAAGATCCCCTCTAATCCTTCTCTCCTCGAGTGTATACATATTTAAAGTTCTGAGCCTTTCTTCATAATTCATTCCTGAAGTACCCTGAATCAATTTTGTAGCTCTATGTTGAACCCGTTCTAATAAATCAATATCCTTTTTGAGATAAGGTGACCAGAATTGTACTGCATACTCTAGATGGGGCCTAGTCAAACTCCTATATAGTGGTAAAATTACGTCCTTCGATTTAGATGATACATTTCTTTTAATAAATCCCAGCATTCTATTCGCCTTCTTACTGGCTGTCCCACAATGGTGTCCCCATTTAAAATCCCTACTTACTGAAACGCCAAGATCACTAACAATGTCACTGGCACCAATCTCAGAACTTTGCAGATAATAAGAAGCCTTTTTATTTTTAAGTCCCATGTGCAATACCTGACAGTTTAGTATAAGTTTTTAATATTGGATACCTAGTTTTTAATATTGGATATTTCGACAAATTGTAATTTGCGACTTTTTGTCTCATTGTTCCGCTTGCATCTCAAAAAGTAAATGTCCGAAAATTATGAAATTATGCCAGTTTATTAAGAAATGTTTGGGAAATAAGGTAAATATATTTGTTTTTCAATACATTTAGTATAGACGTTATTTTATGTTAAAGTCATAATAAAAAGTTGGGAATTTCGAGTTTTAAAAATCCCTGAGTTGGGAAAATTTATGCCTCAGGAAAATAAATATTATTAGCAAATGAAAGCGACGGAAGAATAGAAATTGCCCAACTTGATGTATTAAGGTGAAACTTAAATTAGACCTCAAAACGGAACACTGGCATTGGAACACGCGTGCAACAAATCAATACTTTCGATATAACTGTTTAATATTACCTATAAAAAAGCTGACAAATGTCTATAAGTTGGAACTGGGAATTTTTTTAACACTGTTGCGTTGTGAATTTCGAATTGTTAAGTGTGGTTTGGTTAAATAACGTCGCACTAGAGTTGCACATTGAACTACTGGCGTTGGTTCGAGCAAAGCATCCTCGATTGGTTATTGGTACGTATTTACTACATCAAGGATGCTTTGGTTCGAGGCCTTTCTCGAAGAAAACACCCGGGAACGATGCCTCATATTTTTAACAATGGTCAGATAACGAGGACAACACTTCAGCTGGTACCCGACGTCCTTAATTTGGGAATTTTGAATCGTTCAAGTTCGGAATTTCGGATCGTTAAATTGGGAAATTTCTTGTCTCAACATCCGAAAAATAAATTTCTGTGACGGCACTGCCAGTAATAATTTACATAACTAAAAAAAAATATTGTTATTAGGACACATTGTCATTGTCTACAATGTATGAAGCCAGTATTGGTTTGCGAAGCAAACTAAAGAGGATTGCGTAGCAATCCTCCGGGGCTTGGCGGAGCCCCCTAGTATATTAAAAAAAAAACCGATGAAAAATGCCGATAAGTTGAAACTGGGAATTTTCAGCACTGTTAAGTTGGGAATTTCGAATAGTTTAGTTGGGAATTTAGAATCGTAAAGTTGGAAAATTTCTTGTTTCAACCCCCTCCCCCCCCAAAAAAAAAAAAAAAAAATTGTGTAACGACATCTGCGGTCGGTCATTGGACCCTGATCAGATTTACCGTGCACAAGTCTTGTATACACGTCAGTATATTTTTTTATGACTTTTTAGTATTTTAATAGTTAAGCTGTTTTTTTTTATTTTGGTTAATGAGCGACGCACTAGAGCGGGCTATTGGAGACTGTTCGGGGCCTATCCCGAAGGAAAGACCCGCGAACAATGCCTCATATTTTTGAACTATGATCAGATGACGAGAACAACCTCAATAGGTGTCAAAACATTGAACCTGGATCTACTTGAAAATCGAAATTTTTTCCGTTGCTGGAAAAACTACATTGAAATTTAACATTTTAGATATGATCACTTTAACTTTTTTCATTCACTTTTCAATTAATTGAAAAAACATTATTTCTCTATAGAAATTAAAACAAGCATACTTTAAGTAACTGTCTAAGGAATTTGAGTATCAATGGGAATAGAAAACTTATAACCCTTCCTTAAATTCAAGATTCTGACACAAAGTTTTGTTTATTGAGCACTTTTTAAATAAAATAATTTAACTTCATTATCAAAATTAATTTATTTGTATTCTCATACACGACTGAAATGTTTGAATCATAAAGACATAGTTGTAAGGTGAGGGGTGTACTAAAACATCTTATAAACGGTAATGTAAATTCAACCATTTTTTTTGAAAAATAAAAATTTACGTCTTTTTTTTTGGAGGGGGGGGGGGATGAGGGGGGACCGAGTAAGAGTATTTAAAATTAGAACTTGGTACACAGTCATTTTTTAAGCACCGATATTTTTGAAATTCATTGAAATGCCCATTGAAAGAAGTCCAATATCTAAGTGCACTGTTGGTAAGGATTTAATAAATATGGAAAACGCGGACGCACTTTGAGTTGATATATAAAGCTGTTTGGAAAATACAGATTTTTAATTAAACTTTCAAGAAAACAAAGGCAATGTGTCGTTTTCGTAAGTTAGATTTTAAACCATGTTGTCACGCTCCATGCTGTAGATGCGAACCGTATATCGATTTAGGAATTCTTTCGTGAGATATTTTGTTGAGAGATTTGAAACAAGTGCAATGAATTTGATCAAATGAAAAAAAAAAACTCATGAGATCTCAAAACATGTAGCAGCAGTGAAAACGCAAGTATGATTATTATTAAACTAATACTTATTTTACATTTAATATATTGAAAGGTAATACATATTTGAAATGTCACAGGCAAAAGTATATAGACTTATTTGGGCTGAATTTTTTATTTTTATTTGAGCGGGTAATAGATTTTCTTTTTAAAATTTATTTTTACAATATAAGATAAAAAAAATCCACTTATTTCAATATAATTCTTTAGATAGCTGCCTAAAAGTATAGTTTCCACAACTATTTACATACCAGTTGCTAAAAATAGATACTTCAAATGACGACTTGAATTTTCTACACGTCACCCTATTCCCTGATATAGGTGGAGATTTTTTTTCACCATTTACATTTTAGCGAGGACTTGATTGCAGGAATTCGGCTCTAGCGATGGGCTCTTTTGAAATAGAAGGACATTCCACCATGGGGTGTATTGCGAAGGCAGACGAATATCAAAGTTGTAGCCGTTTCGTTATAACATAACAACTCTTCTTCGAAACACGTAGATCGGAACAAAGAATGTGATGTTTCTTGGAAAATACGCATCTGCAAAGTTAATAATTTATAGAAGTTGAGGCATTGTGAATTCTTGTTCAACACTTTCCCCATTTCAAGTGTCAAGAAAAGCGACTTGCAATTATCTTTTGTGTCGCCAACTGAATGAAATACCTATATAGACCTCACGGGTTACAAAAATCGGTTTTTGAAACATTTGAGGTTTGCAGAAAAGAACAGGTGTTAATTTTGTGACTGGAAGACAGCTCTTGACCGCAAAGAGTTAATGATGAACAAACCTATAAACTGGTGGACGTCATGGAGGATCAATGCATAACATTTTAAATCATAATTGAAACAACTTAACAGAATGCGTGATGTGTTTAGAAGAAAAAAAAATATCAAATTCAACTTCAAAGTTTTTAATAGAAAATGGTATCAAAAAGGTGTTAGTTACAGGACAATAAAAAAAGTTCAATAAAATATACAACGTTTAACATCCGCACTTTCGTCCAAAATGCACTAAATCATGATTCTCTAACTGAACCCTCAAAAGACATGCAATTTAATTGTGTATTTATATGTACAGCTTCACATGAAAGGGAGAATAGGGGACCCATGTCTTAATTGAACAGTTTTGATGAAAATGGCTACGAAGTGTGAGGCTCAGCCTTGTTGCAATGTTACGGAAATCACGGAATTGTTTGATTTGAAGGATTGGAGAAACCCGATGACATTGGTTTTATTTATTTAAGAAATTTAAATTGATAAATTCAAAATAGTTTTGAAAAAAGGATAAAATTAACATGAGTCCTTGTTCATATAATCTAACTTCTGTGTGTTAAGACGTTTATGATTCAATAAAAATGTGTAAGCTGCTACGAGGAATCGCATTCAAGCATATTTGGTATATAAAGTTAGTGGTATAGAAAAATAGAAATGTTAACAGTAAAGCAAAAAACCAAGTGTTTTCAATTCAAGCTAAAGAACAATTCTCAATCTTAAAGTTGAAACTATATTCATGTTAAATATGAGTACATTCAACTTGCAACAATCATGTAAATTAAAACACAACATGACACACTTTTAAATAATATTTGCATTAAAACTTAAATATCAGGAAACATTCAATACCTTTAAGATGAAAGAATAGAACCTTTAAAATAATATTTTACAACTGTTTTATCATTTCACAATCTCTTCATCTCCAACATAACCAAACTTCTATAAATTATAATTGCTCCCAGGCAACTCCCCAAACACCTGCACACAAACTGGACCACGCATGACCTGCTTTCGGATAACTGCGCAAATTGAAACCCGCCATTTAAAAAAAACCAGACATAGGACTTTTAATGCTATGATGGGTTGCCACTCTGACATCATAAATTTCACGATTGAACATAATTTCACAAAATATTACAAATCATAGTTATATTCATGTGAAAATAATTTTATTCTGCCAATGATTCATCTTTAAAAAGGTTGAAACGAACCCAATAAACACTTCAATGGTCTTAAACAAGAGGTCCTGGGGTCACTGCTCAAATTGTGTGGCTTCCAGACAAACCACTCGTAAAGTCCAGTTTCTGTATAGGAAAGTATGTCATTGGAGAACAATATACACTATATATTTTACCATACACATCTTTTCGAATGCACAACAACATTCGGCCATTCTCACCTCCTCTTCCTTCAAGCCTAATGCAGAAACCTAACAAGACTTTAGAATCTTAACCTATTTAGACAAGTTAACGAAAGAAGTGTTTTTTATGTTCAAGAACATGCAATTCTCGTTCAATTTGAAGAACAGGTTGTTATTTTGGTGACTGAGAGTCATTTCTTGTACGAAAAGGGTTTATCCACAACTTCCATATATAACAACATTTTGAAACATGTTCATTCATTTTAATGACTGGTTAAACTAATTTAATTGTATGTTTTGCTGTACAAATAATGAAAGAGCAAAAACAGTTATATATACATGCTTTTAATTCCATTTTTTAAAAATTTTGATATCAATAATCAAGCTGGAAATAATTCAACCTCCAAACACATTTGTTTACATAAAACATTCTTAAACATATATTTATCTCTCTATTTTTTTTCTTCATGGCACAAAGATACTTTTAAAAGCATTGTATTTTTACCATGATAACAAAAGACATTACTTTTGGCAGCATTCAATCAAATCCTTTCAACTTCAAATATGCACACACACACAAACTAAGGGGCAACCAACACAGAATATGTGGAATCGCTCTTCAACGAGATGTATCGCAGTCTAAGTTGGTGAGTGCTGTCCCTTTTATGCTTTGGCAACTTGTTTCTTTTTGATCAGGGAGTCCCCCTGTGTAGCAGATGGTATCCACAAATGTCCAATTGCAGCATCACCTGCAGTCCCAGTACACAAACTAGACATAAAACTTGCCTCACAGTTGTCCAATATGAATGGTGCCAGTAGTGACCTCTCAGAAGCTCTTTTAAGAGAGCTAAAGTGTTACTTGGAACTTCTTGAAGGAGTTGCATTGAGTATTATCCAGAAACATCTAATAACAGAATTTCTGCAAAAGGGTTGATTCTGTATGCATGGCAAAAGTATTTTTTTAGCTCATGCAGTTGCACTTTTTTGTTCACCGAGTTTCACTGAGCATCTGTAAATGCCCAACAACGTGACTACTGCAGAAAGTTAGATTTTGTATGAATGTGCTAATTGAAGAATAAAATTGGCAATTGATATTATAAGTGCCAAAAAAAATTAAACACTGTTTTAAAATTAAAGTGTAAAAAGAGCAATGATAATGTGGTAAATATGAAAATTGCTTGTTAGTTCAAAAGATCGTGTACATACGTTGCTAATGTGAATGTTACTGTGTGCTGATAAACCTTTTGGTTTTACCCCTTTTGCTTTTGGCACTTACTACGTTTACCACTTTTCGTCTTCAATTACTTAATTAAAATGCAGATTAAACACGCTTTAGTTTCTCAAGGGTCTTTGGGTAAATAATGAAAATGTCTTATGAAATTCATACAATATTGCAAGCAAACAGTAAAACCGTACAAAATAGCTAAAATTCGTACATTGCACCGATAACACACACAAGTTAACAGTTATGCATATAACACACAAGATTTTTCAAATGGGCTCAGCGACAGGTGCATGGTCGATGCTAACTCGCCCTTGTGCCCGTCGCAATAGACTCGGCAAGACGAATGAGGACATCGCTCTGTCGTTCGATGGCACTCTGCATCCCGCGCAGGAGCTGATTGCTCTCCTCCACCATCCCCAGGAGCCGGTCGTTCGAATGTGTCACGCCTCCGCCCATGTTGAAGGAGGTGGTGAGGACCTGCGAGTAGTTCCCACTCACGTTGAATGAGGCAGGTACGGCAGCCCCTCCCGCGCTGTGGTATGGGACGGGCAAGTGGGCACCAATCCCATTGTGGGGGATGGGAACAACGGGCAAGTGTGTGGTGCCCTCCCCCATGTACTGCGAGGGATGGTGGCCCCCTCTGGTGTTAGGAGGTGTGCCGGGGACCTGTGTGCCAATCTCACTGACAGTCAGGCTGTTCCCACCAACGTTCATGGAGGTGGCAGGATCCTGTGCATGGCTCCCGCCGGCAACGTCGGTGGTGGTGGGCAAGTGGGCTCCTTGTCCACCCATGTGGTAGGAGTGGGCGGTGTTCCCACCTGCGTGGTTGGGGATACTGTGTCCGCTCGTGATGACGGAAGCGGCTGTGTTTGCCTCACCGGAGGTGTGGACAGCTCCTTCCTCCTCCTGCACGAAGATGACGGGGAAGCTGTAACCGTCGTACATGTGAGGCTGGTGGTTCTCGCTCATCTGATACTCCTATAAAGAGTGACATTTCCCTTCACATATGTACAAGCCAACATTTTAAAATCAAATCTGTACAATTTTTGTTCCACAACAGATATATATTTTGTACAACTTTACAAAAGTTTGTAGCTCCCTTGAACAACATGAAAAATAACTCCAAAACACCTCAAATAAAAATTTGTGATAGACTCATAAAGCACCCCCCCCCCCCCCCAATAATAAAAATTCAAATCTAATGTTACACCTAAAAGACGCAGATTTAATCCCTTTATACACCAAATTGTCAATGACAAGAGTAATAAATTTCAGTTTCTGATTAAATGAATTTTTTTGGCAATATGAATTCCTTCATTTCAAATAAACCTCAATTACTATGACTGTCCAAAACAGAAAAAAGGAAATTTAATTTGACAACATTGTCAATTGGCAATCTCATATGGCAATTGAGATTGTCAATTGATAATGCTGAATATTCTGGACTTCAAGGGCTCTTAATTAATAATTTACCTAAATTAAGTAGTTCTTAATGATGGAACATACAGTGTAGGTGAAAGTGCTTCTGGGAGCACTTATGTACATAAACAAATTTACAGTTGGAATTTTTCAACTTTTTTTGGTACGAACTTAGAATTTTCTGGTGGTAATTAACAGAAGGAAGGAAAAATCACTTTATGATCGACAAGGCAAGTCCAGCACACGTTGACGTTCTATTGTTAAGGACTTTTTAATCATCACACGAACCAGGCATGTGTAAAGAAGGAGAGTGTAAGAATAATCATTCAACCCTTTAACTAAGACAGCTATTAATAAGCGGTCAAATTGTTTGTTATTGTGACCAGGGTGTAAAAAATCAAGATTAAAAAATAAAAATCGGGTTTATTATATATAAATAAGATTTTTCTGAATACTTTTAACTACTTTAAAGATGTGAGTCTGGCAAATAATAATGGGTATTAACACACACAGCTCACCTCCACCTCATGTAAAAAAATTACATAAGACCGATTTCCGATGAGTGACAAATATTTGACTACTGAACTCAAATTAACCTAACTTTTAAAAGTCTTTGAGTAACATTGATTGAAGGGATTTTATAAACCTAATGGTATGGTGTTAGTTATATTTTTTACAAATGAACGGTAACTGGTACATTTAGTAAATGGTACTTGGGGGGGGGGGATTTAAAATATATAGAATCACCAAAAACCTGATATAAAAATTCTTAATAATTTCCCATACGGCCATTAGAGAGAAAAAAAGACCCGACTTCATTTTGAATTACCTGATGTGGCAAAATGACTTCTTGTGATGAAACAGTCTGGGAAGCACTGTTGCTAGATGTCGAAGCTGAGATTAGTGATTCAGGAAAGAAGTGGTCAACTAAAATGTTTACATTCTGAAATTAAAATGATATTTTTATTAAAAATATTATTACCATAACTATCTGAATACAACTATGACACCTACATAAACTCACTCATACATATTAGAGTAAAATTTGAAAGATTTATTTGGATTATGAAAAATTATAATTCATTAAAACAGTTGTTTAAATTATTCCTTTAAGAGTTTCTGATTTAAGAAACTCTTAAAAGAATAATGGAGTAATATTTCATTTTTAAATACAGCTGGGCTCCAGATATCGGGATCACGTTGAGGGAAAAAAAATCAATAAAAAACGCATATAAAATGTTTCTTATCGATAAATGATAAATAAAAAAGTGATCTAGTAGAGCGGCTTTACAAACAATGAGACAACAGACTTTGACCAATAACTTCAAGCAGTGATACATTTTAATACAGTAAGCAAGTACAAAATGTAAACAAAATTGTTTCCATAATCATTAAATCACATACTAAAAGTGAGAAATAACCTTTTTTCGTGAATTATCCGGATAGAGGGTCTGGTCCCAATTGATCTGGATGATTGGAGTTCTACAACACATCACAAAACTATATCAAAGAAATAACATGCCACCCTTGAAAGAAATTCTAGTGTAAATGCATCCGTCATGTCACATACAGTGCTGCAACCATACACACGCTTGTCAGGAAAAATGGCCCTGTATCATCACAATTAGTGACACTATGACAAGAGCTGGATTGCTCACTTGTTTACAATCAGGTTCAGAGGAAAGTGAACAAATGCTCTTCATTTTTTTAAATCAATGTGGAATAGCCGAGTGTAAATTCGAAATCGGAGAAACTCTACTTAACCACCAACTAACGGATACGGACGTGTGTATCTGTTTGTGTATTTCCAGTTTTCCCAGCACAAAATTTCAGAAATATATTCATAAAAAATAAACTTTGAAATATTTTACAAATTTAAAACACTTTTGAAATCCTTCTCTACTGAAATAATATTTTTTTTTAAAGGAATGTGTTAGAAATATAAATTAAACTCTCTCGCAATGAAAACATGCCTACAGATTCAATAGTTTCTTATTCATCACAGGGTTGAAGCAATGCAGTTTGCATCACATTGTAACAAAATATTCTATATATGAAATATTTCTGTTTAAAAGGCTTCTGAATTACAATTTAAAATTAAAAAGGAAAGTAATAAATTTGCAAATGCAATAAGCATATTTATATCACTATAACTCAATTAAAAAAATACTTTTATTGAACAGCAAACATTTTATTTTGAAATTTATAAAAGATAAAAAGCTTGCCACAAAATAGTTTCATTTGGAATACTTGAAATTACTTGTGTTTCGAAGAAGTAATACTCAATAAATTCAGTAAGCAAATAAAATGTATCAATCTCTTCATCAAGCAATTGCTATATAATAACTCTATTATTTATCTTTGTTTAATTTACCTACTCATCCTTCAAAATGCAGTGGTTGCCAAGAAGCGTGAAACAAATTCACCAAACAAATATTGAAAGGAGCAAAAATTCTTGTAAAACAAGAACTTCAGAAAATGCAATACTTTAACCTTCTGACTCCTTTGATGCAAATGGAGTGCCATCTGTGGGCGTCACTCTCAACCAGCTGCACAGCAAGAACCGAGGGGTTGATTGCTGCTTTAGAAGAAGAAAACCTGAATGCAAAAGATCCACTCACTGGCATGGAAGTACAAAAACGCCTCTTTTATCCAATAAACTGGATACTTCCGTTCAAACGAAGGTTTTCCTGTCTGAACTCATTTCCTCCCAATACTACAGTACAGTTGTAACCCAATGGAGCGAAACTTACGTAACTGAAGTCTTTGAGTCGTTCTTCGAACTTGAAGTAGATCTCCGGGTGCTTGATCCTCGTGTGCTTGAGCAGGTTGGCGTTGGTCGAGCGGTGGGAGATGCGCTTGTGGCAGGACCTACACTGGGAGAAGGTGTCGTCGATCTTATCAAACAGCTTCCAGATGGCGCACCTCCAGTGGTTGTTCTCTGCGTTCCTCTTCCTCTTGGACTTGCCCTTTGGCTGGGGCTCACCTGCAAGGATGGCCATCATTAACCCTTTCAGACCCTTTTTTGTAGTAAAAAAATATATTTTCCCCCTTGCAAGTCTCAATGATGGAATCTGAATGAAATGAAGTGAATGAATCTGAATGAAGAAAGTAAGAGTGGTGTCAGACTTGCACCCCTTTTCAGTTAGTTGTGTTCACTAACCAAGGAGTGGACACAATTGGCGGGAAAAGTGATTTGACTCTGTCCTACGCCACTATTACTAAATTGGTAAAATAAATCAGGGTCATAAAGGCTTAAATAATATTTTATAGTCATCTGTGATAGCTAATTTTTTGATATTTCATTTGGAAAATAAAAAACATCGACGGAGCGTCATAAAGAATTAATGGTGTAATCTTTAAAGCACCCAATTTCCACTTAGAACCATCAGGCTGATTTAAGCCTAAAAATATTTACTATATTAGCAAGAAAATATTCAAATATTGAAAGATTTTAACAAAAATCACAATAGCTAAATACACTGATTTCTTTGCACAATTCTCTGTGAGAGGGACTCTTAAATTTTTTCCTGTTACTTACAAATTAACCTAAAATTTTTGCTATGTGCCAAAAACTTGTGCTCTATTCTTATTATTCATGCATGTGATCTCCATGGAAATCACTAGAACTCATCCTACCGATTTGTAAACAGGTGTTTTCAGTGTGAGACCGAAAGAAGCAAAAGGGTTACGAGTTGTTTCATAATAAAAGATTATATTAAATACAAATAAAGAAGACCAACTACAAGTTCGAAGCCTATCCTGGTCCAGTTGAACTCATCCTGCCAATGCCAATCTAATTGCCTTTTAAAACCAATTACTCTTCAGGAAAGCTATTCCATTTATTTATTACTCTATTATTAAAATAATGCTTTCTATTTTCTCGATTAAGTTGTGATATGTATGACTTGTACCCATGACCTCTAGTCCCATTGGTTGTATTAAATTTTATGCCTTCAACATCACCTGATAAATTTAAATAGTTGAATAAGGCACTCCTCTAGTTCTCCTCTCTTCGAGTGTGTAAGTGTGCAAAGTTCTAAGCCTGTTGTTACAGCACACTCCCGAAACACCTTGAGCCAATTTCGTAGCCTTACATTGGACCCGTTCTAACAAATACCATTTTTAAGATAAGGTGACCAAAAATATACTGCATACTCAATGTAAGGAATAACCCAACCCTTCATGCAATGGCGATATTATGTCTTTAGAATCAGATTATGAACATCACATATTGCTGAGATGCAAAAATACTTTTGGCTGCAGAAAACAAAAAAAATAATAAGTTGTCATTTCATGTTGCATTTATCAAACATGTGAAGGATCAAAAAAACAAATTTTACATTTATGGTGAGTGATACGCACATTTCTTCAGGGTGGCAACAACATTCTGGAAAAAAAAGTTCCCTGCTATTTCCCTGATTTCCATTATGGTATCACAGAAATTTCCTGATTTTACAATTACATTAATTAAGAAATGTTGCAAGACATGCTTTGTATAGAAACAAGTATCCACACTACAATAATATATTGCCTTATAAATGAAAATTTATAAGCAATACCTATTGTCAGTTAAAATAATGTATGGATACAACACAAATTATACAATTTGGACAGGCATAACAGCATTAAATCTCTGGAAGCAGATAATGCAAAAAAAAGCAAGTTTTTCAAATTATTTCTTTTGGAGATAATTTTAAATGTTTTATATGCTTCTTATGCCAATCTTCACTAAATCGCAAATTCATTAGCCCCCCACACGTTGCTTACAATCTAATGTCCAACACACTTTGCTTTTTCTTCACCCACCAGCAGTGGTTCCCGTTTTTACAAAAATAAAACTGAAAATATAAAAATGCATATGACAATGCTTTTTTTTTATAAAAAAATTCTTTTTCAGAACTAAAAGGAAATATTGACAACCAAGCTACCTAGAATAAAGGGCATAATAGACGATAATTTCCGTTTTAATGATCCAAATTTGAAAATTTCCCTGATTTTTTTAAAAGTTCCCTGACATTTCCAGAATTAAAAAAATCCCAGATAATTCCCTGATTTCCCGGTTAAGTTGCCATCCTGTTCTTAGCTGAAATCAGTCATTTAAGGAAATTAAATTCGGATGTCTGAGTTAAGAAAGTGCTCCAAGCTGAAACTATGCCTAGGAAACATTGCAAGTTCACATGTGAGAAAAGCATTGATGATTTAATTTAGTAGAAACTATTTCACATGTGCAGCATGTGATGGACCTGGAGTGATTGCCTTAAGTGCATCACTATGGCCTGGTTGGCAAATAGTGTGACCTAGTTGGCTGGAGTGGCGCCAACTAGGCATGCACTGCGCATGCGTTACTAGGATTTGTAAAAAAAAACAGACCACCACTCTTGCCCAAAAAAGCAGAAGCTTAAGCAGAAATGTAGAAAACAGTTGTCTTGTGATAGCTTCCGAATGTTCAGGGATCAGCTAGCCCGTGTGTCAGTCGTCTTTAAGTCAATTTCCAATAAATTATATTATGCTCACTTGGACTCTGGCCTGTGTAGAAGTGGCCATTACAAGCACTACACTACAAAGTATTTGTTTTGTAATAATAACTTTTTTCGTACCTGAAGTTTCAGTGGGTTGACTTTCAGAGGCAACTTGAGCTTCACTGCGACTCAAAGCATTGACAGCTATTTCAATCTCTGACATCTAGAACACAAAGTGAATAACAGAGTGTGCAAGATAACAACAAAAAACTAAAAGGGTTTCGTTATGTTTTTGGTATTTCAAGATTTAGTTACTAAGATGTGGCAATAGTTATTGTGTCAATATATTGAAAATGTCCCAACACTCTTGTGTCTTTTTTTCTCTCACAGTTTTAAACCTTTCGATTCAAGTGCCAACTCTCAGTCACCAAATTAAAGATTTGTTCTACTTTTGTTCCCTTTTCTTCGATTTGATTGAGTGCTGCATGTCCTTGAGCATAAAAAAAATGCTTTTCCTTCGTTAGCTTGTTAACTCCACTTAAAAGTGTGACATCACTTGGGTATCAATTTATTTTGTAACATATTCTTGAGTTTAAAAATTAATTCTCTCACTAACTTTCCAAAAGCACCAACTATGTGAGAGATTTTTTATATTGTAACTATATTTCGTATTGAAGTTCCTCACAACACACGTTTTATTTTAGGCAAATGTCATAAATCGCTAAATATATGTTTGATATACTGAGAGTTTAGTTAGTTTTTTTAATAAATTTATAAAGGTTTTAAAAGCCATAAAAAAATCCAAATAAAAAGAAAATGTCAATGTTGTTGAAAAGTTGTAAGATAATGATAAAATGCTTTAAAATAAATACATAATATCTGTTTATTTTCTTAAATATAATTGAAACAAATATGTCTTTAGCATAATAATAATGTTTTTAGCAAGCAAAATTGAAAGTTAACTTATTTCTAAGTTATACTTCATTACATACTGAAAATGGTTACATTTGAATACTATTATACTTCATGAAATTACAGAGGTTTTAGTCTAAATTAGCATATGCTGTGCTAGACCTTGGTTAATAGAAGAGAACAAGCATTTCTTGAAGTAGAAAATAAAATAACTTACTCCTGTTTGTGCAGCACTTGCCATATCTATCAGAGAATGCTTCATTGTGTAATGCTTTGCCAGGTTGGAGAGTCCTGATTTGTGGACCAGTTTGTGCTTGCAGGTTTTACACTCGGCAAATTTCTCATCAAGGACTGTGAAGAAATCCCAGAGGCGAGATCGCTTTCTTTTGGCGTGGATCTTTTTTGCTCTCACTACTCGGGGAACACCTGCAATTACAAGGTATGTACGTATTTTAAGAAAATAAAAATATGGAGTTTCCGAGGACCTTAAAAGAAATTTATAGTGATCTGATTTTTTAATGCAAATAATGTGTAACAAAGAGGCTGCTAGGTAAATTTTTTTTTTAATAATAAATATAAAAGAGGAAAGTACATGCAATCAGCTAAAAGGTGCGAAGAAGCCAGTTTTTTTTATTCAGATAAAAAGTTTTATTTAATTTAAATTAAGATCAAACAGGTTTAGTAAAAGGATTTAAAGTATAGTCACATCATGGACTTTTTAAGAACTGTTATTTACCTTGAGTTAAGTTTCTAAAGAGCTTTTGAACAAAAATAAGAAGTTTCCAAGTACTTTACAAGGCCCCTTATGAATCTAAAATGAAAATAAGGAGTTTCTGCGGACTGAACGCATCCTGAATTACAGTGAACAAAATTATAACATTTAAATTAAATCTTCATAGTTTTTTCCCAATTTTAAAAGCTTATTAGAATAAATTCAAATGAAAAAAGAAATTCATAAAATATTCTTCCTAAAAATATTGCTACTTGTGTTCACTTAAACTTGCCACTATTGTTTACCGAAATACAGTTTTCTAATACTTACATTTTGAAGTACAAATAAAACTGCATCAAACCCAAACAGTCATAAAACAATATATACATAATTTTGTATTTTCTAGTATAATAATTATATTGACACTGAAAGCCCCATTTCAATTTAATAATTTTACTGAAATATGGTAGAATCATATCCAACAACATTTTAAAGAACCAATGAGTAAAATTTTTATTTCATTACAAATTTGCAAATTGTTATATACTTATAGCATTACAAAAGTTTATAATCGTTTAATTAAGGAAATTTAAAGTGTTAGTTCAGAAAAGAAAATTTTGTTTAAGCAAAATTTGATACACTTAATTAAATTTTATACACTCAATTTTAATTTTTAAATTAAAAATAAATTTAAATTTTAGAAACCCTAATGGTAGAAGTGAAAGTCTTTCTCAAAGGTCCTTCAGGCAGCACTTTTATAAGTGAAAAAAAGTTACAGTTGGAATTTTGTAACTTTTTTTTGTACCAACTCAGAATATTCCGGAGGTAGTACTGGCCGTCCTGCCAGAAGGAAGGAAAAACTTTAATATTATTGTAAAAATGATTTCTACTGGCAATACACTGCATTCTTCTGAAAGGTCATTGTAAGTTCTATTATGAACAATAATAGTAAAATTAAGTTACATAAGAAATACAACTAATAATGACAACAAAATCTAGATCTTTTTAACATTTTAAAATTATTTGATTACTTATGGTCTGCTTTCCATTTTTATTTACGATAGATGAAACCTCAGTTCTAGCTTCTTTATGAGCAGCCGATGTATCATTTTGGATTCTCGAAAATGAATCTTCCCATCTTTGTTCACTTTTCTCGGGAGAATTCTCATCATTTTCGTCTGCCGAATCTTCATAACCAGCATCATGAATTGCAGCTGGCATTTCATTGTCAACGGATGAATCTTCATCGCTGGACTCCTCAACAGCAGCTGCATTTTTCATTTTGGCCGCCGATTGTTTGTTACCAGCTTTTTGAACTGCAGCTGTAATTTTCCTCTTGGCAGGTGATTCTGCATTCCTGCTTTCCTTTTGGCTTGCCTTAGAAGGACAAGGTTCATTGGAGTGGACATTACTGGAAGATGCGCCAGACTCCTTTCTCACAATCTATTGAAGAAAAATGAATTAAAAACCCTGAATAACAAAACATGGGGCATTCGAATGAACATATTCCCAAACCTTTGAGTACTCCATTTAACCATCCAAGTGAGGGTTAACTGGAGTATTCATGATTAAACTGTTCATCCCATCTACTGTGAAAATGAACTTACAGATTTGATATTTTGCTTATCTGTCAGAGGCTTAAAATTAAATGACTAAATTAAATTTATTATCCTGCTTATATGTGCACAATATAACAATTACTTTGAGTCAGTTGCAACAACAGTATATTTAAACATGCACATTTAAATAACAAGAAAAACTTTTCACTTCAATCAAATATTAATATTTTAGTGAAAACCTTTTTTAAATGTGTTTATACAAAATTTTGTATTTTTGTAGTATAAAATATTAATACTGAAAACCACATTCAAATTTAATAATTTTATTAAATTATGTTACAGTCATATCTGACAGCATTTCAAAGATTAAAAGTGTACATTTGTTTTATTTTATAACAAATTTGCAAATAGTTCTGTATAGCATTACAGAAGTTTGTAGTAGTTTAAATTAAAATATTTAAAGCGAAAAAATAAAACACAGCAGGTGATTATTTAATTGCATCCAACTAAGGGCTGTCAGGTGTCATTCGGCATAGTGAAGGTGAAAAATCGTCATACTCGTACTATTTTGATCCATACAAAATTGCCAAATTGTTGATTATTTAAGAAACCTGTTAGCGCAATAGCAAGGAAAAGGATATTTTGTGCAATCAAAAGTTGCTCAGTGAGCGGATATAATTTGAGTTTTCTAGTTGAATGCAACTAAATAGTTCAGTTGCATGCCTGACAGTTACAAGTGTAGGGCTAGCTCATAATTTATCAAAGTCATTTTTGCTAATATTTTAATGATTATTGGGAATTTAATCAAGGCACAGATAAGTTGGGATGTGATGTAGGTTAATGTTTCTATTAGAATACTATTTACCAACAAAGTAGAGGAAAGTGATTAAACTTTTGACGATTTGTTGAGAGTTGCTACTTTGAAGGTCTAGAAGGGAACCCTTTGGGGAATCAGATTTATTTTAACCTTTAGCACTTGAGTGCTGACACTACATCACTAAAATAATAACCTATTCTTTTGTTCTTCTAATTAAATGAGAACTGCATGTTCTTAAACAGAAAACAACAACATTTTCTTTCAATAGTGCTTATCTTTTTGAAACTCGGGGTTAAAAGTATGACATCGCTTGGGTATCCATATATATTTTATTAACTTTTAGCATTTGAGTATCGCCCTTAAGTCACCAAAATACCTACATGTTAAATTTTTTGCTGTTCTGTAAATAAAAAAAAGGAGAGAGAACAACATATTTTTGAGCCTCATGTCATAAACCTCTCAGTATATGTTTGGTATATTGAGGTTTGGTTTGGTTAATTAATGTCGCACTAGAACTGCACAGCGGGCTGTTGGCGACGGTTCAGGGCCTATCTCGAAGGAAAGACCCGGGAACGATGCCTCGTATTTTTGAACCATGGTCAGAGGACGAGGACAACACCTGAGCTGGCACCCAACGCCTTCGATAGTCGTCGGGACTTTGGACCCCGATCAGATTTATCGTGCACCAGTCCCGTATACACGCCGTTATTTTTTGTGGATGTTCTGGGCGACATTCTGGTATTTTGGCAGCGAAGTTGGCAACCCTCCGATAGCAGTAGCACTACCTTTTTTACTATTCTTTAGTCTAGTCCATCGAAAGGTTTTGAACCGGGGACCCTTGGATTCCCAGCTGACGCCTAATCCACTCGGCCACGGAGGCCTCTTGGTATATTGAGATTAATATTCAGCTTCCCACAGAACTTTTTAATTTTTATAATTGTCCACTCAAAACGTAAAAAGAACACACTAAAGAATAAGTCTTTAAAAAAGAATTGGAACAAGATATAACTGTTCTATAGACAAAACATAAATATCCGACATGTTCATCAAGTTCAAAGAATTAATACTATGAAACAAACTTAACATATAAATAAAAATACACATATGGAGGTCTGAAAATATAAATAGACCAATTACTACAATGTATTCAGGAAAAGTTTTGAGTTTCTCATACATGGGCATATTTCTCTGTTTGCATTAAAATGTTTATTTTTGTTTTCGTGTTTTATGGCTACAAAAGTATATTTGTATTGTGATAATAATCGTTCAATCCTTCACATGTATTAATGTTAAATACCTTTAAAAAGTATTGCTTTTTCATATGTTGCCATAAATAATTTTAAGTCTATTTACAAATCTTTAAAATTAACTAAGAGGTTTGAACATCTATAGTCCATGAATATCCAAGTGTCCCAGCAAATTTTAAATTCAACATAAGTAGTTTTAAATTCATAAAAATTTTGAAACTGTTTATAGCTTAATCACTTGATTGACGTGTATCTCCAGAATTTTCAGTAGCACACACATAAAGTAAAAGTGTATAAAAATCTCCATTTTGTAATAATTTTTAAACTTAAAAGGTTGAACTTCTGAAATCTGCTATACTGTAATAATTAAAAAGTACAATAATTTTAAGAAACAAACTTACATATTTTTGCTTATCCAATAGTTAAGTGTTAGAAAATTTTTGGGAAGCTTTCTGTATTAGTTACATATATAAACTTTCTAAATTTTTCTCGCCGCCCGTAGGGTTAATTTTTTATTAATTTTATCTCATAATTTAATGAGTGAACGTCACCTTGGCTTGTCCCAATTTAGCATGGGCGTTTGGGTGTTTCACCCTCAGGTGCCTCTTGAGGTTTGTCGCAGACGACCTGTAGTTGAGGTTCTTGTGGCAGTGTTTGCAGCGCGCCACCTCCTTGCTGAGGGTGGCAAAGTGGTTCCAGATGTCCGACTTGCGCCTCTTGAAAAGCTTTGAGCAGCTGTCATCCAGAGCTATTTGGAGGGAGTCTGGAAAGAAAAGACTTTATTTGTTATGACCATTGCCAGTAACCCATTGCGTAGCCCCACTACAGTGGTTTCTAACCTTTAGACTGCCATGGACCACCACCTTCTAATAATAAAAAAAATAGGGTTTTGTTTTCAAAACATATGTCTCATTTTTAAATTATATCAGAAAATTAAAAATGTGGCTATCAGTAAGTGCCAATAATATTTTCTTCATAACATCAGGGGGTGTTGACCGGCTTTATGTGTTTCGGAGTAGGTAAAATTGAAATTTGGAGCAGCAAAAATGCATTTTGAAGCAGGTAAAATTGAAAAATGTAGCAGCAAAAAGGCTTTTTAGAGCAGATAAAATTAAAATTTAGTGCAGAATAATACTTTTGGGTGTAGATAAATTTCAAAACTCTCATGTACCCCATGAATTAGAATGCAACACCAGAAAACCAAGGCCTATATATCATATAGTAATGATAAGTTTCAATGTATACAGAAGTTTTCATTGTAACCACTAAAGTACCACTAAAACTTGTGGGTATGCACAATTTTAAAGGAAAAACATACATACTCCTAAAAATAAAAGCTTAATGTTACACTGAAATTTGGTTAAAAATTAGTGTTTTGGAGCAGAAATCGCATATTGGCGTAGTTTGGTGCAATTTGCGCAGGCACAACACACCTGAAATATATAAACTCACTTCTGGTTAATTGCTGTAATAATCATACAGGAAAACAATTTATTTTCATTGACAGCATATATATATATATATTGTGATTTTTGTTATAATAGGAATGCACTAAGGATCATATTTGTTTTAATGTTGTGTTTTTAAAATAAAACATTGGAATTAAAAAAAAAGCTCCACGGATCACTGTGGACCTTTTCGCAGACCACAGGTTGGAAACCACTGCTGTAGTGCAACAGTAATTCAGCCAGCATTTGTTATGGAGTGCATATGCAGGGCGCAAAATTAAGAAAAATTACTCTAGACTTCTGGCCTAATAGTAATTTAAAAGTATTAGACCTTGAAAACTTTTACTAGACCTTAAATATTTTCACAATTTTTTTGTCCAAAATTTAAAATTCGCGTATAAGATGAGTCGTATGTGGTAACTTCTATTTTTATTCAACATGGGGCATTAGAATTCTTACTCAGTTCCAACCATATTAGGTGAAAAATCGCTTTTTTTAACCCGTTGGAGTCAAACTGCCATTCACAGTTTCAAATATAACGACCTGTTCTTTAAATTGATCGAGAACAACATTTTCTTGAACATAAAAACTCTTTTCTTTCTTAGCTTGTTCTTTATTTAACTCCATTTAAAACATTAATTTGGATATCATCGGGGCATCAGAGGAACGTAAATAGCAAAGATCTGACCCCACCGCAAAGGGACAATACAATGGTGAAAATATTTGTTGATTGAGCAAAATTTTTGTTTTTGTTGACATTAATAAAATAATTTTTTACGTAAAAATTATTTAAAAATATGCAGAAAATACTTTAACATTGGGCAGAATGTTTCAGAAATCAGCAATTTATTCTGCTTGATGACTTCAAAATGTGAACTGTTTTGACGAGTAAAAAATGTGTTATTACCAGAGTCATCCTTTTCAAGAGAAGGATCCGATACATCTTCATTTTCATCAGCACACTCTCTCACCTTTTTAGAAGCATTTTTCATCTCCTAAAGATGGATGGAAAAAAATATTTAAAAAATGAACAAGGAATTTTTTTTTTTTCATATCTTTACTATATTACTTTAATAAAAAATTGTGGTTGCTACTCAATAATCAAATAAAAATTCCTAGACTTCACCAGAAGGTTTCCATGATAGAATGTATCAGGTTCTTCCGGAAGGATGCCGCATACAGTTGATAGGACTCGCCTTTACGATCGTATGGAATATTTTCCTGCCTTCTGGCAAGACGGATGGTACTACTACCAGAAACATCTCAGTTGGTGCAAAAACACAACAACTTCTAACAGTAAATATTTGTTGTAACAAATATAAACTGAGCTTGTAAAACCCACTTTGTGTGCATCACCGCAAGTGTTTTCAACAACTTCGCTGCTTTATTCACGATTCTAAGTTCAAAATGAATATCAAACGGACGTCCTGTCAACAGGACTCAATGATTAGTGGGAGGTCATGTACAAAAGTGTCTCCAGAAGATAATTATGGACTATATGTTCTACCATTACAAAAAATTCTGATCAAAAGAAAGAATGATCATTATTATTGAAATGCATGTAAATTATAACATAAAAAATAGAACAAGAAATTGCCATTTTTATAAACTTATATTTAATTTACTAAAAAGAAAATTTTTCAATGACAGTGTTATAAGTTCCTAATGTCACTTGTAGTACTGTATTTTTAACCTTCCATCGGGCGCAATATGCTTAGAGGCCATATGTCGTCCTTCTCAATTCGGTTCAAAATTTAAAATTCGCGTATAAGATGAGTCGTATAGCCGGTGAGCCATATGGAAAATTCTGATTCAAATTGAAACATCACCGAAAAAAAAATACATTTTAATACTTGCATATTTAAGCCGAAAAATCAAAAATTAAGAAAACACAGCAGCAGAAACGGCCTTCCCAAAGTTCGCGACGATACCTCGCTCTGGTCGTGTGTCTTTCAAACTTCCATCGTACTTGCTAAATTAAATCTCCGTTATTATCATAATAAAATCTTATAAGCTAAATACTTATATACCAAAATGTAAAATTTCTAATCCTTTGGGGGGTGCAATGGGCTTGATGGGCCACACATAAAAACAACAACATAATACTAAACACCTAATTATATAACTGCCAAGTGATGGACATCATTATTAGTTTTGTAAAAAGAAGAAAAATAGAATTTTTTTTGAAAAAACAACAACATGGATTTCACATGAAACTAGTCAAACAAATTTTTATAAAGTAGCGCATGCAGGCGTGCTATGCCTGTTGATCAATTGCGTCCGACGAGAGCTGCTAAGAAATAATTCAACACATTTGTTAGTATTGTGAATACTATTCATTTCAACAAATCTATATGTGTGAAGGGTGCAGGGGGAATCGCATTTTTGGTCGAAAATGAGCTGAAGGTGACATCCATTCTGTTGGATTTGAAGGTGAATATGCCGTCCTTGTTGATAAAAAACAAAAAAAAATTTGCTCTCCTGATTAAGGTTGAATATTAGCTTGCTTTGCCATTTATTTCTATTCATTGATAAACTTTAAATTGTGATGGGATGAACTAGATAAAAGGTTCCCGATTAGAATAAAAACGCAGAGGAGCCCTAACTGAAATAGGATCTTTTGTTTACAGAAATGCTCATGGAAGTTCTCCCACAGCTTAATGGGCATGGATAAGTTTGAATTATGTTTGAACATGGAAATAACAAAATTCCGAAAACAATTTTATAATCTTTTAATTTCGCACAATTTTTACTGTGTAAAATGAAAATAATGAAATATGATCAGAATTTTACCCAACAAATTCATAGAAAAGTAACACCACAGTCAGAAGTTAAATAACTTTTAGCCTCTTTCACGTACATTTAACATTTTTCCAATGTCACTTAAATTAGTTATTGCACTGATTCTTGAACTGTATAGGATGAGTAAAATCTTTCTTTTTGGTTCATAATCTTGTCCAAATTTAGCTGCTAACTTCATATTTACACTCTTAAATCAGCATGAATATTGTCTATTACGATCAGTTTTTCATATAACAGTAGGTAGAAAAGGCATGTTCACATCTATAAGTTGTGCAAAAAGGGTTCATATAACTTAAAAGCTTTCTCGGTCAGTTGCTTTTGTTGGACAGTTAACCAAAATTCAATTACTTCATCTTAAAAAAAAAGCTTTTTCAGAAAAGTCGCCAAGGGCAATTATTCAATTCATTTTAATCAACTGTTTTTGGACCCCGCGGACCCACTAACATTGACTAGCGGACCAACATTTGAGAAACACTGAACTAGATAAATACAAATTAACTGTCTACACAAATTCTCAAGTTATGCAGATTCGGTAGTTATTCAGTTGTTGTAGTACTGACGCGATGATATGTCAATGAAATAAAACTTACATTTGACCGATTTCGAACCAATAATATTAAGAGAAATTCATTGTTATTTAAAAGCCAAGTCATAAAAAAGACACAGATAATTTCATGAAAAAAGGTTATTTTTGGGAGAAAAAAGAAGAATATTTAGGAAAAGCCCCAAAAATTGAAATTCCATGAAAGACTCCCATGCCTCGTGTCCTTCCAAGCTTGTGGGCCGCCCCGAGTGTCTAGTCTGCAGATGCCTCTTCAGGTTTGACAGGCAGGACTTGTAGTTCATGTTCTTCTCACAGAGCGTGCAGTGGGCAATCTCCTGGTCCACCTTCTCAAAGGAATCCCACACGTACGATTTGCGTCTTTCCCCCTTCTCAAGAGAGTTGCAAACGTCAGGTTTAAGTCTCTTGGAGCTCCTTTTGTTGTGTTTCCCTACCTGGAGGAGATTTTCTGGAAAAAGCAGTGACATGAGAGTGAGGCATCTATCAGTATTTGGAATAAATTGTAACCCTCTGCGGTTGAGAAATCTCTCAGTTATCAAAATAGCGACCTGTTCTTTTGTTCCCTGTTCTTCAAATCAAACGAGAACTGCATACTCTTGAATATAAAAAAAAAGATTTTCTTTGTCTTAAATTCATTTAAAAGTATGACATCACTTGAGTATCATTGGGGCACTGATTCGGAAAAAGAACAGAAACAAGATGCAACTGTTCTATAAAATTAATGTAAATATCAAACATGTTCCTCAACCGCAAAAGGTTAAATATAGTTTTAAACATAATACAGTAGAAAGTCAATTATCGAAAATATTTTATTGCTTTATAAAGTAGTTCATTTTATTTTGAATCTAACAACACCAAAGTTATATTTTGTAATTATATTTTGTGAATCAATATTAAGCTTTGTTACAAGATTATCTAAATATGTAATTTTTAACTCAATTTTCTCAATAATGATTTTTATTATGTTTGATCAAGTCTAAATTGATATAAGTTCACATCTATTTGAAAAAAGTGCTCCAAATTTGTTAGGGTGTATTTTCAAGTATGTTACTTAGATTTGTCTATAAGGATTAGTAATACAGAATGGCAACAAAATTCTGGAAAAAAAGTTCCCTGATTTCCATAAAGGTGTCACAAAAATTTCCCTAATTTTACAATTACATTAAGAAATGTGCAAAACAGGTTTTGAATAGAAACAAAGTATCCATGCTTCAGTAATACAATAAATGTATTGCATTATAAATGAAAAATTATAAGCAGTACTTATTGTCAGTTTAAATAATAATTTATGGACAGAACACAAATTATGCAATTGTGACAGGCATAATAGTAATTAAACATGTTCTCTGGAATAATGCAAAAAAAGCAAGTTTTCAAATTATTTCTTTTGTAGATAATTTTAAATGTTTTATATTTCCAATTCCAATCTTGAAAAAATCGCATATTCATTAGCCCCCACACATTGCTTACAATTCAAAGTCCAAAGAGGGAATGGGTTGTTCTACGCCAAGGAAATAATACATCACATTTGTTTATGAATATATAATTGACTAATTTCTTTTGAACCATTCTCAAGACTTCTTAAATCATGTCGACTTGTGAAAAGAGTATATTCCGTTTTAGTTGGGAGTCTTCACTTTTTTTGTCAACTCCAGTTCATAAAGGGAACATAAAACTGCATTTCATAAAAAATGTTTTGCATTCATTTAAGTGATGAAAATATTTTAAATATCTTAATTTTCAGCAACAGAGTCAAGTAAATCTTACCAGAGTCATCATCCGTCTCAGGTTCGTATTCCGAATCAGAATTTAAAATAGTTGCTGCCTGAAATTATAAGTTGATAATTAAAAGTAGAAAGTTTACAATAGCAAATATTAGACAATTTAAAAATTGATTTTGTGACTAGCAGTTCTAAAAGGTCTGGAAAAGTTTGCAACGTGGTTTTATTTTTTCATTTGTGTTCTTTCTATGGAACAGTTGTTTCTCTTCCTGTTATTTTCCCCAGAATGTTTTTCTATCAAGCAAAAGAACTAGTTGAAAAAACACATAGTTTTTAATTACAAGACTATGCTGTTCTTGTTTATTTTAAAGAACAGGGAATCAAAAGAACTGGTCATTATGATGTGATATTTTGTGCAATTAAAAGTTGCACAGTTAGCGAATACAACTTGTTTTCCAGTTGCATGCATTGGTGGATTTAGGAGAGGAGCCCATGCCTCTTGGTAATGTTAAAATTTTCAAAGGACAAGCGCCATATCGTCTACACGTTACAGTGAAAGTGCGAAAATCAGTGTGTCTGCAGAGTCACTATTAATGAATCTGCAGATACGTGAAAGTGCAGAATATTATTTGATTTCGCACATGCACTAGTGCACCTGCAGATTTACTAGGGAATCTGCAGATGCACTGATAGGCACTCGTGAATGTGCAAAAAAGGTCGTCTCAAACGCAATTCTCATAAGTTTATAACTTTTTTTAAAAAATAAAGAAATTACACTCGCTGAAGAATAGAGTACTCAGTCGACTGATCCCTGATCAAAAATAATATCATTAAAAATTAAAAGTTTTTTTATAAAAAGCGGCATGTGATCTTTGGTTGTGTCAATTATCGCCAACAAATACCAATGTTGCCAAGCAATACTAAAGCCTGATTGGTTAGCGGCAATAGAACATTGTTTAGATTAAATGAATATTTCCTTTTAAAACATTAAATGGTGATCATTAAATATAAAATTTAGAATTATTGAACGTACACAGTAAAATTATAACATGGTGCACCATTTGTTAAACTAAATGGTTATATCACTAAATATAGATAAGTGTTTATTCTTTGGATAAAGTGTAATTAAAATTACATCAATTAAAGTAATCACTGATATTTAAAATATTATAGTCATGTCCTGATTAAATTGCAACATCCGTGTTAAAAAACATTGGATAGGTACAGACCACGCTGTAATGGACCCTACTCATTACAAAGTTTAGAAGGAGAGAGGATAAATGGCCTACCTTCCTTTACATGATGTTACTTCATTTCCACATTGAGTTGTGGTAGTGGAAGAGTATACTGTTACACTCTTCCCCACATGGTACAAACGTAAGAGGGGCAATGGGCTAAAATTCGAAACGTCTGACTTTTGTCTATATGATAGTATATTATTTATACCCATCGGATGATTCCAATTGGATTTAAGGATTTTACAAATGTTGTTTTTTTTAATTAGGGGATTTCATGCAACTATGTATATCCATATCGAAAGGAAATTCCTATTAATTTCTAAAAATATTTTTGTGCAGGAATGTATAATTTTTAATACTCCATACCTTATGTGAGAAAATTTTTAAATTATTGGATTTTTATCAGTGTATTAATAACAAAGTAGTACAGAGATATTTTTGCTTTTTAACTTTTAATTTATTAAAAATAAAAATATTTTAAATTTGAATTTATAAAAAAAAAATTATTACCTTTTTTAAGGAGGAATTCTAAACTGATATATGTGATCATCCCTGGGAGGACACAAAATGTATATATTTTCTTTTAATTTGTTGTTATTTTATTTATCCCCGTGCGAAGAACGTGTACTTTGGCTAGTACTTAAATAAATCATAAAACACTTCGTACCCGTTTCCTATTCTCCCCCTTGTCTGGTGTGGATCTTTCTTTCTCTTTCTTTTGCCAGCTGAAGGACACCTGAAAAGAACACATGCATGTGATAGGTGATGAGTCAGGAAAGAGGCTTTTAGCTTACAATATAGCATTTAATCGCTCATATGCTGTCCTTACAAGTTAAAAGGCTGTAACTCTACATTTTTTTAAAAATACACCTTTTTGTGATATTAAGAATCCATAAATCAAAAATGGTGAGTTACAGTGAAATTATATTGGCCCACCTTTAGTTCAAGGCGATTTTTGATAAAAGGAGGTCCCATGTGACAAGTAAATACTAAAAACGCCCTAAAAATATTTAAATCCATGGTAAAACAAAATATAACTAACACCAAAATAAAATTTTGTAGATACAAACAACTACTTTTAGACAATAACAGCCTTTTAAAGTATCAAAACTTTGATGCGGGGGATAAATTCGGTTTTGTTTGTTTCCAAAGTTTTATTATTTGGAGATAGGGCTTTCTTTGGTATGAGGGCAGATTAGCGATCCTACTACGTGGCTCTCAACCCACCTCTAGGATACAAACTTACCAACCAACTAAATACCTTTACACTCTCCTTTGGCATCACTACACCATTTGATATTATGAATGGGAGAACAGCCCTTCACACCTTTGACGAATACCTGCGACAACTTTTATGGGGAAGAAGACAAGGATGCTTGTTCCAAAAGGAAATGAGACAGAACTGCTTTAGGAGTGATGATTAACTTTTATGTGTCCACTGTGCACTCATCTATTATAAAGAGAGAGTTCCAGTCCTTCAACTTCTTTCAGCATATCTTTATTCAAAGCTGTATATCGAAGACATTACAATTATGGAGCGAATAATCAAAACACCTCACTACAAACAAAACACAACCTTCTCTGTATGTTACATTTTATTTCCAACTTCTTCCCCTTATGGCGCCAATTGACAATTGTTGGATCATTGCCAACATGGAAACTTAAGTGAGGAATGGCAGAGATGGAAACAAAGCTTTCTCATCTTTATGAAAACCACCAGCTATGATGAAAAAACAAAAACAAGTGCAGCTAGCCATTAAGCTGAATGTGATTGGTGGGGAAGCCCTTGAACTTTTTAATAAGTTCGAGTTATCTTATAATGATCGGAGTGACTACTTCAAAGTACTTGCAGCCTTCGAGAAATATGCAGCTCCACCACAGAATGCTTTGATTCATTTTTCACTGGATAGAAAGAGCTTGTTAGGAAGTGCGAGTTTGGTGAGCAAACAGACAACGTGTCGAGGAACATGATTGTCTTGGGTGTAATACATAAATCGCTTAAACAAAGGATGCTACATGAAAAAGAGTTAAAATTTGTGTAAGGCTTGTAAAATAGCCCATGCAGCAGAATTAAGTAAATTTCAAGCTGAAATGCTACAAGGAAGTGAACAGCTACAGAAACCAAAACCTAATGATTCAGACCATAATGGGACAAAACTGGTTCGGATACAAATCTCAGAGGAAGGAATAGGTTAAAAAAATACTTGGTCAACACATTTCACTTTAGTCAACATGATGGTAGGTCTTTTATTCCCATTGCCTGATTCTTCGTTGGCAAAATCGTATACTGCAGTTAAAGGAGGCATTCCTATCATGCAGTACAAAGGTAAAGTGCAGAATGAGTTAATAATCTGCCTGGTCGAAGCTAATCACCTTCTTGTACATGATAGTAATACAGTTATCTCCATAGGATGAAATCCGTAAAAAATCGACTTATTTGTTATTTTTAAAAAATGCAATATTAAAAAAGGAAGGGGGTAATATTCAAGAAAAAAAAAAAAACGAATTGCCGCCACTGGTCCCAGCAGAAATGTTGTCAATTTTACATGAGGATCATTTTGGTATGGATAAAACAAAATCTAGATCTAGACAACTTTTGTACTGGGCAGAAATGACAAACTATATTGAAAATATAACAGCTAAGTGTACTGAGTGTGAACGATATAAGCAAAGCAATATTAAAGAAGCTTTAATTCCCCAAGAGATCCCGATTTACCTTTTGAGAAAACTGGAATGGATATTTTACAACATGGTTGGAAAGATTACTTGATTGTTATAGATTATCTCTCTAAATGGGTTGAGCTGCTGGTTTTAAACAACAAACGTGCCAGCGAGATAATAAGTTAAAGGAAATTTTTGCCTGTTATGGTATTTCTAGAATTAGTGTATCAGATAATATATTATTAATTATATTAATCAAAATTTCTTAATTCAAAATTGTAAAGTTGGGCAACTAGGTAAAATAATTAAGTCTGTTGATTCTCCAAGATCCTATTATGTAAGAAATGAGGAAAACATCTGTTAAGAACAAACCGTGTGCAATTGCAACCATCTGCAAATAACCCTAACTTTCACGGGAAAAATGAAAGTACTGTGTGATATTTTTAGAAACTTTTGAAATGTTTTAAATTTAAAAATTGGAAAGGGGAGATGTTGTATATATAATTGTAACTGTATCTCAACAAAGATAACTGTGTCTGTGGCTTCATAAATGTAATCGCAACAATAATGATTCGCCATGGAATAGACAATAAAGACAATTAGAAAACAAGAAATAAAACATCTTTGATCAACACGAACGAACCTTTCTCTGTCGGTCTTAAAGCAACCACCTATGGCACTCAGCCACTTTGAATATCCCACAAAGACCCAGTTTTACATTTAGCCTTCCACAAGAAAAGGTTGAATTTTGTAGATCCCTCCAAAGTGGAATGTTTTAAAGTATTTTCTATACGGATTTCTTACCAAATCAAAACGTTGTTTATAACCAACCCAGACTGCATTAGAAAAAAGTATGAACTTGCATTTAAAGTAATTTTGGGATAAATGTTAAGCTACCTTTTGCTACAACAAGTTTAAATAAAAAATGCTGACTGGCGTAGATTGATACCACTATCACAAGGGGCATTTTGATATGTGTCAATGTACAATGAAATGGACTTCTTAAGTAAAAATCTTATTTTAACCGTAACATTACCTTGGCCGTAGTAAGCTGAGCATGTTCTGTAGGGTGTTTTGCCTTTAAGTGTCTCTTTAGGTTGGACACAGACGCGCTGTAGTTCAGGTCCCTTTTGCAGACCTTGCATTTGGCAATGGACTTGTTGAGCCTCACAAAATGGTTCCAAACGCCTGCCCTGCGCCTTCTAGAATCCATTGGACCATCTATAAAAAATAGTGTCTGTCTGTTAACTACTTCCATAAAAGGCTGAAAATTGATATATAGGTAATATTCATTCTCAAGATGTGCACTTGAGGTTCGGATTTGTAAAATCCCATTTAGTTTCTTAAATAATTTTTTTAAAAAAATGCATAAACATCTTTACAAAAAAATATTCTACGATCCATCTAGAAAGTGCTTTACATAGTGTGTAGCACTCTGGGGTTTCAGAAGAATAGGTCACAAGTTAGTGTTCTGATGGGGGCCACTTAATTTTTTGAAATGCATCTGTCATTAAGGCACACTACAGTTTCAGATATTGATATTTGTAAAAACATGATTTCGGTGGCATCACCGAAAACACTCAGAGGATAAATAAGATCATCATCTCCTAATACGGTATATAAAATAAATAAAACATCGCGACTTTAAAATATACTTTTAAGAAGATACTATAATTTAACCAAGACTCATTAAAATAGGATCATTAGCGTTGGATATATGAACAATTAAACACAGACACCTTGTAATTTTAATAGTATATAAATTGAGAAAAATAATTCAAATTAATATAAGCATTTTCTTAACAGTATCTTTCGTAGAATCACAAACACAGCGAATACATTTAATATTCAACTTTTACTTGAGGACAAATCATTCTAGTAAACTTCAAAAAATTTCAAGGACTTCTGAAAGCTACATTCCCTATGACATCAGGCATTCAGCACATCTGGAGACATGGCTGAAAAGTATCCCACTATGTCGAGGTAATGACTATGGACATGGTGGTGACCTTTGACACATTGCTGATGTTCTAAGATGCAGAACTAAGTGGAAAGCATGTATAATCAGATATTTTCAAATATATAGTTTTTGCGAGCATTAGAATTAAAAATTTCAAAACTTTCATTTCAATTTCAAGACATGATGTGAATAGAGAAATGTTTAAACTTAGTTTCTGTAAAGATGGATTTTTATTATCTCTCTTTAATCCTTTTTAAATGTTCTATTAATGTTAAAATTTCCATTAAAATGTTTTTAACACAATTTTTGAAAAAACTAACTACATAGAAATGAAGCTTTAGCTAAGCTTTACCTATTAAAAAATTTATTTAAAAATATTTGAATAACTACTCTATTTATATATGGTCGAAAAATGAATTTTCCCAGGGACCGCAGCTGTATTTTAAGAAAAAATAATAGTAAAAATAGGAATACTAAACACAAAAAAATAGGATTTTTTAAAAAAGCAAAACAGAACAACATCGATATCCAGTCTATAAGTTTGCCATCAAGCAGCACAAGATCCATGACAAAAGGTCCTACATTAGAAAGACAATTTAAAGAATTTTACTATACTTAACCTTCCTACGTTGATTTTTTTCAGTAAAACTTTTTTTTTAATTAACCAAAACATCAACACAATGTTGTAATTTTGCATATAATGGTAATTTTGCATACGTTGTACATAGAGAAGTCAATTAAGGAGGTTGCTATTTTCTAGGGAAATAAAATTTCTTACGAATTGCAAGCCACACATAAAGAAACAAGCTTCTTTCAAATGTTCATTGTTATTATATAAAATGGCAAGTCCCAAATTTAAATTTTGTGAATAAATTATATTTTCGAAAAATTTAATTCAATCTTGTTAGGTAGAATAAACTAAATCAAGATAAAATAGGAAGTAGGGAAAAGTAAGCATTTATTTATTTAGATACAAATGGATTGAAAACATTTCCAAGGAGATCACAGCAGATTGCGTTTAGTGAATATCTACAATTTCAAAGTCTTCATAAGAGAAAAGAATTCTTAAAACAACGCAATTTCGAGATTGCATTTATCAGATGTAACGAAACAGTTGTAGCCATCAACTTTCGTGTTAATCATCCCCGCCTGTATTTTGGCGAAGATCGTGAAATTTCATACATGTTAAAAGATGTGATATTTTTTGTGAAATTCTTCGTTTTTCAAGGTTTGAGCATCCATTCTACACAAAATAACAAACAAAGTGATATTTTCCAAGGATGAAATCCCCCAGACTAAAAAAAACAATAAAACGAAATAGAAACTTATTGCTAACCAAACAAAAAGTAACAAGCTCCTTTCGAAAGATAAATTTTTATTAATTCAAATGACAAGTCCAAACCATTAATTTTGTAAATTGAATTATATTTTTGAAAAATTTAATGCAGTGTGGATCTAATTTTTCATAAACTCAAATAAAATTAAAATAACACCAACCCTTACCAGAGTTGTCCTTCACAAATTGGCCGCCATGTGAATCAGCATCTCCTCTGTTTTCCTGTGTGTCATAAATAGTTTCAGATGAAATCTCCATTTTCTAAAAAAAAATTAATATCGAAGAATAAAAGTTGAAAGTTTAAAAAAGGAAATGGAGGTGCAGATAATTCAAAGCTGCTTTTACATCAACAATAGGAGGACTTTATAACATTCCACCAAAACTTACATTAGATTAAAGCTATTGTCATTGTCTTTAGGATGGTATAGATTTTATTGCTTATGGATGAAATTTACCAGGCATGCTTCATGTTTGACTTCTGTGTTATATTTGATTTCTGTGTTAAGGTCATTCATTCATTTTGTCAATGGCCATACCACGATGATACACACACGGTTCACGACTCTCGTCTGATCACCGAAGTTAGCATGGCACCACAAACAACTTGAAGGCCTATTCAGATGGCAGTAGCTAAACGCGCGTCGCCGCAAATCTGATTGTTTGTACTTGGGAGTGATGTCATACTCCCTGCTACCCAAAGCACCTCCCGTTGTAAAAGTCACCTTTAGGCTAAAAAGAGTCACAATGTTAAAATTGTAGGAACAACTTTTTAACCTTGAGGAGGTCAGCTACCAGCTTCGGGTGGACAAAAGCGCCTTTGGGGGAGTTGGGAGTGTTTTTCGAAGAAGGGGGAGGTATATATGTATAGCAATAGGATGTGCCGTTGTCTCCCCTAAAAAAAAAGAGACGGGGGGAGTGAATGGTCAACTACAGGGTCGTCTCGACTTTCGAGAGTAAGTGTCTTGCGTGAAGAATGCTGAGACGCCTCTGTTTGTACGAAGAAGTAAGATTATCATCCAGTTCTATTTTGTCATTTGTTAAGGCAAAACGTTTTTTTAACACTAGATCGACAAAGTGGGTCAATTTGACCCAAATCTAATTTCGTTTCTGTTTTTCTTAAAAACTTACAAGCAGAATCAAATGAAATCCCTTGACTTTTCCCAAAATTATGCATATAACAGCCTAGGAAAATAAGATTTATCAGGCAGTTATTATAGTTGTTGTTTTTAACACTTATACCTAGAACGACTGAATGGGTAATTCTGACCCAAACACCCTCCTCGAATACAGTTTGGTTTGGTTAATTAACGTCGCACTAGAGCTGCACAGTGGGCTATTGGCGACGGTTCGGGGCCTATCTCGAAGGAATGGCCTGGGAACGATGCCTTGTATTTTTTAACCATGGTCAGATGACGCCCTCGAATATAGGAAGCAGATCACAACAACTTATGGAAGTAAAACACATTGCACCCATTTCATGAGTATTTGTTTTGCCTTGGCCAGGGAGGGAGTGACCTTGATCTATGTATTATCTACCACTGGTCAACTAATACTGGATTTATTTTATTCATTCAAACTGGGTTTGTGATAAGAAAAGCACAGATGAATTTTTTTTCTTGGTGGAGACAGGACTGTAACTATATAAGTACAGGTAGGAAAAACTTGAATAAAATGCCTTGCAAACTTACTGTTAGCGAAGCCTTAGAATACTTTCAACAGTTGTCTGAAAATGAATCCGAAAACAGTAGTGATGAAGAGTATGTTTCTAGTGATGCAGAATGTGTGCCTTCAAATACTGAAAAAATATATTCATATAATGATGACAATTTATCTGATTCTAGCAAATTACCTGTTGCATGTGGCAGCAAAGTAAACATTTCTACTGACACTGAGCACAAACAACCAAGGAAACAAGGTTTGAGTAATAAACGAAAAAAATCATCAGACCCCAAGCTGGATAAGATGGAAACTGAATTTTTTGTTTCAAATGATGGAACGCAATGGAATAAAATCTCTTCTGGAATTAGTAATTGTGTAAGAATAACTGCACACTATGTTTGCGGTCCGAATGTCCGACTTCTTACACAAAGCGAATCATTGCAGATGAACATACATCAAGTTCGTGAAAGTGATTTATGAATGAGCCAATGCTTAGTTACATAAAAAAAATGCACAGAGGAAGAAGCTCATAAGCCACTGAGAAAAATTATTGGTAAACAACTTTAGAAGAACTTGGCGCTTTTATAGCAATTTTGTCTACTTAGGGTATACACTGAAAGAGTGAAAAAAATAACGACATCATTGTACGTAAAAATAAAGAAACATTGTTGCTGAAACACAATGGTGGTACAACTACTATGACAGTTTGCAAGGGAAAAAGAATAAGAATGTCATGTTACTCAGCTCATTTCACCCCACAGTTCTTCTTGACAATAACGGGCCAATTATAACATGTTGCTGATAAAATGGCACGATAATACTCGGTGAAGGTAGTATCAAGAAGGTGGTCAGTGCATGTCTTCTACAACATTCTAGATCTTACTGGAATTAATTCCTGGATTTTGTATAAAGCAGTTACCAGTAAAAATCTTTCGAGGAAAAAATTCTTTCAACAATTTATTGAAGATCTTCGCCATCCTTATATTGAGTATACTCTTAGAAGGAATAACTCAGACTTACAGGAAACAATTGAAACTACCGGAGTTTCATCAGTAGCACGCAAAATAGTTTGATGTCATGTTTCGAACTGTGTAAACAAAGCAGTTGATATTTGTTTCGATTGCAAAACACCAATGTGTGGCAAGTGTACAAATTGCTAAAATAATTTTCTGCAACTGTGTGTAGTATATATACCATGTTCAAACAAGCTAGTGGTAATAATCATTAAAATTTGGATCAAACATTTACACACTAATCAGAAAATGCCCCTAAAAAAGTTCAATTTCAATATATTGTAAAGTGTTTTTAAACATAATTTTTTGTTTAGTCTTAATGTTTATAATTGAAATATTTTATTTTATATTCTTAATATTACTGCCAATGAAATAATTGTCATTACAAAAAATAATTTCTTTTTTTTAAAAACTAAAACTTGGAATTTTGTACTCTGGGTCAATTTGACCCATCCCTTCGTTCTAGGTATACCGAAACTGCTGTCGTTCTAGTGTTAAAGAGGAAAAGTGTAGAGTGTCAACATTGCATTAAGACTTCAACTTTGATACTAATTCAGAAAAGTGAGATGTCTTAATAATTCATGTGGAAAAAATTCTTAAAAAGCTTTTATTTGTGTCTGCGACTACTTAATATTATATTTATTTCGTTCAAAAAGGAGTCCTACCGTTTATTGATTTTTATATTTTCAGATCACTCACACATCGGAATTTTAGAATACTGCAACCATGTTCTTCAAGTGCAAAGTTTTAAAATATTTGTTCACATTTTTAATTATTTTTTATGAGATGACATGTGCAAAGTAATTCAAACATGATTGGGCATGGCATGAATGGAGGAGGGGGAACAAAGAAGGAAGAAGTACCCAGTGGGAGGTCCATAGGGATAGATCCCATCTACATCAACTTTTTTAAGAAATGTAATTAAATATGTTAGTAATTCAATTATTTAATTAAGTTATCAGTTGCGCAATGAAATAATTATGTAATATATAAATTAAATGTACTTCTGTCACAAAATATCTATATATTTAACAGACAAGACCATATTTTGCTATAACCAATTTTCATTATTAAGGTATAATTTAAGAGGGAATGAATTGTAGATTCTAAAACATTAAGGAATGAATTAGTTTATTATGCTTTATAAAAAACAAAAAGTTAATCATAACGCCATCTACATCTCAAAAGTTGAACAAGAGTAAAATGACTTTGTAAAATTATAAAATTTCTAAACAGATTTAATTCAATTAAAACACAGGAAAATCATGAAATTATAAGGGAGAATTGGTTTGCAAAGCAAATGAACAAGGATTGCAGGATACAGCCAGCCAACAAGCATTAGCGGGTAGTGGCAGAGCCCCATAGTTTAAATTAATTGGCTTATTTCTAAAATTTAATACCTTAGTTCAATATAAGACATATTGTATAATAAATGGATCCACCTGAAAATAAATTTCTGAGTATGTTCTTTGGTACAAACGGGTCAAAAAATATATTTTGATGCAATAAATGAATGTTCCCCTTACTTTGTCCTGCAACGAGGGATGCTTGTTTTCCACATGCTCGCTGAGGATCGAAAGAGAAGCCCCTTGACTCAGGGTCTCCTCGCAATGCTTGCACTGGGAAGTGCTCTGGTCCAGCCTCACGAAATGCTGCCACACATCCGAAGACTCGGTTATTTCTTCGCTGTCTTCTGGGGCCACCTCAAGGCAATCTGGAAAGAAGGGTTGGTTGAATTAGGGTTGCATAAGTAATGCACAATGGTGTAACTGCCATAATCAAAATTATTATAAATTTCTTAAATAATTCTGTGAGATTTAGTACATTCCCATTAAACGGCTGTAAAAGGTGTCAATTGTTTACAATTTTAATGCTGCCACTGCAAAATAAAATGTTAAAAGCAGTCATGAGTATGAACTACAATATGATAACTTCAACATTAATGCTAAACCCTCAACATTAAAATTAAACCATCCCTAAATATAAACAGATAATAATCATGATTCTATTAGGTTTGAATAATAATTTCCATTGCTGCAGCCATATGTCGCCAAACGCGTTGAACAAACGAGTTATATTGCATAAAAAAAATTTGTATTGAAATTAATATTAATTACATTTAATCATATTTGTATTTAATATTTATGTCAACCGGAAAAAAAATCATATATTATATTACTATTCACAACGATCCATGGTTCAGAAGTCAGTCTAAAAACCATGAAAGAGTGACACAGTAAACGCTTTGTATAAATAAATGAAATATAAAGACTTTAGTGGTGTTTATAGGTTTTGGCAACAAAAAAAGTCACCAAAAATTTAAATATTGCAAAAAATGAAATTTACAACACTTCAACTCTAAAATCATAAACACATATTACACAATGGACGAACAGTTTGACAAAAAAAAAGTTGCAGACACATGCTTTGCTAAAAAATATGATAGCTTGGCTCCTTTGTCAGTTAGGCGCCGAGAAAGTGGCCTATAGCCACCCTGATCATATACAGCTGGTAACCGTTGGAACAGTTATTACCGGCATCACACTCAATTGGGGATGTCAATTACTGCTAGCATTTTGCCACATCAAAAGAACACTATATCATGCATATTTCGCTAATTTATCATTTAAAATAAATATAGGGTTCATATAGAGTATTAATCAGATGAAATGACAACTTTACAAAAATAAAATAATATGTACAATTACTTGAATATCAAACGCTGCCCATTGTACCCACATACAGTTACTACTTACCAAAATTTGGCATACAAAAAAACAAGAAATAAATACCACAATTATTTGGTGATAACTTTTTTTCCTAATACCTATATTTAATAAAAACTATAACACTTTTTAAAATTTGAATACTTTTTAACACTTTCAAACTTAATAATGTGTAACACATTTACTAAATAAACCCAATCTGCAGTAACCAATAGGGTATTCCTTCTCACCAGAGGCAGCTTCCTCCAGTTCCCGAGGATCAGCCTTTTGATCCCCCTCTGTGCTCATGTCTTTTTCGGGTCCGGCGTCCTTTTCCTAATGAGCAATAAGCAATTGTGAAAAGCTTTTCATAAAGAAGTTTGGGAGTTATCTGCCCTCATAAGAAAGAAAGTCTTATCTACAAATAACAAAACATTACAGGAAATAAGAACATACAAACACATTTATCACCAGCATCAAAGTTTTGATGATTTAAAAGGCTTTTATTGTCTAAAAGCAATTTGCATGTACAACATTTTATTTTGATGATAGTAATATTTTCTTTTACTATGTTTTTCTGTATATAATGGATTTACTGAGTTTTTAGTATTTAATCGTCACATAAGGATGTCTTTTATCAAATAACCGCCTCAACTGGAGTTAGTATCAATATAAATGTCACACTATAACTTAACCATTATAATTAATTTAGGGATTTTAAATGTACTAAAAAGGTGCATCGTTAAAGACAAATCAGAGAAGCTAAATAAATTAATTAAAAAAAAATTGGAAATATAGGGTCTTTTAAATTATGTCAGGTCAGTTAAGTTTACAGGTATGGATAAAGTTGGTAAAAATTCCAGAACTAAAATTTCAAATTTCAGTTATTGAAATATTTAATAGACAACACCATATTTTGTGACTAGTGTTCCTGTTATGGGTTTTTCAAAGGGCGTCGCACCCTGCCTTTTTTTTATAAGTGCTGATGCGCTCTGCCCTCCTTTTCCAGTATCTTTTTTGCGCCCCGTAATTAAAAGAACATATTTCCCCAAAAAAACATAGGTCTTCGTGAGGTGAATAGGTATTCAGTTGACAACGTAAAAGATAATTGTAGATTGTTTGTACATGTAAAGGGTTACTTTTCTTAACACTTGAAATGGGGCGGCAGTTGAGCCTGAATTCACAACGCATCAATCTTAACTTAAAACCCCAGAAGCAGAAACGCGGCGACGTGCGTCGTACGACGCAGATTTTTTCAAAGGTATATGCAGAAAAATCTTTGCAGAAGTCTACCATACAAATTTATTTTTTATGTCTCACAACTTTAGAGCATTGTCTGCAGATTCTTTTTAGGTTAGATAATTACTTTTCTCTCATTTAAGAAAGTCAGGGGATAGGGGAGATAATAGGAAGTCGCAATCGCGATAAGTTACACGTATTTGAACAAATCTCTGCAGACGTTTCTTTGTTGTCGATTCGCTTTTGTGAACTCCATAGTACATTTGAGTACCTGTTCTTTGAGAAGATACATTACTAGAAAATAATTAGCAGAACCTTCTTTGAGAAGGGACTTTGCGTAAATGAAAACGGTATTTTATACAGCTTTCACGACAGATTTCCGACTTTGACGGTATATTTTTTTCTCTTTTGGATTTAGATTTTTTTTCTTTTTACTCATCTATTTGATAGTCAATAGGTAATCAATGATGCAAGTTCTTCAAAAATCGGCCATTTGACGGCGCGATTACTCCGATGTTGGTGACTAAAAATGCATTTCTTTTTCAGATTTATTTATTTTGGACTAGCTTTAACATGGTTTTCTTAACTTTTTATAGAGTTTGTTAGGAATTTAACTATTATCAGCTAATCACAGTTGCCGATTTTATTCGAAATCAGCGTTTTATCCCGGTGATTTTTCCGATTTTCAAGACAGAAAACTTGTTTTACTACATGTTTAAAGCCAGTTTTCTCGTTTTGAAAAACATTTCTTTAGTTTTAATTTATTTTTATAATATTTTTTTACACTTGCAAAACAATTAGTTATGCCAAGTTTGTCAAAAATCGAACTTCTCTAATTTCTTCATTTTTATAAATTGGAATATTCGAACATTCCTGAGGATATTATGTGAATTCTAGTATTTTAAAATAAACTTATATTTCAATATATTTAATTTTATGTCATGATTCTTTTACATGTAAAATGTCTGTTTGAACATGAGTTTTCAGTTAGTTAGTTTGCATTAAATTTCAATCACTATTCCTATTCTTCAATGAAAGGGAAAGCATAATTTATCAGACTTGCATGTTATAAAACTTAAATTAAACGTCTGAAACCATAATGAATAATAATTTAAATTGCTTTAGAAGTTAATTTTTGCAATTTTGAGACTTGCATATTAAAGTACTAGTATATTAAAAAAAAAATGCTTTCTTTTTGCGCCCTTTCCTTTTTTTATTTCCAGTATGAACTCTTGCAATTTAATGAAGTTACCATACTTTAAAGTTATAATTCCAATTTTAATTTACCAAGGAAATTCGAAAAATAATCTTTCTTTTGTTTATAAATTTTAACAATGAAATAAAATTTTAATTTGTATTGTCCTTTTCGTAGAAAATATTGTTAATATAACGAGTTTCTGCTTTAAATGCTGCAACTATTTAATAAATGGGTATGTGTTCGTTCATAAAGTTATTAAACATTTAAATAATTAATACTATATTATTTAAGTGATGAATACTATGATTAAACAATACTATGAATAGCGATGATTAAACAGCTCATGAAAAAAAACGCGAATAACGAAGTAATACTATTGCTGAGATTATCTCTTTAATCGAATTCTTGCTGAAAGGTATACCAATAGTTATATAATAAATTAAGTTGCAGACAAATCTTATTCACTAAACTCTTGTCGCAGACAGTTAAGAATTTTTCTGCTACTGGGCTTAAAACCCTTAATTGTGACCCTCTTTGTTACCTCACAATGAATGTGGAATTTTCCTTCCCTTCCTTGAAAGAGCCCATTCCTAGAATCAATTCTTGTTATTAAAACCTCGCGAATAAGTCAATAAAAATGGCGGGGACATTTTTTCTATAAAAAGTGTTTAAGGACAATTCTGGCCTTTCAGAAAAAAATCTAGTGGAAGCTAAGGAAAGTGCCCTTTCAAATAAAAAAAAGTGCCCTTTTTGTTAAATCCACCGTGCCCTTTTTTAAAACTACTTGAACACTATTTGTGACAGTCACTCCTCCTAAACTATATAACCAATATTTATGATCAAGGCGTCATTTGGAAGGGAATAAACTGTAGATGTGCCAAAATTATAAAATATTAAGCATTTAATTAGTTTATTATGGCTTATGAATAAATGAAAAGTTATCATCTATATCACAAAATTTGAACAACAGTAAAATGACTGTTATATTATTAAATTGCTGAACAGGCTGAAGTCAGCTCAGCAGAAAAGATTTTTTAAGAAAGCATTTGTAATGAGTATTTACAGCACAAAAATATTCCACATTAGCATTTTTATTAAAATGTTCCGCAAATTCAAATTATAATACAGATAGATTTTATGGAAATTAAATTCCTGAACATTGGAAATAAGTTTATATCGAGTTAAAATCTTCAATTCCCAAAACATCATGCCAAATAAGACAAGATTCCTTCACTTAAAATGCAGCTGCTGTGGCTATTTATATAACAAATTGGATCTGATTTTAGTGTGCAAACAAATATAAAAAATAATAAATCACGAGATATCACTGTCTAATATTCAACAAGAGTGCAAGTTTTAATTAGTTCTGTGTTCATTTAGGGTCCCTTCACACTAAAATGAATCTGAATGAGGTTAATCTGGTTCATGATCTTAAATCGCAATGTTTTCTTACACTTTCATTATTAAAATTTCCCAAGTCCAGTCCATTGCGCCTATTTGTTGATTGACTGAAGGAAGAAGATTTTGACCAACCAAATAATTTGCAAACTTGGATCAAGGTTAACTGAACCAGATTCGACTGGTATAAAGGCGGGAAATGGGTTTGGCGACTAAATCTAGATGAGTCAGTTTTCCCTTGATTCCGATTCATTTAATGTGAAGGGGCTCTTATATTTTACTGGCTTTGGTAAATTATCAGCCACAGATGTCTTTCTTTTGATTTTATAAATTTTTCCATCCCATTTTTTACTGGACAAATTATAGACAGAAATCTCTCCTTAGACTAAAAACTTTCACCCATGTTTTTGGGCATGCTGGCAGATTAAACAGGAACATGTTTGATTTTTGTGTTCTTTTTAAGGAACAGTTATATGCCATTACTGTTCTTTTTAAAGTGGTGTATTTAGCCAGTTTTTTTTTTAGATGGATCATTATTATAATGAAGCAGGGGTGCCCATAGGGGGGGGATCATGGCGCAAGTTGCGCCATCAGAATATTTGGAGGGGATTTTTTTTCATTGCTTTATTATTATTTATTTTTTAGGGGGGAAATCTTTTGGGCAAAAAATAATTTTGCATACATAATATGTCCGCAGTCACTGGAATTTCCAGACATTTCAAGAAACGCCTCTTCGGCACAAAAGCTGACGAAATTGTAAAAAAATTCTCTTGCTGGAAAATTCAAGTCTTTATTCTGTGAAAACTAAATGCCATTTTAGAAAGATCTACAAAATAAATTACAAAAATTATCTGATTAATGGCTATGGAAGAATCTTAGGGTTGTGCGGCGCATGCCACCGCAGAAGACCCCCGCTTTTTTTTTCTTTTTTTTTTGGCGGGGGAGAGGGGTTTAGTAAAAAAAAACGAGAAAAGTACTTTACAGAAAAAAATTATATTTTTTAAAACTCCATTAGGATTTTTTTAATATGTGTTACTCATATATATATCTAAGACATACACGTTTACTGATCTTTGTCCGGTTCATGCATTCAGACTATACACTTCAGTGCTGAGATTTAAATTAAAAAACGCTGTGAGTCAATAACTTTTCCGTTAGGAAGAAGGAATGTAAAAATAATAATAAATATGAAGATTGCTATAAACTCCAGACTGCAACAAAAACTGGAAAAAAACGGTGACTTTAACAAAGTTAATTCTTTCGTTTGTTAATATGTGGCATGTGTTTTTTAAAAAAAAACTGCAGTGATGGAAGTGATCGCATCTCAATAACACTTAAACGTAAATTACGATTTTTATATACAACTCCACAACAAACTAATTACTTTCATACGTTTGTTCACTAATAAGCATCAGTTGTGGCGTTTTAGTGGGACGCCCCCCCCCCCCCCCCTTCCCACACTTTTTTTGGATGTTGCTCCCATACTTTTTAAATTTAAACTTAAAAAAATATATAGTAAATTTTGTTACTGAATTGACGAACTAAAGAAAATTTCGTACCCCAACCACCTCCTAATTTTTTCTGGTGCTTATATTACACATTTACAATCGATTTTATTTTCTCGTATTATTTCTCGTATTATCTTCTGCCAGCACACAGACAGCTAAGAGACATTTAGGAGCCACTTCTGTTATTACAAAATACTCATGGTTCAAAAAAAAAGAAAAACAAAAAAACAAAAGGAAGTAGGCGTCGATTTTCATAGGTCTCGATTTTTGAGCGGGAAACATATTGGCGCCTATATTTCTCTACGTTGAATATTATGAAAGCCAAACTAAACTTTTAGAACCCCCGCTACTGAGCGTAGGTGGTTTTATTATATTTGGGTTTCGTCTTGGCGTCGAATCAGTTTAAATAATTTCAATGGTGTTACAATAAAAGAACGGATAATATATTTTAGTCAGCAAGGACGAATGTTTTTTGTGAACATGCAGTTTAAATGTGGAGCAAAGCTGAAAATATTTAAATTGTAAAAAAAAACTAAATAAAAAGTATTTTCTGAGTTTGATAAACTGTACCGGTAAGTGGATAAATATCATACGGCATTTTTAAATTTTAATTTTAAAAAAAATTCTTAAAATTTGATAAAATAAAGTTTTTGCATTTGATAGTCATATTTAAAATAGCCAAAAATAAGAGTAGAAGGTCACGAGTGATTTTAAACAAAACCAATAGCGGTCAGTATTTTGCATTAATTTCCTTGATAATTTTTTTTTATCTTTGTGTTTACCTGTCTATTTTGTTGTGGTTTAATTGACATTTTTTTAAAATAAAACTTTCACAAGTTTATTCATTACTTATAATCTGTACTTTAGTTCAAGTTGACATCTCTAACCGTTAAGACATGATTTTTCCTACTTTTTATAAATATTTCTGTTTGACCATATATGTAGCTGTGTTTTATATATATACCAGTTTTTTTTATACCATTAGGTAAGAGAAAGAATACAGTAAAAAACAGATATTCTAAGGCCCATTCCATACGGACGCTATTTACGCCGCGTTGCCTTTTGCAGAAGCATCTGATAGGTGCATTCAAACCACGTGGTGGACCAATCGCAGAGTTATCGCAAAAGCTAACTTGCGCAATTAACGTCCGTGTAGAATGGGGACATTATTAAAGCGCATAGCTTTTGTAGATGGCCCTGTGATTGGGGAATACAAACTATGTGGTTTACATATATACTCGTAGAACCATTTGTATCTAACGCGCGTAAATAACATCAATTTTATTTCTTTGATGTCATGATGTGTTTTTTAAAAAAGCTGTTTTTTATGTTTCAGTCAGAAAGCTTTTCTTTCTTATATATAAAAGTATTTAAGCATTTTCAGTGGCATTTGGCTGACATGTAAGAGGCAATTGTTTCTGAGCATTTAGGGTAAAACCTATTTACATCACGTGTTTCTGCTAATTAGAGTGATTTTGCATATATCATTGACAAATGTAATAACATATAATATTGTAGGTAGTTATTTTAGTCTAAATGGAGCGATTGCAAGGGTTTTTCTGAAATTGAACAATCAGAGATTACCGTCAGCATTTCTACAGTAACTATTTTTAGGTGTTTATAAAATTTAATTCCAAAACCGGGATTTAAAAGTTTTAAAATATATATTTGTAAATTATATTTTCTGGTGGAATTGAAATCAAAACCTTAGACAAATCGATGACATTTTGTAGAAAACACCAGATTTTTAGACCATAACAAAGCTGCGGTTCTTTAACCGAAATCGATCGATTCTTAGCGGACAGACAATAACAAGTTCTATGGAATTTATTATGAAATAATTAATAAATTTCTGAAATTACAATTTTATTCGAAAAAATTGTGTTATCCGAACCTCCGACCATATATTTTACCTACGAACCTGACTTTAAGCACCATTTGTTTGTATCAATGAAACGTTATAAAGAGATGCGGAGAGGAAGTTTAATGCAATATATAAGTTTCATACATATAAGTTAATGTATATAAGTTAAAGTATAACCAAATTTATATCTTGATTTTATCTCTAACTGATTTATAAAATGTGGAGATTTGTGTGGATTCAGTTGAAAATTTTAGATTCTAATAAAGTTATATGTTTTAAATTTGTTGGGGCATAGATTTTTTTTTTTTGGGGGGGGGGATTTGCGCATTGAGCTTGGGGGGGATGAGCACCCCTGTAATGAAGAATAATATTAATGTTGATATCCAAGTGATGATATACTTTTAAAAGTATGAAATCTGATTTCATAATATGCAGACAATGCTATTAGCTCCAAATTAAAGTTAAAATACAACATTAAACAGTAACCATTTTTTTGCCAAATCTGGTGACCCTTTCCGACATTGAGAAAAAGGAGTTTTTTTTATTGCATCAAAATCGGTTATTATCACCCAGAACATGTTACCGTTGCGTTTTTTAGAAAATTTACAATTTACACAGTGGGATCGCTCAGTGTATTTTAGCAATATATTTTTCTGTAAAAAAAACCATTTGAAATACATGATTAAAAAATGATGCATGTGTGTTGACTAGAAATACCCATTGCACAATAATATGGCCAACGGAATCAATTCAGCCTAGACAATAGATGTTCTGAAGGATTGTCTTTTAATATTTTAATTTCAGCCAAAGTTCATATTAAAAGTAAGAAGTGGCATCAATTGTCCAAACTCTTGCACGCAATACTTACAGTTGAACTTTTCCGTGTCTTTTGAATTTTTCTCATAATCAAGCGACCTGAGTGTATTTATCTTTTGATAGGATAATTTATTTGTTAGATCTTCGAGAACGGAATATTCCATTAATTTTGGTGTTGAATTTCAGCAATTTTTATATAATAGTAGAGAATTTTATAGTTTTATTTTTTGCACTGGAATTTATTTCTACAAACTTAGTAGAGTGGTGTGATTTAGTTAATAAAATTATAAATTTCTAAAATTTGATCGCGTATAAACAAGGCTGAAATGAACATAAACATTGAATTGCTAATCATTTCACTTCTAAACTAAGGAACGTTTATTCTTTGTAAACAATCGAGGACGTCCATTTAAAAAAATGATCAGTGGTATCACTTCAATATTGAGTTAATTTAAAGCTATTACGATTTATTAACTTAATTTAAAACAATAAAAAGATGTGTGTGGGTAATCAAATTATAATAATAAACATAGAAAAGTTTAAATGTCAACTGGCTGCAAGGAGGTTTTAACAGTTTTTCTAACCTAATAATGCGCAAATGTACGGACTTTTATAACTAATATTCACTTTATGTGATTCCTAATATGTTTCATGTATAAGGTGTGAGTACCGTTATGGTTTCTTATCAGTATGGTGTGATCATGTGTAGTTAGAATAATGTTAGACTTCCACAAATGGGTTATCTGTGAAAAATATAAAAATCTTAACATAATATCATTATAAATCATGCATATTTTCTATATAAATATCCTGATTGGAGATTGTTTAATCACATCCGACGCTTTTTTTAAAGTTTTTGTGCTATATTTTTGGCAAAATTTAAAAGTTTCATGACCAAGCCTCATAGATTTCACCACCATGTAGTTTGAGCAGAATCTGTGTACTGTACATGCAACTGCAAGGTACTTGTTGTTTGCATTGAACTTTGTTTGGCTTTTTATGACCGGTCCGGCATTTTGATAAGTGTTTGTTTTTATTAAATACATCTTAAAGTTTTAGAGAATTATCGATATTTTTTATTACACATTGTTACAATTAACGGTCAGAAAGTTTTGACAATCAACGGATGGAAACAACTGATTCTTTAAATGGTAATAAAAGTATGGATAGTGATAAGTGGTCCGATTCAATGGTAAAAGAAGACAGGGAACGTCGGTAAGTTTATATTTCGATACCTTTATTTAATAACTCCTCTATGTATAAACGGGTTTTAAATTCTTGACAATTTCTACAGACAGTCGACTGTATTTTGTTTAAGAAATTTTGTGATTTCGTTTCCCTTAAGCCTAATTTGAGATCTCGAGCCTTTTAACGGTCTTTTTTACTGTTTCCTAGGTTTGTTGCTTTTTTTATGATTTTTATTAAATATAATTTAACACCGTCTTATTTTACCAGGCGTAGTTTTCCTTCTTCGAGTTTATTTTAATCTAGATGCTATGTTAGTACGACGTCGGACGCGTGCGTTGGAACGTCTGAAGTTCGATTTCAGGGTAGTCCAACAGATGTTTTCGCCATTGAAAGAGAGAAGGACTGATGATCGTTAAATTTGTCGTGGCTACGATGTGTATGTTAGAATGTAGTTTGGAGAGTGGGTGTTAGCTAATGTAACCTTAATTTGGCCAATTTGAGTATCTTTCTCTTAATCAGAAAGCTGTGGGGTAAATTCCTAATATACGGTTCCCTTCGGTGCGATTCTGAATATTGTCGGCAAGGCTTTGGAACAATTTCGCTAATAGTTTTGTCACAGACTCCTAATGTCGATTTATAGCCCCGAGCAATTGTGATCAGCAGCTTTCGATTACTAATGATAGAAGCTGTACCCCCTTCGGGCAGTCAAAATTTTTAAGAGTTGTATAAATTATGTCACTGCTCTGTGCCTCATCAATTATGGTCACCAAAATATAATCTTTATTGCTTCAAATTGTAGCCAAATATCGGGGATAAACTGTGCTAGCTAGTAAGTAACCGTTTGTGTTATGGGATTGAATTTCGATTTTGAGAGTGCACCAAACTCGTGATCATAGGGTTGGAAATTTCGTTTCTCTTTATCCACAAAAAAATCCAGAACAGGTGTATTATAGGACATTTGATGTGGTTTATTTTTCTTACCGACGAAAAAGTCTTTTAAAAGGTTTTTTGGGCTGGAAACAGCTTAGAATACATTCTATCATGGAAAATAATTATATAAGCATTTATTTAAAGCGGCTTGTGTGTCAATGCAAGACCATCTCAATATCTTCAAAGAACTTCAATCATCTGACCATGGTTCAAAAGCACGAGACATTGTTTCCGGGTCTTTCCTTTGAGATTGGCACCAAACCGTCGCCAGACGTTTTGAGCGATAGAATATTTTGTCTAATATTTACATTTCCGATAATTGCTAAATGAGCCGATGCAATTTGAATTTTTCAGTTACGTGCAACTAAATAGATCAGTTGGATGTCCGACAGTTGCCGGTGCACGGCATAAAAAATATAACTTTATTTTTATTTAAAACTTCTTTTGCTCTATTGCGTTTTTCCTATAATTTTGTCATTCTCCTATGATGACTTAAAATTTAATGAGAATTTAAATTTTGTAGGTCCCTTTTTCCCTGGGGACATATGTAAAAAGTGTTGTGAGCCCTGATTAAGGTAATGTACAACATGACATGGTGCTGTTGTTGCCCCATATTGGTAAGGAATGTTTAGGAACAGCACCACCATGGCAACTACTGTAATTAGGAGCAGAGCTGCCACATGCGTGCATGCACACCCTAATTTTTTTGTCTAAATGTGCTTTGCCCGTATCGCATTCATGCGCTGATTAATTTATGTTTCAGAGTTGAAATATCAATTCCATCTTTATCAATATTATAACATTTGGTGAACATTTTTGTTGCCCAAAAAAATAACACCAGAAAAGCCTTTGTGCTACATCTGTTCCAAATCAATCTTTAACCTGTGCACCTCCATCATTCTCTTGTTTAGTTCTCGATCGCCCATGGACAAGAAGATGAACAGGAGCCGTGAGTCGAGCACCAATCGCAACAACCGGCAGAATCGCAACAACCGCTCCCGGTCTCCCCGCGGCAGGCGCACCAGGGCGCCGACCAACCGCAGGATATACGTTGCCAACATTCCCTATGACTGCAAGTGGACAGTTGTCAAGGATCTGTTCCGAGAAAAGGGTGAGACATTGTTGTTCTTGGGGGCGCTTACACTCAGGGGGGGGAGAGAAAGAAGTAGATGGATGTGATTTGGCGAGATTTTATGTGAACTAAAGTAGCAACCCTACTCTTCCAAAACTTAGTCCCAAACATAACAAGCTGGCAGTGCGCTGTGAATGAATACTGCATCATTTTATTCTTAAAAAATCGTATATTAAAACTTAAAATGACATTCTGCGCAGTTGTGGAATGCAGTACCCAAAATTCTATTTTTTTTCACAAAAGTTTGTTTTTGTACTTTATTCTTTTAAAAACGTACCCAAATATTTCAATTTTATGCATATTTTCTAATGTTTTGAGGTATTTATAGAAATATAAGGTATATGGGATGACCGACCGTTATACTCGAATATAATAAACTTGCAATTTGGCAGGGATGGGAATGCGTGAACAGAGGGATTTTGCAACAATAACTTATTATACTCTTTAATAAATTGAAAGTTTGTTCGTATACTTAAGGAATTCTTTATCTCTTAGTCCAGAAGCAGAAACTCCGCTATGTCTCGTCGTACGTCTCGGATGTTTTTTCAAATGTGTGCGGAAGTCGATCATAAATTTTTGTTTTGTGTCTGTAGCACTTCAGACCACTTTCTGCAGATTCTTTCTAAAGTAGATAATTACTTCTCTCCCATTTAGGGGGTACTGGAGAAGTCCCGATAATAGAAAGTCGCGATAAGTTGCATGTGTTTGAACAAATGGCCGAAGACGTTCCTTTGTTGTTGATCCGCTGTTGTCAACTCCAGGGTACATTACAGTACCTGTTTTTTGAGAAGATACATTAATACTTAATAGAAAATAATTAACAGAACCTTATTTGAGAAGGGAATTTGCGCTAAACGAAAACAGCATTTTATGCACCTTTCACACCAATTTCCGATTTGGCATTACATTTAATGCTAATTTTTTGCTTTAATTGCTCATTTTTTTTGTCCCTCTTTGCTTATTCTTATCTCATCTATTTTATAGTCAACAGGAGACAGATTAAAATTGTTCTTTTTGAAAGAAAAATTTAAACCCAACATGTGTTTTCTAAGTAAAATCTTTAAAAAAAAAAACATAAAACCCTCCAAAAGACATTTTTTTAAAAAATTGTCTTTTGTGTATAATTTATTCTAATTCTTGTCCTAGGCTTTTTGCATTTTGCATAACTTACTCAGATTTATGTTTTTTGCTGTAATGATTTATGTTTTTTGCAAATCTCATCTCTAAATTTCTGACCCATTTGTGCAAAAAGGGACATTTTGAAATGGTTCCACAGAACACGTTTCAATTAAATATTTTTTAATACCTAAGTCATGTCCTACTCGTCTTAAGAAGCTGTAGAGTTATAGGGATGTCTGAGTCATCCATTGACCACTTGGAACTGAGAGATACCCTTGTGGCATCCCTTTTTGAATGTCCTGTGTTTGTGGAATTAACAATAAACTTTGCGTTTCAGTCGGAGATGTGTCCTACGTTGAGCTGTTTGAAGATGAAGGTGGAAAATTTAGAGGATGTGGGTAAGTTTTATGTCTTTTTTTTGGAGATTCCTTTGGTATTTTCGATTATGTAGTTACTAGCTGTTTTGCCCTGCATTATTGGGGAATCCATTGAAGCATATATAAAAAAGTTGGGGACATCACTGCAAAATGTTAATAAATTTTACTTTTGATCGGGTTGGCAATTACTCATTTCTCTTCTAGTTGGCAAACTTGTGAAACATTTTGTTTTTTAAAATGAAACTAAGAAGCTTCACTTTTTTAAAAAAAAAAGCTAAATGTTCCTAAAATTTGCTAATTAAGTTTGTGATTTTGCCAAGGCAAAAGGAATTTACCAACATTCTTATGGCCCACATATAGGCATTAAAAATTTTGGGGAAATCATTGTAAAAAAACTAATATTTTAATAAATTTTACATCTTGTCTAGTAAGCAATTTGGAAGTATTTCGAAATTACATTTTCCAATGTGTAGTTCATTACAGCTCCAGCAGTTTCAAAATCAGTGTGAATATGAACTGTTCAGAGAAGATCTTTTTATAAAAAAAAATGAATGCTGGATATCCGACAAAATTCAGTTTGGATATTCGGAATCCGGTTTATAATTTGTGAGTATCTGGCAAAACCACTACCTGATTCATCCCTACTTGCAACATGTACCATGTCTGTAGACAGGGTGGTAACATAACCTGGAAATCAGGGAATTGTCATGGAATTTTTTTATTCTGGAAATATCAGGGAAATTTTCGAAATTTCACAAAAAATCAAGGAAATTTTCAATTTTGGATCATTAAAACGGCAATTATCCTCCATTATGCACTCTATTCTGTGTAATTTAGTTGTCAATATTTCCTTTTAGTTCTGAAAAAGAATTAAAAAAAAAAAGTTTGGTTATGCACATTTTCATATTTTCAGTTTTATTTTTGTAAAAACGTGAACCACTGCTGAGGGAGCAGCAAAAGCAAAGTGCATTGGACCTTGAAATTGTGAGCAACATGTGACGGGTTAATGAATGTGATTTATTGAAGATTGGAATAGGAAATATTAAGCATATAAAACATTTAAACTTATCTCCAAAAGAAATAGTTGGAAAAATTAGCATTCTTTGCTTACAGAGAACATGATTAATTACTATTATGCCTGCCACAATTGTATAATTTGTGTATCCATAAATTATTATTTTAACTGACAATAAGTATTGCTTATAAATTTTTATTTGTAATGCAGTAAATTTATTGTATAGTAGCGTGGATACTTTTTTTTAATACAAAGCATATATTTCAACGTTTCTTAATGTAATTTTGAAGTCAGGGAAATTTTGTGACACCATCATGGAAGTCAGGGAAATATCGGAATTTTTTTTCAGAATTTTGTTGCCACCCTGGTAGACCTTATTAACCTTTACTTATTTACAAAATGTTTTAAAAGAGGATTGTCAGTTTACTGGTGTCTGATGGGCACAAAGATGGCGTCTGCTAATTGTTTGATTTTAACATAGGATTCTGGTCGAAATATCGGCCACCCGCCTGTAAAGGTTAAAAAGGAAAGAACTTGCATATATTTTAATTATTTTTGTAGGCAGTGTTCACTATGTATGGTAGAGCGCTAAATTTCCGGTGTTCACTCTATATGGTAGAGTGCTATATTTCCCATTGATACTCTTCTAACCTTACCTGAAATGTGTGCCTTTTCTCTAAACATAGCCTTTTGTTGTATGCCATTAACAGGAATTTTTTTTGTGGGAATTGTTTCTATGAAAATTTCTGAAAATAACAAAGAAATACAAGTAGAAATACAGTAAGTTAAATATTATAAGAAATGTATATTTCTATAGTATACATCCTTTTTACACCTCTCACACACTGCATTTCGTAACAATGGAGGCATTAAAAGAAAGAGAATTTCCAGAAGTACTGATAAATATCATCATTTAGAAATAAAAAAAAAAACGCTTAAAATAATTATTGCATAAAGAAGCATTTCCAAGATCTAGCTACAATTGATTTTAAAATGGGGATTTTTAATGTGATGCTGATTTCCTCCCCCTTTTTTTGCTAGCATTGTGGAGTTCAAGGACTCCTCCTCCGTGCAGAAGGCGGTGGACACCCTGCACAGGTTCGATTTCAAGGGGCGGCAGCTGGTGGTCAAGGAGGTGAGTGTGGGCCGCATAAAGTGTATCGTCCGCTTAATCCTCATTCCATGTATCTCCAAACGATGGATTCGACAGTCCTAGCGAAAGTTGCTTCGCCACAAAATTCAACCATGTAAATCATGTGACTTTCACATTTGCTGCCACTATAGAAACAAAATAGTGTTTATGTAGCTACATCTTCTATTTTTGATTTGCTTTTAAAATGATATAAATTTTTCAATTAAAAAAAAAAAAACAATGACTTCCGTGTCGGAGAGTAACCTTGCTAAACATCAAGTCCTATATAGGCGTTGGTAGTCCAGCTAAATTTTTTGTTAGGAGTTGTATTTAACTCGCAGAACCTATTGCCCTAACAAGGCATGAGTTAAAGTACAACTCGTATGGCAGCAAATGTGTTAAGCCAATCTCTTGCCTACTGTCCAAACTCAAGTTGTTCTGATCACTTCTTGTCTTTTAACAATTCCACATTTATAAATGAATCACATGGATTTCGTCATCATTCAGCTTTCGCTCTGGTTGCTAAATCCGTGGTTTGAAGTTACTAGGTTTGCGAATTACACCAGCGATTGTAGGTTAAGTTTATAAATAAATTTTGTTGTGTTGCTTCGATTTAAATAAAGTTCATGATCCAGAGTAGGTTTTTCATATTAGTTTAATCTATCATCTCTGGGAGAAGATTGGAAGTGTCGGCCAACAAGCTGAGAACTCGGAAACATGTCTTGCATCACTGCTGGTTAGGTTAGAATGCAATTGATTTCAAAGAACTGCCCGAGAGTTTGCCATAATCAGAGAAGGTCTCGTTTCTCGCAGATTCTCTTGACCATATAAAGATGTCTAAATTGGGGCTTGGAAAACAACTTAAAACTGTACATGTGTGTGGGATTGATGCACAGTTGAAATCTGAATGATAATTGTTTGTTAAAAACTGCTATTAAAACTTGGACTTACCGTTTTTCTATACTTCCCCTTGGAGTGAGAATTTACACCAATTTGGAAGACAATCACTTATTTCAAATCACAACTTCTTAGTTTAAGTTGGAACTAATTTTAATTTAGATTGTGTTAGTAATTGATTGTTTCTCAGACTATTAAGTATTTTCAGAACATATCAGCCATATCATTTTTTTCTTGGTTAGTCATTTATTTACAATCAGTACCCATAGTTCTCCCACATACTTTGGAAAAAATACTTGTGTAAAATGAGTGATTGTATTAATTTGGATGCAAATTGTTTTTGGTATATAAACCTGGATTTCCCCTATTGTGTGAGCTGTGCTGTTCTGTGCTCTTAGAAATGGCCATGTTGTTGTTATGATGATGATGTTGTACGCGAATAAAATTAAGTTAATTATTGCTTAAATTGACCTGGTACAAATTAGATTTTTTTTTCACTGTGTAAAAATTCCATCAAAGGTCTACATGTCCAAGATTTGTATTGTTTTGTGTTCATAAATACTTTAAATTTAAAAATAATGGTTGTAACTAGCAAATAGGAATTTAGAGAAAAGTGAGAAATGCAGATCAAAATCCAAGGAACTCATAGTATGATTTGGAAGGCTGTAATGCTCCTAAGTTAGTGTGTAACTACAATCAAGAACATAAAACTTGGAACATTTCGGTTTTATCAGTAATTCAACTGAAGTGGTTAAGTGTGTTCATGTTAACTAGCGATGCTACAAATAATAATTTGGCTGAATAGCAGATTATTCCGCAACCGGATATTCGGTTATCCAGCTACTGTATGTTTTCTGTTTTTTACTCACTTTTTTTATATTAACCAGCTATTACTACTTCATTTTCGATTTTACTTTTAAATTTTCTCATTAAAAGTATTTTTTTTTTCACGATTTCCAATTTCAATACCAATATTTTAATGTAATAATAATTAATTGCATCATTTTTTAAATCATTAGTTATTTCGTGTTAACATTTCATTAAGTTTAATAACAATAGATCCATGTATATTTTTTTAAAGTTTTGAAACGGACTACAATTTTAACAGTCCTTGACCCTCCTTTTTTTTATGTAATGCTCCCAAGTTCTTGTGTAACGAGAATAAAGTACATAAAACATGTTTTTTTTACTCTTTCTTTTTCTTTAATGTCCTTCCCATTTTTCTATCTGCATCCACCCCACCCACTTCAATTCTTTCCGGACATTCCGTTAATTTCAAATCGGTATAATTGTCACATCTGGCCTATTGGCCGGATGCAACATGTTTGCCAGATATCCGTTGCATCTCTAATATTAACGAGGTTTGACTATTTTAAAATGTTATGTTGAGGTTTATCTGTACCTCGGAGGTAGAAAACATTGTCTATTTTTTCGATTTTCAGGTTAAAATTTCACATTCTATTTAACACTCTTTCCCATATCGGTTACCAATGGAGATATTATTATGTTATGTCCGTAGAAACATACAGGCACATAAAACTTTGATTCACTCTCCTGTGAAATGATGAAAAAGGACAGTGTCCTATACCTTGGAGGTACAGATACAGTGCGAGGCACACGCTTGTTTAACCAACAAAATGTAATTTTATTTCCAGGATTTTGATGTTGACCGGGACAAGACAGGCAAACCCCTCGGTCGAGTGCGTGAAGGAGGTGGTGGTGGTGGGGGAGGAGGAGGAGGAGGGGGTGGTGGTGGAGGTGGTGGGAGAGGCGGTGATAGGGGCGGAAACTCCAACCATGACCGTGACGACTACGGGAGCCTGGGAGGCCTCGGGAACCTGGGCAACAACAGCTCACCGCAGTACAACACCTACGGCCTCAGTCCACAGTTTCTGGACGCACTGGGCATCACCGGACCCCTCACCAGCAGGGTGTTTGTGGCCAATGTGAGTGTTTTCTGTTGCCTTGTTCGGAATTGAATCCTTTGCACTCGAGGAACGTGTTTGATATTTATGTTCTTTTTATGGAACGGTTAAATCCTCCGTTTCATTTTCTTTTTATGTTGATGGTGGATAATTATAAAATTTAATTGTAATGCTTGAGGCTGAATATTAATCTTAGTATACCAAATATATATTTAGTGATTCATGACATTTATCACAAGTTTAAAAAAAAAAAAAAATGGGAGTTGTGAGGAATTTCCATCTGAAAAAAATTTTAGATCACCCACATACTTGGTGTTTCTAGATAACAAAAATAATTTCTTTTCAAGTTTGCGAGAGTGATTTTTTGTTTCAAGAAATGCAATACGTGTTTCTGCCTCTACGTTTGCAAGCATTAGTTTTTTTTTGTAAATTAGTGGGCACAATTTTCCTTTTTTTGGAATGACAAATTTTGGCTAATGTTTTCCAGCTTATTTTTGTAATATTTTATCAATATGCTTTATGGCTATTGAAACTTATTGATAAATAAAATTCAACTTTTCTGATAACCATATAATTGTAATGGAGTTTAAGAGCTGTTTATGTAATGGTTATGATAAGTTATAGGACAAGTTCAAGCTTTGAAATATCGAATTTGTGGCCATCAAGTGTTACTGAATTGGGGCATTTTCGTAAATCGTTTAGTTTTTGTCTTGTGATGAATGAAGAGCCAGAATAAAAGTTGGATAATTTTTTTCAACGTTAACAAACATTCAGTTGCGGAAATTCTATAACAAATAAATTTAATTTGCTTCCGATTATTTCTTTTTTTTTTTTTTTACAATTGCAACAAGTTAAAAAAAGAATTGGGATCTTCATTCTTTTACCTTCATTTGTAGTTTAATTAACAATATTTTTAAAAATTTTAGTTTCCTTTTAAATTTTCCTCTAAAACAGCGATTTCCAACCCATGATCCTCGAGAAGGTTCTATGTGATGCCATTTTTTAATTCCATAGATGATTTTCTTTTACTTTTCCTAAAGCCAATGTTGCCTAAAATGTATTCCTTTTTAAACTACACTTAAAATTTAAATTCGACAGAAAATTGCCTATTAGGTAAAATAAAAGATTATTTTTTTTTGGGGGGGGGGGGTCTAGTAACATTTTTATAGGTATATCCCTTTTAAATAAAACCCACATCTAGACCTGAAGTCTGGTGTACATTTTTCTTAATTTCTTATCCTGGTATGTTTTTCGCAGTTGGACTACAAAGTCTCCATCCAGAAGCTGGAGGAAGTTTTCCGACTGGCCGGTAAAGTCGTGAAGATCGATCTGAAACGCGATGAGGAGGGGAACAGCAAAGGACATGGCACCATCGAAATGGGGCATCCGGTGGAAGCTGTCCAGGCCATCTGTATCCTTTCGATTTAAAACTACGAAGTTTCAGTATGGAATGTCTCGGCTAATACTTTAGCGTATTGTTAATTCACAAATTACTTTAACTTGTTGGCTATTATTGGTTGCCTACCAATATATTTTGTAATTTTAGCTTTAACATGTCTTGGAAATAATAAGTTTATTTACTTTTGAATATGATTTAAACCGACCGTGTCTTGATAAACAAACACTAACAATTTAATTTGTTTTTAAAATGTTGTATCATATTGGCTAATTGTGTTTTTTTATTTTTTGAAAATTATTCCTCAATACATTCTTCCAGCTATGTTTAATGGACAAAAATTTTATAATAGGACTATGAGTGTGAGAATGGTAAGAGCTAAATTTTTATATAAAGTATATTTTATTTGTTTGTCCCCGACTTTAATTTTAATAATTTACACATTTTTTTTTGCATTCTATACTTGCCAGCTAAATTTTAATTAAATTTTGAGGATTTCTAAGAATTTTTCTTTTACAAAAATTTGCTACTTTCAATGTTTAAACAGCTTCAAATGTTCATTTTTTTTTTTTTTTAATATTTGATGCCAGATAAACTACAGCTATGTAAGTTTGCTTAACAATTTAGCCACATTTGTTAGTTAAAAATTGTTTTAATTTTAATTTTGATATGTTGGTCTGATATGACTTTGTTAAAAATCTTTTCTTTAAAATTTCAGGACAAAAAACACCAAGATGATCCTGAAGATAAGCGATTACCTGGTATGTGGTTATTACTTCTTATTTATATGTATAAAATTGCTTTGTTTTAAAGGCAGAATATGGTCAAATATATAAGTTTCTTGTTCTAATCTCAGTACTTTTCTTACAGAGGGTCTTCAGAGTGTTGGCAAGGGACTCGGTGCAAACGGTCTACCACTTCACTTATCGAGTAAGGAAAAAATAATAATTTGAAATGTTAACTTTTTAAAACCTTTTGAGCTGAATCCACTGAATAACTTCTCAGAAAAATTTCTTCAAGAATGTTGTCAGTCAAGTTGCAAAAATTATGTGGGAAAAAAATTTATGATACAAAAAAAATTCCCTTATGTAATCGTGGAAGATTTATATAGGTAAGAAGATTTATGTAGGTGTGTGAGATGGGAAGTGAACCATAAGTCCCATTTGGAGTTGGTTTTATCTCTCACAATGGACCATAATATGTCAGGGAGCACACACTATCACAGAGCATTGTAGGAGTAGTAACAGTAGTAGATGACTAGTCAATCATTTCCGTATAGTTATTAGTTTCAAAGTTCCGCTTTGGTGGGAGAAATGAACGCAACCCACTCTACATCAGCTTTGGCAGGGGACACTCTTGCCTTAAGTATGCGCCCTGCAGTAAACTATCTAATGTGTGATTTTCCGATCTTCGGCATTATCAGCAAAAAGTTCTCGGGATGAGCGAAGTATGCGGGCGAGAAATTGCTGCATCAAGACATTCTTCATGTTTTTACCAAGGTATTTTGATTTGGAGATAGCTATCCAAACAGGCTTAGAACCATATTTTAGGGAAATGTGTAGATTTTATGTCGATCCATTTTGGCGTGTAAATTCTCGTAACAAACTTAACTATGTGTGTGGAGAACTGACATATATAGTCGTAGTACTCTGTTCTCTGTAGTCAGACAACACGAATGCGATAGTGTCATTGGATTCTCCTCTAATGCTCTTTTATATACACATTGGCATATTCTGGTTCATTGTTAGAGATAAAATGAACCCAAAATGGGACTTGTAGTTCATTTCCCATCTCACGTACAGGCATTTGAACGATGTGCGAAGTTAGTAACAGAAGCATCTGCTAAGGTTTATATGTGGCTGAAATTAGAGACTAATTGATTAGAAGAACATTATCTGATCGAAAAAATATTTTACATTGTGTTTATTGGTCATATTATACACCCTTTCCGTGCTATTAGGATAACTATTTCAGAAAATATATTCTTTTTACTATAATAAGTGAAAAAAAGACAAATTTTACTCAAATTTCAAGTGCGATGAGGAGGCAGAAGATATTATACGATCAAATAAATATTTTACAGTATGTTTATTGAACACACTGGTCACCCTTTCCGCACTATTAGAATAACGATATTGAAAAAAAGTTTTTTCGACCCACCCTAATAGACAGGTTGACAGAGATGGTTATTCATTTTTGGACATCACAGGGTTGCTTTCGCACTTCACTGTTTCACTTTGTACTCTAATGTTTTCGTATTCTGTTGCTTGCTCTGCTAATCGGCTTTCACATTCTTACTCGATGACCTCTGTTGTTTTTTGGCACCGTTTTTTCGATGCTGAGTTGTTCAAATGGCTTTGAGCCCCCGTAAAGTAGAGGCGAGTGGCAGTTAAACTAAGAACTAGGATTATATATTTAATTACGCTTTTATTTCTCATGTGCATGGACCACAATCCATCTTCCTTCACCGACACTACTCTCTAGTTTTCATGCACAGAGCCATTTATTGTGTAAGTGGAGCTATTCTTTTCCTCTGATTAGTATGTCCATCTGATGGTGACATATTATACTACAATTTTTTTTTCCGACATATGTAGACACACAATTTCATTTGGTCATTACATATGGTTATTTTGTGTGGTAAAATTGCATTACAAACTAAATAGTGTTTCGTTCTTTTAAAATAATTGTTTAGATTTAAAAATTATAATGTTGGAAGATGTTGTTGGAAGATGTGAAGATCTTGGGGTTATATGTTTTGTAATGGTATATAGGACACGTTTTGTTTTAAAGTTGGCAAGTTTTAATTTTCATTCCAACATGTTACTAAATAGAACTTTTATATCTTGCAGATTCCACTGGCGTGAACAACCTGACACCTAGCGGTGTAAACCCCGTGGGGGGTTTGGGCGGCCTCAGCGCCAACAATCTAGGTCTCATGTCTAACCAGCTCCCCCCGTCAGCAATCGGGGCGAGTGCCACAGGCATTCCTGGGCTCTCTGGTATTGGGATGAGCATCCAGGAACGATCATTCTCTGGTGCCCTCGGTTCAGGGCTGCCGGGCCAGGGGCTCGGCCTTGGTGGTGGTGGATCGACGGGACTGAGCAATGCTAGTCTGATGGCAAGTGGTCTTGGCGGAATGTCTGGCGGAGCAAGCGGCTTAGGAGCTGGTGGCTTGGGTGGGACACTCGGATCATCCCTTGGCGGGGGGCTCAGCCTGGGCCTCGGAGGGAACTCAGTTGGCGCCACCGGGGGACTTGGAGGCTATGGGGACTACGAGCGGTCGTTCGATCGGGGCGATGATGTCGGCTACAGGAGCAGTCGCAACTCGGACACAATTGTTGTGAGAAATGTAAGTGGCTTTTTATTTTGTGGGGTTAGAGGCACAGAGGAAAGGAGAATATGTAGATGAACTCAAGTCCAAAACCGATTTGCACTGTGAAGTAAGTAATTGTTTGAAAATTTGGCCCAAACATACTCTTGGCGAAGTATTTGGCATATACACAAAACTGAGTGAAATACTATATTTGACAATAATTTATCTTGTAATTAAACTTAGTTATGATGGGAAATAATGAAATATTTTATTCATTCAGATTTTGTATTGCAGCCCATAAGTGCACAAATTGTCATTTTAAGTTTTAACATAATTTTTTTTTTATTAATAAAATAATGAGTGCTTCTTGAAAACGTACTGCCAGCTAGGCAGCTCCAAGGTTGGACGGAGTTCATTTTTCATTAGGATTTATGGAAGCTACTTCAGGCTTAGTTAGAAAAGAGCAGTACAATTAAAGTACTAAGTGAACAAAAGCATGTGAAATATAAGTACAAAAACTGGGAATGTGGGGAAAGGAAACTTTAGTGTAAAAGTAGAAAATTATTCTAAATTAAAAATTATATAATTAGAAATTAGCAAAAAAATAGTTTTGTTGCTCCCTTAAGAAATATAAATAAAAAAGTATATTATATATATTCATTACTTTTCATATTGTTCAACTGTATTAAATTTTTAGTTGTTGGCAGTATTTTTAGCATGTCACATTCGGCTGCCTGAGGCAAAGGGTTTATCTGTAGTAGTTTCGATAAAATTAGACACATTAAAAGTTAATAATTTTATATACAAGTTTTCTTTGTAAGGTACTAGTTATTTAAAAAAAATATTGATCTTATCCAATCCCAAACTAGAGTAACGTTATAGCAAGCAAATTTCACACATTTGTATGCAAGAAATTGTACAAATGCATGTACTCGTGTGTCGACAGGTATTTCAGTTATATTGGTTACTTCTATTGTTATATTTCGGATCTCTAATGTGGGCAGTCATTGCAAGTTTTCAATTTTCTCTGCTGCAAATTCCTTCTTCTTAATTCCCTGGTTCTGAATTTTTTTAATGCTGTTTCATTCCTTTTTTCTCTTTCTCTACTTCAAACTTGTAACGTCTGCTTTCTAAGTTGCATTTTAATGTCTGATTCTAGTCTTTCTATGAATGTTTCTTGATAATTTCTGCATCGAGTGTTTGCATTCTTTGGTTAGCTTGCTTTTAAATAATCTTTCATCCTGTTCATTTCTTGAAAAGAAAACCTTTCAGGGCACTTCTTAACATTAAAAAAAAAATCAATGAAACAAATGATGGGTGTACCAGGTGGTTATAACTAAAGATGTGGTGTTAGGAACCTGTGTACTGAGTGGCCAAAATTATTGAACTTGCGTGTCAAACAACCAAGTTGTGATTGCAATAACAAAACATGTTAGTTCTGAAAGTGTTCACCTGTGTATAAACTGGTGCTGTATGTACAATTATATACAGTTAGTAATGAAAACAATTGCAGACAAAAGCTTTATTGGTACTCAATTTTTTATCTCAATCGAATTCCGGTTATCTAAAATGTGTCATTGAAACAAACGTATCATTGTCAAAACAAGCCATTTTGGTTTCATTAGCCAAAATATTTTTGAGTAATCAGGCTCCAAGCTAATGGGTTTTAAAGGATAGCCAGCAGTACATCCATCCAATCTGAAATACTGAGAAATAAAAGATAAATTGCAAAATTAAAAAATGTGAAGGAAAGAACAGTTCAATCAAAAGATTTGGTTTATTTTTAATATTTCTCAGAACATATGTTTATTATTAAGTGGTAGATTAAGAGTGGTATTATTAAAGATAGAAGAATGGAGGGACATTGCATTAAAGAAAAAAGGAGAGTAAAAAGCAAAGATAAGCTTAATGTTCTTAATTTTTGTTACACACAAACTTAGGAGCACCATTAAAGAAAAGGAGGAAGGGTAAAAGTCTGTTAAACATGTATTATTTAAAAAAATTATAATAAAAAATATATGGCTTTACTATTTTAAAATTAATTGAATTGCAGACACTAATGATTTTAAAAAATGGTCTAATTATTTTTTATAAAATTAAATATTGATACTTAAATTGAAAATTTTAAAGAAAAAATAGCATTAATGGGGTAACTTAAAAATGAAATAGTAATTGTTGATTAATAAAAAAAACGTATAAAAATGAAAAGAGAAAAGCATTCTGCATCTGGATATCTGGCTGAAACTCCTGAAGGATATTTGATATCCGGCCAAATGCATGCCTGTTGCATTTCACTACTCCAAACACCTTCATTTTAATTATAATCAACCCCAAGGATAGGACATTAAAATTATGTAACTTGCACTGGCTAAAGTAAATATATATCCCCTTTAAATTTAGCTGTGCTTAGAAAGTGCTGGAAAAGATTAAATTTGTTCGAGTTTCTAAGACAAAGTACTTACTAGTTTTTTATCTAATTCATTTTGAACTGCACAAAATAACAAGTTACTACATTAACGTTTCATATCAGGAAGATTTTTTCGTTTCCGAGTCTGTATTTTTATAATATAATTTAAAATTGCTTTTTAATTTCTGCATTAAAATTGCAATCTCCTGAAAGTTTTGAGCATTTCAACTATTCAGTAATGCCTGAAAGTTTTTGAAATTTTTTTGGTAAAGAGTTTATCATCGGCTTAATTCACAAATCACGTAACTCTAAACTACAGGTTCGAAAGTCTAGCAAATGCTGCTTGGTGACGAAATTCAAGTGATTCACTTCCAAATGTAGAATGTCTTGTTTAAAAACAAGATCAGAAAACTCAGCTTATATTGTAAATGAGGAATTAGCTTAACGAGTCATTGATTTCCGAGCTCCTATGATTAGATAAATAAATATTTTGAGCAAACGGTTTTGAAATTTGCAGGCATGCGATGAGAGAGGGTTCGATCCTCATCCTTGGTCGTGTATAACAAATTGATAATTGGAGGGTTGTCAAATTCGTTTCTTTCGTGAGCAAAAATTATCCACTGTGCTTAAAGGGATTGGTTTACGTTAAATCTGATTGTGGTCCACTGTCTTACCTATTTAGGCTGTGACGGGTGCCATCTCGAATATTGACATTTTCATCTGACCATGGTTCACATTTCAAGGCAGTGTTCCTGGGTCTTTCCTTTGAGATAGATACCTAACTGTTGCCAATCGCCCACTGTTCAGCTCTAGTGAGAAGTTAATTCAACCAATTAACTGTGTGTTACGGTTGCTATGGGTACATACTCTGTTCATCATTGACAACAAAGCAACCATTCGATCAGGGAAAAAATGACTCATGTGCCCAAAGCATTTGATCATTTGGTAATATTCTAAAAAATTGCCAAGCCACTACAGATGCTAGATCTTACCAGTTTAGAGTTACGCAGTTGCGAATTAATTATATAAGTATTGAATTAGCAGCTTGTCATTGACTTCCTTTGAACAAATTTTGATTTTTTCATGTTTTTATTCCATTCATTGCAATCACACATTGAAACACATAAATATTTTGATGAAAAACTCTTTTTCTTTTTCTCCATTGTTTCTAAACAGAAGTTTATATCCTCAATCCAGGACAAAGACTTGTACGGCATGAGGCAGTATGAGAGGAGCAGACGCCGTTGAAGCTGTGGACATGCATGTTAATTCCTTTTGTTTTTCATGTACTCTATTCACATCTTATGATCCATTTCACCTTACAATAAAGGTTTTTTTTCTTCCTCGTTTATGTTGGGTTTCTCCTTTCAAATGTTGGACACCAGAATTCTGCACATTTGTATGTTGTGTTTATAGAAGTTTAATTAATTATTTATTTTAAATTTACCTCACTTGGGTATCAGTGGAGAATATAATCGGAACGGAATGTATCTGTTCCATAAAAAGAATGCGATGCCAAAACAAAAAAACCTAATACCTTAAAAACAACCTTTTTTGACCTAGCAGGTTTCTCCACCAACCTGGCAATATTAACCCTTTGGACTCGTGCTGACATTTGGGTTACCAAAATATTGATATTTTGTTCCCTGTTCTTTAGATTAACAAGAACCTCGTTCTCCATTTTAAAAAAAACAAAAAAACTTGTTTCGTTAGCCTGTTCTTTATCTGACTTAATTTAAAAATGACATTACTTGGGGATTAACATACAGTAGGACTTCATTCAAATAAACACTTTTTTATTGGACGTCTATAGGACATTGCTTATAATGGACTGTTAGAATTTTTTTAATAATAATAAAAGGTGCTTAGTTTTATCTGACGAGTTTTACATTTTCAATGAAGAGAAAACATTGAACAGTTTGAGTGCAGATTTCGAAGAGGTTCCATTTAGAAAAAAATAAATAATGTAATTAAAAATAAGATTAACAGTTAAGCTAAATTTATAATTTGGACAAGATTGGCTTGTTTTGTAGAAATGTACCTGACAATATACAAGCTGAGAAAACTGCATGGTAAAATAATAGTAAGTAAGGATTATGTGTTAGCTTTGTTTCAAATGCAGATGGTAGCCATTTGCTATAAATAGGTATCGTCTGTAAAAGCAAAAATCCTAGTGCACTAAAAACATGATGGTTGTACATCTTAACTGAAGAAATAAGCAGTAAATATAAACACAGCAGAAAATAAAATACTTTTTCAAACTACTGAATGTGCAATTAATGTATTTTTTTTTATATCTAACTACTACTATACTTTCATTGATATACCTGATTCATAGTGTTACACCCGTTTTAGAGTATATTTCTTATAAGCCAAACTTTCATTAAAATGAACAATCTTTAACCCTGAGTCTTTCATAAAAAGGTTCTACTATATTTTTTTAATTCTTTTAAATCACCAAAATAACATGTTTTTTCCCTCTGTTCTTCAAAATAAAAAAGAATTATATATTCTTGAGTTTAAAAGGTTATTCGCTCCTAAACTTTAATAGAAATTAATTGTTTTTCTCCGAATATTAAGTTTGTTGATCTTACACTTTCTTCAAATTGAAATTCTTCGCAACTCCTTATTTTTTTTAAAAACCATTTGACATAAATCACTAAATTTGTTTTGTATTCTAATATTAATATTCAGCTGCATGCATAACTTATTTTTTTAATTATTCATTCACCTTAAAACAGCAAACACACTAAAGAATACATCTTTAAAAAGGATGTAACTGTTCTTTAAAAAAGTTCCTTGATTGCAAAAGGATTAATAAATAATCTACACAACTAAAAAACACACTTCTCGCAATAAAAATAGAAGGAAAGAGTGAAATGTATGTTTTGAATTAAATTGGCTATAAAAAAAATTTGGTTCGATATTCAAGATTTTCAATCAGCCACCCTCCTTTTCATTATTGTAAAAAAAAAATTCTCACAAAGGAGCTTTTGAAAACTTGAATTAAATAACAGTATCCACCTTTCAAAGTTATCGAGCTGTGTTGTTCAATAGAGTAAAAAAAAATATTTTTTTATCTGGATAACACATTAATTATAAGAAAAATGTAAGAAACTTATATTTTTAACAATTTTTTTATAATGTACTCTTACATTTAATGGAATTAATAACTGTTATCAAAATGTCTGACTTTTGAATTAATATAACAGTATAAAATAATTTTTTAATATACATTTTCAGTTTTTATTTAAATTTTAACACCTTGCAAATCATATGTTGACATTTCAACTAAATACAGAAATTCTTGTTTAGATGAATTTTTAATGAAATATTTTTTATGTCAAAACCATTCTGGGTAATAAAGCTATTGACAGTGAAAATTCTGGAACAAATTGATTTAATAGTACTTAAGCTATAAGCATGCATACATATTGACCTTTTTATTTATGACTGAAATTGAATTATAATTTTAAATTTAATTTTGTAAATGAGGATCTACACATGAGGGGTTGCCATATGATGAAACTGTATGTGCATATCAAGAGAAGCAAAATATTGCTTCTGTTGGTAGGTTTGTTTAATTAGTATTTCTAATACTCCCTTTTTTGTTTTTAAAAAATGTTTTTAAGGAATTATTTCACTACAGAAGGGAAAATATTTCAAAGTAGAAATTTTATGACTACTGGGAAAACTGGAGATACACGAATGGATATACAAATATGTATCCGTCGAGTAAAGCTAACCAGTATTATCGATAAAATTTTTAATAACATGAATTGCAGAAATACGGGAATTTGAAAATACAAATAATTGCGGTTATGCAATCTAGTTTGAGTCGCTTTTGTTTTGGCCATCAATGAAATTCAAAATTACTATTGTCGTTAGGCAAATGATTCTACCCTAACTGTGAAAGGACTATTGCAAAAGTTTTTTCAGTGGCATCGTTAGTATGGTCTTTGGAAGTCCTTATTTTCATTTCATAAATGGCTTTACAAAGTACGTAGAAACTCCTTGTATTTGCCGAAATGGTGTTTAGAAAGTTTCAAGTATCTGAAGGCTCTTGGGAAAGTCCTTATAACAATGTATCATTTAAATCATTTTACCAAACCTATGTTAAAAATGAGTCATTCCATGTCAAATCAACACAAGAAAATGCATTTTTTTCCCTCGCCATCTCCTATTTTTATGAAATTTGGTGAACTTGTTATACCTACTGAGAATGTAAAAAATACAAAATTTTAACCTCCTAGGCCTATTAGTTTTTTAGTTATTTGCATTTAAAAATGTCTAAAACGTAAAATCTGCCTCCGATGGCTGCATTTAAATTGTCATAACTCCTGTTCTAATTAACATATATAAATAATATTGGTATCGTTTTAAAGCTCTTTAAATGACTTTTCAAATGATGTGAAACACATGAAAGTTTGGTGAAAAACCTTTCAAGGTCATATTATTTGACTTGAATTCCCAAAAAACGAATTTCTCAATTTTTACTATATTTTTTCCCTGAATACTACAACATTTGAATTACATGTATACCAATTTTCAGAGTGGGATGACAAGGGGATCACACACAAAAAAAAAATTAGGAACAAAAATATGCAATATATTGGGGTCATTCCATGTCGTGAGTTGTCATATACACAAGAAAATGCATTTTTTTCCACACCATCTCCGGTTTTTATGAAATGTGGTGAACTAGTTATACCTACTAAGAATGTAAAAAATGCAAAATTTTAACCTCCTAGGCTTATTAGTTTTTTAGTTATTTAAATTTCAAAATGGTTGATTTTTGAAAAAAAAATGTTAGTGTGTGATCCCATTGTCATCCCAATCTGAAAATGGGTATACATGTAGTTCAGATGTTGTAGTATTCAAGGAAAAAATATAGTAAAAATTGATAAATTCTTTTTTTTAAGAATTCAAGGTTAAATAATATGACCTTGAAAGGTTTTTCACCAAACTTTCATGTGTTTCACATCATTTGAAAAGTCATTTAAAGAGCTTTAAAACGATACCAATATTATTTATATATGTTAATTAGAACAGGATTTATGACAATTTAAATGCAGCCATCGGAAGCAGATTTTACGTTTTAGACATTTTTAAATGCAAATAACTAAAATACTAATAGGCCTAGGAGGTTAAAAGTTTGCATTTTTTATATTTTTAGTAGGTATAACAAGTTCACCAAATTTCATAAAAATCGTAGATGGTGAGGGAAAAAAATGCATTTTCTCTTGTTGATTTGACATGGAATGACTCATTTTTAACATAGGTTTGGTAAAATGATTTAAATGATACATTGTTATAAGGACTTCCCCATAACAATGTATCATTTACTAAATAGTCTATTTTGGAGCTAACTTTTCATTTGAAAAGTATATAATTTTTTACTATATTTACTTTTTTTAAACATAAAAAATAAGTTTGTTATAAATTGTTTTTAAGCTCCTTAAAAAGACCTTCGAATCTTCTTATTTTTTGTTATTTTCTGAAAATTCATATGAACCCTTAATACTATAATGAAAAGAAATACAAGCGAGAAATGCCAAGGTAAGAACCTATTTTTACTTGAAAACAGTATAAAAATACAGAGTTACTTCAAATTAACTATCTGTATGTTTCTGCAAAATCCTTTTAGTACTTTGTCACTTTTTTACTTAAAATCCCATTGTCGCTGATGGGTTCCCATTTGTAATGTATAATTCAGCCAAAGTATTATTAATAACTCGTTATAATTAAGTACTTTGGAATTAGGGTTATATATCTTCTATATAGCAAGTTATAATTTATTTAGTGCCCTATTAATGAAATAAATATTTTGTATTTTTACTTTACCTGCAAGTATCTATATGGTAGGGAAAGTAGACTTCAATCCTTCATCATCTGTTTCATTGAAAAGTATTTTGAGAGGTCTATTTTTACCCTTCGCTTATTAATTTTTATTATTATTATTATGTTCAACAGCCAAACATTTTTCATGTTCCCAACCAAACATTTTTGCAAACAAGATATTTTCTTTTAAAAAAAAAAGCAATAATAACCTTTACAATAGTAACTCTAGATGTATAAAAAGGTTCTTTAATGAGGACACAATTTTCCATTATGAAAGTCATCGCAGCATCAAACTGCTGAATTTTCTGAAGCTTTACGTTATTGATTATATTGACATTTGTAAAAGGGGATATGTTCCACAGACTTAACAGAGAACATATCCCCTTTTTATTATGGATGAACCGGATAACAATTTTTTCGGATACTCAACAAGTTTTTTTGTACACAAAAAAATCTTCTGTAAACAGTTCTTAAATGAACTGTTCAGATTTTGAAACTGCTGGAGCTGTACTGTACGATGCTTTTGAAAATGTAAAGCCTGTCTTTTCCTTGTAGGCTGGAAGTCTTTGGGGCGCATTTAAAAACTAGCAAGTACCCAAGTGTCAAATCTCAGGAAAAAGGGGAGGGGGAATCGTAGAATGGAGGGGCCTCTGTTTATACTCTGGATTTTAAGTATCCATGTCTGTGCATATGAATGCAAAGCATTGTGGCATGTGTCACTCGTGCGCGAACAGCCCACGGTGTACCTTGGGATATATCACTCGATTAGTGGGGAGGGAATAGAGGAGGTAATGCTTTATTGTGCATAAAAAAAGAACCTCTGCTTTCTTTCCTCCCTGGTCAATCCAGAGAGGGGGATGCACCCGTACTTTGACCTCTGACTCGCCATACAAGTCTAAGCATAGAAGACGCAAGACAAGAATGTGTCTACTGATTGGACACTCACTCCAAGGGGACACATGTTCGTAAAGCGATGATTTCTCCTTCACAAAATTCCTGGAACCCATGCTGTAACCTTTTAGAAGATGTTTTTTGCCTTTATATTTATACGGGCGGTCGGAACCAGGCAATTCTGATAACTTTAACCGTGATCACATTAAGTTGCGTTTACTGTATTAAATTATAATTTAAAAAATCTGTAAAATTTACATATAAATAATTAATAATAATAGTTCTTCATAAAAATAAAAAAAATAAAATATAAAAGAAAGAAAACCAAAATTATACTTTTTTTTTTATTCTTGCAAGTTTAATTTTTACACTTAATATCACTAATATTCCTTGCAAAGTTATTATTCCCTCTGTGCTTTAAAGTTTATTTATTCTTATTAATATTCTTTAATTAAAAATTAAACAAATTTAAAGAAATTTTTAAAAAATCTTATTTTAGAATATGGAATAAAAAAATTAAGCAAATAAAAGTGATACCACGGTTTCAACTCTAGTATTGCTACTAATACCTGTTTGTTGGTAACATGTTATGCTTCTTATTGCACATAATGAATAACAGCATTTTCAGGAGCCAAAGGATTTATTTCTATTGTCTGTATAAATTCCTTTTTACAGCACTAAACATACGTTCAGAACTCAGTTTGGTGGAGCACTCGAATACTTTAAAAACAATATGCCTTAATCTCTTGATATTCAACCATATATCCACCATTCCATTTGGGTTTTCGTTTCTTTTTATAAGTTTTTGAAAGCCAAAAAAATACTTTTCTTGTTTTTCTTTATTATCTTCTTTAGTGCTGTCAAAGGATAAACTCGTTTGCCGAGGGGACATTATGTGTTCCCCGACGAAGACGCAGATTTGCTTAGTCCCGTAGCTATAATAGGCTCTTTCATGGCCGACATTTGTTCAATATTTTCCTGCTGGTGTCGCATGTCTGCCCTTGGATGTTCATTATTATCTAGCATTTCAGGCTCATTGAATAGGCTACACCATATAACACTATCTATTCTCTGTTGCCCACCTTGTCTGAAACTCTCCCGGTCAGGTTTTAATGAGAAATGAATCACTTCACTCCTGACCTAACTGAACAGGCTGAGGAAAATTAAAAAAATTGCAGATTCTGTTCTCAAAGGAAAGACTATTTTTATGCTACAGAAGTGAAAAGGGGGAGAGAACATACATTTCATAAATTGGTGGTCAGGTGAATTGTGGGGTTTTGTGGGGAAGGTGAGAAGGGCTGTTCAGAATACAAAATTTTAAAAGTAAAAGAGTGAGCAGGGTGGTGTGCCCTTAAAAAAATGCTTAGAATGAACACTGACCTTTATACGAATTTTAAGAGTACTTTGGTACAAAGCATATTCTGTCTACAAGTGAACTAACTGTGAAATGAAGTGCATATGCACAAAATCAGTAATTCACCTGTTAGATTTTGTAATTCGTCAAAAAATTTAATAAGGATTGGCATTATTCATATGTGTGCCAGTTTAGATTACTTAGATGTATAGGTTTAAAATATTCCACTTTAAATTTCTGTCTAAAGTATAGTACAGCATCATATGCTAAACTACTATTTGGTTTCAGTTGCCGGAAAAGGGGGTGGCACACCACAGTCTTGTAGTGCTGAAATTTAATGATGCAGCATTAAATTTGCTGAGCCCTTCAATTTGCGCAGAAGTACATGCGGGTGTTGTTCATGTGAAGTCAGCTCCTTAGGAAGGTTAAAATGAGTCTTGGGGAAACAGTTTTGGCGTATTTGTAGGGTGTTGATACTTTTGCCAAGTCATCCTTTTGTGTGAAGCAAACAAACCCTTCTCATGGAATAAACAGGTATTTTTTTTTTTCCAGCTTCCAGTTGCCTGCACTTGGGAAAATGTCAGGGATAGATTTCGAGATTTTGGTGAGTCTAAATATTTTTTTCATTTTTCACAATTGAGTTATATAGAAATCACTCTATAGTACAGAGTTCGTACAATCTTTCGAAACACCTTAGTTTTGTTTCATAAAAAGACACCTATAAAGTACTTAAGCTCCTTATTTTTGTCCAGAGGGTTCTTAGAATTTTTTAATTTACTGAAAGTTCTTGGAAGGTCCTTAAAATAAATTTAAATAATTTGATAAAACACCTCTTAAAAAAATTTATCTTAATATTTTAAGGAAACACAACTTTATATTTCAGTGAAAAACCCACATTTCCTTTGTACTTACTTGATAGCATATAGCCAATTGCACCTATTTTCCTTTTATATTAATTTATTTAAATTTTTTCAAATATTTTTTTTACCAAGACCCTATTTGTAATTTTGTAACTAACTTTTGGTTTCAAATGTATAAATGTTTTACATTAAAAAAAATAAGCTCCTTATAAATTGCTTTATAAGTTCCTTAGAATCACCTTATTTTTATTTTCGTAAAGTGCGTACGGACCCTGTAGTAGTTTTCAGTATTTCTGCATGAGTTTATCACATACCTGGAAACCATACATTTTTGAATTTAAAAAGTCCTTTCATCATCTCAACCATTCAACAAAAAAAAGTAGTATGCGTAAATCTAGCAATTGATCGACAATTGCCCCATGCAAAAACTAATATAACGAGATTCTGACCACAAGCTTTGACAAAGCTGTTAGCATGGCTGGTCGCGAGCATAAGGATATTTTGTGCAATTAAAAGTTGCTCAATGAGTGAATACAATTGTAGTTTTCCAGTTGCATGCCACTCAATAGTTTACTTGCATATCCGATAGTTGCCAGTGCACGTCTAGCCTAAAGGTAAAATAGCATTCAAAGCTCAAGGATTTAGTTTCCATAAACTGCATTTGACTTTGCAAAATTTACAAATATGTATGCATATCATTATGTTTTTCAAATTCCTTCAATCACTCTTACTCAAAAGCTTTTAAAATTTAAGCAAATTTCATTTTACAGTCTAGGGTGAGTTCAGTAGCCGAAAGGGCTTTTCATGTTTGGCACTGGTCTGAAATGGGTGCATTCCCCCCCCCCCCCCCCCCTAATTACGAATAGAGCTTATGTTGCGATGTTTTCATTCAAAGCTAATTCAGCTGTTTCTGATTGATTAAGTGTGAGTTTGGGAAAATAACTGGTTTTTGAGTTTCAGTCCCTTTCACCTGTGGATGTGACGCAGAATCGATGTTTGTTTTGCAGGTGATGTGCAGAGCACAGAGATGAAGGGACGGGGAGTGGCCCTTGTTCGATTCAACAATGAGCGTGATGCAGCACGTGCAGTTGGTATCCTTTCTGAAAATATATCAAATTTTAATTCTTTATAATACTTTCATTGAGTTTTAGAAACATGTTTTTTTGCAATTGCAATATTTTTGTTCAATTCCTAACCTTTCGGACACGACTGGCGACTCTGATTGAAAAAAAAATAGCAACCTGTTCTTTTGTTCCCTGTTTTTCAAACTGAGCAGGAACTGGATGTTCTTAAATGTAAAAAATGCTTTTACTTTGTTAGCTGATTCTTTATCTAACTCTGTTTAAAAGTATGACATCACTTGGGTATCAATATATTTTATTAACCCTTTGCTTTTATGTCACTAAAATAACGATATGATTAACAAAAAATGTCTTCAAAATGAAAGAGAATAACATATTCTTAAGTTGAAAAAGTCATACTCTCACACACTTCCTATAATTGTTTTTGTCGTCTAGAAGCACCAAGTAAGGAAGGTGATCTAAAACTTCCTCCAGATTGAAATTTCTCACAATCCCTGTGTTCTTTTTAAACGTATGAGAAATGTCGAAAACCACTCCATATATGTTTGGTATACTGAGAATAACATTCAACTTCACGCGTAGCTTCTTTTTATAATATCCACCCTCAAAGTAAAAAATAACATGTTAAAGAATATCTCTTTATAAACAACAGGAGTATGAGATTACTGTTCCATAAAAATAACGTAAATATCAAACATATCCCTTGAGTGCAAAGGGTTTGCTTTGCTAACCTTTTTGTATAGGTAGTATATATTATATACAATTGTCATATTATTGTTGGAAGACTGAGAATACTAATAGGCCATTGGCAATGTAATTGTTTTACAGAAAAGGACTTTGAAGTTTTAGGTTTCCCCATAGATAGACGTATTTGTCTATATTATAATGCCTATTGCAGAGTTGCCAGGTATCTTGAAAACCAAGAATTGTTGTGAAAAATTACACATTTTCAGGATATGTCAGGAAATTTTTCTAAAAATTTTAGATGATAGTGCTTTATCATATTCCTTTCAGCACCTTCAATGTAATTTTTTTTTGTATGAAAATATACATCTGCTGTTTCTCGATTATTTCAAATTATGATAGGTTATTTACAGACACTTCATTTTCATAAGTTCCAATAATAATTTTTGAAAATTGTCATTTCTCATGTATTTTTTTGTCTTGTCTTGAATTTTTATAAAACCCTGGAAAAGACAGGGTACTTTTTTAATCTTACTATTGAGTAGCAATCCTGGTATTATTTTCGGGTTCCATAGCTCCAAGGTCTATTTGTATTATGATAAAGTTTGTTAAGTTGTAATGCCCTCATAAGAAGGAATGCCAATTATCTCCAAATTGCAAAACTTCACAGGAACGACGAAAAACTAATTTTTGCAGCTACGTCAACTGTTTAATACTTTAAAAGGCCGTTTTGTCTAAAAAATGCAATTTTTTTTATTTTGGCATTAGTTATATTTTCTTTTACCATATTTTTCAATGTTACAATTCTTCATGGATTTAGAGCGTATTTAGTATTTACTTGTCACATGGGCGTCTTTATTAAAAACCGCCTCGAAATGAGTTGGGTCAGTTTAAATTGCACTATGACTCACCATTTTATTTGATTTAGGGATTTTTAATCTCATAAAAAGGTGTTTTTTGTCCAAGACTAATCAGAAAAACTAAAAAAAAAAACTATTAAAAATATTTGTTTTTTTGGAAAGGTGGCCTTTTTAATTTATTAAAGATCCATAGATATCAATAAGCTCTAAACCAAAATAAATGTATTCTCAGTGCCAATCCACTTTTTCCCTTTATATTTTATTTGATACTTTCCTTTAACTAAGTTTCAGATCGCATGCGTGGCTCCCGTTTTTACAATCGCATTCTCGACGTGTCATTATACTAATGTTTTTTTTTTCATGGACCAGCATTTTATCTTCATTTCAGTGTTGTTCTTTTCAACTGTCCAGACTCCAAAAGAAGTTAATTTTGCAACAACTTGTCCAACAACTTCCAATTTTTCGCTTTCATATACTTCTTTTTTTTTGTTGTACTTTTTAAAATATGACATGAAATGCAGATTTCACATCAGCATACTTCAAGCCAAGGATTTGTCAAGGATTATTTTAAAGCGTCCTGTTTAGTTTGAACTGTGTGACTATGGGTATTCAATGGTATTTGCAGGATGTTCAAATTTATTACTAGAGAGTTTCCTTGTTCAGCTCATTTCTATGTAAGTATGTTTTCTTTTAGTTGACACTTCATGTAGCATTTATTGGAATTCATTACTTCAATACCTGCAGTCAACATTGTTGTTCTAGCATTCCTTATCTACATTTAAAGAATATGTTTGCATCATTATATTGGATTTTCATGTGTTTTAAGTGTCAATCTGCTCCCTCTTTTTATTTCTTGTTTCTGGTGCCTTTTTTCCTCTTAAATTAAATCTCCATTGCTTCTAAAAATGCTTCTTGCTTTATTAAGAAAAATGCCATGGGGTGTTTTTAAATATAAATGTAGCATTTTTATTCCTCAAGTTATTTTTAATTGTTTCCCTCCATAAAAAATTTTAAATAAAATTATATTAGCCAATTTCTATAAATAGTTAAGTATGCTTTATATTTTGTGGAGAAAAAAAACGTTTTTTTTTTAAAGGAATTTAAGTCTGGTCCAGCATTTCTTGAACAATACACTAATTTGTCCGTTTCCATTCTTAAGAAAAGTAAGTTTTCTTTATGAATATTACCTGTTCTTATCACCCCCCCCCCCCTCCCCCAGAAACATACAACTTTTCTTCTATCATTGTAAATCTTTGTGTGATAAATATATTCTTATTTTCCATATATACATCTAAAATACTTATGTGTCATCTCAGTGTTCAAATTTTTTCATTTATTGTTTCAAAATCAGTTATCATACTGTGTTTAATTGCAAATACAGCAAAGTGTAACTACATTTCTGCATCTAATTTATTGTCATTTTACCAATTGCAAACATATTTTTCACATTTCTAAAATAAGAAGTTGAATCTCAAAAAACACTAAAAATTCCTCTGTGTTTTCAAATTCAGTTTGGTCAACATTTCAAGAGTGTGAAGCTCTCTGATATTAAAAAAAAAAAAAAAAGCAGATAAGGGTGTTTGTGAATTCACATATCGACTATGCGTATTGGTGATCGGGTTTCATAGTTTATTCAGAGCTGATTAGAAGCATGGAACTTTAAGAACTTGTCACATTGGCAGTTCTTAGAAGAATCTTGTGGTTAATAAGGAACAAAGGTTTTGTTAATAACATTTTAATTTAAAACAACGTAATTTGAGGTTGCAGTAGAACTCCAATTATCCGGATCAATTGTGACCAGACTCCTTCCTGATAATGAAATACTCTGATAATTTTGGAATTAAGGAAAAAACCTCTTAGTAAAAAAACTGAATTTTAGTAGAAAAGTATAATAAAAACCAAATAAGGTACACATCTTTGTGTTAATAGAAATTTTGCCATTATGAAATTTTATTTCTATTTGGAATTTTTCAAAAAAGTTCCCTTTTGCTTTAGGGTTTGTTGATAGCTTCTCGTCACCTTGCAACTAACTCACGGATACCAGGTCTTGAGTATTCCATAGCCATCCATTATTTGCTCTAAAACTTTTGATTTTCTCGACAAAAAGCTTCACCTTTTCGCCAATGATTGACCTAGAAAGAGCATTTTCCAATGTTTGCTGCTGCAGAAACAACTTGAACTTTTTGTTTTTTTCCCGTTTTCATAGCTCATTCACAATAAATTTCACTCTTCCCTCTCAAGGACAGACACAAATTAAAAAAAATAAAGACCCGTTTTCTTTTAATGTCCGAGATTGTTTCTATTCCCACCTTATATACATATCGGCTAACTGCTTACCAGACACTCCTTTGTCTAGTTACTCTACATTAGCACATTCCTTTTATCATTCACTGATATAATAAACTTTTCGAATGCAGATTTTGTTTCTCAAATTAATTTGGATAATTGGCAATCTGGATAATTGGAGTTGTGTGTTTTAAAAATATGTCAAATAGTTCTTCTGTTTAGTAAGCTGTTGATGCCTTTGAAAGTCTGTTAATCTGCAACCACTCCGTGCTTTCTCTAGATGTGTATGTATGATGGTCAGTGTCTAAAAACAAGTCTGGAAATATCCACAACTTCTAAGAAATACATGTTGACTTCCTAAAAAAATCATTTTCATTGAGTAATTTTTAAAGCCATTCATGTACATGTTGTATTTTCATAAGTGATTTCATATTTTAATAACAGCTATTCAAATGGCTTCCACTGTTTAAGCAAATTTGAAAGTTTTTTTTGTCTAAAGATAATATTTTCCCATATTGGTTAAGACACTAAAAAAAGTTTGATATTTTTCCTGAATCAATGTAGTATGTTCAATTGTAAATATTTTGTCATTAGCTGATAGAGTATGCTACTTTGTCATTCAAACTGGAGACTGACTTTTCATTAATTAAGAACTTTTGTCTTGTCAAAAAATAATAAGTTTTTAAAATTCCTATATATTCAAATTCCTAATAAGTTGATTTTCAAATTCCTGTATAGTCCTAATTCCTATGGAAATCTGTTTCATGTTTCTTGCATTTCAATATTGGAACACTTTTTACATTGGTTATTTTTATTGGATTTAAACAATCTGAATATAATATTTGGATTATTTTAATTATTTTGGAGCTGCTCGTAAAAAAGAATCTCGAAAGGAAATTTGGTGTTTCATTCAAGAGTTTCGACAGTCCATCCACAACATAGTTGAAATCATGAATTTGGTGCATTATTTTTTTTTATTAGTAATTAAGTTGTTTTTTAGATACTTTTAAATATCCGTTTACTCAATTACGACCTTGCAAAAGTTTCTTAAAAGTCAGTCTCCAAGATTTTTTTATTTAACTCATGTAATTGTTCCAGACGTCATTGATGTTTTTCAATTAAAGTAAATCCAACTTTTCCAGAGTTGTTCAATTCCTTTGTTTTGTATTTTTGGTCTGTGTTATGTAATAAATATGGTATGGAAACTGCTGTTTATTGATTTTGAATATTTTTCACGTGTCATACTTCCAGCCTTGTCTTATCTATAAAACTAACATACATCCACGTCCTAGATTTTTTTGTTATTAAAAAAACAGTTAATTGAATTTTCTAAATGTGTTTAACTGTTTTAAATGTCAAGTTATTTTGCAGTTTTTCCATTAAATTTTTTCTTTTTCAAAATCGTAATGATATTGTAAGTTTATATACTTAACTTCAGTTCCTATTATCTTTTAAATTGGTCATAGATTGCAATGCCACTAAAGAAATCGATGGCAAAGGTTCAACTGGAAAACCTTCCTTTGGTTCAGAATTCACATTTAACTGTGGATCCTAACCTGTTAAAAATCCAAATTATTAAAAAGTGCAACCAACTTGCCTACCATTGGAAAATCTACTAATTTAAGAGACTTTACATATAAACTAAATAAAAAATATTTAAAACTCTGTAGAAAAGTAATGAAATATTTTCTTCAAAACCAGACATTGCTTTTTTTCATTGCGAGTCAAATTTTTATATATACCATATTCGGTATCTTGACATTTTATCTGCAAATATTTCAATTTTCATCTGTATATAAAAACGTGCTTTTAATGCTGGAGATTCCTAAAATTCACCAAATCTGCTGAAGCCATGGAATTCATTCTGAGATCCTACGTTTATTACTTCAAATAGTCTATTCTTAAAATTGTTTAAATAATACTTGTTCAAAGCCTTATTATGCTGCGATGATCGACTGTTTTTCATTAAACTATTTTTTTGTGTTCAGATTATTCTATTTTTTTTAAAAGATCTTGTGACAATGTGTGAAGCTTACGTTGATTTTTTTTCTGGATTTGCCAACATATATGAGTCTTTTATTTCTTTTGAAGTATAACAATTGTTTTTTCAAAAATGCATAAAAGGCATTTTACTGCAAATTTTAAATTTGTCACTAAATCTTTGGTTTCAACTTTTTTTTTCAATCACATTTTCAAAAGTTCCTGTTTCAAAAGATTTTTCAATCTAATTTAATTTTTAAGTTATAATTTTTTAAAGCTACACTATTTATTTGTTTTATTTCAAATATTCGACAATACAAAATGATTAGTTTTCAATTGACAGAATCCACTAGTATTTGCCTTAATAATATTGGAAAAATATTTTTAACAAAAGAATTATTTTTACTATTTGGAAGTTTGATGCCCATTTATCAAAACGAAGTTCCTGATTACCATCTATTTTGACTTCGTAAGAATATCCTGATATCACACACATTGCAAGGTAAGTGTTATTTATTGTAATATTTAAAATTCTGTAGAGAAGTGATTAAATATTTTCTTCAACATCAGACTTGTACAGGTTTATATTTATAGGTATATAAAGTATGTCAACCCTTTGTGTTCAAGGAACATGCTTAAAATTTACATTATTTTTATTGACCAGTTGCATCCCGTTCCTTTTAAAGAGTATTATTTAGCCTGTTCTTGTTACATTAAGGTGGATAATTATAAAAATAAAAAAGTTCAGCATGAATATTCATTTCGGTATACTAAACACATTAGCCCCGTTTACACGTGCTAAAATGCCGGGGTAAACCCGGCATTTTTCCCCAAGGAGGGAAGATTTCGGAGAATTGCCGGGGTAAACTTCGCACCTACTCTTGACTAGGTGAAAATGCCGGGTGAATCCCATGATCCTTTGCGAGATTTCAATAATGGCGGCTGTATTCAGTGTTTGTGTGTATAAACCATTACTGATTTGTGGAAAACTTTCAGAAATAGGTAGTTTTAAAAAGCAATTGAATAGTAATCGGGCGAAAGTTATTAAATTACGTTAAATGGGATTGCTTTATAAAAGCAATGTGAGGAAATGCGTAAAAATATTTTTTCAGTAAATTGTTTGTTGCGCACCAGTGTGAGTTTCGAATTCAAATACTAATAATAAAACAAGATTTTTCCGAAATATAGGGGGATGTTTTAAAAGCAACGTGGATTCCCGAAATTTAGTAGGATTGCTTTTTTAAAACAATGGGGATAAGTTAGTGCGTAAAAAGGTTCTTTTCCTTAAATTGTTTGTTGCACACTTTGTATGTATGAGGTTTTTTTTTATAGTGTGAAGTTTCGAATTCAAATACTAAAACAAGAAATTTCCGAAATTTAAGGGGATTGCTTTTTTTAAAAACAATGTGGATAGAAATTGCCTATAAAGGTTTTTTTTTAATTGTTTGTTGCACATAGGTTTTTTTCCAGTGTGAGTTTCGAATTCAAACATAAAACAAGAAATTTCCGAAATTTAAGTGATTGCTTTTTAAAAGAAATGTGTAAAGAAGATGTGCCTAAAAAGGTTCTCCTTTTAAGTAAACTATTTGTTGCTCACATTGCATGTATGAGCAATGTGTGCAACAAATAATTTTTCCAATTGTTTTCTAATTTTCCAAAATGAAAGCATTATTTGCGATACGTTCCCTATTTTTTTAAAATGAAAACGTAATTACTTCCAATATACGTTTCCTAATTTTCAAAATGAAAACGTTATATTAAATAATTATTTATATATTTCAGATTATATGCGAGTTAATTTTATTATTAATATATAAATTTGTAAATTAAACAAATTAAATTTCCCTCACACCCAATAAACACAAATAAAAAAAAAAAACTCAACTAACAAGTTGTGTGATCAGTGGCGTGGTAAACTTGCTATTTTCAGGGGGGGCTGAACATTTTCTTCATGTAAAAGATGTAATTTTTTTTAGTTAAAATAGTAGGGAGTTGATCCATCAAAAAATAATAATCGTTTTTGTTGAACACCTTTAGAACAATAAGTAATCATAAAATTGTATTGTAAGCTGAAATATGAATTTATAAATGTACAGATTTTTAGATTAGTGGTTGTTTGAAGGAATTTATTTCAATTTAAATTTCGTTAACACAATATAATTTTCTAAATAATAAGAAAATTCATTTGCATAATCTGTTTAGAAAATAAAGTATAAATCTGATGGTTTCATATTTAAGAAAATAATCACTCTAAAACAAAATCTCATTTAATAATTTTTTACCGAACAAATTGACTATTTTTTTCCTTTTTAGTCTTTTTAAAAAATAGTCGAAATTAAAAAATGCTAATCTTTTTACTCTAATAAGTACAAAAATTATTCATCTGTCAAATACAATATGTGAGATGATTGGTTTAGGAAATATATTTTGGAAAAAAAGCCATAAAATAGTAAAATGTTTTAAAGGCAAACAGACGCAATCTGTTTACCTGCTCTTTAGGGAGTGACGTCACTTCCTAAATACCGGCAAATTATGAAGGGACGTGTAAACGGGTGAAAAGTTTTCCCCTATTACCCGGGTAAATACCGGTTCGTTTTGTTGGACGTGTAAACGGGGCTATTTAGTGCTTCATGACAATTGCAAAATGCCCTGTGGCAGAAAGTTCTATTGCTTTCTGTGACAAGACAAAGAGATTTTCTGCAACAACTTTCTGCACTACCACACGTTAACCCTTTAGCTCCCAACGTGCACTCCAGTAGACACCTCATTTGGGGGGTTCTAATATTGAAAATAATGCTAATACTCAGATTTTCTGTTGGGTGTTAATCATCCGTAACTTCAGTATATGGTTCCGTCCTCCTAACTCCATGTGGAATCATTCTATGAGGATAAATAGCATACCATCCTGTGGAGGAAGGCGAGTCTTCTACCAGGCTTATTACAGTAGACGCTCGTTTTTACGAACACTCACGATTTAACGAACTAGTGTCTGGTCCCGAACATGGTCTCATGGGCATAATGATATTTTTAATTCCCATTTACGAACTAAAATTTTGAAAAATCTCTTTTTTACGAAATCATTTTCATACTTTGCTAGCGTTTACCTGACATCAGACAAAGTTTTCGTAAAGTTTAAAATAAAAAATAAAAAAAATTCCAAATATCTGAATTAAAACAGAAACCTTACGCGAGTATACATAAAACAATTAAAAAAAAACGTCGAATTGATAATCTCTCTCCTCGACTAGCGATTTGGCGGTTTTAATTTAATGTTTCTGGACGCTTTATTTTTAAGTTTTGGTTGGCACGCTGTTCAGTCTGTTAAAAAGAAATCCTAACCTTAATTTCTTTGAAATTTATTTTTACAAAAATTTTAATTGAAAAACTGAACAAGCAGTCTTTTTGGACACTGGGAGAGGCAGCTAAATGTTGAGGGGTGTCAGCAACAACACAAAAAGTCAGCATAAAATTGAGAGTTTAATACAGAAAACCCATAAAAAATCTTCAGTTTTAAAGGATTTAAATTGACCTTCCATTTTGAAGCATTTCATTAAAGAAATCTACAATTTTAAAGCATTTTACTAGAGGATTTATTTAATTTTGAAGTATGAATGGAAAGAAATTTAACTTTTTTAAACAGTTTTATGCATGGCAATTTAAAAATGCATTTTTTTTTTCAAGTTCCTTTTAAAGCATCTTTTAAAAAATATACAATTTTCCCAATTTTGATGAATGTTTTTATACTGAACTTTTTTGGTGGTATTATCCAGTTGCAAAGTTATTTTAAGCAAGGTATTCTAAGCATGAATGAATATTTATTCTCAAAAGGTCGACCTTGCGCAGCAAGTTCCATGGGTGGACGAGCGTTAGCGACTAAAAAACGGAGACCGCCTAATAAATGAAGCATTCAATGTTTTTCGAAGTGATTTTGATTTAAGCATTAAATATTGATAGCAGTATTGATAACGATACCGACAAGTTTAACCCTTTGGACTCTAGTAGAATACTGTTTTTTTTTGTTTTATAGGTATAGTCGGGAGGAAAAAATCCGAGGCAGCTCATATTTTTTTGGCTGCTATTTATTGTAGGACTAAGCTTATTATACCATTTTGTAGGAAATAAAGTATACTACGCAATGATATGCAAACATTCGCATAGGGGGCTGTATTCATATGAAAATACGCTCAAACTTTAACATTTTAAATAGCAAAACCTACTTTTGATAACGCAGAAATGTTTTTCATCCTCAAAATAACGCTGATTTAAATTTTCGTTAATTTCCTACCGTTATATACGGAGATATTAAACAATATGTATTACTCGCATTTGAGGTGCTACCTCCATTATTAGTCGGACTACGAAATGAAGGACGTAATCAGGGTGCCAAATCGAAAAGCTTGTTTTGGCGTACGGAGAAAATGTTTTCATGGTTTCTGATGTAGTAAAAAGTGTATGTAGGTTTCAAAATCGATTGGTGCCACTATGTAAATCTTGAGCAATTTGAAAAATCCTAGATGGCGCCCATGATAGACGTTAAAAGGATGTTCACTTTGTATGTTGTAATACCTTTCGTTCTTAATGGTTTTTTTGGTCAAGGAATCTGAATACAATGTTATTTTTCACATGAAATAACTGTGGAAACTAGTTTGGATGTTATTCCAAGATGGCGCCTAAAATGGCCGCTTTAAAAATGTCCACTTTAGAGTGTAGTAATTGTGGCATGTAAGACATCGTTTTAAATGTTTTGGGGATCAAGGAATCTGAATACAATGCAGGGGTGTTGCGACTGCGCAAATTGCGCCAATACGCGATTTCTGCTCCAAAACGCTCGTTTTCAGCCAAACCTGCGCCAATTTATCAAGTTTGGCGCTAATTTTAATTATATGACCGTATGTATGAAATACAATTATCATTCGTCTGTAACTTAACTTTTATCTATAATATATTCGTAATTAGCCAATTTTGAATTTCTGGAGATTTAATTGGGGAGGGTTGGGCTCATTGCAAACTCTCAAATAATCTGATAGTAATTGTGAATTGATTTCATTGGACACTGATTGAGTCAATGGACTTTGATTTCATTGCAAAGCTACACTTTTTTCTCACACTTTCTCATCTACCATTTGTCAGGACATATTGCACTTATACTTTTATGGGTGCATTGTGGATATATGATAATTTTCGTTTAAATGGTACTTTTTCTTAGTTACACTTTGTATTTTGGAGTACATTTGGTTTGAGTTTTTAGAAGACATTGGATGTTAGATCTTGTCCATATATTAAAGTAGTGTACATTATAATTTAAATTAGTTTTGCTTTTATATGGATACATTAACCATTTGCTTTAAGAGCAAAGAGGGGGGGGGGGGGGGGGGGGGGGCGTCCGCTTTTTTGGGGCTTTTATGCTTTCTATGCTTTTTCTTTAATAGGTACACTGGATTTTCCTTTTATGTCTAAATTTTTTTCCCTATTTGGGTACACTGGACTTTTTCTTTTTGGAAAAAGGTTAGGTTATTAAATTTAGAGGTACATTAGGCTTCTTCTTTTACAGGTACATCGAACTTTTTTTTATATGCACACTGGGCATTTTCCATTTGGAGTATATTGAGCATTTTCTTTTTGCGAGACATTTACTTTTAAAGGTACCTTAAGTTTTTTTTCTTTGAGGGAAACATTGTTTTTTCTTTCTCTTGTATGAGGTACATTGGGCTTTTCTTTCTTTAGGTAGATTAGGCTTTACTTTTAAGGGTACATTTTTTCCCCTCTTAAGTATATATTAGGGCTTTTCAATTTAGGATACATTAAGATTTTAATTGTTCTCTATTGTCTTATTTTAAGGGTACATTGGACTTTTCTTTTTGTGGTACACTGCGCTGTTCTTTATGGGAGTACTCAGAGCTTTTTCTTTTGGGGATAAACAGGGATTTTTCTTTTTGAGACACATTCTTTTAGCTTAAAGTGTACCCTTTGGTTTTATTTTAAGTGTATTATGGGGTTTTCTTTTAGAGGTACATTAAACTTTTTTTCATATGGAGTTCTTTGGGCATTATTTTAAGGGTAAACTGGAAATATCTTTTAGGAGTTTATTTGCTTAAAGGAGTACACCTTTGATTTTTGGGTATTTGTTGTAAAGGATACGTATTGTGCAATTGCTTTTTGACCAATTTAAAGTCCACCAACCGATACCACCAAATGCGCCAAGGAGGAGGTTATCAATTTTACTTATGTATTTTTTTTCACATGTATGTATGTTCTGGCATGACTTTTGTTCTAATTCAGAAATTTGGAGATAAAACAATTGTTGGATAGGGGGATATCTCACTTGGGAACCTTTTATAACAAATATCCGTTTATCCGGCATTTAACTATCCAGAATTCTCAATTAACTGTATCGTTTGAAATAAATATTGTCCTGTTCAAACATTCTTTTTTTGTTGGATAAAAAAGATCGACTTAAAACTTTTTTTAAAAGTTATTAGGAGATATTGATATATCGAGTTTTTATAGCATTTTATTCTATTTCAAAACATTTTCCTCATGGATAGGGATCGTCTAACTACAATATAATTTCATTTATTAAACTGGATAATCTCAAATGTACCTGAGACTTGGATAAAAGTGAGCAAAAAGTTTAACTTCTTGGTGAATAATAGCAATGGACGAAGCCTCTTGCTAATTAAAAATTAAAAAGGGGAAAATAATTTTTTTTAAAGAAACCAACATTAAGAAAATGATTAAAATTTTTAAGTTGGAGCCAATTTACATATACTATACCTAAATTTTTAGTATGAAATATTTACATTTTTTCAACTTAATCGTAAAATTAAAAATTACTTTCCAGTTTTTTTTTAATGTTTTCTTTAACATTATTGTATAGTAGGGCACTATGGATTTTTTTTTTCATTATGGATACATTCTTCTTTCCTTAAAGGTATATTACGTTTTTACTTTTGGAGGTACATTTACTCTAATTTTAATGTAACATTATGCTTTTACTTTTATGAGTAAATCATGTTTTTCCTTCAAATTTGTGCATTTTAGTTTTAGTGGTATAATGAAATGAGAGGAATTGGTTTTCTGAGGTTATGTCTTAATTCATGGGATACATTAGAGTTTAGAAATTTAGATACAAAAAGCATTATTCTGTATTAAATTTTAATTTCCTCTGCTCCAAAAACATTTTTTCTTTAAAATTTCAATTTTAGCTGCTCCAAAACGCATTTTTGCCGCTCCAAATTTTAATTTTAGCTGCTCCAAAATGCATTTTTGCTGCTCCGAATTTCAATTTTACCTGCTCCGAACACTGTTCCAAAATGCATGAAGCCGGGCAACACCCCTGACAATGTTATTTTTCACTTAAAATAAATCTGGAATACAATTCAGATGGTATGAAGAAAACGAGTATGAAGAAAATGTTCTTCATGCCAATATGTTTCTGAATTCTATATTTAATTACTATATTTATAAATCTGAAATTTGTCCGGTGTATTAAAAATTTTGAAATGCAGAATTCCGGAATTTTTTTTATGCTTCGTCAATTACAATTTTAAGCACAATTTTTAAAGTTTAAATATTCACAGAAATATAAGATGCTAATTGCGCGCTTTTGATCGTTATACGCGAATGCAATGTGGCAAGAAGAGAAAGGCGTGATGGAGAGGTTTCGCAGTCAGAAAAACAGGAACTGGTTCCTGTTCTCTAATTTTTTAGTCAAGAGGACTTCATCATTGGAAAATATCACTTTGTTTATTGTTTTGTGACGAATCGATGCTCAATCTTGAAAAACGTAGAATTTCACAAAAATATAGCATCTTTAAACATGTATTCATATATTCATACATTCATGCAGTAATATATTCGCGATCTTCGTCACACGCGGGAATGTTTCATTCGAAAGTTGATGGTTAAAAGTCTTTCGTTGCATCAAACCTCAAAATTCAACCGCAACCTCAAAATTATGCTATTTAAAAAAAAAAAATTGCTCATGAAAACTTTAAAATTGTAGATATTCACTGAACGCGATCTGCTGAGATCTCCGTTGAAATACTTTCAATCCTTTTGCATCTGATAAATAAATGCTTATTTTCACTATTTCCTATTTCATTATAATTTGCTTTACACTACATAATAAAATTGCATTAAAATTTTTCGATATTTCAAAAATATAATTTATTCTCGAAATTGAAGTTTGTGACTTTTTTTTTTGTGTAGCTTGCAATTCGTTAATATTTGAGTTATATATATATATATATATTATTATTTGAAACTCCCTCACTTCTAAAAAACACAAATGGTTCTTTGAAAGTTTTTCAAATTTCTTATACAACTGTTGTAAATTTTAATGATTTTGGTTAACATGCTTAAAATAAATAGAGCCCCGAGATATGAACTGGGAGTACTTCAAATATTGCTTTTAATTGGTTTCATCCATTCTCATCCAAATCCGGTCTACAAGCTTGTTTAGATAATATTTTGAGGATTTAAACGTGATTTAAATTGCAAAAATGTGCTGGAGTCTAGATTTCCCATTGACTATTGCAGCAATGCATTAATTTTTTTATCCAATACATCAATAACTTTTCCATTTACAATAGCAAATTATAAACTACATTATACCAGTTCAGTAAAAAAAAAAATTCTGATAATAGATTTTTTTTTATATTGATAAATATTTTGGGTACACGAAACTAGTACAGTCCCCATCCATAATTTCCGAATTGCTATGTCCCTGAAGCAGCGTATGTTATAAAAAATAAAATACAAAACCGTTTTGATATGGTGCGTTTTTAAAATGAGTTGCACGATACATTTTAATAGAAACGCTGTGTTAAACTTTTAGGGTGATCCTTTCCGGCTCTATAATTGCGATAAATAGCACAATGGACATAAATTTGATAACGTTTGATTTGAAATTAGGCTGGTGCATGTTAAATCATAAAATAAAGCAAACCATGTCAACACCGACTCAAAGACAAGGCCGTGCCTCACGTGACCTTTCCGGAGCTGACGTCATCTCGAGTAGGCCGTGGAAGCGGGTCGAGACGAAGATTTCGCTGCTTTGGTTTTTTTTAAGCGCGAATTTTGTTTTCTCAAAATAGGTGAAAATTCCGTGTGTTTTTGTCTGCGATTAAAAATTCCGTGTGTTTTTGTCTGCGATTATTATTTATTATTGAGTTATGATTTACAAATGAGCTGTGTTCCTAATTGTGAGGGAAATTATACGCACACCAAAAGTTCAGCTGTTTTCGTTTCCTAAAGATCGGACGTTGCGCAGAAAATGGATTCGTGCAATTCACACAGATACGACTTTACTCCTACATATTACACCAGGGTATGTGTCAGGCACATAGGTAAGGGGATGGTTCAGGGGGTTCAAATCCCTCCCATTGAAAGTCAAGAAAAAAAAATTAAAAATCGGAATCCTGTAAAAATCATAAAAATATTTTAAAAAACTAGAAAATTTTCAATTTCTAGTATAATACTTCTGGTTGAGTAGCATGAGGAAAAACCTGGTATTTTCCGGGGGTCCTATCCCGGAAAATAGTTTTCAAAAGGCTTCAAAAACATGTTTTGAGGTTATTTTTATCTCAAAATAAATGTAACATGACATCATCATGTTTCATTATATAACAATTGAATTTTGGCGACGAAGGGAAAAGATTTTAAAACGGGATCCATATATTATTTTAAACAAGGAAAATGTAAATTTGTTCTCTAAATTTATTTCATAATTAGGGAGTGAAATTTACTAATTTAAAAAATATAGTTAATAACTAATATTGGTAATGATTTCATGAAAAATATATTATAAATGTAGCTGTTTCGATATTTATCTGCCAACGAATTCCTGTTTACTTGAATAAAAATTAATAAGTTTTTAAAAAAATGGGGGGGGGAATAAGTTACTCAGTTAATGAACATCCCCCATGAAAAATCTATACCTACGTGCCTGGTATGTGTGATTATGCTTATAATTTAATCTGCGTTCTTTGATGTAAATTGATAACATGCAGATGTCAGGTTTAAATTGGATTAAAACATCACTGGTTTTAAAAAAACACCAGTGAAGTATTTGATATCGTTATTACTAATACAGACTGACAGTCCTTGTGTTTCGGATTTTTATATAAATGTTGGCGAGGAAGAATTTAAAGGCATTGAAAATTCAATGCCTATTATTGTATACCTTTCCGGCTATTGTGCTCATTCGGCGATGAAAAAAATAAATTGTAATGTTCAAAACAAATTATTGACAAGACCTTAAAATTTAACTATAAATATAAATGAATTGAATCTCTGGATAGAGGTGGTTTAGTTTACCCACCCTTATATATTGTAATTGCTGTAAGTTACAATTATATTGTTATGCAAAAATTGCTTTTAAAAGAAAATGAGACCACATTTTTATAAATAACTCATCCCTGCTCATTTGTGGTTGAAAAAACTTTGGAATTGATAAATTGTAATGAATTTTGTTGTTGTTGATGATTAATGTGAAGCGGGTCATAGTTCTGAGAGTGTTTTAAAACTAATATTAACTTCAGCTACAAATTCATTATTAAAAAACTATTGCAGGCAAAAAAATAATATAAAAAAATTAAATTTAAAAAAATTCTAAAAAAATTGATACATTGAAAAAAGGGATCAAAGTTATAGAAAGGGTACAAAAATATAAAATTGCATAACTGTATATAAACGCTCAGTTCAATAAAGAATTTTTGTTAATTTGGTCTTTGATACTTTTATTTTCATGCTAATGTGAGAATTTTTTGGGGTATATTTATTTAAAAATATTTAATGAAATGCAAAGGTAAGGTAAATAATGTTTAGGCAACGTAACAGTTCATTTTCTAAAGAAATATGTTATTCATCTACTCGAAAAACCAAGGGCTTCAAGCGAAGAAACAGAGCGGGAAAGGAGAAATCCAGCCTACTCATGATGACGTCACAAATCAGAGGCAAGGCCTTGTATTTGAGTCGGTGTTGACCATGTACAGGAAATGTATAAGACATTGATGACAAGTTAAATGAAAACATTTTAGAATTAAAAAAATTAAGTTAAAGCACTACTTCTATTTTTGTTATATGTTTTAACCTAATCGCAACTTCGCAAATGTTCATTTTTGCAATTTGGGTAGTATAATTTTATCCCCCAAAAAAACTTTAGAAAAGTAAAAAACGCTGAGCACCCCTCCCCCTAAAAAAATCTTCGAAATTGTGGCTAAAAAAGTTGTGATATAAAAAACAAACAAGCCAATTGCACTAGGGGGATCAACCCTGCACACCCTCTCACTAGCCTTCTCCCGGAAAACAGCTGCGCTTTCTTTTCTTAGCTCGGTTAAAATTTTATGTGTATATAAAATTTTAACCAAGGCTAGTGAGAGGGTGTGCAGGGTTGATCCCCCTAGTGCAATTGTCTTGTTTGTTTTTTATATCACAACTTTTTTAGCCACAATTTCGAAGATTTTTTTAGGGGGAGGGGCGCTTAGCGTTTTTTACTTTCCTAAAGTTTTTTTTGGCGATATCAGTCCTTTTTTTCATACCCACCTTACGGAGAATGTCAAACCAATCACCATTTAAACTTTTTAAAAATTACTGTTTGTTTTTCCATGTCATTAGTTTAACCCGATAGTTCAAGGAATAATTTATCCCACACGCTGTATTAAAAGTTTAGGATTAAATTAACACGTTCGTCTACGAGATATCTCGTAGTTTTTATTTCACAGTTAAAGCAGTACCCCCCCCCCCCCCCATCCTCTTTCCCTCCCACTCCTTGGATTTGACGTCACTCACTTCATCAAACTGAGGAGCGCATGCAAGGATTGCTATTTACGGCCTGGCGAAAAGTGAATGACAATGGGAGAACATTTTGAATTTTGTTAGTTATTTGAAATGCTTCTATCTTTATTAATAATTGGCCAAGTGAAATGATTTTTTTGCATCGAGTAAAGAGATTTTTTATCTTTCCGATGGTACAATTTTTATTTTGTAGAGCGTATTACTTACCGATAATTTTAACTTTTATTAAACCGTTCTAAAACACAATTTGTTTGGCGACAGAACAGTCGAAGGACTTCATATTTGGCTATTAATCGCCTTGTGGCATAGAGTTTTGGCTCTTAGGATTTAATTACTTTTTTAGCTAATTAAACTTATAAATAATTAATATTATAAAATAAAAGTAACAAAAGGACCTTGTTATGCCATAAAGCTATCATATAAGCTATTAATCAAAAGAATCGGTTGAATAATGTAGTGTATAGCTCGACTTACAAATTTGGGCTTCATAATTGGAAAAAGTGACAAATCAACTAACTTTGCGCAAATTAAAAAACTTCGTATCTCCGTTGATTTTCAATGAAAAAAAAATATTCTTGTATTAAATTAAAGGTTTCACAAATACGGTTCCACCAATACTGGTTTTATTTTTTTACGAAATGTAGTTCGGCTTCTGGACTCTGTTTTACGAACGAACGCGGTTTAACATTACAAGTTGTGCAGAGTATATAAGCTTAAGTCCTGTCGGGCGTTCGTTTCTTGTTGGCTGCTTTGACGAGTTGGCGTTATTTCTTCTTTTTTTTTTACTTAGCGTTGCGAGCCCGACCGGGTCGCTTGATATGGGCTTCATGATACTTCAGTTAACCGTTTGGGTACATTTGGCGAGTGAGACTCGTCATCTGCTTACTTGGGCGAAGATACGGCGAACGAGTCTGACTCGTCATCTGAATTTAAGAAGCAGGCTTTGATGTTTGCCGCCCCCTCCACCAGTGTGCGTTGATCGCAAACCATTTGTTGTAGGGTCGGTCAAGAATGGGATCCATTAAACCTCGCCAAATCCGTCCCATTGGCATAAAATTCTTCAAATAATTCAGTACTCAAAGGGTTAAGAAAAACTCTGTGTCCATTTTGAAACAATTTTTTGTTGTAATTGAGTTGCCATTGTATACAGCGGAAATTAGTTTCCGTTATCTCCAGTACATTTTTTTGTTTGTCTCTCTAAATGTATGTGAACTCTTTGTTTGGTATACTGAGATGAATATTCAGCTTCACGCATAACTTTATTTTGTCATTCTTACCCTAAACTTACAATGAACACGCCTAAAGAATACGTCTTTAAAAGAAACGGAGGATGCAACTGTTCCACAAAAAGAACGTAAATATGAAAGCAAAGGATCAATATTGGATCACATGTATTCATAATTTACCAATGCATAATATTTATTAGTGTCCGTAATCACGTCTTGTATTACAATGCGAGTTCAATTATAAAGTCATTTTTCTGTAGACAATAATTGTATCTTGTTTCCCACTTATATTATTTTATCCTTGCATTACTAACACGCAATTTTATTCCCTTAGATTAAGTCTATGCCGTTTGGGTAAGTATGTGATTTAAAAAAATAATTATAAACGTATCATTTAGAAACGCATTTGAAATATGTGTTGATATTTTCAAAATTGTAATCCTTCAGTTGACCTTTCTAGCTGAAACGTCAGCACATCCGATTGCATCTTTTCGGAATCCATCCTAAAAATCAAAATATTCGGCTATCCGCGCACTATTAGGCACTTCAAACTGCCTAAAAAATAAAAAGTGATAAACAGGTCTGGGTTATTTACAGGCCACGTTAATGTCTTGATTGGAGAGTTGCCATTGTATTTGAGAAAATTCTTGATTCTCTTGCTACGGGGACAAGAGACATTGTCATGTTCAAGGGCGGATCCAGAGATTATTGTTGGGGGGGGGGGGGGGGGGGGTAATACAGTATATTCTTATCATGAACACCAAATTTGACCCCCTTAGTTTGAAATTTTTCATTGCCTAAGGTGACTTTTGAAATATAATCTTAGATGTTAGGGGGGGGGGGGGGGGGGTAATTTCCCATTTACCCCCCACCTGGATCCGCGCTTGGTCATGTTGGAAAATGAAATCATGTGAATCGCCGAACCATTCGTCAAGGCTAGGGAACAAGAAGTTTTCTGAAATTTCCTGATCTACTTCAGAATTAACAGTTCGCAATACTACAGACAACTTCCCAATTTCTTGGAAAGTCATGCAGCTCCAAATAAAAATTAAACAAGCCCCAAATCCCTATTGTTTTTTATTAATAAATTCAGAAATACCATTTAATTTATTTATTTTTGCATTATTAGAACATATTTTTCTGAACAATAATCAAAAACAAAAATATTAAAAAAACGTATATAAACAAACATTATTTTTTTAAACTTAAATTGTTTTTTTTTAAACACTACTCCACCTTCAATATTTAATATTTTTAAAAATGTTAAATTTATTAAATAACATCAAAGTATATACTACAGACGGTTGCAGATTTGTTTTAATTGTTTCAAAAACTTATTTTAAGTTCACAACCTAAAAAATATTCAAATTTGTATATTAATTCGCAAAAAAAAAAAAAAAAATCAGTTTAATTTAAAAAAGTTATTCACGTGTTTATAAAACAAATACTAAAGCTTCAAAAACTTTTAATAGTTCAGTTTAATTTTTTTTACAAAGTCTTTTAGCATTTTAAACGTGACAAAAATAAAAATTAAAAATATTTTGAGTAAATGACGAATAATGCAGCGAAATGTATGTTGAAAAATGATAAATAGTAAAAAAACATACGTTTTATTTCTTTTACTGCTTTGAAATTTTGCACACATCTTCTTAAGTATGTGTAGCATAGTTTTAGAGGGGGGAAGATTTAGCAATTTTTCGGAATTTAGGGTTCGGGACTCCCTTAATGGTTAGTTTGCGTCCTTGCTTTGGGAGGAACTACCTCCCATCCCATAGGATTTCAAGTCGAAATTTTCTACCAATATCTAAAAATTAAATTTTAAAACGTAAAAAAAAAGAAGTTTATGATTTATCAAAATTATGTTAATCTTAATTTTAAATAACTGCATTATTAATTTTAGAGATTTAGGCAATTATTACTAAATTATCGCTAATTAACAAATCGACCGCTCTAATAAATAACAAGTTGCTAATTAGCGTTCATTTCTTATATTGGTAAGTATTCTGGGTAATTGAATCAGAAGTTGTAAAAAGGGGATATGTCACTAATATGACACACTCCCCCTTTTTTTTTACACATCTCTAATTTACCCCCCCTCGCTCTTAATTTTGAAGTGCCACGTCACTCTGCGCATCATCATTGTAGTCCAACACTCCATAAAGTATTTGCAGAAAGTTAGAATACATAATTGCATTTGAGTAGCATTACAAGAAAACGATTGTCTGCCTATCCACTCACTTGCCGAAGAGGCGTATAAATTATTTAAAAATAAGAAGGCAAGTAAATAGTCCAAGTGCAAAATGTTTGAGCTCTGTATCCTAATAAGGAACGGCTGACTAATAACGAAGAAAAGGAGGCACAGTACAATTGTTGCTCATGCGCGACTGTCCTATATGCAAAAATACTGACCAAAATTCCTCGAATATATTAAAATATTTAAAACTTTCTTAACAGCAGTATTTAACGAATATATAGAGATGGAAAGGTAGATTGGCAAACTTGAAGTAAAAAGATTCAGATTGGTGGAATAATTTCAAAAAGGTGTCAATGAGCAATTTCAGTAATCGTTTCACAATTCCACACATCGTTTACAGTATTGCATCTTGGCACATTGTGTTGTACGTTCAAGTAAATTTATAACTGTTCAAAATGCATGCTCATTGTTTTTTTTAAAAGAAACTTTCGTCATTTTTTACGAAACAGACACCTGCTATGCCCAGAAAAAATATTTCTTCGTAACTGATGAAATGTATTTATTCGTTCTTTTCACGGAATTTATTTCGTCAAATATAAAGATTTCAAATAAAATTTGGTGGCCTGACTCGAATCAGACGATATCCGATGTCGGGAGCTATCCGCCTGGCCAGAAATACACTTTTGAATATACACATAAGACGTAGAATTTTAAACATTTCAATGACTAAAAGCACAATCATTGCATTTCCAGTTTTATAATCTATTGGGAAAACGCGAAAAGATTTCACACTTGGGCCGAATTCTTAAACATGCACCACAAAATTGTTATTTGGAAGCAGGCCCGTAGCCAGACAATATATCCAGGGGGGGGGGGGGGGGGCAGACACTACTCCAGGTAGGGCAAGGGGAAAAGAGGGGGGGGGGGGGGTGGCAAAATATTTTCATCTTGTATTATACACACATATATATACCAACTTTTACGGTAAGGGATTTAAAAAATTGTAAGGTTATAAGAAAGAGTTGAATTGTGTATGAAAAGTTTTATTATAAAATCAAATTTTAATGAAATATTTGTTGATAACCAAATCTGCAGATGGATGCAATGCAAGAGCGGATCCAAAAAATGTTTAGAGGGGGGAGATGCGTATACATTGAAACCCAGTTTTTACATCTTAAATTTATTGAAATGTTTCGTTCAGTCTCGCATTGTAGGTTTTAGTTTTGCCAAAAAAAGGAAGGGGGTGCAACAAGCGATGCGGGTGGAAGAAGTTTTTTACAAGCAAAAATAATCAATGAATAATATTCCAACGTCTTGAATAATTGACCAACTAAATTCGATCTTCGCTGCTGAACATAAATTTCTGAAAGCAATTTTAAATTGTAGCAAAATTAAAAACGAATCGTACGTTTATTTCACAAACATCGACGGTTTGTTTAAAAATGCGTTTCAAAACAAAATTTGCATAAAGAAACGTCTTTAAAAAATATTTCTAATATCACGCACGACTATGCTTTTGTAGCTTTGTAATTAGCGTGCTTGACTTCGGAACAATAGGTCGCGGGTTCGATTCTCAACGGGGACTACTCAACTATGGTTTCCTCGCTGGTTCGTGGGACCAAACAGCTCTTTTTTATTTATTACATTAGATTTTTTTGCATGTACCAAAAAAATCATAATAAGAGTCATAAAAAAAACTATCTTGTGACACTTTTTAATATTAATTATAATAGCTACAGGAAATAGATATTGAATTTTATAATAAAGATTTCCAGTATTAGGTTGATTAATTACTGTCCACAATCAGATGTCCCCTGTTGAAAAATTAAGCTTCTAAAATTCAACTACAACAAGAATATATATACGTATCTGGTTTAGAACTCGAAGGACCTATGTCCTAAGTTAAGTCAGTGAAACATTGCTCTTTCTTGTTCCAAGACACATACATATTATACATGTTCTATATCTCATAATTCTTTACAGGATAATATATTGAAGTGAATGGAAAAGTGGAAAATTTAATTCAATTAAAATTATTTTCTAATTGTCACCATAACATATATTTAATATGAGAATAGAAAGAAACAATTTATATAATCTGTTCGACGTAAATAATTCATACCTGTTTTCTGTTCTAATACATATACAATAGATATATAATAGTACCCAATAAATCTTCAATTTAGACATTCAACTGACTAGTCCGTTTTCAGATGTCTTCCCTTTAACAAGCTTTCCCAAACTATGCAAACGAAGATGGTCGTATACTAGTACACAATGAGAAGCAGAAGGGGCGATATTTGTTTGTACTCGTACATGCGACCTTGCGATGCTTAATTGACAGCTTCCTGTTTCAATACTCACAGCTTGAAAAGAGGCTTTCTTCTGGAGGGGTTGGACTTGGACTTCCTCCCCCTTGACTACGTCTCTATTTTACCCCGTGATTTTACCCACGGCGTTTGTTCGTCAGTCGCTGGCGCTCGGGATTAAAAGCGCTATAGGCAATGCTACCACACTGTCATGAAAACCAGTCCACGCTAGTTTCACCCCCTGTGGGTGGTCAGTTGTCTGATGTGAGCACTCCGGGTATAGTGGCCCCGGGGGAAAGACGGAGGAAAGAAATCTTGACAGTGAAGTTGAAACGATGGAACACGACGAAACGCCTCCAAGTATGGTTTCCTGGAAGTGCTTGGTTCTTGATGCTGGGAGTAGCACAGAGTATATAGCTAGAATGAGGGAAGGAAAGGGGAGGGGGGGAAGGAAAAGTGTCTCAATTTGTCCCCTTACGAAGGAGTGTAAAAAAATGATTAGTTACGATTTTCCGTGTGAATTTCTATAAATTTGAATTCTTCAATTGTTCTAGAGGGGACAAACAAAGTTGTAGGCCGGGCAACGCCCCCCCTGGCCCCTACCTGGCTACAGGCCTGTTTGGAAGTGACATACTTATAATATTTGTGCAGTAGGACCACCTTTACATTGATACCAATATCATTTTAATAATAATAATAAAAAATGGAGACATACAAAGTGCTTTGAGCCATCGATTCACATCAATTTATACACCTGTTCGGCAGCCCCTCTAAAAAACACGGATATTCCTCACCTGAAATCCTTCATCCCAAAATGCGAAGAGGCAATGATTAAAACCACACAATTAAATTAATCGCAATTGGTGTCATTCGCCCAACGAAAGCAAAACTTTTACCGAAGAAAAGCAAAAAATAATACTTACCCATCCGAAAACTGAATCAAACCCCCCCTACATCAATTGAACTCTGCTAAAATATCGTGATGCAATCGTAAGATAAAATGATACAAAACTGATGATAGTCTCGGAAAAAATATATTTTGAATCAATGAGTTCTGGTACTGAAATAATTTTTATCGTAATAATATTTTTTATCGTAGAAATGGTTTGGGTCGTTGTCAATCGTTCATTAAATTTGGACATGTGCCAATAACGAAGTAATATTTAATCCAGCTCGTTATTGTGATACGAGAGGTATAGAGGAGCACGTTTGTTTCGGCTAAGGCCATTTTGAAAGTGGGAGCAAATTGTTATTCTTTTCCGGTTCCTTTGTAGTAACATATTAATAACTTTTTTTTACCTTTTAATTTTTAACCTGTTCTTTTTTTTAACGGTTTGGCGGTTTTTGCGTTACTCTTCAAATTAAACAGACCATCTATTATTTTTTTGAATAACTTATTTTATTAAATATATATATTTTCGATTTTGAAATACTACTTTTCTGAGGAAATTAAAAACTGTTAGTTTTTAAAAATATCTTTAATTATCGTAAATTGAAATAATGATATATTTTAACTGTTATTCTAATATCACTCATTCCTACAGTGAAGCAAGGCGGAAAGGTTTCTGAACCACTGTAAATTTTTTGATTGATGTATATTATGATAAATATCTAAATAAAGATAAAAAAAAGTCTTGCGGTTTTTGTTTCATCGAAAATGTGCAATCCTTTGTTTGACGATAATTAAGGTTAGAAATAAACCACATAGCTTTTAAAATCAAAACCATGAGTGTGTTAACCTATTTCGTGTGTTGTGGAAGCATGGAGAATGGGTTGATTTATTATCTTGATTTTTTTTACTAGCATTTTAACACTGAAATGTCCAGACAAAGCGTCAATTTAAAGTAAAATCTTAACTCTAGAAAATTGGTGATATTTAATTGTCACATGAAATGCTTCTCCAGTAAGTAAAGTTGGAGGCCACCCAACCATCTGTTGAGCCAGGACCACACCCGTGTCCAATAGTCAATCGCTGCAATGAAGAAGCAGCACTGGCCGGGTACACACTGATCCGATGTTCTTTGACTTAGGGCTGGAAGGGTCTTGGTCGTTCTCTTCGACCAGTCTACAATATTTGACGAGTATTGCCAATAATGAAGCGGCAACACTATTTCACTTGGACACCATTGTGGTCATGGTTTTAGTAGAATGTTGTGCGAATAAAATATAACTTTTTGAGTAAAATTTGGTTAGTGCTATATTTGCATGTAAATGATGTGTTGTCACCAGTTGCCTCTTTTTAGGTGTCTTTGAATAGAGATGTGTTTTCAGTAAATCTTTATAACATATTACAATGAGTACAGGAGGATATTCGCCATTCTTGCTATTACAATTATTATCTTCAGGTAATCATAACATTATCATGTTTCGGAAACACGCCATCATGTCTTTCAGAAGAGGACATAAGTAGGTCATTTTCTTGACTTTTTTTTTTATGCATACAGTGGTGCCTCGAAGAAACATTTTTTTTACTTATTAAACTTGAAGTTGCACACCAGTTAAAAAAAGTCGGTATAAATTAAAAAGCAGCCTTCATCAAAAGAAAAATTAAAAGTTTTATGCGGAAAACGGCTGGTTTGTTTTTTAAAAATTGATTAAATTAAAAAAAAAAAATTCAGTATTCTTTATAAAACCTGCAAAAACCCCTTCAATTTTGAAGCATTGAAATTATTGAAGGAAAATGCAAGAACAACAATAATTAAAAAAAACCTGCAGGGTTTTCTTTTGTTCTAAATTGCATAAAACTTATAATTGCATACTTTTGAAGAAGGTTTTTATATCGACCAGTTTTGACTGAACTTTGCACGAACATATCGTAATCGTCTCGCGAGAGTTCAAAGGGGGGAAGGAATGTCTCTGCTGTCCTTTATGGATGATGGCTGCACTCGCTTTTCGCCCCCTCCAGTCGGCGGTCGGTCCCCTCGGACTTGAGTACGAACACCCCGTGGGAGAGGCGGATTTCTCCCGCGTCGTCCCACAGACCGCTTCTTCCCGTCACGAGGTGCGTGGATCCCTCTGCGTAGAAATGTACACGTGAGTTTTCGAAACTGATGCGAGAAGCTTGGGGTATATAAAAATATACATTATTTTGTAAAAACGATTCGTGTGTTAACCCCTTGCACTCGAGGAACAAGTTTCGTATTTGCGTTCTTTTTATGGAACAATTGCATTCCCCGTTCTTTTTAAAGAAGTGTTATTTTTGAGTTGAAGATGACCAATTGAGGGGCTGACATGGGGAAGACAGTAAGTCACAAAAAGTAAATTTTACAGGGGAAGCAAAAAACGGGGTTTACAACTACGTGGACTACATGCAAGTGCCATCTTACGTCGCTTGTAGAAACTAAACCATTTTGCCGATTGACTTACTGTTTATTCCATGCCATTAGCTTGAGCGTTTACTGTTTTTTCCGCGAAAAACTCGAAATTTGTGACTTACTGTCTTCCCCATGTCAGCCCCTCAATTATAAAAAAGAAAGTTATGCGTGCGTGTAGCTGAATCTCTGTAAGAATGCAAATGTCGTAGATGCTCTTGGAGTGCAGAGGGTTAAGGACTCTTACCCTCGCGTAGTTGCGGACAAGGGCAGCTCCTGTTGTACTCCAACTTGGCTAACACTTCGGTTGGTTGTGGTCGAGGAAGGTGATGACTGAGATTTTGCAGAATTTTCGCTGATCCCCTGTTCGCATCTCGTATAAGGATTTTTAAGGCTGAAATTGCGATAAGAACACATTTTGGAATCTTGGATATCGTGCACATTATATTTGGTCCATGTTTGCAACGCTTTTAATCTTTGAAGTTGGCAAAACAAGAAGCTGAACACAATTTTAGTTTCTTTAAATATCTACTTTTTAAACCAAAAAAAATTAAAAAAAACGTTATGAAAAGATTTTTTTTAGAAAATATTGCAAATGATTAAAATACTATGTAAAGTCTCAACATTTTTATTTCATATCTGTGCCTCGGAACAAGAATGACCAATATCATAAGTGACAGGGAAAATGGCGACAGTTTAAGGTTTAACCTTGTTGCAATGTGACGGAAATCACGGAATTGTGTGATTTAAAGAGTTAGAGACATTGGTATCTATTTCATTTAGAAGTTTAAAATTCATGTATTCAAAATAGTTTTTAAAAAATGATAAAATTAACATTGGTCCTTGTTCTAAGCCACATATAGTATATGTATATACGCAAGAAAATTTAGATTTGAGAGAGAAAAGGGTTAAGTCGTTTTTGCACAAAAATGTTAGTCAGGGTTAGAAACAAAATTTGGATAGTTCCGTTACAATGAGGAAACGGTCATTTTTGCTTGAAATTTTGTGTGGAGAAGATATTTTCTGTCCGAATGACCTTATGCTGTATTCTGCTTGGCAAATATCAAGGAACTGAATCATATTTCTTAATAACTAACAATATACATTATTTAAAAAAATGATACTTGTTGAGTAATTAAGGGTATAGTTGTACCTTTATTAAACAAAATTGTACAAGTTTCACACCAGAAAAAAACAAGATATCTTATGATTAATCTTTGAATGTTTATGGGATATGATCCTTCAGACAAAAATGACGGCAGATAAGGGTATACCTCAGTAGGTAATATGACAATTCGATCCATTACTCTACAAAAAATACGCACATGGTTCAGGAGAGCCTATGCACAATACTGTACTGATTCAACAGAGCTTGTGGGAATACATGTTCTGCCTGCATGTATGACGTCCTACGTCCTCCCATATTTACCACGACCCCCTTGGACCTCCATTTCCTTAACGTTCGACTGATGGAAATTGTTTCCTTCGTCTTCTCCACACCATCTGACGCCCTGCATCTCTCTTGCCATTGATTGGAAGTTGGTCGGAGAACACTGCTTGCTTGCTTACTTACCGACGTTGACGATCCCAATGGCCATCTCTTCCCATCTTAGCTGTGGGCTCCGTTGCAGCAGAATGTTTTGGTACTCAGATTTTCCTGACCCTTGTGCGTCTCTTTCGGGGAGTAATGGGTAGGGCGTTTTTGTTCGTGAACAGATGGAGTCTCTGAAATTAAGGAAGTGAAGATACTGAGAGAAAATGGTGTGCCCTAGTTTCTCTCCAGACCAAAATCCCTTTAGAACGTGCCTAGGGCTGTGGTGCAGTGCAATCCACTCGAAGAACAAATGCGATGATACCCCATTAGTTTCTTCACCTGGTAAGTGGAAAAGTTTGGAAAACCGATGCAGAAGGTTTATTTGGGTTCGTGGAAGTCACACTACCTGTTGAGGTACCCCTTATCTGACATCATTCTGGTGGGAGGGAGCATATTTCATAAACCTCCGTAGATTGTCAAAGTAACAGTTGTCTTATTTTTGTTATCTTATTTTTTGTTGCGTGTTGAGTAAATAGAAGATAAACTGTTGCACCTTTATTAAACAAAATCTTACGGATTTTGAACAAACAAAAATTAGAATTGGAAAACAAACTATATAAAAATATAAATTTTTTTGTTGTTAGTTTTTTATAGTTTGTTACCAATTCTTATTTTTGTTTTTTCAAAATCCGTAAGATTTTGTTTAATAAAGACAACAGTTTATCTTCTATTTACTCAACCCGTATAATTTCTTCAAACAATATCTAACATTAGCCATTATAAAAAATGTATTTGTTCCTTATCATTTGCGTTTCGTACAGTTCGGTTGTAGTTTTGGCACGTTGCTTTTTAAAGCTGCTGTCGACTTTTAGTATTCAAGCATAGATAGAAGTGAATGTCAAGAAAAAAATCCTTACTTTGGGCAGAACTGCAGTAAATTTCTGTAAAATTCTCGGGAAATTCTTCGGCGCATACTGGGCATCCAAGTGGAACGCCTGATTGAAAAGAAACCCATTTCGCTTGTAAGAAAAAAGATTTATACATTTCTTTTTTAACGTAGAATTGTCCTTCCTATACAGAAATATTTTTGCCTTACTATGTATATTAGCATGTGTTTTAAATGGCTCCCTTTAGGCTCTTTTCATGTTTGTTATTTTTATATTGAACACATAGATGCAAATTAAAAGAAAAACGAATATCTTAGAATATTCTCTTTTCATTGGACAATCCTACTACTTCCGAGCGTTACACATAATAAAAAATGAACATAAAAATTAATGTAATGGCATTTTTGAAAAATGCGTATATAACCGCTTCCCGCACATTTTATCTTTGGATACGTAGTTCTTAAGAGGTGAGTATTTCCGAAGAAGCCGAATCATTCAGTTAGTGATAAATTCAATGTTAATTTTTTAACAATAATGTAAGTTTTAAGCAATCTTAAAAAAAAAATCATATTACGAACATAGTTTGAAAACTAATCTAAACAGTAGCTTGAAAATCTTTAGAAAAAATTTAATTTTTGTATAAAAGAAATTCTATTATTTTCTATCAGAAAGAATTATTTTCTAACCAACTTTAATTCTTTTTTCTAACAACAATAATTATTTTTCACCAGCTTAGCGCATCATCCAATATCGAAAAGCGCACCAAGGAAATAGTTACCAATTCGACTTGTATTTTTTTTATGTATGATCGCGCAAGAATTCTGTTCAAATTCAGATATTTTTATATTTTTTTTTATTTTTAATAGGGGATGTTTCACTTGGGCAACTTTTGTAAAAAATATTTGGTTATCCGGCATATAACTATCCGGAATTCTCAGTTAACCGAACCGTTTGAAAAAAAAAATATTGTTCGATTTCTAAAAAATTTTTTTGTTGGATACAGAAAATTCGACTTTGCCAAAAAATGCACACAAAAAAATCGTTGTATTCATAACGATATCGTTCATGCTAAATGAAACACTTTTTTCTTATAACTTGTTTGTTGGTGGCTGTCACTGACCTTTACAGTACACAAACTGGACTGCGCATGACCAGCTTTCGGATAACGGTTTACTGCGAAAATTGTAATCCGCCATTACAAACCGTCCAGGCTTAGGATTTTTATGCTATGACGTGTTGCCGGTTTGAAGTAATAAAATTTAAAATTGAACTTAATTTCTCAAAATATAAATAATAGTTACATCCATACAGGTTAAATTTTGTTCTGCGAATTATTCACCCTAATAATCCTTGAAAAGGTTGAAACCAGCCAACTAACACTCTTAAAAGGGTTTCTAGGGCTAGGGCAACTAATGGTCCCGTTCAAATGGTGTAACCGGCAAACAAATTCAATGCGTAGGTCTGCGAACGGCGGAAGTTGCAAGTCTACTCTAGTCCTTCGCCTTTGAGCCATAGCTGCCCTTAGCATTCCAAACACCCTGTGTTTCATTTGTGTGTGTCGGATATAACACAGGAACTCAAATACTAGAGAACTTGCGTGATTAAGGATACTGATACAACATGAAAATACGAAATTATAAATATATACAGTCAGAACATGTTTCGCGAAACGCCATCTCCCTTCAACGGCGGAAGTAAGAAACAGTCTGCGTACAAGAATGAAAATAAATCGAGAAATAAAAGAACAAACAAATTATTTAAATCAGTTGGTGTTAACTATTGTGTGCCAGCAAGCGGGAAAAGTTAGAACGGCGAAAGTCTCATTAACTACAGAATCAATATGGCTAAAAATATGACACGCCTCCGGGGAGTAAAGTTTGACTGCAGTGGTGGGTTCGCAAATTAATAGAGAGAAAAATTAAATTGTAATTATATTCCCGAGTGTTTATTATCATTACCTGTCAGTTCGTGCTCAATATCATCATAGGGTATTGGTGGGAGAACAGTGACTGGCATATTTCCTTCTATTCCGTTGGGAAAATCGAGGTCTTTTTCCCTGTCTACAAAATTCACGAGATGTTCCTCGTCGATCTGAAAGATTCCGGATTCGTCCGCCATTTCTAACTCATTTTCATCCACTCCATCGGGTTCTGGTTTTGAAAAATCAACCGGCAGAATCACTTCCGGCCCAGTTGCATAGCTGGCACTCTTTTCTTCTGTTGTTGCTTCAGCCATCACCGATCCTTCGAAAGCCTCTGTGGCCGTTTCTTTCTCGTCAGATTCCCCAGTCACCTCGCCTTCTCCTGCAAGTCTTTCGGGAGTTGTGCTCGTCGCCACGTCTGTCTCTGACGCCGCACCTTCAGTTGCGATGTCATCTGAAACAGCTGCCACGAGTTCCCGATGTCCTTCAGATGTCTTAGTCGTCGCCACTTCCGACACCTCATCTGCTTCGCTGGTTCCGAGTTGTCGATGGGATTCCCTTGTCTGCAGTCCGGCGCTTGCCGTCGACTGGCCAACAGTCGTTTCCGGTGACTTTTTGCTGACGGTCGTCTCCTGGTAAATGGCAGCCGTCGTGCCAGTCGGCGTTCGCCTGGTGTCAGAAAAGGTCGGCAGTGGCGTGGCACCTTCACCGTCCAGGGGCGGCAACGTGGGCAACCGCTGAAGAGAGGAAGTGGTGCAGACAGAAGAGATTGTGTACTCTTTGGTGATCTCGAGTTCTACGAAACATAAAAATAGTATCGACGAGTTTGAATTCTCACGTTACACAAACATACACACAAAAGATTAAAATTATAAAATAGTATTCTTGTTTGTAATTATTTTTACAGTAGCGATCTTTTAGACTAATTGACTGTGCATGTGAAGCCATTTTTTAAATTATTTAGGCAATATATTATATTCAGTTAAAAAAATAAGGTTTATATCGAGATGGCTAAGAGCACAATCTTATTGTATGTTCCCTTTGTAAATTTTCGGAAAATGCAAAAAGATTTCGTACTTTAGCTGAAGTTTTAAATCTGCACCACTAAATTATTATTTGGAAGGGATATACAATGTTTGTGTAGGAAGAAAGATCTAGACTTTATATTGATAGGAATATCTCATTTGGGCCAAAACAAGGGCATACAATGATTTTTAGGCATCGATATTGATTTTTTTTTAAACGAGTTTCTTTCTCGTAAAGTAAATATTTAAATTCTTATTTTGAATATCCGTGTTGTATATAACGTTTAGTTATTTTCTTTTGTAAATGTAGATGGGTTAGGTGTTTATATGTTTTGTTTTCTCTCTATATATAGCTAAAAATAATTCGTGTAGAAATAGCAATCATGGGTTTATACATTTTAAACCACCCGAGTCCATCTTCTGCGTGCGTTGAAGATACGCGCGCAAATTGAAATCCGCCCAGACATATGGATTTTTACTGTTATGATGTGTTGCCACTTCGGAGTCATAAATTTCAAAATTAAACAGAATTTGCCAACATATTATAAATATTTATATCTATGCAAATGTGATTTTGTATCACCAATTATTTTCTCTGATAATCTTTAAAAAGGTTGAAACCAATCAATAAAAACTTTAAAGGGCTTCTGGGGTAACTAATGTCTGTTTGTGTACAGGCTTGTGCGTTCACCTGGTCGGTAGTAGTCGTAGAGTTTAACCGACGAGGGCTTGATGCCGTCCACCTCCAACTCTCGCTTAATGAAGAACTTGAAGCACTTCTGCACATTGGTGAGCTTTGAAAATAAATGATTTGGCATGAGTCGATGTTTACTCAAAGAATTTACCAACAACAAGAAATATGTGAAAATCTTTTAAAATTACAACGTTATACACACACAGGGTAACCATATAAGTTCAACTGTTTAGAAGCATCTATAGCCAAAACCAATTGTGCGGATTTACACCCAAATTTCATGAGCAGGATATTGAAGTCCATGAGGAGAAGATTTCCATAATAAAATTTTTAGTACCGCAGATCTGCGATAGGGGGAATTTTGGCGCTGTCCGAAAAGAAAACAGGTATAATATATAAAACAAAATGAGATAGCCACACAAAAATTTATTTAGTGATTAAACTCGAAAGAAGCAATCCTTTTAATCAGTTTCTCCAGAAACGCTTAGACTATTATCATATGCTGACTTTTCTTGTGAAATGCTGAAAAAATTACATCCTGTGTTAGTCCATTGCAATTAGACCGAAAAATGGCAAATAGGAGAAAACATTACAATAGTTTTTAAACTTTGGTCAAATACTCTTTTGACCTCCAGGAATTGAAAACCGAAGAGTTCCCCTCCTTCAGGGGGGAGCTTTCCCCCCTAATCCCCCCCCTCGAAATTTCGAAAAAAATTGCATCTCGCTTATAGAACAAGCTATAATTGCAATTTTTTTTTTAAATATAAGTAATTTTTTTTCTATTAATTATTACTTTATATTTAAGCTTGTATCTGGCATAGTTTTCATATAAAAAATATATATCTGTAAAATGTTTCATTTCTTTCTATGGCTATATATCTATTATAGCAAACCAAAAAAGTGTTTTATTAAACTACTAAACTTGAATTGAAAAGTTCAATTTATTTATTTAGTTATTTAATTCATGCAACAGGACATTTCCCTTACACCAATGCTTGCCAATTGTACCTCCGACCTCCAGGATATGAATGTACTTGAAAAGAACATGACAACTGAGGAATTCCGTAAATTTACTCCGGACAGCTTATTTACAATTCATCGTTCAAATAACAATTGGTCTGTAGTTTAGTCAGACATGGTGATTGAGCAAACGATAATGAAAATTTTAAAAAGCTTTGGAGGCGTTACACATGGAAGAGGTTTTCCTTGGGTAACATTCTTAATAGATGCCTTAAAATTGCCAAGTCAAATATGGGTTTTTACGGTTTTTACCAACTTTTTTTAATCTGTTAATGTACCTGTTTTTTCCGATTGGATGGGTTTGGTTTAGTTAATTAACATCGCTCCAGAGATGCACATTGGGCTATTGGCGAAGGTTCGGGGTCTATCTCGAAGCAAAGGCTCGGGAATAATACCTCGCATTTTTGAACCATCCCAATTTGTTGGGGAAAATTAGTTTTAGATGGGAAATTGCCAACCCGACCATAAGTAACATTTATTAAAATATTGCATTTTTTTACAAATATTTCTCCAATACTCTGTTGACTTGTCAAAATCACAATCCTAGTTGGCGAACTTGCGAAATATGTGACTTTTTTTTTAAGTGAAACTCCTTAATTTCAATTTTTAAAAAAAAGTTTTACAAGTTTGCCAACTAGGTTTGTGATTTTGCCAAATCCTCAGGAATTTACCAACATTTAGGGGGTAGACCTTAGGAGGGACCTGACTGGCATTATACAATTTGGCTCTCGCAAGCTGAAAAAAGCTGACGTGGCTAAAAGCAACGTTTTCGTCAACCAGCTCAGTAATAGTCGGGAAAAGACGGTATTGAAGTAGGTACAATGCATCTTTTCCAGAGGATACTGTACATTTACCTGACGAACTACAAGATTTCGTATTCGAGCTTGCAACTGTACTCATGGCTTTATTTGATAGCAGCACCATTATGAGAAAGACAAAGAAATTAGCGTTTTATAATGCTATAATACTGTTACAGAGCGACTACTTGGTAGCTCTGACAACCTGTACTTTGTCCTTCATGGAGGCTCACTTATTCATCTCGTGTCATGGCCAAAGCAAGAGACTCTTAGTGATGTGATGTTTATACTACCTACACACCTTACATCAAGAAATATTACGCGATCAAGTAACTGTTGTGTTTGACGGATACACCGATAGTAGTATCAGAACTAAGGTTATAGAAAAAGCCAAAAGCGCTTGATGAAGCGTACGTAAAAATAAATAAATTTTAATTAGTACGGTTCTCGTTGACTCACACAGACAATTTCTAAGCAATCTTGTCAATAATGAGTGTTTCATTTTGTAACTCACTAGCCACTTGGTGAACTTAGGAATTGTATAGCAACAAATGATGCTGATGTATATATTGTGAGTATCGCAATAGACACACGAGAAGAATAAAAAGCAAGTTATTGTAGTTAGCCAATATGTTGACTCCTTTTACTACATACACAGTGGACGTCTTCATGCTGAAAGAGAGTAAAGGTAACGCAAAGATAGGTTCTACAACTCTAAAAATCTGAAGAACTCTAATTTTGTCGCCTATTGCAAAAAACCCATTCTTTCCTTCTTGTGATTAGTAGTACTGACATAACCTCAGGATTTTATGAAAATTTAAAAACTGAAGGAAGTATAGTTGTTCAACCACAGTAAATACATGCAAGATATCCCTGAGATCTGCAATAACCTTAATTCTACTTGTGATGACATTGAAAGAGCAGGGGAGAGGTTCGTCATCGCATCGTATAACAATATAAATAAAGAAGAAAACAATTTGAATACGATTATGTATGACTGTTTTTAATAAACTAGTAGGACAAGTGAGTGTTGTTGGTGTCCTCTCCAAATTCCCTCCAAACACAGAAGCTGCACATCAACACTCCCGTAGCATATTTCACCAAGTGCAAACACGGCAAGGAGATTGTTTGAACTCATCGGGCTGGGGATGGAAGTTAGTGAACAAATTATTGACACACATATCAGCTGCTAAAGGACCAGCTCCAGCTAAAATAGTGTGCCTAATTACTTGTGCATGTAATAAAGGTTACAGAAAGAAATGCAAGTATGTAAAAGTTAACCATCGTTGCACTGTTATGTGCAAAAACTGCCGAGGCCCAAGTTGAAGTAATACCGAAGCAATAGACATCGTCGATGAAATAGATAATGATAGTAAAGCAAGAACTATTACATTATTCTGCATTATCTAGGAAGAAATAATTTTAATGTAATTATTGTAAAATAAAATAATTTGTATTGAAATGTAACCTAATATGTATCCACAATTCTGATACTTTTTCATTCTTTATTAATGACTATGTCCTAATCTATTTTCAGTTTAAAGGAGGTTATGTGTTGTTTTATGTTTAATAAAGTTTGGATTTTAAATTGCGTTGCATGCTTTCTCTTCCAAAATTAAATGCCCAAACACAGGCTTGGCCATATAGGTTATTAAGAGCAGCTCTGATAAAAAAATGTATAAAACTATATAGTATATCAAATGTTTAACAAAATATTATTTTTTCTTTTTACATTTCATGTTTGGTAGTTTATTAAAACATTTATTTGGTTCACTCTAATAAAAAACATTATCATAAAAAAAATTTATAAAGACCAGGTATATTATTGTAATATATTTTTTTACAGGAAAACTATGCCAGGTACAAGCCTAAATCTAAAAAAATAATTTATAAAAAACTTAAATACCTATATTTAAAACAACAAATGTCATTATAACTTGTTTTATAAGCGAGATATAATTTTTTTTCGAAATATCGATGGGGGGGGGTTAAGGGGAAAAGCTCCCCCCTCAACGAGGGGAACTCTTCGGTTCTCAATTCCTGGAGGTAAAACGAGTATTTGACCAAAGTTTAAAAACTATTGTAATTTTTTCTCCTATTTTACCTAATTGCAATGGACTATGTGCGTTCTGTTTCTAATTAATAAAGCAAAATTTCCTTTCAGTTTAATCACTAAATTAATGTCTATCACCTTTTTTATAATATATTTCGCATGTTTCTAATCGGACAGCGCCAAAATTCCCCCCGTGGTAATATTTTTTTTATGCTTTTAATATTCTTAAAATGAAATTTACACTAAATTTCATTTTAAGATAATCCGTTCATTAGTTTACTACAGATGACTCTTAAAAGGGAAACTCTTTTGATGGCCACTCTGTATATTGGCAGTAAAATGAGTAATTTAATAAATAAAATTGCTGAGGTACTTAATTACTTCAAGACAACAAGACGCAATAAAAAAAATATATATATAACGAATTGATAACCTTTCGACTTGGCGTGCGTTGGCGGTTTTAATTTAAAGTTTCTGGTGGTTTTATTTTGGAGTTTTGATTGGCGCGCTGGTCAATCGGTTAAAAAAAGATATACAACATCATGCAATTTTTCTATTTCCACAAGTATTAAAATATGCCAAGCATATATTTTCCTTATACAGAACGTCGTTCGCCATCGCCTTCCGTTTTTAATTTCTACGCGTAGAAACCGTATTTTTTGCAGCGATTAGCCCCGATTCATTCGAGATGGGCTTCAGTTTATGTATCGATTCATTCTTTAATCAATGGCCATAAAAAAATACCGCAGCGAGATGCCTTATTAAATAAATAAAATTAGATAATTAAATAAACAAAATCTTGTTTTACATGCTGTCTCTTATTACCCTATTTCTCTCTACCGGTTATTTCAAATTGGCGAATACTTTTTTATTTATCATTCCTTAAATAAAATCTTATTGAAATGTGTCGTGCAATGCAATTCTGATAAACGAGATCGATCGATTACAAATCACAACAAATGACCAGCATAACACATTAAGTGAGGAATAACGTACCATTTAAAAACAAAAAATTTAAATAGAAAGCATCTTTTACCTCGTTAAAGTAGAGATTCACTTGATTTCCGTCTACTTCGTGTCGCATTAGTTGAATTTTCGAATCTGACTGCAACTGCAAAGGAGACATAGTTGCATTTTAATAAAGGGACTCAAACTTTGAAATCGGAAACTGCGCGCAACGTTCCGTTGTTGAGGTTGCGGAATTAACAAATACAAACTAATTATTATTATTATTATTATTTTTTTTTGGGGGGGGGGGGGTATATATATAAATTCTTCATTTCGTCGACTGCCGTTAAACGTCATGTGTAAATTCCGTTTGAAAATCTTATTTTGATACCTTGGCGAGATAAATGCCGCCAATGTAAAGAAGTAACCTTGTGGTGTTTTATTCTGGTGTAATGTATTTTTTTTTTATAAGAATAGATTTCGTCTCGTCGCCTTCTGATAATAAAAAAGGGAATTTTTTGGCCCACCAAACAGCTGGTTCACTCTTGGAGCAGTTGCTTGGGGTATTCCCACCGAGCAAGAGCCGAATTTACAGTTACTGGGCCAATAGGCTAAATATGTGGTGCGAGGCCCCAAATACTGTGTGATCATTTTTGAGTTTTAATAAAATTGGGATGCACTGTTTTTTTTTTTTTTTTGTAAGTTTCCAATACTTTTTGAACAATTCAACATTTTCAAGGAATTTTAATGTGCAATGGAATTTTAGAATTTATGAAAATTACAATGAAATATTGCACTCGTCTCTGTATTACTCTAAAAATCGCCATGTACAGAAAAACGATGTAGAATAAAAACAACTGATTTCCAAAAAGAGTAACACAATGCCATTGTAAATTATCACAAATTATACAAAACTCTATTTTAAATTGTTAAAAACTTTATTAAATTTTTTCTATTATTGTTTACGGAGCCCCCTAGTATTTTAAAAGAACATAAGTGTTATGTTATATTTGCATTGTACAAATCCATTAAGAAAAATAGAATTTTTCTGCATCATAAAAATGTTGTAGAATACTATTTTCATTAGGATTTAGTTTGATTTATTAGTTATTTAGAAACTTGTTTGGTGCTTGTAATTTTTATTATCTAAAGTTTTTTTTTTTCGAACAGGTCGTTGGTATAATTTTGAAGTGTTGAGACATCCATTTTTTCACTAATGCCTCTAGGCTGCAGCCTATGCCTAAATCCGGCCCTGCACCGAGCAGTCAGTTTTGTCATCGTTAATCGTTTTGGGATTCTCGTATAATAATAATTATGTCCAATAAATTTAAGCTAAATTAAAATTTTCAAACATTTAACAAAAAAAAAAAAACTTGCTCTATTTTGCAAATAATAAAAAAAAATCGCATATATTATAATTTTATATATACGGTTAAACAATGTATTTTACTTAGTATTTGTATCATAACTTACATGGTTGCCAACGTTGGCTTAGTAATCTATTTGGCTACAATATATCGGCGTGAAAGAACAGATAATGTTTGCAGCTGAATTTACCTATCGATTTAGAAAAACAATAAAATTTGCGCTGGAAATTCCGTATACCGATTTATTGAGAATATATAAGATACAATAAAAAATTAGTAGTACAGTATAAAAACAAGTAAAGCAAAAATAGTTTTATGTTTAAATGTACACAAAAAAAAAAAATAACAAATATTGAAAAATGTCGACCAACATTTAAATATAAATTGAATTTTTTGTTTTAAAATATAAAATTAAATGTTACAACAATTATAGTTTTAAGTCTACTTTGCTCTTATTTGAATCTTAAGAAGCCGTTTATTTATTACGCCTCACACACATGGAGAAGGACTTCCATCATGCGCGACTGTAGTGTGATACGAGGGAAAAGGGTCTGGGTGATTGCGTGACGTAGCCAAAGTGAATTTGTATAATAAAATTATTTAAACATTCCTTTCACAAACTTTGAGATAAGAAACTTTTTATAGAAATCACTATATCTTTCTAATGGGATGAGATGTTTGTAAAATACAGAGAATGAAAGTTTCAATTGCTGTTTTTTAGCTACATAAATTAAAAGTGAAGGGGGGGGGGGGTACAAAAGGGTGAAAAATATTATGTCATAATAAAAGAACACCCCTAACAATGCAATCATTTTTATTTGATTATTAATGTAATAAAGATTTTAATTTCGGAAATATGTATTCATTGATTTGTTCCAGATTATTTTTTGTCCTGCCCATAGGATTTTTTTCTTTAATTAAAACTGGCTTCGGCTCCATTTGAAACTATATGCAGCAGTCTTCGCCACTGATTAGCAATAGACTTTTAGTACGGTTGTGGAAATCATCTATATATAAATATTCATGGATTAATTGACAGAGCAACAATATCTCAATAAAACTCTCGAAAAATATTGCCTCGTCTATTCGTACCATGGTCATATGACGATACAACTCCTGAGCTGGGACCAGACGCAACCTCTCAATAGGCGTCAAGATATTGATTGGTTAGTGTTCTATGGCGTGGCGCTCTTTGTCAGTTACGAAACTTGAAATCGGGACATTGGACAACAATCATATTTAACGTGCACCAGTCTCTTGTACACGTCGGTAAAAATTGTGGATATTTTTAGACGGCTTTTATTTAGGAACGAAAATGACAACCGTCCGATCACGTTATTGCTACAACTTGTGAAGTCCGAGTAGATATCCGAACTCGCAATCCTCCGATTACTAGCCGGATTATTTGCTACCGGGCCATCGAGCTGAATTTCGTCCCTGCGCGAGTCAAATAAGTTCCTCTTACTTCGTCGAGGCTCCGTTCGTCAGGAATGAAACCAGACGCCATTTTCACCGACACAACGATCATGTTCGACGTCCGATCAGGGATTCGGTATCTGCAAAAGGAGAGAACTTTTTCAGATCTCTTGTATTCGGCTTGAAACTTCACCTAATGTACACTTAAGCGTATACAGCAAGATTTTTGTCTGACTGTCTTAAAGCTATTACCTAGAGCTAGAGAGGTGGAGTTGGCATTCGGGGCGATGACCATAGTAAAGTCACCCCTCGTCATTAGTCAGTGTATTTGTTCCGAGTTGTTTGACCGTCTCTGTTGAAAAGGGTTCCGATCACCGCTGGTGTTCGGCGGAGCAAGATGTTTGTAAAAAAAAGGGGGTGGGGGTCAATTGGTGTTACCCTGTTGATAAACTGTCATCAAACTTCATATCTGTATAAGTACATGTAATTACTTCCGTCTTACTTAACATGCATCACTATCGACTCCATTTATTATAATATAATTATTGATAAATTTGTAGGATGAGACCCAGTGGTTTCCTGAGATTTGTATGGATTCATTTGGAAATTTAATATTACAATTAAGTTATGGTTTACTGGAATTGAGGGGAGAAGATGGGGGGGGGGGTTGAATGCCCTGATTAGACCACGAAAGAAGTGGCCCCGGCTGTATTCGAAGTCCCTGGTTTTGAGCAGTCAACATCATTTAGGCTAGCCTCTCACTGGCAACTATCGGACATGCAGCTAAACTATTTAGTGGCCCCAACTGGAAAACTCAAATTGCATCCGCTCTCTCAGCAACTTTTAATTGCACAAAATATCCTGTCGGTCGCTACCGCACTACAGCTTTTGCAAATAGTCGACAACATGCTGATTTTGTATGGATTGGAGTAATACGAGTTAGGCGATTGCACAATCTGAGACCTAGGGGCCCCCGAGTTGGATACAATTAAATAATCATAGTCAGTTGGCATGAGATTTTTTTAATTGCCCAGTTGTTTAAAAATTGAAGAGTGCATTGGTTGCTAGTGAGCGATTAGCACCTTATGAAAAATAAATTTTGGAGTGAAGTTCAATATGAAGTTCTTACCTCATGCAGATGCCTATTGTCGGGAGGTTGCAGTTGGAGCTCCCCAGCCGCTGGACATCGACGTTGAGGTCGAAGGCTTCGCTGGCTGGGCTCCGGGAAACGTGGTAATGGAGAGAGAACTGTAAGGCATCGGTTCGTTAAATAACAAATAGTTCAAGCCGCAGAGAGCAAGATTGCATTGCCTTCTCTCCCTCCCAAATAGACTATGCATTTATTTTTAGAGTTTGAAATTGAACTTTTGACATGCACTAAATTCCTTACCCCATATCGGTAATGATTTGAACTACGCTATCTATAATAATAAAAGAAAGCTGTACGCATGTGGATCGTAAAACACCTACTTTCTCTGTGTTTGAAAGACTGAAAAATTATATATAAGCACTATTAGCACCTCAAAATGTGTACCAGAGACTCGGATTTTTAAAATTTTATTTAGTTTTTTCAATAAATTTATAACGGTTTTAAAAGCCATTTTTAAAATATTATATAGAAAAATACATCAATATTGTTGAAAAGTTGTAAAATATTGCTCATAACAAAATACTTTAAATAACCAAATAATATATGTTTATTTCTTTAAATATTTGAAACAAATATTTCTTTAATATAATAATAATAAGGTTTCAGCTACCAAAATAGAAATAACATGTATCTACGACATATTTTTAAGTTATAATTATTTATATACCTAAGAGGGTAATATTTAAATATTATAATATTTAATTAAACTACAGAGGTGAAAATCTATAACAATGTATGCATTTCTTGACTTCGGTTTCGAAAATAATTATTTTATTAATAATTCTTCTCCAAACTAAGTATTTCTATAGTGAGTCGTTTTATTTTATCCCGTACGAAAAATGTGTATTTAGACTAGTTATTAATAATATATCAAAACATATGAACAAATAATGAATATTCCTAGTACTTTGTAATTTTTTGTTAATTGAACACTATGAGTGTGGTGTATTTTAAAAAAAATAAAAATTGCAATCCAAATTTTCTTTTAAAGTTAGAAAACTTTGTTATGGATGATAATTATTTATATAATGTGGACAGAGTTTATTCTAGAAATAAAAAGAGATAGGGCAATACTGAAGAAAAAGGCTACTTTAAAGTGCGTAAAAGAATACCTATTTTAAACTCAAGAATCGAGTGCAATGGGTTGGGTTAATAAAATTTGTTGATACCTTAATTGATGTCATACTTTTGAATGGAGTTGCATAAAGAACGAAAGAATAGCGTTTTTGCATATTCAAGAACGGACACTTCACGTTAAATTTGAAGAACAGGGAATAAAAGAACAGGTCGTTATTTTGGCGAGAGTCACCACAAAGGGTTAATAAAGTATGTTGATATCCAAGTGATGTCGTACTTTTAGATAAAGATCGAAAGAGCGTATTTTATGTTCAAGAACATGCGTTCACTTTGAAGAACAGGTCGTTATTTTGGTGACTGGAAATCTTCACTCGAGTTCAGATGGTTAATGGTATTAAAAGGCAAGTGCATCTTTCACCTGAACCAGGGCGCACCCTTCCCCCACGGCCTGCAGGTCGAGCACGGCGGGCAGCGTGGGCACGGTCGCCGTCTGGGTCACCAGTCTGTTGGTCTCCTCCAGCTTGAAGCCCTCCACCGCCATGTCGCCTCCCTCCACCGCCAGGCCCATGTCCACGGGGGAGGCCGACTGCAGAGAGGAGTACCGAGCCAATGCTTGCAGCGCCACCACGGTGTCCTGGAGAGAAGCATGCCACGAAAAGATATGATAAGTATAAAATGTATATATTTGTTTTTATCTCTTGTTCAAAATTTTGTAAATTTTTTATAGAATCTCATTGCAACTCTTATTATTCTTCGCTTGGCTCGTTATTCTCCACACCACGCAGCGTATTTTTAAATTACCCCCTTTAACAAATGAAATAAAAGAAATTATAATTTTCCAAAAAGTGGAAAAGTGACACTCCATTCCAAAAACAAAATTGAAGAAAATGATCGCTAAGTCCGGTGAACAAACATGCCAGTTAATTTATTACCAGAAAACCGAAAATTTATTGTATTTGATTCCAAATATATACATTGTTTTGTTTGAAATTTCGGCAAAGGGCTTTTAACATGGTCCAGATTTTTTTTGGCATGGATTACGGAGATATATTAAGAAATTTGAATATGTATACTCTGGAAGAGATAATGGTTAGAGGATGCTTGATTCAACTGTTCAAATTTATTAAACAAGGAGGTGGAGGGTTTTGATTTTAATATGGAGTGAAGGGCATGGGTTTAAATTATACAAATTACATTTTAACGAGTAGGGAGAAAGCACTAATTCTATAACAGGTTAATAGACAAAGTGAACAACTTGCCAGTGTATATTGTTAATTGTACAGGAGTAATGGATTTTAAGAAGAAGTTAGATATACATTTGGGGAATAGTTGGGATATACCAGCTGGATTAACCTTGTTGGGCCTTGAGCCTCTGTTGTTGGTAGACAATATTTGTATACACCCGTCAAACATAAATATTTTTTGAAATCGGAGAAAATTTAATAGTCTAATGAGTCAACAGCTCTTTCTTTCTCACCTGCGTGGAAACGAATCCTCCGTTTGCGTTTCGCTGCTGGGCGATCCACCGAATCACCGACAGGACGTCAGCGCTGGCGCTCCTGCCAGCCTGTGCCATTCGGGCCAGCACGTAGTAGCCGGCAGTCTCCACTCCCACGGATAGACCGCTCCCAGACTCACGAAGGCCGGAATCGACCCAGTACTTTTGTGAACCTGTCGTCCAGAAAAAAAATTTCATATCAAACAAAAATCTTATAAAGAATGCCCATAAAACAACTTTTGCTCTTTAGAGATATCTATGGATAACACTAATGAACAGAACGACACTAAATTGTATAGGAAAAAATATCAATGGAAAAAAAATTAGTTCCAAACGTCGCCAATACTAGAAATTTTGGTACCTAGCCTCGGAACCAAAAACAGGTGCATGATAACAATAAACTCAGATAAAAGGATTTTGCAAATTTCTGTGGCCTAAGTGATAGTCGCGTCACTCAATGTAGCTGGATATATGTGGCTCGTTATAATATAATAAACTGCGACAGACACAGTAAAGAACTTGGTGACCGAAATGGCAGAAGTGAATTCATTGTAAACCGAGTGCCTTGCACCACATATACCATTTTAAAGGACTGATCTTTCTTCAGCATAACAAAGGATATCCGATGTGCGACATGCCCTAGAACTGAGTGAAGCGAGTCGGATGGATCGTTCACAACTGCTCGTTTTATACCATCTTTCACGGTACTCAAGTTGGAAAAGTCCCCGACAAACAAAGGATATGAAAAACCCTCGGTTTAACTTTATAAGCTAGTATGTATAACTTTATGATATATTTGTCAGTTGGGCATGTATTGGATATAAAAAAAAATGTCAAAAAGTCACTGGGGTAGATTCGGGTACGAAAAGGCGAATATTTGATACTTCCGACAGCGCCGAAATTTCTACCATAAACGATTTTAGAAACTCCTTAGATTTTGGATCTGCCTTATTGAAAATCAGGCCGTGCCCACATACCTTTAACAATCGCCATGGCTTCTAGTTGGCGAAAATACTTCTCCGCCATGACGGGTTCCTTGGCGAGCACAGCGGCGTAGGCGAATAGTGCCAGGGTGTAGGCGGAGGATTCCCCCTCCGCCCTCAAGCACGCGAGGGCGCCGCGGACTGAGGGCTGCTCGGGGCGTTGCGACCCGCTCTCCAGCAGGGAGATGAGCACGTAGGCGGCGAGGGGCGCAAGAGAGGAGGGATCGTCCGCGCCGTCCAGACCGCCCTGTCAAAATAAGACATGTTACAGTGTGTGCCAAAAATAGCTTTGTCTGTTCGGAAGCATCTGTTGCTAAAAACAATGAAAGGAATGATACCAAATTTTATATTGAGAATAATTTGTTTTTAAATTATTTCATTTCTACTATTTTCATTGCCGTTTCGAATTTACTATTTATTAAAAATAGTCTGTTTTAAAATATCACACATTTCTCTTTTACTACGTCCAAAGTTCAAATAATTTCCATGTTGTTAAAGAATTTCCATAAATGCTATTATTACAGAAAAATAACCACCTATTTTAATTTTGAGTAATTTTTTATTTCTGGATCAACGTATTAAAAACTCGATATTAAACTATTTTTTATTAAAACTTGTTTCCTAAATTTTGATTTCGTTGTACTATTACTATTGCATTGAAAAATACCTGTCATATAAATATTTAGTAAGTTTCAACAGCAAATTAAAGCCAAAACGTACTTTATCCAAAGAATAAAAACATTTATTTATACTTGAAGATATATACATAATAATTTTCTTAAATTTATTTCTCTTATTCTTAAATTTTCTTGTTAAGAAATTCATTTTGACTAGATTCATAATTTTTTTTAACTAGAGCTGTATGCGATTTTCCAGTTCCAATGTCAGATCTGATATTCCAGCAAGATTATACAGGTGGAACCCCACATCCACGTTGGGGCAGAATTTTAAATAGTTCTTAAACATAATTGTTTCGACAGATGGTGAAAACAAGTTGGACCAATTCAATTATGTAATAATAAAAAGCTTTGTGCAAATTAACTTTATTAAATTCATTATTAATTTTTTTTAGGTGAATTGTAAAAAGAAAATTCGCCATGTTTTTTTTCTCAAAAGTTATGGGTTAGGTAAACCATGACAATAATTTATGCACACCCTGTATTTTTGTCGAAAAAAATAAATTTTATCTCTAAAATGGTAAAATAATACTTAAATTATCGTAAAATGTATTTGTGTTACTTTCATGGCCTTGTTGAGCATAAACCCGGACGGCTCGAAGCAGCCGTTCTCGAACTGCTTGGACAGGATCCACTGCGTGCTCAGGCCGAGGTCGTGCTCGTCCACGGCCATGTGCCTCCGCGCCTGCCCGAACGACCGCAGCACGAAAGCAGTCAGCCACAAGCTTCCCCCGTCATGGTCCCGGGCGCCGAACGCGCTGTACGACCCGTCCGGATGCCGGTACCTGAGCTCCCGCTGGTAACCTGCGGGACAAAAAGAGGGAAATAATGTCACGTTAGAGCTACACAAGAAGTGTTGAGAAGGGTGGTTAATTAGAAACACCTTTCTATTTCAAACTTGGGGTTTCTCCCAAAACTACTTTATTTATTATTTACTACTTTTCTTTTTAAAACTACTTAAAAATAACTAAAAATTAATTTTTTATAAAAGAAATCCGACATTTTTCTTACTATTTTGTTTGGAAACTTTCTTAATATATTATTTTACAACTTTATTACCCATAATTGTTTTTCGCATGTGTTAAGCTATACATTGTTACCTTTAGAGTGCTGCTACCAGTTGTTCTAGGGACAGTAGAATTCGCAACCAAAAAAAGATGACTTTTTTTAGAGCAACAATGATTGTTCTAGATCTCCAGAATGGGTACTGGTACTTCTCTGAATCCCTTCAGATAAATTACTGCATAGAAAAACCACCTGAAATCAATGCTCTACTGGCAGGTCACACTGAGGCATATACTTATCGACTTTGTGAAAATGAAAGCACAGACCTATCTCCTCAACAACAAAAGGAACTGAATTCCGCCTGATGGAGGGATGTTTCCAACTAAGAGGAGAGTTGGAAACATCCCTTTTATTGAGCACAGAATCGACACCGCCAATCACCTTCCAGTAGTTCCAGTAGAGTTGCCACCCTGCAGGATGAACACTGCCAGGAAAGAAATCTTGAAGATCAAAATCGACAAGCTTTTGGAAGAAGGAATAATTGAGAAATGCGAATCTCCCTACTCTTCCGCACCGGTTCTCATATTACTATTTTCCAAAATTTTGTTTTAAAACAGAAAAAGTAGCGATTATTCTGATGCTTGATTTTTCATCAATAAAGGTATACTTATTATTTTTTATTTAACTATTTTATTTTACAATTGTTTCTTATATAGAATAACTATATATAACTTTACTTCCTAATACAATCTCTAAATTATGCTTTATTTATAAAGAGAAGACAGTTTAATAAAAATAAGCATAAAATTTACTACTTCTTATGATATTCTATTTTACGAACTTTCGATTTTACGAACCATTTGGTTGTTCCCTACGAGTTCGTAAAAACGAGCGTCTACTGTAGTACCAAATGGAAAAATACGAGTCTGTATAGACTACCGGAAACTGAATTTGCTGACAGTTGCGGATTCCTATCCACTTACACGAGTGGATGACCTGCTACACGAAGCAAAATCTAACCCCTAGAGAATCAATTTCAGAACAGCTCAATTCTTAAGGATAACTTTGAACACATTAAAACAAAACGCACATTACCAAGAATTATCGTATATAATGTGGACTCGGTCGTCGAGAATCCCGACACTTCATCATAGATCACCTCAACCAAACACAACGCTTCTTCCCTGCCCTCTCTCGCAAGTACGGTCGCTTCCTCCTACCCACCGGACCCACTCAGTGGGGAACGCGACACCCTCTTCAACAGCTGATGGTTTGTTTATAACCACCCTACACGTATGCTATCATCAACAGATGCTTCGATTTGCATGCGTGCTTGTTTTGTGCTTATTCTACAACTGCGATGTGCACCTACTTCGTAACATGCTTTTCATTAATAGAGTAGATTTTCATTCAACAAAAGTGAATTTTCAATATCTCATTGGAATTGAATATAATATAATGGCATACCTTAAAATCTGTAACAATCTATTTCGTGCTTATATTTTGTTAGACAACCACCCTACCAAATGCTATATTTTCCCACATGTGCTATTTATTTGCACTTCAACCATTTCAAGTTCAACAGCAACCTGCAACTCCATTCGAGTCCACTTTTTTTGTTTTGCGGTTTGACATCGAAACCTCTGGCAAGGGAATACTGCAGCGGACTGTAGAGTTCATTTACAATTCTTTCTGTCTTGCTCAAGCAATTCCCAGAAAACATTCCACTACTGCAGTATTTATATCCAGAGCCAATCACATATCTCCCACACATGAGGCCCAAGCCAGGTACGGTCAATTCATATAAACAACATACCAAGAACTCATTCTGGCAGACAAAAAAAACCACACTCGCTTCTCGCGTGCTCCTTATCATAATTGTTATATATTTACCTGTAAAACTTGCATCATTAAATTTTATTTGTTTTCTAATGACATTCATCAACTTATTTATTATCTTTAAACCTACCCTTCTGAATCTAAAATGAATGGAGTCAACAACAGCGTGACCGATAAATCATACACTAGTCGTTGCAAAGGTGACGCGGCCCCCCCGCAAGCTATTTACACATTTATTTGTATCTATTTGTCAAAAACCGTTAAAACAAATTGGTTATACGGCTTTTATGTATTCTTAAATATCGATTAACTGGACTTTTTTTTATTAATTTTCTCCGATTTTAAAATATTTTCATTGTTGGGATAGGATTGTTATAACAATATACATTGTTGAGACAATATAGTCTTGTTTATCCGACATTTAATAAACCATTTTTTAAAATCCCCGAGTACATCATATGTTCTGATCATTTTCAAACTGATGATTTTCGTAAAATTATAATTGCTGGTATAGTTTTTTTTTAAAATTAAAGTCAAATTATAAAGTATAGGCAGTTATCAATTATTTTTTTTTGCTTATACCTCCTAACCTTAGCATCCGCAAAAATATATATATGTATAATTCGCAATTATTTCAATGTTTCCAACCACTGCAACCAACTATGCAAGAAGAGGAAACCCGGGGAATAAGCCTCGGGTGGGTGGGCAGAGCAGTAGAGGGGGATCCGAAGTGCGTCGGGGCGTGGCAAGTGACAGCCACCGGATTGCACTGGATTCAAATTTCAGTCCGTTTAAGGCATCTTCCGTTATCGTTGCATCATAACCCAAACGATCCCCAATGATCCCGTAGTTATATCGTCTGCTACTTAAAACAACAGTCATAAAGAACAAAAGGTTGGTTGAACGAACGTCGCACTAGAACTGCACAGTGGGCTATTGGCGGACAAGAGGAGACGTGAAGTGGTGTAAATAATAAAGGAAACCTTTCTTCATGTTGTCGATGCACTCTGCTCTGATGTCCGGCGTGAGTCGCGAGGTGGCTTCCATGTAATCGAGCACGACGATGTTGGGAGTGAAGAGCACCATGTTCTGTTCCCCGCACCCCACGGGCAGCCGCACCAGCTTCCGCAGGCCCCCGTGTAAGGAAGGTCCCAGCAAATCCCCTGAAAGGATGGAGAGAGACAGAACTATTGCATATTAGTATAAGGATGAACGATATTTGAATACCAGTTAAACATTATCATTACTTCAAATGTACGACAATTAAAAATATTATTTTAATGAAATAACAGTTCTTCAAACGCTTAATAAGAATTCATTTTTCATAACATTTCAAAGTTGAATGATATATATATATATATATATATATATATATATATATATTCAAACGATCTCAATACAAACCACTCTTTCAAATTAAACGAAATATAGAAGCTTTGCGAAATAAAATAATCTTAAGAAATGGAATGAATTTTTTTAAAAAAGAAATTACTTTCTACACATGTTTTGTTGAAAATGCATGCTCATTTTTGAAGAAAATGTCGTCAATTTTGACGAAACAGACGTCTGCTGAATACTCCGATTAAATATTTCGGCAAACTGAGGAAACCATGGAGGAAACGCATTGTCTTTTTTTTTAATTATTTCGTCCACAAAATGAAGACGATTTCTAATAAAAATCGACGACTCGACTCTGACCAGGGATTCTCTCGGTATCAACCGTGCCCGAAAAGCTCGTTTGAATTGTGGCAATACAAGAACCAAAACCACTGGAAAGGAATCGGATTGTTGAACATTTGAAGATTTTTGTTTCGTCGAAAGTCAAGAGATTCAATGAGGAAACGACTGTCAAAATGGACGAAAGTGGCCTTGACGATCGCAGAAAGACCAAAAAGGATGTTATTTGTGAGTGTCCGCTGTCGAAAATTTCACTCGTTCAATTCAGCGGTTGATATTTAAGAAAGAAAACATTCCATTAGAATCCAACTGGAATCTTTTCCTTTTTAATCTAGCTCATTCAACTATGTTAAGTTATTATCAGAATTATACCCAGATCGAGATTCTATTTCGAGACAATTTTGCATTGGTGACGATCGTTATTGTAAAAAATATTGATAGCGTTCTAATTACTCCAATAACATTGGCGTTTATTCAGTGATTTTTTTTCTCTCAATAATTATTTGAATATAATATAATAACGTGGCACACAAATGCTTTTAGATAAAATCGAAAAGTATATCTTTTTTTGTGTTTCAGTTTCCAGTTGTTAAATTTGTATGCCTTTTCACCAACAGAGTGTCCTCCTAGGGCTGCATAGAAAAATCTCCCCCCCCCCCTTAAAATTACCCCACCACTGGACCACTCAGCTGGTCAAGTTTCATAACTTCGACAAAAGTTTTTTCTTCTGCCAGATGAGATTATTTTGGTGAACAGCTATTTTGATAAGAAAAAAATAATTTTTTAAGAGCAAGGTATTTGTAAACTTAATTTTATACTAAGATATTTAAATTTAAAATATTCAAACTTTATTTTAAAATATGCTTGAAACATGTTTTTTGTTTAAAAAAATCTTTGAAATTAAAATAGTATGTGTGTAGGGTTCACTTCATCTACCCGATACTCCCGCTCAGGCGAGAGTGATCACTTTAGCCTGATCGGCAGAGTATCGGCGTAGCAAGCCGAAGTTCCTCGGATCAAAACCGAGCGGTGCCAAGTAGTGCATAATGCATCAGATAATTGCATCGCGCTATAATTGGTGATTTCCGGACTACAGATCAACGCAACCTTCTATCAAACAAACAAACTGCAACACCGGCAAAACTGCAACACCGGCAAAACTGCAACACAATGCAACACCGGAAAAACTGCAACACCGGAAAAACTGCAACACCGGCAAAAATGCAGCACAAGACATCAGCACATCACCTACTGCCCACGTGATAACACTTCACGGGCATCGCAATCAATCGTTCCTCCGTCCGACTCACTGAGAGGGGGGTACTGTAGGGTTCACTTCATCTACCCGATACTCCCGCTCAGGCGAGAGTGATCACTTTAGCCTGATCGGCAGAGTATCGGCGTAGCAAGCCGAAGTTCCTCGGATCAAAACCGAGCGGTGCCAAGTAGTGCATAATGCATCAGATAATTGCATCGCGCTACATGTGGTTTTATATAATTTATCTAAAACATCTTCAAGAATATGGTGACAAAATGTGCCCCCAAACCCAATGCAGTCATAAACAAAGGATTTAAGCTAATTGAACAATGTTGTAGCATATTTATATGACAAAATATAACAAAAAGCATAAAATTAAATGTTATTCGTACAAAATTATCTAGAAATGGGCAGGATAATTGTGATAAAAATCGAGAGTTATAGTAGGTAAATATCGACTAACCAACTATCATTATTACAACTTGAAACATACACTGTTAAAAATAGAAAAATAAGAATGGAGAATGCTGTCCACTGTTTCATTAGCAAGTGTTTTTTTTGCGGAATAAGAATGATGTCAATGGATATTTTCTACTCGCCTGTCACGGAGACGTACGCTCGACCGGAATCCTCCACCACATCTTCCGGTAGCAGTAAATCCACTTCTGCTGCATAAGACCCGTTAGTGCCTGTAAAAAAGAAAGAACTTATAAAGTTTTCGCTCGTACGAAACACTCTTTTGAAATATCCGATTCAACAGAGCACCCTGAAACTTTGGATTATCGATTCTGCGTCTACCAAACCAAACCAGTTTGTTTACTGTGTTTTTGTTTTGATAGCGGGGTATTTATTGTACCATTCAGTTTACGTCGCGCTACCCCACAACACAACCCTTCGAGCATGGATCCTTCATAGTAGAGAAAACATAACGTTATCATCTCGCTAACATCAAAGTGAGGCCAACATGTATGGCCTCAGACACGTGGTTAATGACGTCATTCCATTCATAAATTTTCACTGTTACACATTTCCCAATTCATCAGCCAATCGCTAGTATTTTTTAATTCATAATTTTGAAATGAAGTCACACACGTGTTTGAGGTCATTCTGTCTGAAATGTTGGTTTCACGATTTTGACATCATATTCGCTCTAATACAGTCCATTCATGCTCGAAGACACAACCAGAATATATTTGAGATATAACCAGTTCAGAAGGAAAGTCCCCGATCACAGTTAAATGACGAGGGCAACACCTGAGCATCACTCCAGTCTCTAAACTTCCGCACCACGACCCGCTTTGGGTTGATTAGATACATGAACAGATCATCTAGCCTACAATAAAGTTTAACCCTTTGCACTCGAGGGACATGTTTGATAATTGCGTTATTTTTTATTTAAAAGTTACATCCCGTTCCTCTTCTGTTTAAAGGGGTATTCTTCAGCGTGTTCTTTTTACGTTCGGGGGGGATAATCATAAAAATTAAAAAAGTTGTGCTAGAAGCAAAATATTAATCGCAGTATACCAAGCATATATCGAGTGGTGCATGACATGTTGCAAACGTTTAAACAAAAAACAGGGATGTGAGGAATTAAAATGGGAAAAAAGTTTTAGATCACAAACGTATTTGGGGCTTCTGCATGACAAAAAATATTGTTATTAAAGTTTCTGAGAGAATAGCTTCAACTGCAGAAGAATGTGTCTCTTACATTTTGAAGAACAGAGGAAAATATAACGCGTCGTTATTTTGGAGACTTGAAGGCGACGCTCGAGTACATAGAGTGAATAAAATAGGTTGACATCCAAGTGATGTTGTACTTTTAAATGGAGTTAAATAAATAATAAACCAACGATTGAAAGCCGTTTTTTGTGTTCCCGAAAATGATTCAGTGCTCGTCACATTTGAAGAACAAGGAACAAAAGATCGGGTCGTCATTTTGGCGATTTGAGAGTCGCCACTCGAGTCCAAAGGGTTAAGTCCAAACTGAGATAAGTGAGAGATAAGTGAGAGAGAGGAATAATCGTTCTACTCACTCTCGGGGCAGACGAAGTAGTTGAGGACTTCTTCTCTCGGGAAACCTTCTGCCTAGAGAGGCGAAGAGAGGATTCAGTGACATTTGCGATGGGCATTCGAAATCACCACACCTCCTACTCGTTGCGCTATTAGAAATACACGCTATCAGAAATTAGCAAACAGCCACCTTCCCCCAATGTGGGATTAACTGGTTATAAACATGAACAGGTGGTATCTTCACGTTTACTAACGAGGAGAATCATAATCTAACAGGCACGTAGGTATAGATTTTTCATGGGGGTGGTTCATTGACTGAGTAACTTATCCCCCCCCCCCCCATTTTTTTAAACTTATTAATTTTTATTTAAGTAAACAGGAATACGTTGGCATATAAGTATCGAAACAGCTACATTTGTCATTTTTCATGAAATCGTTACCAATATCAGTCATTAACTATTTTTTAAATTAGTAAATATCGTCCTAATTTTAAAATAAATTTAAAAAACAAATTTATATTTTGAGATTTCTTATTTAAAACATATATGGATCCCGTTTTAAAATTTTTCCCCTTCGTCGCCGAAATTCAAATGCTATGTAATGAAATACGATGACGTCATGCTACGCTTAGTTTGAGATAAAAAATAACCTCAAAACATGTTTTTGGAAAATTGTTTTCCGGGATAGGACCCCCGGAAAATACTAGGTTTTCACTCATGCAACTCAACAAGAAGTATTATACTAGAAATTGAAAATTTTCTAGATTTTTAAAGTATTTTTATGATTTTTACAGTAATTCGATTTTTAATTTTTTTTCTTGACTTTCAATGGGAGGAGTTTGAACCCCATCAACCACCCCCTTACCTACGTGCCTGTAACCTAATAAATCTGTTCGAATTCAAAAGAACTCTTCGCTGTTGCTCAACATGCTCGTTGCATTGACTGAAACGAAACAAAGAAAACAGTGCACAGCAATTTCACGGCTTGGCGGAACAGTTCGCGAATACATTTTTTTCCGGTTTTTTTAATATAAAATTAGCAATATGACCCGGTGTTTCTCGTGGTCAATGTGTGAAGAAAGAGCTGTGCGAATTTTTTAGTTAGAGTAGCCAGTCGAATATCGCTCTCTATACCCACTGTGGAAAACACACACTTTATAAATCTAGATTTATTCAATTACTTTGAGTAGTTATTGACTAAACCTATTACTTTTTAATTTTTACGTTCACGACTTTACATGCTATCGCGAGTAAATTGATGTTTTTGTAAAATGTTTTTTTTTGCAATGTAAAATTCCTTAAAAAATAATAAATAATAAACCTTTACTAATATTAGTCTGTAATATGATGTGGATGAAAATAATGCATTCTACAGAAAATAAAAATAAAACCCTTGCTTGAATGCAAAATGGCATTCTTATATTATTTTAAAAGTTGTATATATTTTTTTTGTATAAAATTTAACCCTTCGGTGATAAAAGACGCAAGTATTAAACTTCACATTCATTAATTGTAACACTGGCAATGCAATAACATATCAAAGCTAAAAAATACTCAAATTGAAAATAATTAATCGTATTGGGCGAAGTATTTTAGGTGCCAATTGGCGACCGGAGTCGATGTCCATCTTTGATAACTATTTCTAAGGAAAAATAAATGAAGAATTATTTTATTTTATAACTGCACACCCTGAAATTTCAGAAAATTGTGGTTGGTTTAATTAACGTCGCACTATAGCTTCACAGTGGGCTATTGGCGACGGTTTGGGACCTATCACGAAGAAAAGACCCGGGAACGATGCCTCGTATTTTTGAACCATGGTCAGATGAAGAGGGCAACACCTGAGCTGCCACCCAACGCCTTTAATAGACGTCGGGACTTTGGTTTGGTTTGTTTAATTAACGTCGCACTAGAGTTGCACAGTGGGCTATTGGCGACGGTTCGGGGCCTATCTCGAAGGAAAGACCCAGGAACGATGCCTCGTATTTTTGAACTATGGTCAGATGACGAGGACAACACCTGAGCTGGCACCCAACGCAACGTCAATAGGCGTCAGGACATTAGACGCCGATCAGATTTATCGTGCACCAGTCCCGTATACACGCAAGTATAATTTATTGGATGTTCTGCGTCGGGACTTTAGATCGCGATCAGATTTATTGTGCACTAGTTCCGTATACACGCCGATAATTTTTGTGGATGTTCTGGATGACTTTTCTAGTATTTTGTAGCGAAGTTGGCAACCCTCCGATCGCAATATCACTACTTTTTTACTACTCTTAGTCAAGTTCGTCGCACAGGTTCGAACCGGGAACCCTCGGATTCCCAGCTCACGCCTTAATCCACTCGACCACGGAGGCCTGATACTTGTGTGGAAAACATGCCACAATCACTGTGTAGAATACCGAAAAGCAGCACTCGCGCGTTTTAACCACGCTATGCGAATTTCGATGGCGATCCATATCACTGACTTGCACACAAACTGAACTTCGGCTCGTTTGTCTGGTGGTTACGCAATTTGAACGGCACATATTAGTGACTCCAGAAACTCTTTTAAGATCATTCAAGTTTTTTGGTGCATGGGTTTCAACCTTTTCAGTGGTTATCAGGGGGTTTCAAATATTATCAGTAGAACAAAATCATGGCATTGACATGGATATAACTATTATTTATATTGGGGGGAAAATTTATTCGTTTTTAAAATTTATGACGAAAAAAATCAAATCATAGAATTTGAAAACTTATGACTGGAGTTTCTAATAGCGGATTGCGCCGTGAACCGTTATCCGAAAACTGGCCATGTGCTGTCCAGTGTGTGCGCTCTCCACTCACCTCCACCAGCAGCTGTTTGGTGACGGCGTCTCTTGCGCTCAGCCGCGCAGTGACGCGCCGCTCGCAGGCGTCGTCCTCCTCCAGCGAGAAGCCGTACACCGTCACGTTGACGCGGCCCAACGCTGTCGGCCGCACGCTGAACTGGTGGGATCGGCTCTCTCCCCCGCACACGCATATCGTGTGGGACCGGGACTCGGACAGGGTCTCGAAATCGTCGCTCGGCTCCAGACTCAGCTTGATCTGGGAGGAAGAGAGATGTGCCGAGTTCGGCGGTTACGAAGTGAGGTTGGTGGGTCGGAGCAAGTGGCGGCTGAGTAACGGGCACAGGGGGTGGTGGGAAGGGGGTCGCGGTTCGAATATCGACTTTGAAAATGCAGCGAGCTCGTAGTCGGAGGGCACCCAGATTCCTTCCCGTCACAATTGTCCAGTAACTTCATATTTTTTCTCCGAAATAATTTTATGCCAAGGTTTTTTTTCACCTAGAGCTTTGTTATATCATTGTAAATAATAAGTAACCGAAATTATGTCTTGCGTTTCCCCCCCCCCTTTTTTTTTCGGGGGGGGGGGCTATTTTATGAGTTTCATTTAAACTCATAAAATAGCCCCCCCCGAAAAAAAGGGGGGGGGGGGAAACGCAAGGCATAATTTCGGTTACTTATTATTTAGAGCACAAATATGAGGCTAAAAGTAATTAAACTTCTGATTGTGGTGATATAATTTTTTTGTATTTGTTGGGTAAAATTGAGTTGGTATTTTTAAATAAAAGCTGTGTAAAATGAACAGAAAATACAAAATTAATTTAGTATATTTTTTTATCCTCGTCATTTTTAAACAAAATTTAAGCGTACCCATGCGCAGAAAGCATATATGAAATAAGGGGATCCCGCCGGTCCACTTTTAGTTTTAGCTAGAGGTACGTGGCTGCTATAGATGTCGGTAGGGATCTTATGAGTGAAGGAATGGATCGCTGTCACATCGACGAGATGCCGACCCAGTAATGGTCCTAGGGCAGTGCGAGCGCACCGACCCATTTAATTGGGATCTGCTGGTTAATAAAAAAAACCTACTTATCGAATAACGGTTAATTTTTTAAAACCAAAACACATAATTTCTAGTAATAGACACATTTGTGTCTATATGTCGTTTCATTAATCAGTTAACCGACTGCATAGAAGGTGCTCTGAAATGTAGGGTGTGAGGGCGCAAATAAGGTGATCTCGCATCACCTAGATAAAGTTCTAGGACCGTCACTGCTCCGGCCTTACCACAGTTGAATGCCGAAATAAGCTCACAAGTAAATAACATCGTTAACTTAGACTGAAAACGTCGTATCTAAAAAAAATATGGCATTGCAAGATAAAAAAACATCGTATTTCGATTATTAGTCGGCCAGTAAGAGAATAATGACTTGTGTGCTGCACTCGATAGAAGAAAAAAAAAAATGAACCACGCATTGTGGTTTATACGAATGCGTGGGTTAAAAAATTTTCCCATATCTTGAAAAATGTGTGTTGATATGAGGTTTTTCTGAGCCAACGATGCGGCGGCAAGAGTCGAAGAAGGGGGAAGGCTCACCGGCAGACACTCTGCGAGGTAGTTGAAGACGGAGACGACGACGGGGAGCCCTTCCCCTCTCACCACCGAGTAGGGGAGGCGGAAGGCGAGGAAGAAGGGCTGGAAGGTGGTGATGGCGGACGCCTCCCAAACCCCGAGACCGCTTTTCGGGTGGACGCACACCGCCCCGCCCACCCACCGGGTCACGGTGTGGGGCAGGACACGCCTCAAGGCGGTCTCCCCGCTCGCCCTGCAAAACAGAGATTCGTAAAAAAATACATGGAATTGTTAGAGAAAATTCAGCACAGGGCTACTAAAATGGTTCAAGGGTTTTCAGGCATGAATTATGATGAGAGATTAAGAAATTTGAATATGCATACTCTGGAAGAGAGAAGGGTTAGGGGAGATTTGGTTCAACTATTCAAATTTATCAGACAAGGGGATGTGGAGGGTTTAGATTTTAATTTGAGTAATAGAACGAGAGGTCATGGGTTTAAGTTAAACAAATCTCATTTTAATCGGGAAGGGAGAAAACACTATTTCTATAATAGGGTAATAGACAAATGGAACAACTTGCCAGTGAATATTGTTAATTGTTCAGGGGTAACGGATTTTAAGAAGAAGTTAGATATGCATTGGGGGATAGTTAAGAGGTACTAGATGGACCCACCTTGTTGGGCCTTGAGCCTGTTTTTGGTCGTCAATATTTGCATTTGTATTTGTATTTGTATTAGGGTGGGTCGAAAAAATATACACTTTTCATATCGAAACGTAACAGCGCGGAAAATCTACCTCTGGTAATTAGAAGTAAAATTTATAAACAATTTTCGCCATCGGACAATATTGGACCCTTGCGCGACGCGGTCAAAGTATTACACACCCAGGCCCGCACCCACTTTGCTTCCACCCCTGGCGGTGGGAGCTCGAGCTAAGAAGCCCAGGAGCACGGTTCCCAACCCGTGGAACTTTCGATTAAGAATGTTTTTGTTTTGCTTTTTAATTAATAACCAGGCATTGTTTGTGAAATTATGTTTTTTTTTTATTCCAAAACAATTCAATTAGGAAATAAAAATTATTTCAGATATATACATCATAAATATAAATTTGTTTATTGATACATCATTTTTATACTTTGTCAACATTATTATTTGAAATCCAATCAATATACGTTTTAATTAATTTATAATGCTATCTTATCTAAATAGAGAGAAAACTGTTCAGGTTAAATAGTTAGATTTTATAATTAATACGTTTATTTACACATATATTATTTAAGGTACGGTTTAAATTTAGTAGCTGGATTACATATATATTTGCTACCAAAATAATTTTTTATTGTTAATTGAAAGTGGTGGCCCGCGCAATGACTAATTTTGAACTTGTTGGTCCGCGGCTACCTATAAAATGTAGGAACCACTGTTCTGATCAATATCTGAAGTATTATTCAGAGTTCAATATTAACCCTTTGAGGACGAGAGGTAACTCTGAGTCATCAAATTAACGACCTATTCTTTTACTTAACGTTCTTCAAATTGAGCGAGAACTGCATGTTCTTGAACATACAAAAACGTCATTTCTGTCGTTTAAAAGTAATTTCCATTTGAAAGCACGGCAGCATCACTTGGGTATCGAGATATTAAAAGTTACGCGTTAAGCTGAAGATTGATCTCGGTACACGAAACATATTGTTTGTGGTTTATGACATTAGGTTAAAAAACAAACAAAAAAGTAGGGGTTGCGAGGAATTTCAATTTGAAGACAGTTTTAGTTCACCCACATGTTTAGTGCTTCTAGATGACAAAAATAATTTCTATTAAAGATTGTGAGAGAATAACTTCTTAAATTCAAGAACATGTAGTTCTCTATCATTTTGAAGAACGGGTTGTTATTTTGGCGACCAAGAGTCGCCAAGTCGAATCCAAAGGGTTTTCATCTATTCATGCGTCCTGATAAAATTTGAAGTATCCGTCACAGTTCATTCTCAATCGATATAATGCAATGGACGTCCGTGACCAGTGCGATGCTTACCCAACTGTGTGCATTTCCCAGAGCCATGTCTCCGGGAAATAGCTCCTTTTCTCCTCCGCATCTTTATGAGGCGGATCATCCGCCTCCGCATTCTTCGGCACCGGGGACAGCGGCTGGGAGGGGACCAGTCGGGACCTCACTGCCAGAAGAAGGGACGCATTACTGCGGTTGTCATGACTAGGCGGTTGGAAAACGCTCCTCAAAACTAGCTTCAGCAAATCATTGAACGAGTTCATCAATTGGCTCAATTAGCTCGTCAACAGTGTGACATCCCATCAGATTATTAATCATAGCCTTACTCTACATCGGGTTTCAAGCAGGTGCCATTTTTGGAAATAAAAACTGTCAATGCATTTGTCTTTAGAAAAGCAAATTATATGATGTAAAAAAAAATTGCCTTTGACATTGAAACAAAAAAAACAGGATGTCTCAATAGTAATAAAATATTGTTTACTTCGTATTCTTCAAGCGCATTTTTATTCCCTTCTCACGAAATGAAACTATTTTCCTATTTCGAAGTATTTTCTAAATTGCCTATCAATTCGCAAAGATAAATTAAAAATATTCTACAATAATTTTCTAATTCGTTGACAACAATCTTTATTAAGAGTTGTACGATAGTTTAACTTTTGGAATTTAATGAGTATATTTGATTTGGAATACTATCGTTCAAGGGTTACAGCTGAAAGTGTTGTTGGACACAGGTATAACACGTGTTTTCTTCCAGTGGAAAAAATGTGTATATTTTACGTTAACTACGTGTACCCTGAATAAGATAAGTGCACAATTGTGTTATGTAACAATCAATGTGAAAGTATACTAAAAGCAATCCTGATCTTTTGCTTCTAATTCAGGTTTTAAATCTGTTTGTTCATTCTTGTCTAACATTCGGGGATACCTTACTCCATTAGTTAAAGTGAAGTTAACCTTACAATAGTAATGTAGACCTTAGTAGAGAAACCTGAATGTTCTTCTCATTTACTAGTCAAGCAAAGAAATTTAAATTCCCTATGTTGGGCCTTGTTTTACCGTAAAATAAGAATTCGCATTAAAATGTGATTTTTTAAAATATATATTTTGAGTTTTCTATTTTTATTAATTTATCCCTCGAAGTATAAAGAGTGAAAATTAGACCATCAAACGAATCCGATTTGCTAATTATTATGAAAAAAAGGAAACTTTAGAATATTGAAAGTTTATTGGTTTTTAAAATGATTTTTTTTCGATAGTGAAACTAGATTGTTTTGAATAGCAAAATAAAACATACATTTTAAATGGTGCTTAATAAGAACCAAGTGATTTTATTTACTCCAACCAAGCTTTACTATTGAAAAAAGTAAATTTTTGACGTGAGAGTAAAGTATATATATCCTATCCCCCGCTTCCTACTTTACAACCACAGAGAAGAAAATAACAATAGTAAACAAATAATAGATATACATATAAAAACTATTAAAAAAAACATATTAAGAAAAATGATTGGTTATCGGAAATTTCAGTTATCAAAAAATATATGGATATCCAGAATATAATTTTAGCTGCACTACTTTGATACTCAAAACACTTTACTAAAGTTGGGAAATGCAAAACAATGGAGTAAAGTAATTCCTTTTAACATTATGCTGAACATATATTTAATGGTTTATTATATTTGTCATGTTTTTAAAAGAACAGGGGTTCAATATGAAAAAAAGTTTTAGACCAACCACTGGGTGCCTCAAGACGATAAAATAATTTCTATAAAAGTTTGGGAGAGAATAACTTTCTATACTCAAGAATAGGATGCTATCATTTATTTTGAAGAACAGATAAAAAAAATAACTCGTCGTTATTTTGGCGATACTCGAGTGAGTGCAAAGGGTCATTCATAATTATGTTGATACTCGAGTGATGTCATTCTTGTAAATGGAGTTAGATAAAGAACAAGTCAACGAAAGAAAAACTGTTCATGAATATGCAGCTCTCGTTCAATTCGAAGAGCATGGGACAAAATCAAGGATAGTGGATATATAATAATAGAAGGTGTGCTCTTTCTCGCGCTTTTGAAAGTGGACAAGGAAAGCACATTTTTGACGTCATTTTTGCTCCGCCTTCCTATGGGTTTTTGATCCTTCTCATTGGCTGTGTGTTTCAAGCATTGCTACTTAGGTTCGATCCCCGGTTGGGTAACAACTGGTGATTTAATTTTTAATTAGCAAAATAATGTAAATATCTGTAAATAATTGTGTTCAGGTAGCTTCACTACTAATCCATCCTTGTTTTGTTATGTCCCCGTATTTTACTTGATTGAAATTGTAACTCATTTAATATGTCCAATACAAATGCATTGACCTGATGGTTCCGACCACCATTTTACTCTTTCAAAATTCATGGACATGCTCTCCTGGCAGCTAATATTATTTTAATACGCCAAATTTATTAAGCAAAGCTTTTCAATTTTTACATACTAAATGCAATCCTTAAAATATAATTTAAACTCTTAAAATTCAGCAAATTCTAAATAAATTTAGCGAATATCACTTTTAAATGGTTTACAAAAAAACGAATAGATGGCAGCACCTCACGAACCATTGGTTCAAATTGGCTGAAATTAATTTCGACTTATTTTAATAACTAAACCACTCTGCAAATCGATTCAAATTGTTTTTTGAAGCAAATTTTAACTGTTTTCTTTTAAATAAATTCATGATTAGTTACAAACAAGAATTCTTGTTACATTAAGTTTGCTCTGTAGACTCCTAAAACGACTGTACAAACGAAAGCATTAGACACGCCCACAGAAGGCGGAGGTAGGCGTCACTATGACGTCAAAAATATGCTTTCCCCGCCTTCCGTCAAAAAGCGCACACCTTTATATATATATATATATATATATATATATATATATATATATATATATATATATATATATATATATATATATATATATATATATATATATATATATATATATATATATATATATATATATATATATATATATATTATAGTCTTCACTATCCTTGGGACAAAATAGCATATTCCTTATTTTGGTGACAGAGACAACCACTCGAGTCCAAAGGGTAATGTAGTAATGTAATGATCGATTTAATTAACTTTTTAGGAATACCCCCTGCTTGCTGAGAAATGTGACGTACGATTGATGGCGTCTCCGAAAGTCTCTGGAGCAACCTGCGGCGTGGGAAGCCTGTTGAAGTTGTAGGCGATGGCGACGGGCTGGCTGTCCACGCACGGGCGGGTCTCCAGTTCAAAATTGCTGATCACCACCATCCCGGCTTCCTGAAAGACAGAGGACTCGACTACTACTACTCTCGAGTCATTGGGGACTTGAAAATTGAAGGGCCAAGTGGATGAAAGCGTTATGTAACACCAAAAAAAAAATGCGTTTTTGATATGGTTGGTTGAGGTTTTATGGCATAAGGGCCAAATATGGCCAAGCTGCGCAATGTTATTGTTTTGGTTGAAGGGGATAGTATGGTTTGGCCTTTTTTTTTTACACTGACAGCAGAACTGTAAAAGCGTAGAAGCCGTATTAACAGAGAGACTAGTGTCATGAAAGAGGTATGTGGACACTTTAGAGGTATGCGATATGTGAAAACTTTAAGGTTAAATACATAAAAACTTATTTTTAGTTACATATCTCCTTCGTCAACTCATTACTTCAATTCTGAGTGAAATATTAGGTAGGGTGATTCAAAACGATTGCCGTGTTTACAAATAACTCGTACAAATGAAAAAAAAAACATTTAAACCCAAGACAGAAAGGTTTGAGTAAATTTTTTTCTACGCATACTTTCCTTGGTCGCTCGTACTATGACACGGCAAATGGTCCCTGATCACACATGCTCCTGGTGGTGACTTCTTTTCATAGAGATAAATTGACGACTTTCGCCTACAGCGGTTAACGAATGCAGAGAACGCGCTGGCCATCGCAATACTCACTATGAGAGCATTCTTCACTACGTCTGGCTGGTGTACTACCGCTTTGAATGTCGTCCATGTAACCAAAGGAAGAACAATTACAAAGTACGATAACACAAAATTTGAACTTCCTTCTGTATTGTTTTCCATTTTGTTTATGCTTATCGTGGTTTACAACGAAGTTAATGCCATTTAAAATAATTTTGAAGATTTTTAGCTTATCCTTATTCACTGTCGGAATAATGAAATTTTCAAGGCAGAGAGAGTCTTGGTAGTGGCAAGTCTCTTGGGGATTCAGGAGGAGGATGGGGAAACGTCGATAATAACCCAATATGCAGTTCTAGTGCGACTTTGATTAACCAAACTTAACGATCGAAATTCCCAACTCAACAGTGCTAAAAATTCCCAATTCCAAGTTATCGACATTTTTTAACATATAATTAAGAGTTCTCTCAAAGTATTGATTTCTTGCACGTATGTTGCAAGGTCTAATTTATGACTTACAAGTTGTGCAATTTCTACTCTTTCCTCGCTTTCATTTGCTAATAATATTAATTTTCTGCAGGCATAAATTTTGCCAACTCGGGAATTTTTAAAACTTTTCTCAATTTTTATGGTTTGCAGATTATTGTGCTCCTCCCCCACCACTCCTTTCCCCTCCCCGCAAACCACAAAGAGTGTAATAAAACAAGATTTATTATCGAAATAATGACAAAAATATTCAGGTGTTCGGCGCCTATAGATTACGCAATACTATACATTTTAATGTAAAGGTTATATAGACGTTTGATAGAAGAAAGGAAATATGTTGTATTTTTAGCATTGGAGGTCAAAAATAAAAAGAGCTATACGAGCCGACTCATTTAAGTCAAAGAGGAAACAAAAAGTAAGAATAAAAATCGCTGGTTTGTTTTTCAAAAAATTTAGATAAAAATAAAAGATCAGGTGTTTTTACGAGCCAACAAAAGCAATAAATGGAGAACCGTTAGAATAACAGGAAAACATGAGAGATGAGTTGTTTTAAAATAAATTAGCAACTTATAATGAAGCATTTTTAGTTAATGAAATTATGCGGTCTTGGCTCGAAGAGCCATACCGCAGTATGGTCAAAGAACTTGTAACAACAAGAAAGTGCACTCCAGCAAAGCGTAAGTGGCGCCCTCTCACTTACTTGAAGTTACAAAACACTGCAGTAAAGTTTACTAACAAACGCTTACCCTGAAGTTTTGGCTTGTGCAGAAAGTACATTTTATTGGCGCCTGCTTTGAAACGCTTCGTGCGGCAAGGATGATTTGTTATTCTGTGCTGTGTTGAATGTAAAAATCGTTCAGGATTTCAATGATATAAATATAGGATCAAATAAAGACAATTCCTAATATTTAAGGTAAGTGACAAGCAATTTAAAGCAAACATATACTTCAGAATTTGTTTTCTGCAAAAACTTTGACTCAAACGAAACTACCCGACTTCTTGACATTTCATTAGTGGAGATAGTTTGTCAACGTTTTAATATTCAGGCACATTTTTATATTTGTTTGATTGATGTGCAAGATTTAACTAGTTACGATGATTTACGAATAACAGTAATCTATATTTTAGAAAAATTGTCTAACAAAAACCTTAAATAAACCTAAAATTAAATGCTTATATAATTTTTTTTACGTGTTTGTTTTTAGAAGCATTTTCTTCAAATATTATAGAGTTCTTTAACGGAAATACATTGCTGGAGAGAGTTTGTGATTAAATGTTATGGTGCAATCTAAAGTAAAACAAATTTCTTTACAGCTTCCTACGATCAGAATGACAAAAAAGAAAACACGAAGAATTTTGTATGAGTGTTATATGTTCTAAATATTTAACTAAAAAGATTCGAAACGTTTTAATAAGTATAAAATTGATATAAAATAATTCCAGTTTTTCTACTTGTTCGTAAAATTAAAAATTATTTTTTAATTTTTGGCGCATTTTTTTTAGTCGGTGTTCCTTTATTTTTTTTTCGAGACTATTACTTTTTACTTTCTAATGTCAAAATGAATGAGCTCTGATTGCTACTCGAGCCTTCATGGATGAAGGAGGAGGAGGAGGAGGACCACTCTTACCTCGAATGCCGTCGCCGCGTCCACGTGGAGAGAGACTCTCCTCGACAGGTAGTGGCGCGACGGCGGCGGAGTGAGGCTGGCGTCCCTTCCTGTTAAGCGAACACAGAAAACAAGTTTCAACAAGAATCTTTAAACACAATAACTTCAGATGTGGGTGCAGCGAATGAGGCTTGGAAATTATGGAATTGCTTTGCCTACACATTACTTTGCATTTACATGTCCAACGTTTTGCATTTACACGGTATTACCTATATTACCATTCTGCCGTAAGCGTTCACTTGGATCGACTCACGTAAAAGAAAGGCTATTTTTTCTTCATTTCTTAAGATTTTATGCATTATTCAAAAGTAGACACTATTTTTATCCACTAATCTCGGTTTTCTTAACCCTAGAACGGTACCCACGTTTCAGAGACGTAGTTCAGTGAACTAGGAGGCTCCGCCCCCTGCTCCGCCAACCCCCGGAGGATTGATACGCAATCCTTAAAGGTTTGCTTCGCAAACCACTTCTCGCTTCGCTCGCTAAAAGGTAGGACACAATAACAATGTGTCCTAGTAACAATACTTTTTTTAATGATATTACTAAAAACTTTAAAAGTTGAAACTGTAAATTTAAATTATAATTCTTCTTGGCATCAATACATTTTTTTTGCCATGTAAATCAATATAAAATCATTTAAACTACAAATGGAAAACAATGGTACCACTGGCAAGCTTACCTTATTTATTATTTTCCACGCAATTGTCTTACCTTTCCTGCGTTTTAGTTCAATTTCTAACGTTATTGGTAGTTTGTTTTGGCCATAATTGACGTTAAGGTTACCATAATCGTGCCTACCAGAAGTGTGTAATTTACTGAGTTAATACGTCATAAAGATGAAATTCATAGGATTCGAGTTTTCAAAATTGCCAACAGATGGCGCCACCTAAATTTCTAGCTCATTTAAATTTTTGATAAGTTTCTTAAAACTTCTATTTTTTAATATAATTAGGCTTATATTCTTCCTAATTTAAGCTGACATCAAAATAATTTTTTACCAATGAATTGAAGGGGTTAATCGTCAAAATGGAAAAATGGCTTACATAATGGCAAAATAAAAATGCGGGCGCAACAGAATTTATTAAACAAACTGACTGTTGCCATTTCGCATAGGGAAAAACAGCGTTTTTCAATCACCGCGTAAGAGAATTATATATAAAGGTGGAAGAACAGCAACCATTTTTTTTCGTGGCTGAACCTTATCCCAGGTATGCCTCCACTGAATCTCTCTTACTCGAGCTGTTCACTTCAAAGTCAGTATTTTTATTTTATTTACAACGGTAGTTAAATTATATGTATTAATAATAAAAACTTTTTAAAATGCAGCCTTGGATTATTTGAGATGAGAAAAGTACGGAAGAAATGAAGGATGTTCATTTATTTGTACAGAGTAATAAGTAACTGTTTTTTTTAGAGGTGTGTGTCTATGGGAAGTATAGGTACTATTAAACACGGTTTCACTCTGCGTCAATCAATTCTCACCCTTTCTTTAGAAATTCGCCAGGAAAATTATCGTCAAACTTCGAAACTTGAAATTTTTAAATATTGAGTTGAAAAAAAGTGTGAGAAATGTTTCTTACCGACATCTTCCTTCTGCATGCAGTAGTCATCCGAGACTTGATGAGGGGCCGTTTCTTTGCCCACGTCGTATTTGTTGATCACCCGGAATATCTATAGATAAAGAAAAAGAACACTTTTTAGACTTAAAGGTAGCAAAATAATAAACAATTTTAAAAAGGTCATATAATTATGCTTCCTATACGTAATGGGTGGTAAACATTCTGCTCATTTGTGAAAGAAATATAAAACTAACCTTTTATAGCCCATTCTAAATACTGCTGAAGGAGTAGGGCAAGAAGAGTTTCCAGTCCCAGTTCGAGTTGAAAAGAGCGGGGTTACGTTGCCGAGTGAAGGGAAGCGTTTTAGAGTGAAGGGGCTTTCCCGCTTCATGCATTCAACATGGAGACATATTCATTTGAAATGTCTCATGTAAAACCATTTTCATTTCGGTCGGCTTTGCCCAAAAGAAAGGCGATAAACTGTTGATTGTTTCTAATAAATCAGAAGTTGCGGATTTGAAGGGCGAACTCAACATTTGGGGGAAAAAAACTATTTCGACTTTTTAAACGACTATTGACAAGTGTTAATTTTTTTTGTTCTTTCTTTTAACCGTATAAGGCTATATGAGCTGTCTATTTTCAAAACCAGATAGAGCTACATTTTTTTCAAAATAGTTTTGCAAAGTAGTATTGATCAAAAGTGTCAGAGAGAATCCATTATAAAAATGCATTCAAAGTTATTTTTTCAATCTTTTTTGGCGTCTCCTGAAAAATTTAAGAACATGGATTTATCTGGATTTGAAACTAGACGACTTGTATACAAGTCTATTTATTGAAATAAATGTATTTATAGAGTTATCCGTAGATACAAACACTTTAAATACTTAAAAAGGCATTCGAGCAACCAGCACGAGTGCCTTTTCTCCATGGCAGAGGTTCCGGGGACTCAGTTCCGGAACCGCTTTCAGGGACAGAGTACCCGGGACACTTTTTTTATAATAAAAAATGTATTTTCTTTTGAAGTACAAAAAATTCTAGTTTTTGGAGCAATGCCCCCCTAGACAAGGGGCTGCTTTACTAGCTCCCCCTTTTGAAAGAGCTTCCGAGTCAAATTGTGAAAGGGCAAACTCAGAAATCTAACTTAAAGTATTAGTGAACACGTGACCTTCTATTGATGTGGGACACTAAATATTGACTCCTCCATTACAATTTGACCTCCCTAGGCCTTATTAGTCGAAAAATCGTGACTTTCAATACACTTGTGACTTGTGATATTATTTGTTAATGGGGCAATTTTTTTTATATTTATTAATACTTTGACGTTAAAATTAAATATGCCACTATTATAAAAAACTATGCATAAAGTATTACATTTTAAACAATGTGCAGATGTTTTAGAAACCAATGCTTATTTATGATGGTTGGCGATTATGAAAAATTAGAGATGCTAATTATGTTAAGGGAGACCCGAGCCCCAAATCCTAATTTGTTTATTAATGAATTCAGAAATACCAATTTTTTTATATTATTAGAACATCTTTTTCTAAACAATAATCAAAAACAAAAATATGTTTAAAAAAATTATTTTTGATATTTTTGGAATTTTTTAAGCTTAAAAAGACGTTTTTTAAAAACACTACTCCTTTTTAAATTTTTAATGTTTTTAAATTTTTTTAATTGATTAAATAACATCAAAGTACACACTACAATCGTATGTATAGACTTTTGCAGATTTGTGTTTTAATTGTTTTTAAAAACTTATTTTAAGTTAAAAACCCAAAATATATTCAAACTTTTAAGTTTAATAATTTGTAATAAAATAATTTATAACTTAATTTAAAAAAGCTATACATACGTTTATAAAACAAATATTAGAGCTTCAAAAACTATTAACAGTTTAGTTTTAAGTTAATTATTTACAAAGCCTTAGCATTTTAAACGTGACCAAAATTTAAAAAAAATATTTTGAGTAAATGACGATTGTTGCAGACGAACAGCATGTAGAAGGATTATAAATGGCATATAAACATCTAAAAAAACATATGTTCTGTTTCTTTTACTGTTTTGAAATTTTGTATACACCTTCTCAAGTTTGTTTAGCATCGTTTTATGAAGAAAAAAACATTTAGCAATTTTTCCGGATTTTGGGGCTCGGGTCCCCCTTAAGATTTCCACACGACGAAAATGATCGCCGAATTGGAACAAGTACCGTGCCCTAAACAGTATTCTTTTAGATAGAGAAGAGTTACACACAAATGCTACTGTGGCTCCATTGGCAGATTTAGGGGAGGACCACATGGGACCCGTGCTTTCCTTCTTCCCCCACACGGGTCCACATATATTTTTTTTGTACAATCGTGAAGACTTACATAGATACTTTTTTTTTACCTGTTCTAAAAAATCAGAATTAACAACCTTTGGACAACAATAACTAAATCAGACTACACTTCTCTACAAAAGTTAAGAACGAAAAATAAACACAGATAGTTACTTCAATTTGAATGGTTGAAAGTCATTCTGATAGAAGGGAATATGCGAATATCATAATATGTGGCAAATTAGAATGCAAATTAGGTATAGTTTAAAAGTTATTAGGTATTAAAACATACAAATTAGGTATAGTTAAAAAATATGCAAATTAGGTATAGTTTAAAAACGACGCCCTTCTGAAGCCTTTAAGTAGATAAGTTAAAATGTAAAAAAAAATTGATAGAAGACTCTGGTCATTTGCGAATAGATAACTTGGATTACGACTCAAAGAAGCGTTGTTGCGAAAGATATTTTTTTCTAGGTGGTTTCAAAATTAGAAAACAGTTCTCATCCGAAGCAGAACGTACGCTGTCCTTGTTGAACTGGTTCTCGCGTCCGAGAAAGGTGACGCTCTTGTCGACCAGTCCGATGCCGCACACGGAGTTGGGGGCGGCCGACAGCAGGAGGGAGGCCTCCGTGTTCGGGTACTGCTGCTCGTGGCGGAAGTGCAGCTGCACCTGGGGGGGAGAGAGAACGCAGCGAGTTGTATCGATTGAAGATACATGTGGAGAAATCGCATAAAGGCCAGTCGCGCACTGGGGACACGCACATCAACTACCTGACATGCTACTTACTAAACCATTTAGTGGCATGCAACTGGAAAACTGAAATTGTATTTGCTCACACGGCAACTTTAAATTGCACAAAATATGCTTTCGCTCTCCACCATGCTGACAGCTTTGGTAAATAATCGACAATATGGCGATTTTGTACGGATTGTGCCAACATGAGCTCGGAGATTTTTTACCTTTACTTTAGCGGTTTCGAAATCTGAGACCCGTAAAGGGAGGATCGCTGTAGATTTCCTCCCTGGAGAGGCCCATGGAGTCCTATAGGTGCTCTGCAGAAGCCTCATGGTCGAGGAACTAGCTCAGGTGTTGTCCTCGTCATCTGACCATCTGACAATGGTTCAAAAATACGATGCCTAACCTTCGGTTTTTTTTTTTAACCTTCGGGGTAGGCCCCGAACCGTCGCCAATAGCCCACTGTGCAGCTGTAGTGCAACGTTATTTAACAAAACCAAGCGCTTGTTTTTGAACCATGGTCAGATGACGAACGTAACACATAAATTGGCACCCGACGCAACTTCAGTAGGCGATAGGACATTGGACTTGGATCAGATTTAACATTTTATGCCTACGCGATCACAGCGCTTTTAATTCGCAAAATTGGCGAAGAATTCTTTTAACCCCTGAAATGCTCATGCCATGATGGAAATTTTAATATAGCAAAAACACTACAAAGTGGAAAATAACGAAATTTTAGATATGCATATAAAACGTTTTTCTGAATCCATCACTATCAAAATATAGCATGGTAGCTTATTCTTAAATTTTTTGAATATTAATATCCTAATTTAACTAAAATTAAAAATTATACATATATTTAATGAAAGTTTGTTTATTTTATTTAGGTCGTTTAGAAGTAACACAGATGAAAATATCAGCTTAATAAAATTGTTATTTCGAGAGATATGATTAAAAGTTTAACATATTCATTTAACATTAAGAGTTCTAAACTTTCGATATTCATAATTAAAAAACTATTTGACTAAATGACTTGCAAATTGATATCCAACGATAAATTTTGCCGTAGATTCTGAATATTGAGTCAAAACTGGATGTTGATATTGGAAATTTTAAAGTTGGTGCTGATTTTAATATGAAGATAGTCCCTTATGCACATTTTTTGTACATCAATGTGTAGTAGACTTTATTCCTTACCAAATGGTATATTGAGTTTAACTCTACTATAAAAATTGGCTTAAAAAGTAATGGAGGGCGATTCGTTTTTCCCCCTACTGTACATGTGTGTATGTTATATACACCTCACACACTTGATTGCCACTTCCCCTCAACTCCCGAGTGTACATCCACATGTCTGGTATACTGAGATGAATATTAAGCTTCACCCATCACTTTTTATCTTATAATTGTTCACCTTAAACCTAAAAAGAACGTGATAAAGAATACCTCTTTAAAAATTCCATTAAATATTACGTAAATATCAAAGATGTTCTTCGAGTGCAAATGGTTCAAAGGAGTGAGACTCCTCGCACCGCATCAAACGACACACGAAAACAGAGAGAAGAGAAGCGTACTTTGTTGGAGAGGCAGTGGGCGATGGCGAACTTCCTGGAGTCGGCAACCACCTCTCCGTCCAGCCTCACATAGAAGACGAGGAGGCGGGCGAAGGGGGACATCGGTGCCCGCGGGTCGAAGCTCAGCAAAAACTCGCCCACTTCGTATTGGGAGGGGTCCGCGGACCCCAAGTCGAATTTCGGCTCCTCATCCTCTCCCTCGTCCTTCGGGTGGTAGGTGCGCTGGTGGGACCCCTGTTGCACGATGCGGCCGCGGGACACCACCTGCAGAAGGGGGGGGGGGGGGGGGGGGGGTATTAGAAAATATTCATAAGTCGTGAAAGTGTTAACAGGGTTTTTCCATGTCAAACCAACACAAGAAAATGCATTATTTTCTCGCATCATCTCAGATAATTGTGAAATTTGGTAATTATAAAATCTAAGAATGTAAACCACACAACATTTTAACTTCCTAAGCCTATTTGTTTTTTTAGTTATTTGCATTCAAAAATGGCCGAAAACGTAAAATCTGGCCTACGATGGCTACATTAAAATTAAAATAACTCCTGTTCTAATTAAAACATATAAATAAATTTGGTATCGTTTTAAAGCTCTTTAAATGACCTTTAAAATTATATGAAACACAAAAATGTGGTGGGAGGGGGGTATTTCAAAGTCATATTATTTGACCTTGAATTCCCCAAACATCGAATTTCTCCATTTTTACTATATTCGTTCCCTGAATACTACAATATCTTAGCTACATGTATACCATTTTTTTAAATGGGATAACACACAAAAAAAGACATTATTTAAATATTGACATAACCTTTTTACAATCTCTTTTTAATTAATTATTTAATTACTATTTGAAGTTAATAGCAGTTTTATATACAACTTTAAATTAATTATAAAGACTATTTACCTTAATTTAAATTAAATAACTTTTCCATGAGAACACAATTTTGCATTTGCCAAATCAGCCTTTGTTTCAGGCAGATTTAAAGCTGCTACCAGGTCATTTTCTGGTAATATTTGATTTTGCTAAATACTATTCTTTTGTACTTTTAATACGAAGATAAAGGATTTCATTGGAATAATTCTCAGGAAATAATCCATTCGCGTGTTATATATTTCACTGATGAGAAAGGAAGACTGCAACATGTCAGTGTCTGGTTCATGACGCTAATAAAGTTCATTTATTTCAAGAATTCTTAAAATGCTTTCTAACGAGAAAAATGCCCCCACCAACTATTATTAAAAATATATTTTACATCTCTGATGGTGTGACGGCACATTATAAAAATAGATTAAAAAAAAAAAAAAAAAAATTGCATTTACAAAGGGGGATATTTGCGATACCTGCCGAGTTGGCATTTTACAGCAATAGTTCACAGAAGAGGACTTTGTGATGGCGTAGGAGCTTCTGTAAAAATATTGGCTGCACGTGACGGCCTACAACGACAATACGAAGAACAGATTACGACTCATAGACACTAGACAGTTTTTTCAGTGGGTAGTCCATTACATTACTATAATTTCATTCTAATACAGCACAACAAATGACAACATAATTAAAGAAAATAAACTGAAAGAACGATTTGAACGATCACATACAAAGTCTACTCGTTTATTCCTTTGACAGAACATACAATTTGCACTACAGTGTATTCTGCTTCACCTATATCAAAAGTTGAAAAGTTACCAAACTAAGATGTAAACTTCCGATTAGTAACATCGAAGGGTTTGTGACTACTGTTTTTGAAAAAAAAATGGTGGGTCGCCTGTGTAATTGATGCTGATGAAGATGGTGCAAAATTAAGTTTTCTCCATCCACTGGCCCTTCTCGATCATTCAAATTTTCAAAAAGCCTGATGTACTTTTGATAACTGTGCAGGATGTATTAATAATAGTTGATCCCTCCATTTATTCTATAATTAAAAAGGGAGCTGTGTTCGCGGCAAATGCAAAATTGTGTGCTCATGGAAAAAAATTATTTAATTTACGGTAAATATTTTTTATAATTTAAAGTTGTATAGTAAACTGAAATTGACTGCAAATAGTAATTAAACAGTTAATTTAAAAGAAAAGTCTGCAAAAAGGTTATGTCAATACTTAAATATTGTATAGTTTTGTGTCTAATTTTGTGTGTGTGTGATCCCGTTGAGTGCCTATTTTGAAAATTGGTATACATGTAGTTAAGATGTTGTAGTATTCAGGACAAAAATATAGTGGAAATTGAGAAATTCGGTATTTGGGAATTCAAAGTCCAAGGTCAAATAATATGACCTTGAAATAACCCCCCCCCCCCCCCCAAATCTTCATGTGTTTTATATAATTTTAAAGCTAATTTAAAGAGCTTTAAAACGATACTAAATTATTTCTATGTGATAATTAAAACAGGAGTTATGGTAATTTAAATGTAGTCATCGGACGGCAGATTTTACGTTTTCGGCCAATTTTAAATGCAAATAACTAAAAAACAAATAGGCCTAAGAGGTTAAAATTTCGTGAAGTTTACATTCTTAGTAGATATAACAAATTCATCAAATTTCATAAAAATCCGAGATGGTGCGGAAATAAAACGCATTTTCTTGTGTCGTCTTTTTTCAGTGTGTACGAAATAATTTGTTGATGTCGTTACGTATTCTCCAGCTTTAACCTGTTTAGAAGACAACCTGTTCTGGTTTGAGAACCATCATGCAGGGAAGGGTGAGTTAAGCCAAATTTATAGTAAATGCACTAAGCTGAACAAAGAACTAGAGAAAAGACTGCCATTGGAGGAAAATATACTCTATCGTAGCGTCCAGACATTCTCATGTTATTCGTTGCATTAGCATTATTGGATATAAATAACATATTTGCGAATATAAATTCCCTCCAAACAGTTTTTTTTTAAGAGTATGTATCCTCACGAAACTGTCTTTTATACCACCATGTTCTTTTCCAAAAAGCGCACGCTCAGTCTTCTCTCCAGTTCTTATTTTAGCTGAGAGTAAATGTCAATTGTAAACTTTTTTCTTGTGAAGAGCAAGAGGTCGAAGTATGACTGACCTGGTGGTAGAACTTGACTGCGGCGGCGTCTTTGTGCGTAGTGTATCGAACCCGCACCCTCTGCAGCCTGTCGCACTCCATGGAGTCCGGGTGGGGCTCTATCTGCACCTGGTGTCCGGAAGGAGTGTGCCAGGCAAGGAGGTGGAGGGTAGAGTGGGGGCGGTCCAGCTTCGCCACCCACTCGTCCTCGCGGTACTTGACGGTAGGGTGGCCGAGGGCAGAGGCCTGGCAGAAGAGAGAAGGACACGTTGCTGACATTGCAAAGTCGCTATTGTAGTCAAAAGAAGAGAGCAACACCGAATTTTGATACCGCAGAAACGTTCTATACCCTCAAAATAATCTAGATATAAACTTTCGTTAATTTCCTATAGTTATATGAGGATATATTAAAAAATAATTATCCCTTGCATTTAAAGGCTAACTCCATATTGAAGAAAGTATAGTCGGACTACGAAATGAAGGACACTGGTAGAAAGTTTTGGTGGCAGCCGAGGTTTTTCGTTTCATGTTCGGACTTACTGTCTGACGGTTTTTCGAAATTTTCTAAAAGTACTTGCCCAGATGACTTACAAATTGATATTTAACAATAAATTTTGTATTAGATTCTAAATATTGAGTCAAAATTGGGTAGTGCTACTGGAAATTTTAAAATTAGGGAGAATTTTAGTATGAAGACATTTCCTAAGTAAATGTGTTGTATACCAATGTGTAGCAGACTTTATTCCCTACAAAATGATATAACAAGTTTAACCTTAATATAAATAGTGGCCGATAAACAAGACGACGGTTGAAGGTTTTTTTTCTCCCCCACTCTGTACCTAAAATTCAACCGTGGATTTAATAACATGACAGCACTTCGAACGATAGCGATGTGTTGCTTGAAGGGATTTACGGGATGTGGCATTTAAAGAGACGATCAGCCTACCTTTCGACCAAATCAAATAAGAGAGTCCTCCTCACCTCCAGTGTGATCTTGGTGCAGAGTTTCGACTTGGGAGGCACCGAGAAACGAACCCTCCCCCTCTTGTCTGTCGCGAAGATCCGACAGTGCGAGTCGGAGGACCTCCACGGCGGAAGGTGGAAAGAGCGTTCCGTCCGCCTCAACAGTGGGTAGTAGTGGGATTGGGGGACGTGGTCTGCCAGGGTCTGGTACCGGGCGCAGATCTCGATTCTCTCGTTTTGAGCAGGCACGTCGTCGGGTCTGTGAACGCTCAGCTGGAAAAGAAGGCTGCTTTTACTGTTTTACCTCTAGCAGAAAACCCCGCGCCAGAATTCTGTTGTCTAACGATTGCCATAGAAATGCTCAATTCTGGATTTTTGAGGATTTGAAATCGTCCATTTCTATGGCTGCAGCGGGATTTGGCGGTAAGACAGTATTCGTATCTTATAGAATATCCAAACGAACTTCCGAATACTTTTTGTACGTGAATTTTTGGAGGCATTAATTGGCAAGTTAGCTGTAAATTTGTTCACTTTGCAGTTCGCTACTTTGAAACATAATCAAAATTATTTTTTAATTTAATCTGATTTTTACCCTCAGCACAATTCATTTTAGTTTCAAGCGTCTTTTTGCGCTTCTTAGAGGTGCTTATTTATCTCTAGTTAAGTTATTGCGTAATCGCAAGTATAGGCTTCATTTAAAACTCTTCGAAATGTACATAAAAAAGTTATTACGGTGACCCAAACACACGTCTTATTTTTAACAATTTTACATTTAATCTAACTGGTTCAGTCAATATTACAGTTAAAGAAAATTGAACACTAGCCATCTCACAGAGAAAATAGCGCCATCTATCGATTTCAATATACAACATGATTATTTTAAAAGAATTCGATTTCAATATATGCTATTATATTCATTATATGCAAATGTAACATGATTGTCGGGGGTCAACAATTTTAGAATTTTTCCCCTTGTGACACTCGTCGTTCTCAACAAAACCTTTACAGGAAGCAGAAGGTGTAATCACAAGTCGTAAAAACATTTTACGATCTACCACAGGAGTAGCACAATGCAAAATTTGGAGTCGTACACTTAGCCAAAACTTAAATGGGGCAATCGATGAGAATTCAGCTGCCTTGGTCATAGGAGTATTTAGACGAGATTTTACAAGCCAAGCACACTGATTCAATATTGACATCTTGTGCATTTGACACCTAAACAAAAGTTACAATTTATTTCTCCGTATCTCAATTCTTATGATGTTTAAAATGTATAAAGGTGTTTTGCTTACTTCTCCGTAAAATGGAATCCCTGGTTTGAAGTAATCCGAATTTTCGTCAGAACTGAGAAACTTCAGCTTCAATGGCGAATGCGTGATTTCGCTGGTGACTGTGGCGTTCCCCGCGATGGCTGGAAGGGGGAAACGGACATTTCATGGGCGTCACATGGTGGAGGTGGTGGAATATAACACCATCTCGATTCATTTGCAACTACTTAGTCTTAATAGATTTTTAGCTAGCTGTCTGGCCCCGCGTTGCTTGTGAACCCGTTATGGTATATATATATATATATATATATTTAAAAAATGAGTTGTCCCCGTCGGAAACTGAACCTACGATCTTATTGTTTCAAAGTTCCGCATGCTACCGACTAAGCTATAAAGGTAAGCTATAAAGGTCTAGAATCGTGGAAATATTTTGTCAAGACGTTGCTTTATGAAATATTTCTAAAATTGTAAAACACCACTTAAAACAAACTGAATGGAATTTTATTAATCTTAACCTTAGGTGCGCATCTTGAGGAATGAATAGTACTTATATATTATTAACGACCCTGAATGCCATTCGGGCTGAGACCTGAAAGCTTTAAACCCAAGTCTCTAGATTGAGTAAAATTCATAAACCTGAACACAAACTGGACCGCACATGACCGACTAACGGATAACACGGTTAACTGCAAAATTTGAAATTCGCCATTAGAAACCCCTGGCATAGGATTTTTAATGCTATCAAGTGAGGCAATTTGTCGTCATAAATTTTAAAAATTGAATATAATTTTCTAAATTATTATAAATAATAATTATATCCAGGAAAATATGATTTTGTTCCACTATTTGCTCTCATAATCTTTTCAAACGGTTGAAACCAACCCATAAACACTTTAGCGGTCTTAAAATAACTTTCAGGGCAACTACTGGCGCCGTTCAAATTATGTAACCGCCAGACTAATGACACTCGTTTGTACAGTTTGTGCATGGGGTCAGGGGTATACAAAATAGGATCTCCGCAAGAAGGGTGCATCCATTACCAGTGGTGTTTTCCGCTACTTCCGCCTCGAATTCCAGTGTCCTGAAACCGAATTCTCTGGTTTGAAGCAGGATGTCCTGCGTGTTCACGTGGACAGTCTGGCAGCCGGAAATCTAGGGAGGAACATGGAAATAAAGTTATGCAGTGTACATATTTAGGTTCCATACATTTTCAACATTTATGCTATGCAGTGTCTATATTTATGTTCTACATTGCCTATCTTTATGTTATGCACAGTGTCTCTATGTAGGTTATGCATTGTCTATATTTGAATTGTTTATTTCAGAAACCCCATAACAACCATTGAGTTAACATTACACTTATGGTTTTCTGCAATAAGCTATTCATTTATGTTATGCAGTGTCTATCTTTATATTATGCAGTGTATGAATATATGATATGTATGTTATATTTATGTTATGTAGTGTCTATATAAGTATATATAGTGACGAATATTTAACTTTAAGGAATATAGCTTTCAACCATGCACTCAACATATTTTTCCAATTATGAAATTCGAGGGTTATAAATATGAAAAACGTTTATATTTTAGTTTTATACTATAAATAGCTGTTAGTAGTAAAAAAGAAATTTAAACAATTTTATTTTAAATAAAAAAAAATGCCGTGATTGCATTTGAATCTAGGTAATTTGAAATGCTACTAAATCGTACTTTTTGAATTGTTGTTACACTGTCAGAAGTTGCTCCGAGGAAAAAAAAACACTCAGTTCAATCACGCAACAACCACATCTGCTACATATCTTCTATAAGCGTTTTCAGAAAACTCCTTTTAAAAATGTAAATTTTAAACTATTAATTTTTTTTTAATATTCTCATGGAAATGTTAGAATTTGAACTCGCCTCTGGCAGTTTGGTAATTTAGTGGTTCGGCTATTGAAGCCGCAAACGATAAATTAATCACTCGCTTTGATTTAATAAAAATAGAACAACTTTGAATTGGAATTTTAAAGTGTACATTGTTCGAATACTAACACAGAATGTGTTACACTTGTGACGATCCTCTGTTTTCGTGAGATAACAGAAGTTAGTGAAAGAAAGCTGAATGGATGCGTTCTGAGCGGAACAAATTATAATAACTAAACATTTATAGGACATTGTGGACATTTTCTCAGGGTATGGAGAAGTGTTAAAACTGTATGAGTTGAATTTATTTAACGAAATATTAACTATGAGAGTACATAACTAAGTTAAGAAACCTTCTAGTTTAAGTTTGAATGATACTTTCTGTTTAACCCTTTAGAACCCGTGGATCGTCCATAGAGGAACAATGGAGCCATCTTTAAAGCATTCCATTTCGAACCATCAGGATTAATTAAGGCTAAAACTATTTACTTTATTAGAATTTTTTTAAAAATATTAACAGGTTTTATCTGAAAACACACTATATAAAAACCTCCTGATTTCTTTGCCCAATTCTCGGTGAGATGACTCTTGATTTTGTCACTATTATTTACAAATAAATATACCTAGAATGTTATCTATGTGTCAACAGTCTGCTCTCAACGTTTTCTATTCACGCATGTGGTTGCGAAAAGGTTCAAGGAAACCTTTGTATCTCATCCTTCAAATTTGTAAATGGTTGTTTTTCATTTTGAGATCACAGAGGGCGAAAGTGTTAAAAATAGTGTAGATGAAATGAAACATATTTACAAGTTTCCTAAGTAGATGTCTAAGCCTGTAAAAAAACTTACACATCTTCCAAGATTTTACGCCTGGGGCGCTAGCACCATCTTTCGATTCCAACACTTTCCGTTGGGCACGATAGGTCACGTGATATCTTCTCGAGTTTTCTTCGTAGAAGCGTCACTTCCGGGGAGATCGTTCACAGCAAGAAGGTGCTGCAATCGAGAGACGGTGCCTCGGCCTTGGTGAACTTGGCAGATGAATGAAATCAAATAATTTTAAAGCAAGGAAATCCTCTCGTATGATGAAAATTTATTTGTAGGTATCACAGTGTGCAAATAACAAATAAAACCTTATTTTAATAAGTATTTTATAGCACAAACTGCACGCATTAATGTTGCCGAACCCTTTGAGAAGCCGCACTGTTTTATTATATTTTACAATATGTATAAATTTTTTAAAAAATTATTCCATTTTTGAAATAAACATTATCAGTACTAAAGAAGACAAACCATTTCGTACTTTTATTATTTGTTTTATGGTTATACCTTTTTATGGAGTTTTCTCCTTTATATCTCGATTGTTTAGTTTTCCACTAAATGGAAGGTTATTTGACTTCTTATCAGAACACTTCCAGTGTTAACAGCGATTGTGGCATTCGGCGATCGCATTTAGAATTGGATTTCACCTTGAAAATATAATTTCAACATTCGCTCCTTTTATTTAAAGAAAGTCACTTAAGAAAACTATTTTCTGAGATTTCAAATTTTAAGTACACACAAAATTTCCCTAATTGTTTGTACTTTTTTTTTCAAAATTAAAATTTTCTCAACTTTTTAATTTTTTTTAACGCGCTAAGTTTTTTTTTAAATGTTTATATTTTGTCCACAATATTTCTTCTCAGATCCTTTGAACTATAAATACATCATTAAAATTTGTACTGCTTTCCACACTGGACTGCAACGGGATGCACCCATGCAGCATAGTGTGGCTGTACTATGCCAAACCAACACCGACTCAAATACAAGGCCATGCCTCTGATTTGTGACGTCACCATGAGTAGGCTGGAATTCTCCTTCCCCGCTGTGTTTCTTCGATTGAAGCGGTTGGTATTTCGAGTAGACGAATAGCATTTTTTCTTTAGAAAATGAACTGTTACGTTGCCTAAACGTTATTTACCTTACCTTTGCATTTCATTAAAGATTTTTAAATATATATGCCCAAAAAAATACTCACATTAGCATGAAATTAAAAGTATCAAAGACCAAATTAACAAAAATTCTTTATTGAACTGAGCGTTTATATACAGTTATGCAATTTTATATGTTTGCACCTTTTCCACAACTGTTATCCCTTTTTTCAATGTCTCAATTTTTTTAGACTTTTTTTCAGTTTGAATTTTTTTATATAATTTTTTTGCCTGCAATAGTTTTTTTAATAATGATTTTGTAGCTGAAGTTAATATTAGTTTTAAAACATTCTCAGAACTATGGTCCGCTTCACATTGATCATCAACAACAAAAATCATTACAATTTATTAATTCCAAAGTTTTTTCAACCACAAATGAGCGGTGATCAGATATTTGTAAAAATTTGGTCTCATTTTCTTTTAAAAGCAATTTTTACATAACAATATAATTGTAACTTACAGCATTTACAATATCTCCAGATGGGTAGATTAAACCACCTCTATCCAGAGATTCAATTAATTTATATTTATAGTTTCATTTTAAAGTGTTGTCAATAATCATTTGTTTTGAACTATATTTACAATTTATTTTTTTCATCGCCGAATGAACACAATAGCCGGAAAGGTATACAATAATAGGCATTGAATTTTCAATGCCTTTAAATTCTTACTCACCAACATTTATGTAAAAATCCGAAACACAAGGACTGTCAGTCTGTATTAGTAAGAAAATAATCTTTATAGAAAAAAGGAAAACCGACTTTAAGGAAAATGCGTTAAAAAGTAAAAAATGATTTTTAATTCTACGATGAGTTGAAAAATTGAATTATTGAATATTAATTTTATACTTAGTACAACTTTTTGAAATCGGCGCCAAAATTTGGGTATAATTTTTGTAAATTGGCACCAACTTCAAAGAGTTGTACTAAGTATAAAATTGATATTCAATAATTCAATTTTTCAACTCATTCGTAGAATTAAAAATTATTTTTTACTTTTTAGCGCATTTTCCTTAAAGTCGGTTTTTCTTTTTTCTAGAAAGATTATTTATTTTTCCCTTTTTGGTTTTTAATTTAGCAGGGGGCTTCCCCCCTCTTATTATTCACCCAGTAATTCAAGTAGCAACTTCTGCTCAACCGTGTATATTGTAAAACTATCCCTATCAATGCCAATAAATTCTGGTTAAATGAAATGTCATTGTCGAACAATTTCTGTTAAACAATGAAAATATTATGAAATCGGATTAACTGTATAAAAAACCTCCGGAAAATCGACATTTCCGAATATATAGCAGCCGGATAACCAATTATTTTTGCAGATTTTGCCTAAGTTGATTTTTCTATATCCAACAAAAAAAGAATTTTTGAAATCGGACAATATTTTTTTTCAAACGGTCCGGTTAATTGAGAATTCCAGAGATAGTTGAATGCCGGATAACCCGATATTTTTTTCAAATTGCTCCCAAGTGAAACAGCCCTTATCCACAACAAAAAAATTGTGCAAATATCTGAAGTAGAACCGAAATCCCGCGCGAACATACATAAATTTAAAAAAAATACATAACCGTCGAATCTATAACCTCTCGACATGGTGCGCGATTTGGCGGTTTTAATTTAAAGTTTATGTCTGTTTTATTTTGGAGTTTTGGCTGGCGCTCTGTTCAGTCGGTTAATAACAATTGTCCCTGTCAAACTTGTCAAATACTTCCCTGTTTTTTTTTTTAAACCAGTGATGTTTTAATCCAATTTAAACCTGACATCTACATGTTATCAATTTACATTAAAGAACGCAGATTAAATTTTAAGCATAATCATAGATACCCTGGTGTAATATGTAGGAGTAAAGTCGTCCCTGTGTGTGTGTGAATTACACGAATCCATTTTCTGCGCAACGTCCGATCTTTAGGAAACGAAAACAGCTGAACTTTTGGTGTTTTCGTGTAATTTCCCTGACAATTGGGAAGACAGCTTGTTTGTAAACAAGCTGTCTTCACAATTGTCAGGGAATTGTTGTTTATAAACCATAACTCAGATTATAAATAATAATCGCAGACTAAAGCACACGGAATTTTCACCCATTTTGAGAAAACAAAGAAATTCGCGCTTAAAAAAAAACATCATCGAAGCGAAATCTTCCGTTTCTACCCGCTACCATGGCCTACTCGTAATGACGTCAGCTCCGGAAAGGTCACGTGAGGCACGGCCTTGTCTTTGAGTCGGTGTTGGCCAAACCGGGCAGCACCACAATTTAAATAGTTTTTCGTAAAAATACAAAGTTTTCCCTTTAAACCCATATTATACACTTTTTACAGTATTAAAAAAAAAACTACTCACAAAGCTAATTCGATTGCTAATTTATAATACACACATATTTTACAATGTGCTTAAAGTATTATACATTTCTCCATTAATAATAAAAAGCTCTAACTTTAAAACAAACTTATTAAGAAAAACCAAACACAGAGCAAAAACAATTTAAAGTCTTCGTTTCTTTAGAAACATAAATCATCCAGCATAAAATCTCAAATAATTCATTAAAACTTATACAGTTCTAGAATTTTGCAAGCATATTTAGAAGATTCCGAACTATAATATGAGATTATTTGTCAAAACCCTTAGATCGGTTGTTAGTGAAAGGATATTTTGTGCAATTAAAAAGTTGCTCAGTTGAATTTTCCAATTTCTGGCAACTAAATAGTTTGGTTGCATGTCCGATAGTTGCCAGTGGGCGGCTGGCCTAATGGGAAGAATTCTAAGAAAATGCGTGACCGTTTTTAGGATTAAGCCGAGGTGCTGCTTTTCGTGCCCTTTTAAAACCCCTCAAGTGTTTAAGGGTCGGTTCCAATCTTTTAAAAAGATTATCAGGGAGAATAATTTTTACCACAAAATAATTTGTGCAAGATATAACTATTATTTTGGAAAATGTTGTTCAATTTTAAAATGTATTAAACCAAAATAGCAACACATCATAACATTACAGAATCCTATGTCTGGGGATTTCTAATAGAGTATATTTCAATTTGCGCAGTTCACCGTTATCCGAAAGCAGTTCATGCGAAGTGCTTCCTTTGTGACAGCAGTCACACTGCTTTTTCGCACACCCCGCTCCCCCCACTTGAGACTCCCTCCACCCACCCACACTCACCAGTCCCGAGTGTTCCACGGAGGGGATGTGCTTCCTCCTGCTCTCCCACGCGTACTTCTTGTAGGTGACCTTCACCTTGAAGTTGCCGTCCACCTTCTTCCCGTAGGAGTACCTGAGTGCGAAACGAGATACTCTTTCAATCTGTTCGAAATAATGACAACACACAGAAAAAGACGACGGACAATTCAAAGACTAGGATGTCCAAGACTTGATTTCACTTCGGACGCGTTAGGCTCGGGCCTAGGGACCCAGGGGTTTCGGGCTCCGATTTTTACTTAATTGCACATAAAATAAGTCACTTTATTTACCACCCTTTGGTAAATTTCCTGTGTGATTTGCATGCAGCTCGATGTGATACAAATGAACAAACTGTCAGAACAACTGGATCAACGAAGAACCCACGTCGTAATTGACAGTTTTGAGAAAAATAGCCTCCAAGTTCGAGTCTTGGTATTATTGCAATGTTACGGAAATCACGGAATAGTTCGATTTGAAGGGTCATGAATTAGCCTCGCGATATTGGTTTCTATTTCATTTAAAAGTTCAAAATTAATATAGTGAAAATAGTTTTTTGAAAAGGGATAAAATTGATATATGGGTCCTTGTTACAAGTCACAGATATAATATCGAGGACTTAATGTTATACTTTTGTACGGTTTATTAATATATTTTCTATGGATGTGGATCTAATAAGTTGTGTCATGTCTACAGTAAGGAACTGTCTAAATTCTGGCACTGAGAATATTCATTCCCTCTCATTACATTAATCCCTTGAAACCGAAGAATATGTTTAATATTTTAAGTTATTTTCATGAAACATTTACATCCGTTCCTGTTCTTTCCCCCCAATCAATCTCCTGATATGTTCCTCAATGATATTCAAGTGATATTATACTTTTAAATGGTGGTATAAAAAGAACAAGCCAACAAAAGAAAAGCGTTTATGTTAAAGAAAACGTAGTTCTCGTTCACTTTGAAGAACTGGGCTCAAAAGAACAGGTCGTTATTTTGGTGACTAAGAGCGCCCTCTCAACGGCAAATTGTCGAAAAGGACATTATATTTAGAGACGAGTCAGACGGCTGCAGCAGGAGGTGGTCTCTTACCAGGCACAGATCTCCAGTGGAATGGAGTCGACGTCAGCCATGATGAAGGCGGGAGGATTCACTGTCACTTCGAAATTCGGAAGTACTGCGAAAAAAGAAGAGAGCGCACGATGAGACAGAGATACAGGCAATGGCGACCCACTACTCTACAGGCTCTAAGCTCAGTAAGGTTAGGCTCGGTTAACAATCCTCCTGTAGCGCAGTGTGTTTGACAGTCATCGGGAATCGAGCGCGCGTTTTGTCTGCTACACCAAAAATTTAACCGTCGAGGTAAAGTAATTACTTGAGGCCGTGACATCTAGTCCCATTGGCTGTATTAAATTCTATGCCCTGGACATCACCCGATTTGATCAATTTAAATAGTTAGAATCAAGTGCCCTTCTAGTTCTTCTCTCCTAGAATGTATCACACATGTTTAAAGATATAAGCCTGTCGCTATAGTCCATTCCCGAAGTACCCTGGACCAATTTCGTAGCCCTATGTTAAGCCCATACTATCAAACCGATTGTTTTTAATAAAAATAAGGTGGCAAATGGTATTGCATACTCAACATGAGGCCTAACCAACAACCTATATATACATAATGTACATATTAATTCTTTAGGCTTAGGTATTGCATTTCTTTTAATAAATCCCAACATTCTATTCGCCTTTTCACTTTCTATTGCACATTGATGCTCCATTTTCAATGCCTCCTTCCCCTTAGCGAACACGCATCCATTTCCCTAAATGCTGTCTCTCTCGATGTACTGCGAAGAAAAGTCCAGCTCCCGATAAATACCGCGTCCGTAGAAGACGTTCCTCATTTCTCTACAAGTTGGAGGCTGGTAAAGCGATTGCAATAAAAAGAGCTCGAAATAAAGGAAGGAATTATGAAAGGCATTCAACAATTCATACAACATAACATTTCATAAACATATAGATGACTAAAAGTACAATTATTGTATGTCCATTTTTGGTATCATTTTGTCTATTTTTTTGGTATCAATGTGAAGTGAAGATGGAGTCTAGGAGTCTCTTACCTTCGGCGCAAACATTTTTTGTCCCTCCCAAACAATAACTTTGTGGTGCAGGTTTAAAGTTCGGCCCAAGTTTGAAATCTTCATTTGTGTTTTCCGAAAGTTTAACAAAAGTGGATTTATTCTTTAGATTAACCTCTCCTCTTGTGACAGGTCTTAACCCTCAAGTGGAGACGTGCGGAAACATACTACCGCAACATGCTCGCGGTCCCCGAGTCCACATTAAGGGTTAAGCGCAATAAAGTACAGTCAAAAAAGAGGTTCGCGTGCCCGTGCGGTACGTGAATAAAAATTATCGTGCCAAAAATTGCGTAACCAGCAGCAGTGATCGATTTGTAAATGTGCCGCGTAGGAACTACGCACATTTTAAAGCTCCCTCTTTTTTCAGGAAAGGAAAGGTCAGAAAGCTGTTAAAAAAACAGATGATACCTCATGGATTAATCATTTTGGGCATCTCATCCCATTCGAGTTGTCCATTTTGGCATTTATATATATATTATAAAAATTCATACTTTTCCTAAAAGTACCAGGCATTCTATATAATGCCTGGCGTTCCACTCATAGACCTCGACAGACGCCAGCCACTATCTGGAATGCCTGGATTTCATATATTGCCGATAACATAAATACCGTTTAGATATATAGCTAGTAAAAGAAAAGAAATCCAGACAACGGGGACAGCCGTGTCTCTCTCACCGTATTTCTCGACGTGGAATGTCTGCGAGTGCGAGACCTGGCTGACGGTGGTCTTGATGGTCCAGGCGCCCAGCGGAGGCTCGTCGGACAGCGGCAGCTCCAGCTGGATAATGCCTGGGGACGAAGCGGAGATCATTATCGCTGGATGAAGAGAAGCACAAGAGTTATTTGAATAACACATATTAAGTGGTAAGTACTTTGAGGGGTGAGAAAGTGCCGTCTTGTTTTGGGTCTTCGACAATGAAGTCGCATCGTGTGTCATGTTCGCCAAAGGAATGATAGAGAGCCAATTGTTGGCGAGTGGCCGCTTTAGAAGAAATATGAAGATTCATGTAAGAACGAGAAGTGGCGTTTAGGTTCGGTCGGCGTAGGCCGGTTGCCTAATGCAAGAGCTCAGCGCATGCCAATTAATGATTAATGTAACTGAAGGGTCGAAATTAATTTTTCAAAGCAGGTTTCGCAAAGAACATAAACATACTAACATCTAACATAAACAAACTAACATCTGTTACGAGCTGATTTAACTTAATGATTTTGAGGATGGGTTGGAGCATTCTCATATTGTACATCAATGGGAGGAATTTAAAAATACATTGTATGTAGCTGTAAATAAACATATTCGTTTAGACAGAAGGAGGTAGTTCAAAAACTTTCTCCTATGTGGTTTTCAAAGGAAACAAAACGAGCTCTTAAGTTGAAACAAAAGACGTATATAATATTTAAAGAAACAGGTAGAGACACTGATTGTAAGGCGTATAAAAAATCTATAAGGGAGTTTAAGTATATAAGGTGAAAATAGAAATTGGCATTGAAGGAAAAATTTGCTTGGGATATTAACAATAACCTAAAGGGATTTTTTGCTTACGCCTGTGGAAAGAATAAAGAAAACAATCATTTAGCTATGCTAGGAGATAATCAAGGCAATTTAATTCCAGAGGTTATGCGAATGGCTAATGTTTTAAATTAATTGTTCATGGAAGTTTTTAATAAGGATTTTAAATCTGGTTTCATGCCAATAGAGGGTAATATGCGTCCGGCTATTAAAGAATGCAATTTTACTAGTAAAGGGTAGTTTATCATTTAAGAAATATTAAACAAAGCGAGCGCCAGGGCCATATGAAATTTATCCAAAGTACCAGCGTAATGTGCTGAAGAACTGGGAGATGTTGTACTAACTATTTTCAAATCGACGTATAATTCGGGTTATATACCAACAGACTGGAAATTAGCAAATGTCACTCCGCTTTTTATAAAAGGAGAAAAATGTGAACCTGTAACCGATTAGTTTAATATATGTCTTACATAAATTTTTTGAAACATTAATAAAAAAAATAGCACCATATCATTTTTGGAGTCGGAGAGCTAGCTGTTAGATAACCAGTATGGATATAGGAAGATATCTTTTAAAATTCTATGATAATCACAACGAATCTTTTAAAATTTTATGATAGGGTTATTGAAGAATTATGTAAAAGGAACAGTATAGATGTTGTCTATATTGATTTCCAGATGGCATTTGATAAAGTTTCCCTCGAGGCATTGCTGTTCAAATTGGAAAAGTTAGGGATTGGGGATGAAATTCTACAATGAGAATGAACTGGTTAATTGGTAGGAGTCAGCGGATACAAATTAAAGGTAATTACTCTCAGTGGGCAGAAGTTAAAAGTGGAGTGCCACAGGGTTCGTCTTGGGTCCACTTTTATTTATTATTTTTATTGAGGATATTAATTAGGAGATTAGGGGCAAGGTTTTATTTATTATCTTTGCAGATAATTTAAAAATTATGAGGACTGAATTCTACGGAACAAATAGAGCAAATGCAAAGTGATTTAATAAAAATATCAGAATGGGCTTCAATGGGCTGTTAAATGGGGTATGTCTTAATATAAGTAAATGTCAAGTTTTGCACATGGGTATCAAAAATAGAAAGGCTGCCGATGTTTGCAGGGGCAAAAATCCAAAATAATGATATAGTCAGTGATCTGGGCTATTAGTAAACGATTATTTTGAAATGGGTCATCAATGTACATTGGATAGCAAGAAAGCTATTAGAATGTTGGGATACATCAGGAAAAGTGTTTCACTAAAATCTAAGGATATAATCTTGCTATTGAATAGAGGTTTGGTAAGGACTCGTCTTGAGTTTACTGTATAGATTTCATCACCAATTGTACAGGGTTAGGGATTTTAAGAAGAAGTTAGATATTCATTGGGGGATAGATTGCTAGCTGGACCAACCTTCTTGGATCTTGAGCCCGTTGCTGGTCGTTGATATTTGTATTATAGTTCTTTTGAAATTATTTTTCTTTAAACTTGGTGCAAAGTTTAAGGCTGACAATTTTATATTTTTTAGAATTTACGGGTATCTTTTGCCGTTGTTTTACTACTAAAATTTTTAAACATATTAACTTTTATCTCGTTTCTAAAAACTGTTTTAAAAAAATATATTTTTTTGTAGTTCTTTTTCTAAATAATTCAAAAATCACTCTTCCCTACGAAATGTTAAAAAAAAAAATTAAAGGTAAGAAATGTCTAGAATCGAAATTTGTAGGGGTAAGCGTTTCTGATATGTGATTGTGCGACTTTGCTGCAGAACAGAAACACGCCTTTCCTTCTATTACAACTTCAATTTATTAAAAGCTTATACTTCAATTTATTTAAAAGCTTATACAAGACAACTGATGTGTGTGTTATGTTAAAATCAGCGTATTCCCTTGAATATTAACGGATATATGAAAAATCTACACTTCGTCACGGAAGTTGACAGTCATTATTACTTTTTGACATTTGCGAGTTGGTGGTGTTTGAACCTTCCTTACCTTCGGTAAATTTGATTTGCTTCCATTGCGATACTCTGATACTTGAAGGATCTTCGATCCATATATCAGCTACCTGAAGAAAATAACAATTGAAAAACAACATCAAGTAATACAAATGAACCTCTCTTTTGGTTTTTGGTTGGTTGATCGTCGTCGTCACTACAGCTATTAGTGACGTACAGTGGTCCCAAACGTCAATTTAGGGGGAGATTCACTTTTTAGACCTCTACAAAAATTAATGGAACAAAGTACATTTGTTCGTTAACATTCCAAAGACCTTTCAGGATTTCTAAAATATATTTATATTAGTTCGGAGGGTCCCTGAACACGTACAAAAATGTGTTATTTCATAATCAAGGCTTTATTATAGGCACTTCATGAAGTGACTTGTCACTCCATGAAACTACTTATTATCATTAGACATATTAGTTGAGGTCGTAAGTTTGTAAATTGAAATATACCGTAAATCTTTCAATTGAGTCGTCCTTACGCTATTTAAATAACTTCACGTAAAGTTATTTATGGAATTTGAAATATGATTAAATATTAAAAATTACTGTGTATTACAATTTTTTTTGTTTTTTTATTGTTTTTAATATTTTACTAATACATCCAAAATAGTTAATTTTTTATTTTCAGTTAAAATCTGAAAGAATCTACGTTAACATTACCCCTATCATGATCATACTATTCTGAACACGTATCCAGTATATGGAGATTTTTAACAATGTTAAAAAATTAACAATTTTCTGTCGAAAGCGCGTTCTACATTAAAATATTAAGTATTGGACATTTCTAGCCTATAATTTAAGTTTGGACCTTTTTTATTACCCCCCCCCCCCCCCCGTTCCAACTAAATTCGCGTTTGGGTCTACTGTGCGACAGTTCGGAATCTATCTAGAAGAAAAGACCCATGAACAACGCCTCGTATAGCTGGCTCATGATGCAGCATCAATACACTTCGGGACAACGGGACATTTTCAGATTTAATATTGATCAACAGATGGCAGCACCAAAATTTGAGCTTTTCTGCTCACTTTCTACTTTCTAGCACTGAGCTCAAATAATCGCTGGAGGGAAGACTAAAGTGTGCACGAGCACTTTACATCTTTTTGACCCAATGTAGAAAAATAGAGTCCTTTCGCATGGAGTTTGTCATAGGATCATCCTAGTTTTAAAACCACATTTCTGGTTTTCAAAAATTAATTTAAATGTCAGACATTTAATGTATTTTGTAATTTAACGCACTTGCTTTCCTACTTGCAATACTCAAAACCGACGCCACACGACTAACTGTGCAATACAGAGGTTTGTAGAGGACGCTAATTGTCCACGCGGAAAAGAAAAATGACCTTTTTAAAATTATTTTTATGTAAACATAGCCATTTTGTAGTTAATGAATCGTAGTGGAAAAGGTCGCTAGGTACTTTTTTTTTCAAAGCTTTCTTGTTAATAAAATTTATATTTGTTAAAAGTAGAAACTTTCATGCAAACTTTTAATCTCACTTTGAACTACAGCCCACTGTAGTCACGCATAAACAGACACTCGGGCCACCGCTCATGGCGGGAAGGAAAGAGGGGAAGGTGAAACGTAGACTTAATGGGATTCCGACATTATTATTAATGGACTAATAACAATATCAGGATGAAAAACAAGGATTAATTAAAAAAAAGGAAACTTTTTGTAAAATTATTTTAAGATAACACAATTTATTGCGGAATTTCAAATCGCCAATGAACGGTAACCTCAATTCATTAAAAAAAAAACCTGAAAGTACAACTGCAACAAAGTACATGCCATCTCGGTTCATCGAATTCAAACAATGATTATTTTAGTAATGCAATAAATTTTTAATAATACAAATAATTTTAACAATGATTAACTTAATTATAATAATCTTTATATATAAATCTCTTATGCGGTGAGCAAAAAACGCTATACTTCGTTTCGTGATTTGGCAACACAAGCTTGTCTGGTAATGTGCAACAACGCCGCCACGTCAGTCCTAGGACACACCTGGTGTCCGTAATTTTATCCTAGCATTTAAAAATCAGTTTAATTGTTTGGCGTATACCATTTTTGATTATTTTTAGTTGAAATTCGGAAGATAATAAGCATTATTTTTTTTAAATAAAATAAGTGCAAAGCGTATTACAATGTAAACAAACAGTTGTCATTCAATTCAGGTCTTCATTTCGATTCACTTCGCTTGCTGCGATAAATTTGAGCTAGCTGTCGTGACGTCATCGAATGATTGATTGCTGAGCTCAATAATAGCTATGTGTGCGCGTTTGCTAATTACCTATTTTTTTTATTTTGAGAGAATTTATGTTCGAAAATACGTTATTTATATTATAATTCTAATGCAACGAAAAACATTAGTACGCAATGTTCAAAGAGGATCGTTTTCCTCCTTGGTTTTCGAAAGCATGCCACTGAAAATTCAAAATGGTACTATTGTTTTCTAATTATAGTTTTTTAAATAGCATTTCAGTTCAAATATTGTTAAATTTTATATTGATTTATACGGCGTAAAAAAGTATTGTTTCTGTGACTAATAGTAATTTAAGTTTTCACTGTCAATTTCTTAAGTATTGGTTTGTTACTAGGATAACTTGTAATTGTGTCCTATCTTATAGCGAGCGAAGCGAGAATTGGTTTGCGGAGCAAATCAAGGACGATTGCTTACCAATCCTCCGGGGTTGGCGGAACAGGAGGCGGTGCCTCTTAGTTTTAGTTATTGTTTGGAAAAGTGCAAGCGTATAAATATGTGGACACCTATCACCTATTCGGGTGAGGGCCCAGCATGCCGATGCACTCAACAGGGCATTCAGGCATAGGTTACAGCCTAGGGGCCCGCAGTACAAGAGGGACCACATGTCATAAACAAAAGTTAACTTTTGGTAAAATTATTTAGTTCGTGTATCAGGGAATAGTGGAAATTATTACATCTTAGAACTTAGAACAAAATATTTATTGTATGAATTGAACTAATGAGCATTACTGACAATGAAGAGTAAAGGCAGGTCAAAATGCAGTAAATTATTCCCACATTATACTGCGGGTATACCATACCCCCGGTAGTTGGGGAGGTGCATAGTTAGGGAGGTAGTTTGGAGGACATATTCTGCCTGGGGCCCCACTAACTCGACATCCGGCTCTGGCACTCAATGGTAAATGCGGCAAGGAACTGCCCTGTTTATCAGCGTGTCGGTTGAACGTCCTTAAAGAGTGAAATGTGCTTTAAAATTTCCAAATAAAAAAAACTAAAAGTTATATATTTTAAACGTTTTCAGTGAGAAAATAAAAGGATACAAAGTCATTTAGGTAGAACGTGCCATTGGAGCGTAGCCGATAGGACTTCATGAGCAATAGGTCGTGGGTTCGAATCCCGTCGGAGCCCCCCCTCCCGCGAGTTTGGGGTGCCGAACATTAAACCTTCATTAAAGTTGGAAAATCGAAAGTTTTATGAACGCAAATTGATAACTTAAAAAAAAAAAAATTCTGAAGGTGTTCCAAATTTGATTACAAAACCTGCATAGAAAGCCTTCAATTTTATAATTTTGATGAAGGTTTAATGCTGGGATTTTGTTTGCTGGTAAAGTTTCGTAAATTTAAACAATTTCATTTCAAGCAAGATATTCCGTGAAATACGATGAGCCCTCTCACCTACCGTATCTGGCGCCAATGGTCTCAGCTGACTGTTCAGGGGAAGAACTCGAAATCTCACTGGAAAAAACAACGTCATCACATCGTCAGTCATAAAGAGTCAATTATAAAGTTCAAATATAACGCATGAAAACCCTAATATGAAATCCCGAGAATTGTTGGAGGGCACTTGAAATGAACGCACTCGGAATGACGCAATTAGTATTAAACAGTTCACAGTGCGGCTTCGCAATCGTGACGTGGCAGCAAAGACTGAGAAGTTTGACAACTTTTGTGACAACCTGCCCCGGTCACCTGTATAAGATATCTCATTGTAAGGTAATTTTTTACGTTATATTAAAGAAGCTACATATAGCAGAATCGAAACACCATTTTACGTTTTCAGGGGGATTCCATTCCGACACTACATCTCCGCGGCAAATAGTTCGATTGACAAAAATACAAAATTTTGGTTTGTTTAATAATAAATTAGGTTCCTATGCGTGTAAAATCTAAATACTGTCTAAATTTAAATACCCCCTTTGTCAAACATACACAGCTCGAGTATTTTCCTTCCATTATACCTATTTCTAAAATGGGTTGGAAAATGTTTCCTATAAAATCTGTCTAATAGTCTTTGATTTTTTTATTCAAAATGGAAACACACACACAAATAACTGCCATTCTTTAAGTTTAGAATTTACACAGACCTGTATACAAAACTACGACTGATTGGACTCTGAGTCATTTGTCTGTACAATATTCACGTAGCCATTAGGGACCACCACATGAGCTGTATTAAGACCATTCAAAGTGTTTATGGGTCGGTTTCAATCTTTTTGAAGTCTAACAGAGTGAATAATGGGTAGTGTGAAAAAAAATCATATTTGCATGGATATAGCTATTATTTATAATATTTTAGTAAATTCTGTTCATTTTTAAAATATGATTGACACCAAATTGGCAAACATAATTGCATTCAGAATTAAATGTCTGTTGTTTCTAATGCAGTATCACACTTTGCACAGTTAACCGTTATCCTAAAGCCGGTCATGTGCGCCCCAGTTTGTATGAAGTCGAGCGGTAATGTGTGTGAATTTCAAAATGCGCCCCTTACCTGTCTGCCCCGGCTTGTAGACGGGCTTGTCCGTCTGCACGAACGTGACGACGGAGCCGCGACGCACGAGCACCTCCTTGGCGGCGTCGATCCGGTGGCCGTCGCCGAAGATCCCGGACACCCGCAGCCTGGCCCGCAGGTCGGCGGGGGACGGAGGGACGACCAGCTCCACCCACATGTTCAGGTCTGCAAAACGCACACTTTTGGAAAATAATGCTCATTTTTTGGAAGAAAATTTCGTCACATTTCGAAGAAACAAATGCTCCGATTAAATATTTCGTCGCACTGAGGAAATTCACGGAGTCGTTTCTTTTACGAAATTTTTTCGTCAGAAATGAAGATTTCAAATGAAAATCAACGGCACGACTCGAACCAAAGATTTCTTAATAAGAAATCGCGCGCGCTATCAACTGAGCCAGAAAAGATATTTGGAATTATGGTAATACGAACTAAAAATATATGAACTATAAATATATGAACTAAAAATTAGAACCGAATAAGCCGATACTACCGGAAAAGAATCCGAGTAAATTAGTTTCGTTAAAATGGTGAAGATCCTTGTTTCGTCAATTGTTAAGTGATTCAATTGCGAATGGGGCGGATTTAACTACTATAAGGCATTAGAGGCAATGGGTCTCTCCGAGATATTCTAACTTATGCTACCTAAAATGAATATTTTTCGATTTTGAAAGAAATGTATTTAAAAAAAGTCAAACCAATTACCAATTTCTGTTATAGCGCACTTTTGAAGGAGTTTTGGAAATATTGCCTCCTCATTTAAAGCCACGGACAGTTTACATATGGAGGCAATACTTTAGCTATCAAAACTATTTTACAAACTTCGACACCCCAACCCCAACGTTAGAGAAAATAACTCTGCGAAAGATTTTAAGTGAAACAAACCACCCGTACACAGAAATACTTCATAAGTAATTTTTTGTCTCTACTTAACTATTCTATAAATTGTTTTGTTTTTCTGAATAGCTTCCTAGTATAAGAGACAGTGACCTCCTATTAAAGAGGGATTTAAAAATAGAGAGAGAACTCTATTGATGGCTCAGAACAAGAAGGAACCAACGTCAATTTAATAATTTTTTTTAAATTTGCATTTCAGTTTTGAATATATCAATTTTAACCTTCTAAATGCAACAGAAACCGATCTCCTCGGGATTCTCCAACCTTTCAAATCAATCCATTTCGTGACGTCCGTAACATTGCTGAAACACTAAGCCTAAGTTTTTCTCAAAACTGTCGACTGGGACATCGGTCCTCCTTGTTCCAAAGCCCCAGACATAGCGTGCGAGTGGCGTGCTCTTACTGCTGACGATGTCGACGTTAGTGGCGGCGATCAACTCGTCCGTGTACCAGTGGCGCAGCTCGAGGGCGAGCGTCCCTTTCGTGGCAGCCACGTCGAAGGCGGTGAAGGTGAAGTACCCCGTGGTGCCGGCGTCCAGGGTCTTGGGGGCCGTCAGGATGAAGCCCCTGAAACAGTGGAGGGTCACATGAGAATGGAAGAGTTTCGACCATGTTCTTCTGCTCCCTGTTCTTCATATGGAACGAAAACTGCGTGTTATTTATTGAACATAAAAAAAAATACGATTTTCTTTTGTTAGCTTGTTCATAAAGAACAAGTAACTCCATTTAAAAGTATGATATCACTTGGGTATCATCCTATTTTATGAACCCTTAGCACTCGAGTGTCGCCTTTAAGTTACCAAAATAACGGCGTGTTGTTATATTATCTCTGTTTTTCAAAATGAACGAGAACAACATATTCTTGAGTTCAAAAAGTTATTTTCTCACACACTTAAATAGAATTTTTGTTTATCAAATTAGAGTGGTCACAATCTTTGGCAGAGTTCTATTTGACTTTAAAACTATTGAGGGCTTCTGTCAAATTACGTTCTGCAATTTTAACGCAAAAACCAACTAAAATCCATAAAATTCGAATATTTTGACGGCTTTGAGTGTTGCAAGCTGACGTTTGCTAGTATTCAATCTTTGAAAGTTCTAAAAAAAAAGGTGTAATAACAAATATTTGTATATTTTGAAGAGATTTTGCTTTCCTTAATCTATAAATTTTGTGCGCAATTGATTGTAAACAATGCAAACAATTCTTTAATAGAAGCTTTTTAAATCCCAAGTAAGGTAAAGCTTAATTCACAAAACTATAGTTTTGAAGGATAGTTTAGTTGTTTAATTTTCTTTTCAAGAAATTCGCCCTAACATTTTTGAGTGGTTTGAGGAATATTTTTTTTATGTAATACAGCTAAATTTTCAATCAAAATGGAATTGCGATTTGGCATACAAATATTAACATGAATATTGATTTTAGGAGAATCATAATATAACTTATGATCCTCTAGCTATTAAAAACTAATTAAAAAAAGATAGTGATAGACACAAGTTCTGGTAATATGGCTACTATTTTACCAAAAAATATCATTATAGGTTATTTGTTTTTCTGCGTTTTTACATTTTCTTAAACTTTTGTTTAATGTTTAAATTTTTTTTGTGCTAACCCAGAATGTTCTGGTGGTAGACAAGCCGACGTGCTATAAGAAAAGAGAAACTCTCATACAATTGCGAAGGGCGAGTCCTGCCGGCAGTACGTTGACGTCGTTCCGTAATTACCGTTGTAGTATGTTCCATCATTAGGCCCAAGTGAGATGTTACCTCCGAAAAACAACTTGGATTAAAATCTTTGAATAGAGTTTGTCCGAGATGTTAAAAATACAGCTTATGTGATATACCGTCAAACGAAGTGAGAATGTGCCACAGACGTCTTTTTGAATACAACGCGCTTTTGCTTGTAGGTTTCAACGCAAAATATAGAGTAAAGGAAAGTGCATCTAGATCTGTTGAGAAAAGTCCGCAAGTGGTTGTCGTGCCTCCAGTCGAATTGGTAGAGGACTGTTTCTGTGAAAACGCGAGTCCTCAATGCTTGAAAAAGTACGGCCGAGTCTCGTCAGCGAAGCGTACTCCCTCGAGAACTGTAAGTTTTGCAATCGATTCCTACTCTAAAAGACGTCAATTTCAAACACATATTTTTACATGTTTGATTGTTTACGATTTATTGCATTGTTATTAGGCGTAGGATAGGTGGGGGGGGGGGGGGGGGGAGTCAACATTTTCTACCAAAGTTAATATCTCAAGAAATGTATGCAATTTCTTCAGTAATCAAGACATTATTGATAATTAACAATTACTAATTAGCTAATGAGCTCGTTCCACGATTCTTCTTGAAACAGGATTTTGCCTAGCAGGACACTTGGAAGTACTTCCGCCCATCTTTCCGTAGCCAGGCATCGGATGGATTATTGCTTCAGCTGACGATGAAACCTCTCCACCTGAGCGTTAGATGTGGGGTTGTAGGCAGTTATAAGATACTTATCCGTCCCGATGAACCTCATCAATGTCCGGCAGGTGTCGGATTCGAAAGACCTGCCCTGGTCGGTTGAAATGCACCAGGAGTCACCAAAGAACGCCTCTCGAACAGCGCGCTTCAGCTATGGTTGCCCGCCGTCTGAATCACCATGGGGAATGCCTCCAGCCATCTGTCGACACACGTAAGGCAACAAGTGAATTCTCGGAAAGTAGGAAGAGGACCTACCACTTTGATGTTTACGTGGTAAACCTAAATTTTGGTAGAGGGTCACCACTTAGACCCATTTTTTCCCCCGGCTGTACACATGATCGAACTGTTCCAGTTACTTTATCGCCTAGGTCATAGGTGCTATACCTACGTTCCGCGGCATTTAGTTTTGTCGAAAAAAAATGCCAACGGTTGTTTAACGCTTAAGTACATTTGTTTAGTGATGATACATAGCATACGTTTTTAATTTAGCAAGGGGCTTCTCCCCCTGCTATTATTCACCAAGAAATTCAAGTAACAACATGTTGCTAGTAACATAAATAAACATAAATATTCACTAAAACAATATATCTTAATTTTTAAATTAAATTTTTTAATGATGCTTGCATCATTGGCGCTTAATGCGACCTAATTAGGTACATGAAAGTTTCATGATGCCATTTGGCATCATTGGAACTTAAAATCCTGGAAAGCAAAAGGCTATTCAATAAAAAAAATGATCCTTGGTAACATAAAAAGTAGGAGTAATAATTATTTTTCGCAACTTTAATTATCACTTTTTGCTTAAGAGCGTGTTCCTTGTAAAAAATAATTTCCTAAATATAGTGGTGCCATTTACTATTAAATATAAAAAATATTCGTGTATTGACAGATAAGCCATCTTTTAAATGGTTCCAAATAGAATCTACGAGAATATATGTTTCAATGCACAAAAAAAAAATCAATGCAAGGCATCTTTTAAATGGTTCCAAATAGAATCTACGGGAACATATGTTTCAATGCAAAAATGAAAAAAAAATTCAATGGTGCCATTTGGTACCACTGGGCCCCAAAGGGTTAAGGAACAACGTGTTATTATATGAAAGGACATAATGTTTATGAAACTTTGATTATTTAATCCTTTGTTTAATGATATCTTTTTAAGATATAGCTCGAAATTGTTTGCTTGATATAGGTAAGCTAATTGGAATCGAATATGGAATACAGACAAGTTTTTTGCCTTCGAGGGGGAAAAAAGGGATTACATGAAGAGAGCTTTCCGATGGGAAGAATATTTTTTTTTAACCCGTGTGAAACTGCGGGTAACAGCTATATGAAAGGGGTTATCAGACGTCTCGGTTTCCGAAGCATTATACTTAATTACGTGAATTTATAATAGTACTGGAGAACGCTTGTAGATATGCATATGATAAAAAGAATAGATTTGAAGTCGGTATTTATTGAATAAACTGCGAGTCGCATTGATATCAGTTTAGTTATTTATAAGTTGTAAGCCAGATTAACTCGAGCAACTCGACAGAAAGACGAGAAACATTTACAGAATTTTGTTGTTAAATAAGTCACTTAACCACAAAGTTATCAACTTTACATAACAACAAACTCAAAATTGATTTAAAAAAATACAGTCATAAATTACATTCTTTATGTACGCATTGATTATTAATTAATAAAAATTTAATTATTATTTATTAAATTTTAAGGCCATTTCATGGTATCTCTTAATTTCATGTCCACTCCCCAACGTTCTGCTTTTTTTATTACATGTTAATTAGTATAAAATAAACCGAATTGTTTTTGGTTGGTTTAGTTAGTTTTCAGTTTGTTATTTTAAAAAAATGCGTTTATTTTACGTTAATTAACCTATAATAAAATAAAAACAAGACGTTGCGGGGGAGAAGGGGGGGGGGGGGGGCAAGCAAGGAAGAAATACCGTGGAACAGACTTTTCAACGAGGCTTAAAATTGTTATGTTTCTTTATTAATCTACGTGCATGTCTGTGTAGACAATCTAATTAGTATTTGGTATGCATAAAGTATAACAAATCATTTGACTCGTCTCTTTTACACAAGTCTCAAGAATAATTCCCAACATATCTCCGTGTATAAGGAAGGGACTAGTGCACGTTGAATTCGATCGTGGTCCAATATCTTGGACGCCTATGGAGGTTACGTCGGGTGATCAGGTGGTTGTCCACGTCATCTAACTATGTACGAGGCAGTATTCCCGGATCTTTCCTTTGAGATAGACCCCGAACCGTTGGCAATAGCCCACGGTGCAGCCCTAGTGCGACGTCATTTCTACCAACCTAACATCTCGTTTAGAAAAAAAAACTTCTCATAACTTAGGCACACTTACTTCTTGGCACTGGCAGTCGAAAATAAGCACAGCGCACTGCAGAGGGTCACCACAATATCCAGACTCTTCATGACTCACCAAGCAAGAGTTCCAACAAAAGTTCTCAAGTCTTTTTCTCCAATACTGCTCTTTCAAAAATGCTGCCAAAACATTCTCCTCAGTATTCCATACTCGAGTACGATACGGAAGAGCACATTATTATCCCAGGATTTCGGCGAATGCAGTTTCAGAAGTCACTGCTCGTTGTTTATCCGTCGATTGATCTCTCCGTGCGTCCAGAGTTCGAGGGTCATCAGGCGCCGCTGATAGAGGAAAGAGAAGAGAGGTCACACGTGTGCACTGACCTACACACGAGAAATGGAACGCACAACTGCGCACATTGAAATACGACACTAGAAACCTCATCAGACATAGAATTTTGAATGCTGTGTCGCCATTCTGGCGTCCTCAATTCAGAAATCGAACAGAATTTCCCAAAGTATTAAAAGTACAAGTTATATCTGTGGTTTGGTTAATTAACGCCGCACTAGAGCTGCACAGTGGTCTATTGGCGACGGTTCGAGGCCTATCTCGAAGGAAAGACCCGGGAACGATGCCTCGTATTTTTGAACCACGGTCAGATGACGAGGACAACACCTGAGCTGGCACCCAACGCCTTCAATAAACGTCGGGACTTTGGACCCCGATCAGATGTATCCTGCACCAGTCTCGTATACACGCCGTTAATTTTATGTGGATGTTCTGGACGACATTCTAGTACTTTGGTAGCGAAGTTGGCAACCCTCCGATCGCAATATCACTACATTTTACTATTCTTTAGTCTAGTCCATCGCAAAGGCTCGAACCGGGGACCCCTTGGATTCCTAGCTGACGCCCCAATCCACTAGGCCACGGAGGCCAGTTATATCTGTGCAAATATGATTTTGTTCGACGAAATATTCACTCTGACAATCCTGTTGAAATCAACCCTTAAGCACTTAAAGGGTTTTAAAAAGAGCTGGAGGGCTGATGAATGTCGTCGTCGTCCAAACTTGTGTGACCGCCAGATGATAAAATGCGCAGTTCGCGTACCCCATCATGTGCCATCAACACACTTATCCGAAACGGCTTCGTTTGCACTCTCAGAAATAACACTCATTTTTAACCATCGTCGGGGCTACTTTCGTCTAGTTTTGAAAATCGTTTCGTCATTGAATCACTTGACTTTTGGCGAAACAAGAATCTTTTAACCAAAAGAAGTTACTCCGATTCCTTTCCGGTAGCATCAGCTCCTTCGGTTCTAAGGGCCTCCGTGGCCGAACTGTGAAAGGCGTCAGCTGGGAATTCGAAGATTCCTGGTTAGGGCCTAGGCAATGGACTTGACAAAGATAAGTAAAAAAAGTAGTGATCTTGTGATCGGAGGGTTGCCAGCTTCGTTACAAAATACTAGAAAAGTCGTCCAGAACATCCGCAAAAATTAACGGCGTGTATACGGGACTGGTGCACGATACATCTGATCGGTGTCCAAAGTCCCGACGTCTATTAAAGGCGTTGGGTGCCAGTTCAGGTGTTTCCTCGTCATCTGACCATGATTCAAAAATACGAGGCATCGTTCCCGGGTCTTTCCTTCGAGATAGGCCCCCTACCGTTGCCAATAGCCCACTGTGCAGCTCTAGTGCGACTATAATTAATAAAACCAAACCAAACCTTCGGTTCTAATTTTAGTTTTTATATGTACATGTATATTGTTACAATTCAAAATACTTTTTCTGGATCGATCGACAGCGTGCGTGATTTCGGAACAAAAGATCTGAAGTTTGAATTGAGCCGTCGATTTTTTATTTAAAAATTGTCCTCATTTTAGACGAAATAAATTTCGTGAAAAAAAAACGACAAAAGGAATTTTCTCAGTTTGACGAATTATTTAATCGGAATATTTTGCAAGCGTCTATTTCGTTGAAAATGGCGAAATTTTTTCAAAAATGATTATGCCTTTTTAACAGTGTTTGAGATTTTTATTATTGTTAATATAGGCCAATGAGTAGTCTTTGTGCACAAATTCATCATGTGTGGAAGTGTGACTAGGGTTGCATTCAAATCAATGCAGTGAACATTACAATAAATTTTAAGTATTTAGTATTTGAAATATTTTAAGTTTTTTAGTGGCATTATAAGATTAGTACTTAATTTACATGCTACAATTAAAATTATATTATTTGCAAGCAACAATTAGTTTTATTAAGTACTTTATTGTGTTAGTGCATGTGATACAAGTCATAGCCCAGTAGAGATAGGATTTTGGCTTGCAAAAAATGGAGTAGTTTTGATTTTCGGGTATGTTGTATGTATCGACCCCCTCGTGAAAAATCCAAGTTTTCGACCTCCCACCCCTTGTGCGTTTTCCGCCATCTTGAAAAAACCGCTAAAAAAAGGCACTTTTTAAAGTTTTTCCTCAATAACTCTCTTCCAGTACATTTTAGGTTAAAAGTCACAATTACAATTTTACAGAGCATTAAATTTCCTACAAATTTCATGTATAACATATTGGAAAATTCTGAACATGTACTGAGATATAGGGCCGTAAAAATCTATAAAAATTTCAAAAAAATGAAAAAAGTCACATATGTCGTTAGTTTTACTTGAATAACTTTTTTCTGTACAGTTTAACGTAAAATGCATAATAACCAATCTTGTAGAGGATTAAATTTACTACAAGATCCATACAAAATATTTGTAATTACTACGAACAGATGCCGAGAAATGTTGAAATAACAATTTTGGTGAAAGTTGGTTGTAAACTGCAAATATCACCCTTTGTCGAAATTAGTATTCCTGAAAGTAATATCTTTAATCTATTATGTATGTAATATATACATGTAGTTCACGTTTGTAGTACATGAACTTGCATGCAATACATGAGATTTATGTCAAATTTAGGAGAATACAAAAACTTTACAATGAAAAACACAAATTTTTAAAGCATTTACAAATACCTATATTTAAACTTAATACAATTTGAAAATGCATCTTAACTTTTGTTTTAATGATATATACAAAATCTCAAATTAAAAATCCATCATAAAGTTTTGTTGTTTTAGCACAGGTGTGCTTGATGTATAAAGTTCATTACTTCAACCAATAGGCAGTAGAACGTCAAACTCGTCTTCTTCCATGTTCAATTCAACCTCTGGTGCATTACTGCTGGACTGGAATCCACAATGAAGACATACTACGGAGCATAGAAGCCCAGCTTTTTTTGCAGCTGCATTTGTTACCACAAGTCTTTTTGCATTGGCACGAAATCATGTTAAGCAATGCCTGTTGTGCTGGTTCTTTATCCATTGGGACTGGAGTTAGGCCACCAATATCCTTCTTCCAGCCCCATTTGAGAGCGTCTTTTTCATACCACATCCAGGTTTGAACTTGCAGATAAGTTCTACATGCTATTGAACTGCATCCTTAGTTGGATGTAGTCAAGCCAAATTGAATTTTGTGTTTATAGCAGCTTTAGAAAAGCGAAGATACCGCAACTCATCTATAGAAGTGTTTAGGCCACCGCCAAAAAGGGCCACAAGGAAAGTTTCAGTGGCTTCCGTGATGTTTTCTTTTTCTGCAACTGGATCTTTGAAAATGGTAATACTTTCATTGTGGAATACATCACTTTCTAATGCGGTACAAAACTTCATTTTTCCCTGCCCAAATAGAGCGGAGATTGTATCGCAGCCACTTATCGCATGTAGAAAAATAATGTTTCCCACAATATTTTTATATATTTTAGAGTACAAGGCATCTGCTATGTTGCTCCTACCAGATTTGCAAAAGAACACATTGTCTGGTGCTAAACCCGTGACCAATACTAAAAGGTTAATGTATTCACCAATACTAAAAGGTCAATGTATTCACCAATAACTACAACAGATTCGTATGCATCTGGGATCACAGAGGTGCTAGGAGTAACAGAAATGATCATTCCCATAGCATGAAATGTACTTTCTCCATTCAGAGAGTTAACGTTGAAGTCAGCTTTATCAAAAATGAATTGGCAGAATGCATTTTTCTTGAGGGTTGCGTCCGCATGAAATACAGCAGATAGCTCAAATCTAAAAACTCCCTCATAACTGGAAGAAAATCCCAAGGATGATAATAAGATGAAGTCGTGATCCAAATTTCTTATACAAGTAAGTACCTACTCCAGAGAGAAGGGATGACAAAAATGACCGTGGTCTTACTGCGGCTATCACTGAATGTGACAATGTCACATTCAGTCCATCCAGCTGGCCTTTCTTGTCTTTCATAATCACACTTTCCATGAAATAAAGTAAAGAAGGTGGTATCACAGACTTCACATCCTGAAGGAAGTCAACTGAAGGTGTATACACACTATTTTCATAAACGTGAGAACGAATGTCTTCTGCGATGACGTAAGCTGCAACCTGAAGGATACGAAAACGTTCTTCTTCCAAGTTTTTTTTTCCTTTCGCAGTACCAGTTATAACTGAGAATTTTGTAACTAGTCTTTTTGAAACATATCAATGATGTATGGGGATGTGAGTCAGCAATCAATACATCATCTCCATATTGTTTCCGAAGCCTCGCTTTTATAATTCTCATATCTGGACGAAACTCTCCTTCAATCTGATTAACCAAGTCTTCAAATAAAACTAGCACCAGTAGAATCGGGTATCCAAAGTGTATTTTTTCTGCTTCTCCTCGAAATCCTTAGGTAATTCGTTTCCACAGAGGAAGCAGTGATGTTTGAAAGTGAAAACACATTCATTCAACGATCTAAGGGATGGTCCAGGCGCAGTCTTAGAAGCTGCCCTTCGGAGGTAAGCTGCAATCAGCTTGTCTTTATTAGTTCTTTTGGCATGAAGTATGAACCCTGACTTCGTTCACATTATTCAGAAAAGCAGAATGAGTTGAAAGTTTACGCTTTACACTGGACTCACGTAATTCGCCTAGCTCTTTCACTACGAACGTTTCACCTTCATTCAAACTTTCAGCACAGATAAAGCACACAGTTCCATGCAAACTCGAAATTTTGAACAAAAGAGCACACACTACAGAGCTTAAAAACAAAAAAAAACGAGCAAACACAACAGAACGAGAACCGAAACTCCTACAACTGGAAATATGCAAGAGAAGGAAGGGAAAGTACGTGCGACATTGTTATTGTTATTTCAACATTTCTCGGTTGGTTGGTTGGTTGGTTGGTTGTTTGGGGTTTATTGGCACAAGGGCCAAAATTGGCCAAGCTGCGCCCAACAACATTTCTCGGCATCTATTCGTAGTAATTTCAAATATTTTGTATGGATCTTGTAGTAAATTTAAACTTCTACAAGATTGGTTATTATGCATTTTACGCTAAACTGCACAGAAAAAAGTTATTCAAGTAAAACTAACGACATATTTGACTTTTTTCATTTTTTTGAAATTTTTATAGATTTTTACGGCCCTATATCTCAGTACATGTTCAGAATTTTCCAATATATTATACATGAAATTTGCAGTAAATGTAATGCTCTTTAAAATTGTAATTGTGATTTTTAACCTAAAAGGTACTGGAAGAGAGTTATTGAGGAAAAACTTTAAAAAGTGCCTTTTTTTAGCGGTTTTTTCAAGATGGCGGAAAACGCACAAGGGGTGGGAGGTCGAAAACTTGGATTTTTCACGAGGGGGTCGGTACATACAACATACCCGAAAATCAAAACTACTCCATTTTTTGCAAGCCAACCTCTTTTTTTGAGCTATCTCTACTGGGCTATAAATAACAAGTAATTTTTACAACATATGATGTCCATCAACATTACTAAAACAGTTATTTCTTCAAATAATCTGCGAAATGTTCATAACATTATTGAAACATTTTTCCAAATCGGCTGTCATTACTATTTTAAAAATTGCATTAGTTTCTTTACTTTCAGAAACTTCTGACAATTTTTGTTTTACAGCCGTTTTTGATGGTTGGTTAACGCCGCACTAGAGCTGAACAGTCGGCTATTAGCAATTGTTCACGGAAATCACGAAGAAAAGACCGGGGAACACTGTTCCGTATTTTTTAATCATGGTCAGATGACGAGAACAAAACCCGAGGTGGCATCCGACTTATAGCAAGAGGCATCAGACCACGATCAGATTTAACATGCACCAGCCGATATACACGCCGATTGGAGGAAATTGAGGATTATTTCAGACGAATTTTGTAATTAAGTAGCTAATTTAGCAATCCTCCAATCGCGAAATCACTATATCCTAACTTTTATCAAGTCCTCATGCTGATTCGAACTCGCAATCCTCTGATTGCTGTATCTCGGGGCCACCGTGCCTTCCCCAGCAGTTTCTGAAGAGGAGTAAAATTAAAAGAAAAAAAATAATCAGTAAAATTAATGGTATATCAACAACGAAAATTCGAATACCCAAAAATTTTATAAAAAACAACTTTAACACTACAATTATTTTAAGCTATCAAAATTTTCAAATTTATAAACCTAATTGTGGGGCATATAAATATTTAAAATACCTCTGCGATTACTCACTCAAATAATTTATATAAAGTTCACTCAAATAATTATAGGCTTTCGCAAAACACGTAATTAAAAATATTTAATTCAATTAAAAAACAATAAACAAACTCCATTAACGAAATCAATTCATGGGGTCAATATTAATGAACTTATTTTTAAACATAAGTAATATCACGAATATCTCTCTATTTTAAAAAAAAAGTAAGTCCTAGGGGGAAAAAATAAGCCTAAGGGGGAATTTTCAGTTCTTTCAATGTTATTCAGATCGTATCTCAAAATGTAAAAGTCCTAAAATTACGAAATTAAATGAATTTGTTAAGAAATGTTTGATATATAAGGAGAATATATTTTTGTTTCAATACTGTTATTAGTTTGTAAGTTATTTAATATTAAAGTCGTCGTTGATAAAATTTCGCTTACAAGTCATTTTGTCCGTCGAGTTTCTGAAACACTATTAAGAGGAGAGATCCAATTGTTTTAGGGAGTGTACAAATAGGTTTGAACTGGAAATCCAAGTAAGATTTTTTTTTAATTCGATTTAGTTTTGGATTTATAAATTTTTTAAACATTTAAACACGCTCCACTTTTTGAAGTTTTTTCACCCTCATTTTTGAAACGTGATTTCTAAATTGCTATAAGTCATTTAAAAATACATATTATCTTATTCAAAAAAATATATTAATGTTTGCTAAAACTTCCTCCTTCTGATGTTATAAAGATTATATTTCTATCTTTACAATTAAATTAGATATGGTCAATTAAGGTAGGTATAAAAAATAGCGAAGAAGGATAAAAATGTCGGATATTTCGAGAAAATTTTAATTTGCGACTTTTTGTCTCATTGTACCGCTTGCATCTCAAAAAGTAAATGTCCTAAAATTATGAAATTATGCCAGTTTATTAAGAAATGTTTGGGGTAATAAGATGAATATTTTTTTTTTCAATACGATCAGTATATTAGATGTTATTTTATGTTAAAGTCATGATTTTAGAAAATTTCGAAAACAATTCATACATTTTTGTGTACTTGTCTTCCAATTTTCAACAAAAAAATAAATAAAAAATTAGGAGTATAGATTAAACTATTGGCTACAAACGAACCAGAGCGTTTGTGAAATTTCGATTTAGTTTTGTAGTTATAAATTTTTAAATTATTGACGAAATGTCTGAAATAATCGTCAATTTTACGCGTATCTTCACAAGCGATAAATTAAAACTGCTCTAAGTAGTTCAAAAATATACTTTTTCCTCTTAAAAAAATATAGTTATATTCGTAAAATCTTCCTTTCTTGAATGGTATCAATACTGAAATTCTATCTTAAAAATTAAATTAGATGTAACTATTTATGTGAAGTACTATAATTATTATTAAAAAATATTTCGGCATTGGCAAAATGCCAACATTTTATGTAAACCCAGTTTCCTATAGCTTAATATATATTTTAACGGCGAATTATTATTAGCGCCAATTCTCAATAATCTTACTTTGTATAAATAAAAGTTGGCGAATTAGGCTTATTTTTGCTTGGCGCGTTTTATGCTGTTGTTTGTTTGCACATGTTTCGCTTTTCAATGAGTAGAAACAATTGCGTTGAAGCAGTTCTGCAGTTGAGCTTTTCCAGTTATCAGGCCCACCACAACGGCGACAACGTGTGAGTGGGGGGGGGGGGGGGGAAGAGCATGCCCCCCCCCCCCTCCTGTAAACTTGAAACCTTAAAAGTTGGGGATTTCGAATTTTAAAAATCCCTGAGTTGGGAAAATTTATGCCTCAGGAAAATTAATATTAATAGCAAATGAAAGCGACGGAAGACTAGAAATTGCCCAGCTTGTATTAAGATGAAACTTAAATTAGATCTCAAAATGGAACACTGCATTGGAACATGCGTGCAACAAATCAGTACTTTCGAGACAACTGTTTAATATTACCTATAAAAAAGCTGACAAATGTCTATAAGTTGGAACTGGGAATTTTTTTAGCACTGTTGCGTTGTGAATTTCGAATCGTTAAGTGTAGTCTGGTTAATAAACGTCGCACTAGAGCTGCACATTGAACTACTGGCGTTGGTTCGAGCAAAGCGCCCTTGATTGGTTATTGGTACGTATTTACTTACTACATCAAGGACGCTTTGGTTCGAGGCCTTTCTCGAAGAAAAGACCCGGGAACGATCTCTCATATTTTTAACAATGGTCAGATAACGAGGACAACACTTGAGCTGGTACCCGACGTCTTTAAGTTGGGAATTTTGAATCGTTCAAGTTCGGAATTTCGGATCGTTAAGTTGGGAAATTTCTTGTCTCAACATCCCAAAATTAAAGTTGTGTGATGGCACTGCCAGTAATAATTTATATAACTAAAAAAAGTATTGTTGTTAGGACACATTGTCATTGTCTACAGTGTATGAAGCCGGTATTGTTTGCGAAGCAAACTAAAGAGGATTGCGTAGCAATCTTTCGGGGGTTGGCGAAGCGTTAGCGGAGAAGGGGGCGGAGCCCCCTAGTTAAATAAAAATATGTAAGATGTTTCGAAAGACATTTACTTCTTAATTTTTAATCATTTAAAAATACAAATGTAAAATTTAAAACACATAATTTCACAGTAAAAAATATGTTTACATTTACATTAAATACATTTAGTTTCTTTCTAAAAACAAGTAACGAATGAAAAAGTATTCCAGAAAATATTTTAAGAATTTTATTTTAAGAATATTTTAAGAATTCAATAAAATTTTAAGAATTTTATAGTTATATGCCACATGTGTGTAAGAAGTTTGAGATTTGATCGAATTCAAGCTAATTCACATATTAACAAATTAAGATAATTTGAAAGGTTTATTTTTGTGTGAAAAGACAAATAAGATACAGCAACACTTTATCTAGTTAAAAAAAATGTCTTGAACCATTTTATGAACGTGCGTCGAGTTCCCTATAACATTTTTCAAACATTTATTTTTCGAAATGTGTTATATAAAGGTCTAAAGAGCCAAATATGTAACACATTTCGAAAAATAAATGTTTAAAAAGTATTATAGGAAACTCGACGTATATTCATAAAATGGTTCAAAACATCTTTAAAAAAAAATACAAAAAGCTTCTAAGTCCAGAATTTAGATTACCTGAACCCCGATCAGTTTGAAAGCGTAAAGAAGTTATGTTAGTTCCGTTTGAGACCGAAAGATTTTGCACAAAACAACATACAGAAAAGAATATGTGCACTTTAAATTGGCTATATTAATAATAAATTGCTTGTCACTTACCTTAAATATTGAGAATTATCTTTATTTGCTACTATATTTATAGCACATAATACAATTTTTAACAATCTTTACTATCAATACAACACGGAATAATAAATCTTCGTTGCCACATGAAGCGTTTCAATGCAGGCGCCGATTCCTTTCCGGTGGCATCAGCTCCTTCGGTTCTAAGGGCCTCCGTGGCCGAGCGGTTAAAGGCGTCAGCTGTGAATCCGAGGACTTGACAAAGAAAAGTAAAAAAAGTAGTGATCTTGTGATCGGAGGGTTGCCAGCTTCACTACAAAATACTAAAAAAGTCGTCATGAACATCCGCAAAAATTAACGGCGTGTATACGGGACCTGTGCACGATAAATCTGATCGGGGTCCAAAGTCCCGACGTCTATTGAAGGCGTTGGGTGCCAGTTCAGATGTTTCCTCATCATCTGACCATGGTTCTAAAATAACGAGGTGTATGAATGTGTATGTGTTCCCGGGTCTTTCCTTCGGGATAGACCCTGAACTATCGCCAATAGCCCACTGTGCAGCTCTACTGCGACTTTAATTAACCAAACCCAAACCAAAAAACCACAATTCAGTTCAGCTGCTGCTGTCACGTAACAGGCTAGGTTTGGTTTTGGTTAAATAACGTCGCACTAGAGCTGCACGCACAGTGGGATATTGGCAACGGTTCGGGGCCTATCTCGAAGGCCCGGGAACGATGCCTCGTATTTTTGAACTATGGTCAGATGACGAGGACAACACCTGAGCTGGCACCCAACGCCTTTAATAGACGTCGGGACTTTGGACCCCGATCCGATGTATCGTGCACCAGTCCCGTATACACGCCATTAATTTTTTGTGGATGTTCTGGACGACTTTTCCAGTATTTTGGTAGCGAAGTTGGCAACCCACCGATCGCAATATATCTACTTTTTACTATTCTTTAGTCTAGTCCATCGCAAGGTTTGAACCGGTGACCCTTGGATTCCCAGCTGACGGCTTAATCCACTCGGCCACGGAGGCCTCTGTTCCCGGGTCTTTCTTTCGAGATAGACCCCGAACTGTCGCCAATAGCCCACTGTGCAGCTCTAGTGCGATTTTAATTAACCAAAACCAAACTAAAAACTACAACTCAGTTATCAGCTGCTACTGTCGCGTAACAGGTTCGAGTCGAACTACTCCATGTTTGCATCATCCGGAGGGGATATATGTAATGCCAAGTGTATTGCGACAATTCTCTGGATTTTATTGACAATTTTGCATTTGTGAGTATTCATTAAAAGATATTATTAAATACGATTACTCACTATTTATTGAATGAAATGAATCAATTATTTTCTGTTGTTCAATAACTCTTCTTAGTGTTATTTTGTATAACAACGTCAATCGTGGTTCGGTCGGTTCTACGGCGTTCCCGTGAAGTCGAGATTTGTCTGCAGTGTGCTGTACGGGGAGGGCTGTCGCAAGAAAGTCCGGGGAGGGCTGTCGCGCGTGAAATCCGGTCTGAAGTTTTATAATTATAAGAATTGCAAAAATGCGCTTGAAAGTGGCTTTAAACCGTAAATATTATTAACCTTTACATTTTGGCAGTATTCTGTTCTACAATTACTTGAAAATTAAAATGTTGTTATTTTTTCAATTTAAATAAATAGGTGGGTGTGCGGGGGAACCAAACCCGAAGTCTGCGACAACTCACCCGGTGTCAGAGTAGTTTGTCACAAAAATGTGCTCAGCCATAACTTTTTCTTTCTAAATGGCCAATTATTGCTTTTGTCCCAAAACTACAGGAAAATACAGCACAAAGAAATGCCCAAAAAGATATGTTGTGATAAATAGGTAAACTGTAAACCCTGCCTCTTAAAAAACTAAAACGCGAAAACTGTGGCAACCTGCCCCGGTCTCCCCTACTGCAGAAATGTAAAACTGAATTTTTATATTGTTTGTGGATTCTACTTGAAGAGAGGGCAAGCAGTCTTGTCGTACTCTCCCCCCCCCCCCAATAGTAAGGGGACAAGTAGCATCTAAACTTTATTATTTCTATTTTTCGACTTCTTGCAAAAGAAGTCACTTATAGTGTATATTATTTAAATTTATATAAGGAAACAACATTTCACCTAACTATTTCATAACTGTTAGTATTTTTTTCATAATTTAAATTTATTCAAATTTTTAAGCTTTTTTTTAAACGCTAAGGCTTTTATAAATATTTATATTTTTTCACAACATTTTGTTCTTGAATTCTTTGAAGAATTAGCATTAAACTATTGCTTACTACATGTATTTGATTTTTATATAAATAATTATTTCTAATAACTCAAAATGTTTTTATAGCGCAAATTTTTTGACTTTTTTTATAAAACTACTATTTGTATATACAGGGCCGTACTTAGGGGTGTATGGCGAGTTCCACCTGAACCCCCCTCCCCCCCCGCTCCCAGATAAAACACATGAAAAGTATTTTATAGAAAACTAATTCCTCTTTTATAAAGTTCCATGCATTTTCTTAAAATTTGTATTTACTTATATCTAGAACACACAGTACCAGGAGGTCCGAGCTCAGCTCGCTTGCATATTTTATTACTGAATAATATTTCGAATTAAATGCAAATGCTTTGAAATATCCATATCAACGGTTAGATGTTTAATGATATATTTTATCGTCTAAAAATTTCTTTATTATCGAAATAAGTTTAAGTTCTTTGATATGCTCATATGACTGGTTATACTTTTCAAATTTGAAACAATATCATACCAATTCTGCAAAAGCTGCAATCAATTTTGCTTAACGATTCTGAGCGTCTAATGCAACCATTCGCACAATTGTAGCACAAAGGTATCGTTTGCATGCTAAACCCTGACACTAATCTTGTAGTTCAGTAATAATTTGTAGTGATGTTTGCATCTGTATAACTCTGGAGTAACTGATTTGTAAATGCTATGCAAAGTAGCTTTTGTTAGTAAGAAGATTATGATAATCAAGATCAAATTATTTTTTTGCTACAGCGAAATTGCTTCAGCATTTTTTTTTTATTTTCAATCTGCATACACAAATAATAAGGAACGAATAACATTTTATATTCTTACTAAACATTTAATCCATAAAAAATTTTGTTTTTACTTATTTCGAATAACTTTATGTGTTATGCGGAATGTGTCGTAGCGATGAAAACAGTTTTACCTTTAATTTAATGAAAGATAATATAATTTGAACCAATTAACCATTAATTATAAGTTACGAAAATCTACATTTTAAATAAACTTTTTCTAAAATTTAAATATAATAGATTTTATTGTATTTCATAATGCAGTTACGGTTAATCTAAACTAAACTACGATTAATCTAAACTATTGTTTTTAACCTTTTTTTATTAAATGATGAAGCTGTCGTTCTCGACTTTTCAAGACGCATATATTTTATTTAGCCAAATGTTTGGAAATAACATATATTTAAATTTGCAACAGTTTTTAGAAATATTTCATAATTTTAATCCTAAGAAAAGGTGACAGAATACAAAACTTGTGTAGGTCGCTAGTAGTATGGGTATTGAAAAAAATAGTTACTTTTCGAAATTTCTTACTTTCTACTTTTATTGACAAAATACTTATTTGAAATAGCATGATAAAAATAATTAAAAACATATTTACGGTAAATGTTAAATTTATTTCTAAAAATGGTTTTACATTTGGTGAAATTAATTTACCTGTGTGATTTTTTTTTCAAACGTTTACATTACTATGTACGTTTTATTTGAAAACTTTTAAACTCTTTTTCTTTTGTTATATTGTAAAGTCTCGTTACTCATCTAAATATCTGCTAGAAACTTAACATACTTACGTAATCCATGAACAAGTCCGTATTTAGTTATTACTATTTAACACAATTTAATATCTAAAATAATTTCATATTTAATTAGGCAGGGGCAAGGTTATTTCGAATAAAGAACAATACTTATTTGAAGTAACAAAGTAAAAAAAAAATTAAAACACAATTATAGTAAACGTCATAATGGTTTTGAATTTGGTTATTATGGTTTAAAAATGGTTTTAAATTTGGTTAGTTAAAATTTTGAAACTCTTTTTCCGTTGTTTTATTTGTAAAACCTCATTACTCATTTTCAATCGCCCTCTGCTTGAAACTAAACTTATTTATGAGAAACTGTTCAATATTAAATAATTACTATCTCATACAATTTAATATCGAGAATTATTTCATATTAAATTAGGTAGGTCAAGGATCGACCTCGCGTAATTTTTCTATACTGTTATATTTATTATGAAACATCATAAACTATATTTGAACGATTATCTGCTGCTTTAAATTTAAAAATATATGCTATATAAAACTCCAGCATTGTACAAAATGTTATAGGAATGCTGCTTTTACATTCAGAATGTGACGCATTTACTGGTATCGGATTTCCAGAAAAAAATTAGCATTTGAAACTATTTAAATGTTTTAGTAATTATTTACTCATTAGAATGTGGAATAAATAACAAACCATTTTTATAGACACTGCATGACATGGTTTAAAAATTAAAATTTTGACGTCTTAACAAAAACGCATGGTCGATTAGCCTATGTGATTGGTGAATAACAAACCACGTAGTCTCCATCAACCAATAACAAATGCGCGTGGAAATCACTTATACCTTGAAATGACGTCACATGATTTTCAGCACCTAGCAGTGGAAAGTGTCCATTGTAAGCAAATGCAAATTTTTAGAAACACTTAATTTTTTCACAATTTCTAAAACATATTTTAAAAATTGGAAAACTCATTTTTTTCTCTTTTTTGTTCAATGCTATCAGAAATAGGTGTATTAATAAACAATTGGTAAAATAAAACCTACCAAATACCGATGATGAAAAACAAAATTGATTTTTAAAAATATCTAATTATTTTTTTACCTTTATAAATATTGCGTGAAATTCATTTAATAAAACCATTAAAATATAAAAGCAGAAAAAAGTATTTATAAACAATTTCTAAAATAAAATTTATCAAATGACAACGAAGAAAAACTTCAATTTTAAATGTAAATAAATATATATATTATAAATAACACGTAACTACGTAACTGTAATTTATACCTGATTCAGCTGATTCCATTGGAATATAAATACTTCGCAAAACAAACAAAATTGCTTCTAATCAAACATATTTGTTTTGATAATTCCATGTTCTATTTGTGGAAATACATAATCTATTTTACATGGAATAAAAAAATCTCTGTGGTTTTCCAAACGATATTTTCTAATGCGGAATTAAAAAAAAAATGCTCGTGTGTATTCCACTTATGACGTCACATGCATACACACAGTAAAATAAATCTCATAAATTTACTCAAACTTTGTTTATTTTAAATACAAACGATTTTTGTTAAAGTTATTTTTATATATTTATTAGGAAACTTACAGTATTTAGTAGACGAAAAAGTCACGTGATTAGAGTAGGTTTTTTCTTTATTGGAAAACGAAAAATATTTTTTAATTTAAATTTTAATTTACTGGTGTTTTGTTTGGTTGTGTATGAGAAAAAAATTACTTTATTTTAGAATAAAAATTATAAACAAAAATATCTCATCAAAAATATTTTATGTTTTGAATTAAAATAACATATGATAAATTGAAATAACGTTTAACTGTTATTGCCGTATAACCTATTAATTAATACGTGATAGAATAATTTGTAGGGAAAAGAATGACATTGAACTTTTAAAGATCAAAATGGCTTTTATACGAAATTTCAAAAATACAAAACCATTTTATATTCCCATTTAAAATGCACCGTGATTTTTACCATCATCAATTTATTACCATAATGCAATGGTTTCAAACAAGTATAATGTGTAGCTAAGTATTAATTTTTTCCTATATTTTTTATTTCTTTCTACGAGGGGCTCTAATTCAGATAGCATTTTCAGATAACACATCAGATACCCAATTAAATTACTAGCCTGAAATAATATGATAGTGGAGATTTCTTTTAATTATTTTGTTTTAACAGCTGCCGGAAAAAAAAACTTATAACATCATTTTTACTCCATATGTTATTTTTTTTTTCACTCCCTCCCATCTAGCTGCATGTTCCATTTCTGTTTTGAGTATTTATTGCGTTGTTCATTTTGGCGTCTTGTCATTTTCGTACCAGGCAGCGATGTCATCGCGGGATATGTTATTGAATATATATCGCAAAAATATGTTATTGAATTTAATTCTTCCATTAAATGCACAGGACACTTTGTTGTAGATAGTTGATCAAGCATTACAATAAACTTATAACAATAATAATTACGACGAGCCCCTAAGAAGACCTTCGCCCCCCCCCCCCCCCCTTCCCCCATCCCAATGTGCACATCAAGATTTATATTTATTACTCGCAATATGGTCCAGCGTTGCTCTTGTCTCTTTGCGCAGTAACAGTCTCGTGATTTTTTTTGTTAGCTTAGCTATCGCACTGTGAAAAATAAACTTGTTCAAAATCTAGATTTATTAAACTTCTTTGAGTAGTTTTTGAGATACCTAAACTTAGTACTTTTTTAATTTTTATGTTCACGACTTTACATGCTATTGCGACTACTATTTAAACTGATGTTTTCTAAATTGTTTCTTTTTGTAATATAAAAATTCCTAAAAATTAATGATTGAAAAAGCCTTTGCGAATATTAGCCTTGTAAATGTAATGTCGACACAATAATGTATTCTGCAAAAATGAAAGTTAAATACTTTGGCGATGTTACTGCCAATTGGTGTTGAAATTATTATTTTAAAAGTTGCTTTTTTTGTATAAAAAATAACTTTTCAATGACAATACACTCGTGCAGCAAATCATTCGTTTTCATTTTGAAGATGCAATAGTACAATATTTTAAAGGAAGAAATATTGCATTCTTCCAAGTTAAAATAATATTTGGCGAAGTTTTTTTTTTTTTTGCTGCCAATTGACGACTGAAGTCTATATAACCGTCTTTGACCATAATTTCTAAATAAAAATAAATGAGGAATTATTTTTATTAATAATGGCTTACCCTGCAGTTTCAGAGAATCATAAAATATAAATTTAAACATGCTTATAGTTTAAATATTTACTGACACTATTTCTTTTAAATATAATTTTATTTTTGAATTTCAGTAAAAAAAATTTTAGGTGAAAGTTTAAAATTAAGCTACCGGAGGAATAAATATAGAAACCCTAAGTTAAACTTTTGGGATGGCCCATTCCAACACCAAAGCACTGTTCCACTCCGTAACGAATAGCACTATTCTCATAAGCGTAATAACGTTGGATAGAAAATCAGACATCGACGTGTTGAAGATCTTGAAACAAAGTTAAGTCTATTCGAGACATGAATAGGTGCACACATCGTCAGACGAAACAGCTGGTTTATCTTCTTCCTTCGGTTGGCGATGTTTTTGTTAACGACCGATTCCTATAATCAGATAATCATTAAACGTGTGTTTCAAAGAAAAATCGCAATAGTAGATGGCAGCCAGTATTATCAAAAAATTATTTTGGTTGCCAAGGGTATTTAACAATAATGTTATGAAGGGAAGTTCTACAATGTAAATTTCCAATACTAATACTGTATGGGAAAATGGAAAAAAGTTCTATAACTTTTGAATGGTTGTGGATATCCACATGAAACAAAGTGCAGATGTTAAGTTAGAAGATTATTGATAAAATGACGCAAGTTCCATAAAAATACGTTTAGTAGTTTTTGCGTTAAATCTACACAAACAAACATGCAGACAAAAAAAGATTTATGTGATTTTCTGAATCAGTGTATCCCAACTCGTGTAAAAAACTCAATAAGTGGTTTTATTCGATTCCACAGACAGACACTCCATTCTTATATAAATGTATTGATATCCCTCCTAACTAAAGGGGTCCGCTAATTTGTTCGCATTGACCCCGCGACAGCTAAGAGCGGCCCCTGAACCTGCTAAGGCGTACACATTAAAAAATCTGATTTTTTTACAGGTTCATGTAAAAAGGAAGCTTTTTCTTCATATTCAGGTACGTTATGCAATATATGGATGACCCCTCGCATGATTCGGCTTAGTTTACCGGTTTCCATTTGAACTATAATGACATTTGAGTAAAACGTGATGTAAGTCAAAGTCAGAATTGCACCCCTTTCGGCCCGTTGCATTCAGTGACCAAGGAAAGGATTGTTAATACAACTGACGGTAAAGTGCTGTAAATCGGACTTTGAATAATACTTTCACAGCCTCAATTGAAAACTAAATTTGGGTCGGAAAGGGTTGACACGTCGTCTGTTCCAAGTAAATACCAAATATGTTCCATAAGTACGAAGGATTAATTTTAAAATTAAAGATACCAAAAAGTTGAAATTGTTCTCCTTAATCAATTTTAAACCTTCTTTAAGACAATTTGCGGGTGTACAAATCACCAATAACGTATGAGGTATATTTGTTTTGAGGTATTTTAAGAGTTTTTCCTTTTACTTGAAAGACTATGAAAATGCCATTTCTGGTTTTAGTCAAGGGTTCGGCCTGGACAATGGCCGAAAAAAAGATAGCAAAAGGGAAAAAAAAGTGACGCACGTGCACAGAGGATGTCTAGTTTCACAACTGGAAAATAATCTAATTTTTTTAACTGTGTTATTTCACATTGGCAGTTTATTGCCTATAAACCTGAACATGGACGATTTCAAAGCCAACGAACAACTTGCGACGGCAAAAAGAAATGATAAGCTTCGGGATGCAACATAAACTTATCATTAAGATAAACCTATGAATGAATAATCGTTGTATAGAGTGATAAAAATTTATACAAAAATGTACAATAAAAAAATATACGCCGTAACGGGCGATTTTCCAGTAAAGCGTTTTAACGATTTTTGTACGAAATTAGGGTAAGGTATTGCAAATCCGCCACTGTGAGCAGGACGGTATGGAGAGTATATATTTCGCTACAATGTATTTCTTTTATTTAGTTTTTTTTTTTAAATTTATACAAGTTATGTAAGTATGATGACCAGTTTGATATCCAGTTAATATCAGTGCAACAATTGATATATAAATGTATTGTCCTTTGCCTCTGCAATAACACTTTCACGGCTAATTAGGAAGCAATGTTCGGGTGTCTGATGTTTCCCTAATTGGCTATTAGAACTCCAGAAGGTGGATTGCACTCACAAGTGACGATGCATTCGGTAAAGCGAGACGGTTGTCTTGGGACACCCAATTAGGAATGCATGAGAAGTCACAGATATTACGGTTCTGCTAAGCAAAAGCATCTGTATGAACAAAAAGCTTTTTCTGAATAAATAGCAACAAAAAAAAACTGTCAACACTAAGCTATTGTTAATACAATAAAACAAATTTGTTTGGTTGAATTAATGTCGCATTAAAGTTGCACAGTGGACTATTGGCGACGGTTCAGTATCTCGAAGGAAAGATCCTGGGACAATGCTTCTTATTTTTCAACAATAGTCAGATGGCAAGTCAACACCTAGATGGCACCCAATGCAATCTCAATAGGTGACAAGAAACATACATACAGTCAAACCTGGATCAGATTTAATGCAAACCAGTTGCGTAAACACGGAGGTGGAAATCGTGGACATTCTTATATTATAGATGACTTTGTAATTTAGCAAGTAATATGGCAACCTTCACATCACGAGATCGCTTTAGCGTAACTTGTAAAGTTAATGTAATATTTGAACTCTCAATCCTACGATTAATAGCCGGATATTTTTCCACCGGCCGTTAATATTTTTCGTAAAAATGATAAAAAAAAAAGGTAAAATTTTGTTTTTTCACATTTTTTTGTTTTCACGTAACTTGCTTTGCAACTGAAATAAGGATTTAACTGGTTTTTCAACCGGATGCGTCGCCGTCATTTTTTGTTGTTGTTCAAGAAGTAAAAGCCTTAATATCCACAATTCAATAAGCAATCAGAAATCAGTTTCACGGCGCTCCACCCTCCGGTCTCAAAAATCATCTGTCATTTCGAAGTAGAACACGCGTACTTCGGAATTCCGTGAGTACAATGAAATTGAAATAAGAGTCATCTGCCTGCTTAGGTTACTATAAAAAAAGCATGATTTCAATTAGCAAACTTTTCTTAAATTTAAGAGCCATACAAGAGAATTAAGCATATTGATTTATTTTTCAAGTAGAGTAACTTAACTAACGTATGCTTATTCAGATATTAAATATAAAAAAATTAATTTTTATTCTCTAGGTAAACACATAGATTTTTTTTCTTATAACTTTTATAACATTAAAAAAAAATTCTAGAATTTTTCTTATTCTTTGACTAAAGAGACAACGCTAAGGGTAAACTAATATACAGTGACTGTGTAGGTTAATAAAATTATGTCAATAATAGCAAAAAAAAAAAAAAATGCTTCCGAAAATATTTTACTCTTAAAAAAATATACTAAATATAGGTTAACATAGGTAAACACACATCCCCCTTCTGATTTTGGGTTATTTTACAAATTAATTGACCAATTGAAAAGTTAGTAAAGTACAATTGTACAAACCCCCTTGAACCCGCGGTCTTAGTAATAAATACGGCACTAGTTTGAAGGTATAAATTATCTGAAAAATCGGTTAAGTTAACACCTATGTTACAGTTAAATCTGTAAACAGATATTGTTCTATTTTGTTTTTAGTTGAATGAACTAAAAGTTAATCATTCATTTTATATTTGATTGGTGGCTTTTCGTTCCGAAGATGCTAGAAACAGCATCATTTGTCTCCGCAATGCTTGCCGATGTAGAACTCAAAAAAATTCAGTAGAGAACTCTTTTGTAGAGAAGTTAAAATTCAAAGTACGTAAATGGACGATAAAGTCAGTTTTTGAGACATTTAAAGGTGCTTTAAATATTATCATCAACTTTGTGTCAGACAAAAGTCAGATTTTAGGACAAAAAATGTTCAGAATTTTTTTAAATTTTTTTTATTTAAATTTATATAAACTTTAATTTAAAACTCTAATCTTTTCTGCATACATCACAGTTCAAATTTTTGTTCAACGAGACTTTAGATACATTAACAAAAAAAAACTACTCGCTTATTTAACTTAAAACTTTGCAAACTTAATAATTGCAAGTAATTAAATAAATTAAACCTTGGTTTTGTACATAGCAATTTCAAGCTATGAAAACTGTTAGATTTTTGATGTTTTTGTGAAAAAAAAGTATATATACTCGGTATGCTTAAAAAATATACGTTTCAGCATTAATAATAATAATAAAAAAACTTAGCATTTCGAAAAACTTAATATCACAGATCCTTTGAACTATAATACATAAAAATTGGCATGAAATTTTTTTATACTACATGTATTTGATTTTTATATAAATAATTTTTTATTTAATACGAAATACTGAGAAAAAATGATTTAACGTGCCAAACGTGTCACCCAGCATAAAATATCAAATAATTAATTAAAAAAACTTAGGTACCGTTCTAGAACTTTGCAAATATATTTAGAAAATTCTAAACTATAATTTTAGCAAATAAAAAAAATCGAGAATATTACAAGTTTTTTTTATACTGTGTCCTTTTAAATGTCACTGGTAAGGCGGAGTTTTCTAATGCGGCAAAAATTAACTAAACACGATCAAGAATTGGTGTCTATTGGAATAAAGAGTTTTTTTTTTATTTGTTTGCTAACTGATAAGAGACTAAAAATTACACACTATTTCAATGAGTACAATGATGCAGATAATGTACGATTTTATACAATTTTTATTTTAAAAAAAAAAAAAGTTTAATTCAGTAAACAAAGGCTGGTCTACTCTGCATTCAATCTGTAGCCCTGCTTGTGTGAACTCTACACGACTCCGAAAAAATAGTATCACTTAATTTCACGAAGAAAATATTGCATTTAAATATGACATCACTAGGGAATCAACATATTTTATTAATCCTTTGCAATCGAGTTACCAAAATAACGAAGTGAGTATTTTTTGTCTTTTTTTTTCAAATGAAAGAGCACAACTTTGAGACAAACTATTTTTGTCTTCTAGAAGCACCAAGTATGTGTGTGTGTGAGCTAAAACTTTCGTCTGATTGAAATTCCTCACAATCCCTGTTTAAACATTTGAGAAATGTAATTGACATTTAAATATATGTTTTGGTATATTCCGCTTCACGCAAAACTTTTTTTTATTTTTATAATTATCCACCCTAAACGTACAAATAACACGGTAATAAAGAATACCTCTTTAAAATGAACAGAGGTTGTAATAGTTCCATTAGAAGAACATGAATATCAAACATGTTACGTGATTGCAAAGATTTAAATGAAGAGGGAAAGTGCAAAAGTTTCCGTCTCTTGACTGATATGCGCTCTGCAGTTGGCAAAGGATCCTGCCCCGAGTGTTCGCAGACAGTTTCGTTTACTCGCACGTGGATCATCGTCATTCACCCATCCCTTATTTCAGAATTCCACACACTGGGCACATAAAAATCCTACCCGCAATCGCATCTTTTATTGCGGCTCTAAAACAACTTCGTTATCGGGAGGGAAAACATCCACCATCATTCCGCAGCACAAGAGACAACCCTTACTAAATAAACCACACACACCGACACGAAGGTCGTTCGGCACCGTGATATTAGTCCTTTTAAATGAAGTAAATCAAAGCACCTCATTGGTGGGCCTTGCCATCCCATGACGTAGCAATAAAAGACCGAACCTGCACATTCGTCGCATTCGAAAGTGAAGACATCTCTTTGGGTGGAAACCTCGCCAAGCTTTCCCGTGTTGTATTCGGGGAATTGGACTCCTATCTCTATACCGATGCTCTCCCGGTCACTGATGACAACTAGGTGCCGTGAACCCGTCTGTTTTTACCCTTCGTACCTGAAGGTCATTTAGTCTCCCATCATCTGCTCCAATCGCAAATATTTTTATCGTCGGAGAGAGTTGCATTCGAATTTCGATTTGGACAGAAGGTTTCGAAAAAAGTTTGTGGCGAGTGTACAGTGCAGACGCCATGGCATCGCCTGAACGCAGCAGAGGGAGGCTGGAGCCGAAAAGAAGCAGCTCCGGTATGTTTGTTCACGTCTCTCTCTCTTCCTTCCCAGTAACAACAAAAAAAGTCTGCATAAAACTCGCATCGAAATTCCACTCTATTTTTGCAATAGTAAAGTAGTTTTCACTGCTTCGATATTTATAAAAGTATTCCTGTGCATGCTGTTTTAACTTATTAAAATGAATTGAGAAGAGATGGCTTGTACGTAAAACCTCTAAATTAGAAAAATAATGTACATTTGAGAATTTTTATGAAATTAACAATTGGATGTTGCTGGAAGAACTGGAGATCCCTGGACTTGACACGACGTCCATAAGCAACGCATTTTTTTTGTTCCGTTTTTGAAGATAAATGTAAGGTTTTTGTTTCAATGTCCTTCTTAAGGCTTTTTAAAAGGCCTTATGAAATTAAAAGAACCTTTTAAAGAAACCAGCAAAACACCTTCAGTTTTGAAGCATCGAAATTATTGAAGGGAAATGCATATTTTTAAAAAGTTTTGTGTAAAAAAATTAAAAACTTTAAAAAAAAAACCACTAAATTTTATTTTGCTTCCAACTCGAGTCAAGGTAAATCCATTTTTTTTATATGGCTATATTTTTTTATATGCCTAAAAAAATGCCTTAACGAGGTTCCCCGACATCACGGGGTAAGCAGTTAATTCTCAGATGTTTTTGTTTCGCCTATTTTTTAGTGGGCTATTTTTAGTGGCATTCTAAATATTCCTTTTTTTTATTCCTTTCATAAAAAAACTAAACGGGAAATTTAAGTTAACATTCTACAACAGCAGGGCGGCTTTTGGCACAAGCAGCACAAGTAACCGCTTTCATTACAATTAATATGTTTAAATTAATAACTTTGATATTCATTTATTAACTTTTTTTATCTGTATATTACTTTATAGAGGTGATAGAGCTTGGATTTTATGTTATTATCTGAAAATGCACTCTTGACCCTGAAAACCAGTGATTTCTTCACCAAAAAAATAATTTAGCAACCAATTAGTGAAACCAATATTATAAGTTTTTTTTAGTTGAAAAAGTAAAAAGTTAAAAAAATTAAAATATTAAAAAATATTATCCAAGTCCCAAAATTGACTTAAAAATTATTTGTACATATAAACGGTTCAAAATAAAGTTCGTTATAGTTCCAAATTACCAAAGCGATGCCATAATTTAAAATAGAGTTACATAGCGAACAAGCAAACGAAAGAAAAGCGTTTTTTTTTTTAAATATTCAAGAATTTCTTTCAATTTGAAGAAGAGGGAACAAAAGAACAAGTCGTTATTTTGATGACTGAGTATTGCCATTCGAGTGCAAAGGGTTAAGATGAACTTATTAAAAGCAATTGTTTAACAAAAGCTTGAAATCTTAAACAAAAATCCAAGCTATTTTCAATGGAGGAGGGGTTGTAAATGAAATGAGGGGTGCAAAAAAGTGTTGTAAACGGGGTTTAATCAGTAATGCAAGGAAGACACTTTATGAGTTTATGCAAATAAATAACCTCCGACGACACAATTTGCGCCATTTTCAGTCCAACGTGAATTAACTTGATCTTCAAATGACAGTCATTAAATAGTATTTTTTTTACGCGGCTGGTGTTAGGGAGTCCGCGGGGTCGCGAAGAAAAAAAACGGTTCGAATGCATTGAACCCCCTAGGCGAATTTTCTGAAAAATCGACATTCGCCACGCTAACACATTCTTGGAGACAAAGATTGTGAACCAACAAAGATTTCACTCATTCCTTACAATTCGAAAATCGCTGCAGTAACTAAGTTAAGTGACTATTTAAATGTTTTCATGTGTTTAAACGAGTGTTAAAAGTACAAGGAAGAGACTAAAAGTAATTAAGATTCTGATTACTGTGTTATCTTATCTATGTATTTGTTAGGTAAATTTTTGTTCAAAATTACAAAAAGTTATAAAATTAAATTAGAATTTCCCCCCCCCTCATTTTCGTGTTAAAACATCATTGAAATGTATACATGCTCAGAAAGTGGGAGGACTTTCATGAACATATATGAAGAAAGGGATTCCCGGGTCTACTTCAGTTTTAGCTAGGGGTCCATGGCTTAATGCTAATTGAGAACCGCTGCTGCATTAGGGAATATGCTTATTTAATGCTATGGTGCATCCCATTGATTAAGAACGGGAATTTTGAAGGATCATATGAAATATATATATATAACCCAAAAAAGTCATAACATATAGGTAAATACGAGTAGGTAATTCGAACATTAAGAAAATAGTGAAGAATTAAAGGCTATACTATAAAATTAATGAACAAAATGGCCGCTGTTCTTCCACTGAACTAAAAGACGCCTGGGCTGTTTTAGGGTTAATGCTAAAGCTCAATTATTATAAGAGGCTAGCCGTGAACTCAACGTCACCCTTTTTGTACGGATCAGCGCGAATGTAGTTAATGATTCTTTACTAAATAGTTTGGATGCTCAAATTCCGACTGCGCTATGGTGGAGCATATATGCACCAACCCTTTCTGACTGAAAGTCTTCCCAACAAATAAATACCAAGACTAAGCGTAAAACTTCAAAATACCTTAATATTGAATAGGATTAAACTTTTAACGATATTCAGCATTTTTAAAATAGTTTTATTTTGCTTGACAACTTCAACGACTTTGAGTTGGCCAAAATACGCTGGTTTCTGTAAGTGTAATCCATTTCTAATCCATTTTCATTGTGTGGCAACGTTGTAAATTGGCATTTGTAAAAAGAGGATATGTCCTTAGTTAACATATCCAATTCATTTTTGATTTACGACGAATACCCTCAATTTGATCAAAACACGTTTTGAATGTTTACTCCCCACCTATGGGTGGACGTGCGCTCCAGACGAAGGGAGGGGTACTTTTGACATATTTCTCTTCTTGCAGCCAGCCGCCATGACCGCTTCCGGGTGTCCACCGTGGGGTACGACAACTCTGGGTTCGAGACGTCAGACTGTCCGCCCCCCACCGCCCCCCTTCCCCACCGGCTGAGCGTGCCGGATCTCTTCAGCGCCATGATGGGTCCGGGCAGGGCGAGGAACTCCTCGTCGCTCCTGCAGCCCCCGGACGAAGGTGAGTCTGTTGCATAATCCTCCTCTTCCACACAGAATGGGTGTGATGGTGTCATAATGGGGGGGGGGGGAGGGGGGGGAGAGGGGGGGGGGGGGAGAGATGCATGTCCCGAAATAACGAAAAGTGTTATTTTCCCCCCTTTGTTCTTCAAATGGAAAGAGAACAGCATATTCTCGAGTTTAAAAAGTCATTCACTCCCAAATTATAACAGAAATTATTGTTGTCATCGAGAAGCATCAAGCATGTGGGTGATCTAAAACTTTCTTCAGATTAAAGTTCCTCGCAACCCTTGCTATTTTCGATAATATACGAATATCAGCAGTCTGTATTTTAGGAAAATAGTGTAATAAAAACCTTAAATAAATGCCTAAACAGCCAAATATGTAACACATTTCGAAAAATAAATGTTTAAAAAATATTATAGTGAACTCGACGCACATTCATAAAATGGTTCAAATATCTTTAAAAAAAACTACAAAAAGCTTCCAAGTCCAGAATTTAGATTACTTGAACCCCGATCAGTATGAAAACGTAAAGATATATATATATGTTATTGTATAAGATTCTCTAGAACTATCCTGTGTGTATTTTCATAGTATAATTATTAAGACATGAATTTTTTTTAAAATTTAATTTGATTCTAAAATAAGATTTCTTAAATTTGGTGATATAAAAAATGAATACTTATTTCTTCAACAAAAAAAACATGTATATTTTTAATTATTTAAAACAAAGAAATGCAGTGTGTACATTAAATTATAAATTTGTAAGGGAAGAATGTAATTTTTCAAATTTGGATATACATACTCAAAATGGAGTATATGCATTCAAATTCGAAAGTGAATATACTGACAAGCGATGAATGCATGCACTCAAAAATGAGTACATATGAGCACATTACTTCGAATTTAAAACTAAATATACTCAAAATTGATCCCTACATGTACGAAAAATGAGTATCGAATGTATTCAAAAACGTTTCATCATTTTCAAATTGCATGTTTTAACAGTGAAGAGGGCGTTTCTGTGTCCAACCTGGAGTAGGGTCGCCATGTAAGCGAGTATCGTTCCAATGCCTGGTGTTGAATCTCTGCACAATGATTCACGTCATTGAACGCCCCGGAAAGGACACTAAAGGCTAAAGAGACGAGCCATTCCGACATTTTTAGTAAAAAGCACTAGGGTTTACAATTGTTGAATATATTCATTGCGGTCGGAATGCACTTTAAGCTGAGTGGCAATAGCCCAATTACGGCCGAAGAGAGCCAGGATTACCATATTCTCAAAGAAGAAAACAATTGTTTATCGCCCAGACAAAAGGTTGCCATGGGCCGCAATTGGAACTTTCCGAGCTGAGTTGCCTCCTCCGACGCGTGTTGTGCACAAAACGGTCTTCAGTCAAAAGCGTTTTCGCATCAAAAGAAACTCCCCGTGGAAAAAACACTTCATTTGCTGGAATGAGTGGAGCAACAATGACTGGGCGATTGATACCGTATCAGCAAAAAAAATCCAAATTGTTTGCAAGTGAATAAAAACATTATTAACAGACGGTGACTTTCAAAAGTTAAACAATAAAGTATCTTTTCAAGGTTCAAAGGCTTTAATGAACTGCGTGTGCAAATACGCTCTGTAGGTTGAACGATAAAAAAGAAAATAGGGGTAGAACATTTTGCAGTTCCAATCCAGAATTGTTAAATTTTCTTTTACGTTTAAGATAGTCAAATTTAGAATAAGTTTGGTATTCATTCTGGTCAACTAGAATGGTCATACAGGATGGTCTCAAAGGGTCGGGCGATGGTCATTAGTTTGGAAGCTGTATCACATTCAGCTGTATCGGCATAATAAAACGATATTTTCCTCCACTACATCGCTTATATTTTAAACAAGTTACTTAGCTTAACAAACATAGTACTTAAAGCGCAGCAAAAATGTTTTATTATGTCTAGGTAAACAGCCAAACAATGACCGTCCATCAACAATGTGTGACGACCCCCTGTAGAATTAGGTCACTTCTTTTTGCTAAGCTTCAACTACTTTGTTTGTTTAGCTAAGTGACTAAGCTCATAATTGGCAGTTTCGAAAAAGTGGCTTTGAGGCTCAGTTTTGTTGCAATGTGACGGAAATCACGGAATTGTTTGACCTGAAGGGGTAAACCTGCGACATTGCTTTCTATTTCATTTAGAAGTTTAAAATTGATATATTCAAAGTAATTTTTTGAAAAGGATTAAATTGACATCGATTGTTCTGGTTCCAAGCCATAAGTTACCGAAAGAAACAAAAAATGCGCATTTTCCTTTCAGTAGCAGCGAAAACCTAGAACATATACTTAAACGAGCAGTATTGGGTAGTGCTTTTGAGCTACATACCTTTTTTTTTATGTAATGTGGATAGGAACAGGATGGAAAAAATGTCTCACTGAACTGACATAGGACATTGGTTATTCTCGTTCGGGGCCACAGATACCTTGCAGTAGCAATCCGACTTTCGTCATAACGACGTAGTGCACACCATAAAAGCAAACTGAACTGCTCGTGACCGGCTTTCGAATAACGCTTAACTTCGCAAATTTCAATCCGCCATTTGAAGCCTCAGACACGTTTTTTTAATGTTGCCATTTTGGCATCACACATTTCAAAATGGAACAGAATTTTCCAAAGTATTAGGAATAATAGTAATATCCATGTACAAATGATTTTGTTCTACGAATTATTCACTTTGATAACCTTCCACTGTCGCTCACGCAATTTTCGCAATTGTAAAGTTGTTTTATCTATTTGGTTATTATAATTAAAAATTAATTACTAATAAGGAGATAACTTTTAAGTTGTTCCCAAATTGTTTTAATTCAAATAATATTATGAACGGGAGTATTTATAGGAATTTTAAAATTGGGAACATTGTGGGAAAGACTGGAGATACCTTAACGTGATATCACGTCCATGAGCATTTAGAGAGTGGGGTACCAGCTCAAGTGTTGTCATCGTCATCTGAAAGAGGAACGAAATGTCATGTCTTTCCAGTAAGGTGGATTCCAAAATTTTGTTGGCCTCCGGTTGCCCAGTGGTAAAGTACCCGGCTAGTGTTCGGAAGATTGCGAGTTCGAATACCTACGTGGTCTTGACTAGTTGTGCCTATCTCGTGATCTCAAGGTTGCCAGATTAGTTACTAAAAAAGTCCTTTAAAGATATATCCACAATTTCAACCGGCGCTCATAAGGGACTGGTGTACGTTAAATCTGATCGTGGTCCAATGTGCTGACGCTTATTGGCGTTGCTTTGGGTGCCAGCTCTGGTATTGCGACCTCGTCATCTAACCATGAAATACGAAGCACTGTTCGCAGGTCTTTCCTATGTCCCTAATAGCCCAATGTGCAGTTCTGGACTGCTACGTTATTTGACCAACCGAACCTTCGCTTGTAGCCTGCTATGTCGCTCTAGTGAGACAGTAATAAACCAACCAATCAACTTTGAAATATTTTATTCAGACACATAAACAGATCAATTTAAAAAATAACTGATTTTTTGGATGATAAATGGCAGAACGCAATTCATGTTAAAAATATGTTTTTATGTCACAGACCTGTACACAAAGTGGACTACCGCGTCATTTGTATGGCGGTTACACAATTTAAACGGCGCCATTAGTTACCTCAAGAAGCTCTTTTAAGCCCATTCAATTGTTTGTGTTGATTGCGAGATTTTTTAAAGATTATCATTGTGAATGATTCATAGAACAAAATAAGATTCGTATGGATATAATTATTTATAATATTTTTGAAAATTTCTAATCAATTTTAAAATTCACGACACCAAAAAGGCAATACATCATAGGATTAAAAATCCTAAACTGGGGACTTCTAATAATGGATTTCAATTTGAGCAGTTATCCGAAAGACCGTGATGCGCGGTCCAGTTTGTGTACATGTCTGTGTTTTGTGTCCCAAAATCGAAATTTTCTACACGAAGACAATATTTTTATTACTATAATTTTGATGTAGAGGGCAATAGGAAGTGAGTGACGTCATCGTCGTGTTGCAGCAGCACACACGTAACGACATTCCGAAATCGAGTTACAAAACCAGCTCCATAAAATTACAGAACATTTAGTTTTATAATATAGAAGACGTTTAAACAATTACAGCTGTAATAAATACTCACGAAAAAATAGAAACAGCAATGCCAAGCCGTCTCCAACAGAAAAGCAATCTCAATAAAACGATACATGTTTGTTTTGTAGTACTATTTTAGTTTTGCAGTGTCCGTTCATTTTCATTCCAATTTTCTAAAAGACAGCTGCGAAGTGGCAATTCTGTGTTTTGAAACGGTTTTGGTTTTCATTTTTACAAAGAGAATGTCCTTTCTAGATGTTATGACAGTTCTGCTATGGGATCAAATGCAATTACTCATAGAAGTAAACATTTTCCTCTCCAATGATATGTTCTATTTTTGTTAACAAGGTCCGATTGGCTTTTATTTGATGAACACCTTGACTGAAATTCATATAATAAAAGTAATCGAAATTGTGTTTTGTGTGATTTCTGTGGAACATTTCGTATTGAGCACGTATGAAATCTATAAATAGAATTACACAGCGTTTTATGAAACGCTAAAAAACGTCAGGCCACAACAAGACGACTTCGTGTTCTTTACTTTTAAATTATTGTTCGAAAACAATACTCAGAACTTGGTTCCAAATAGCTATGCTGGGGGAGTTTTAGATTATTTAAAATTGAAATAAATGGGGGGGGGGGGGAAGGTGTCAAAGAAGAATTGTGAAATGGTCGCCATATACAGCTTTTCCTTCTTAACCAATTTTTGCGAATATGTTGAAACTCACAGTATCACCCTCTGGATTGTTTTGTATATGCCAACAGCATTAAAATATTTAAACAGTGATTTTTTGTTTAACAAAATTACCAGGCACTGCTTTCTGGTCATTTTTCCAAGGATGGGTCCTGAACCACCCTAAATATCCCTTTGTGTAATTTTGGTATGATGCTATTCGAACCAAAGTAGCCTGAGCGATGGCAACTTTAGTTGCATTACATGCAACTGGAAACTTAAATTGTATCCACTCACTGTGCAACTATTAATTGTTTAAAATATCCTCTTGAACGCTACTGCACTAACAGCTTTGGAAAATAATTTGGTGACAATTTGGCGATTTTGTATGGATTTCGGTAATACGAGTTTCGCGATTTTTCGCCTTCTGGCGATTATGAAATCTAAAATGTAACAGACCTGAGTCGGATATACTTAAATCGCACACATTTGGTGTATTTGTTTAGTTAAACTGATAATATTTAAATTGTAGTTTGTTTTGTTTAAAAGTTGCAATGCAATTGTTGCTTGTGCGCAGTTAGCCTAAGGGTGATTTCAGAAGTTGCGTAACGAGCTCTTTTGTTTGTTCAGGGGGAGGGGGAGGAGGAAGGGGGAGCCGGAAGCCGAGCCGCGCCAACTCCATCTTTGCCGAGATCTTCCGCGACCCGGACCGCCATTTGGTGGACTACGACCTTGAAGCGGCCCCGCGCCTTGAGAACTACCGCAACTCCCTCACCACCCACAATTACCTGAAGAGGCCCTCCCTCGACCAGCTGCACGAGGCGGCCAAACAGGTGAGCTCACATCTCGTTTTAAAATCGAACATTATTAATGTAACTACTCGACCGAGCAGAAGCGAAGCCTATGGTCATCGATAGACTACTGAAAGTAAATAACATAAGAAGTATCAGTCGAAATTTCAGTCTATCTTCAATTTTTATGTGTGTGATATCCAATATATATAAATTCATTTGGTGCTCTTTTTAGGGCGACCGCCGAAACTTTTTCTCCGGTGCCGACAACCTGCACGAGGGCAAAGGAGGGGGAGAATCGGAAGCAGTCAAATTCGGATGGATCAAAGGAGTCTACGTGAGTGAAATCCTCTCCTTCCTGTTCACAGCTTCGTAGGTCTGTGAGCATTGATCACTTTCTGAGGGCTCGGGATGCCGGTGCTGTTAATGAGAAAACGGGTGTGCTTAAAAAGGAAAAGCTCGTCGTTTGCAGCAAAAGCAAATTTTTCTTAATAATAAGTGGACGTACGTATAATTTCATTCAGTTTATCTTCCGGTAGTTTACCCAACTAACCGAAAGTTCGTGCAAGCAGAGTGGCAACATCATTTTAAGGAGCAGATTCGCTTACCAGCAAAAACGTCAGCATGAAACCTTCACCAAAATTATAAAATTAAAGGTTTTACGTAGAAATACTTCCGTTTTTAGATAAAAAGAACTATTAATTTAAAGATCTATCTATTTTGTTTTAATATAATTCCTAAAACCTGCAAAAAACTTATTTTTAACCATTGAAATCGTTGAAGGGAAAATGCAGATTGTTTTTAAACATTTTATGCAAAAAAATCAAAAACTTAAAAAAAAAAAAAAAAAAAAAAAAATTCCTTTTCAATTTAGCAATTTTGATGAAGGTTTTACGCTGACTTTTTTTTTACTAGGTTGCAGCTAGATGACTGTGTGAGAAAGTCAAACGTGAATTTAGCTCTTAAAATAGAACCTACCAAATGTTATACATTTCCCTGGAAACATTGTCCATGTTTATAATTCCCTGGAAACGGCTTATTTGAGGTTCTTTTGTGTTTCGTTTTTATTTCTAAAGTGTTTTGTTGTTAAAAATGCATGATAGGTCATCATCAACATGTCGTTAATTACAAAAAAAAATGTGACCAATTAATTTCAGCTAATGATTAATATTGTTTTTTGAAATTTAATATTTCCGTATTTAAAAGATACAAGAAAAAATTGCAGTTAAATAAATCTAAAATCCTCAAACGTTTCTTTTAATATATTGTAGAAATACCTTCTATATATTTACAAAACAGTATCTGGCGTCGTCATTAACCCTGTCGGGCATGATTTTGTTTTTTTTTATGACATAATTTGTTTATCGTTTTCTTTTTGCCTCTGGACTGCTAAAAAAATATACAAAAAAAAATCCGAAGTGCTTATTTAATTAAATAATCTATTAAAATCATTTTGTAGCATATATGCAACATCATGCGTTAACGAAGCTTTTTTTGTTCTAAGATTTCTTCCCGATAATTTTAACTCTTTACAAGGAAAATAAGTTTGGAACACGTAGGAGTCAGAATTAAACGAAATCTATAATAAAAAGGATCTAAGGTAGATAAAAATAATTATTAGTAATCTAAGAAAAAAAATTTTTTAAAAAGTTTACTTGTGATAAGATTTGAAACAATTTTTGTGTTTGTTGAGGCAAAAATTCAATTTACATTTTGAACATTTTATAAAGGTAAAACCATTGCAGCCTGTGTTTTTACACCGTTTTCATCCTGTCTTCCCGTTCGGGCCAGTGGTCAAACGCATCTATTTTGACGTCAGGCAGAGGCCTAAAAACCGCAGACTGATTTGGCTTGTTGGTGTCTTTTTGGTGTTTCCTCTTTACTAATTTGACATAGGGTGGTTGCAATTTCCATTCTGAATTTTTTTTTTGGCTTATTCCCTTTTGTTTTTTGTTCTGGACGTCTCTGCAGTGGCGGCCCGTGGTCGAAAATGTTAGTGCAGCCGAAATCATCTGAATCCCCCCCCCCCCCCCATATTTTCAAAAAACCATACATATTGGAAATTCTTTATTATTCACTACTCAAATAAAAGTTTCCTTTCAATTTTTACGAAATGATAACATGCGAAAAAAATAGGAAACAAATACTTATTTTTTGAAAATTAAAGCAATCTTGCTTTCTTTAAACCTGCAAATCGGTCAATTTTAATATTAACTTAAATAACAAAACAACAGCCAGCAGGACCATGTCCTGAAACAACAGCACACAGTAAATGTATCGCGAAAACCATTTCCGTTGTGAGATATTCTCGTAAGTTCTCGTTTCATCCACGAAGCCAATCAGCATATCGAACCTCAAGTGCAGCTAAAACAAGAAAATCCATTTCGGCTGAACCTTCTCACAAATGCAGTGCAATAGCAGGGGGGGGGGGGGGAATCTCCATACTGCGTACAGGTTGCCATGGCAACGATGCAGCCGATTTCGAATTTCGCTTTTTAGCTGCAGTTTTGGTCGAATGGAGTTTTTTCCCCTCCTGAACATGCTTGCTATTTATCGGAGATTTTGTTTAGTACCGTAGAAATTTCATTTTCAATTCCAATCTTCATTTAAGAAAATTAGTAAAATATCTGATTTTATTTTTAAAATACACTAATGAATTTAGGTGCAGCTCGGCTGTACTTGCTGTAGTGGGCGAGTCGCCACTGCGTCTCTGTTGTATATGATCCAACTATTTATTACTACGAGATACACCAAATGAGAAAACAGTCTTATGTACTAATACATCTTTACATTCATAGTGATACTATATCTTCCAATGCGACTATCTAGTAAATCTGTATCACCCATGTGGTTGTTATAGGTTCTAATTATTTTAGGACATTCAACTTCGTCACGGTTTTTAGTTTTACAGTTGGATATCTTTATTGTGGTAGTTGGTTCAACTCCATATAATGTAGAGATCAAATGAGCCAGCTTGTTGTCTTTCCACATTATGGAGGATACTGTACAGTCAGTTAAAGAAAGAACATCTGTTCATCAACACTTAGAAATTCCTCCATTGAGATGGTCAGAAACTTTTTATTTATGTACTCTACAATAGGTCTAAATTTGAAAAGGTGATCGTAATCAGGATCGTCATGAGGTAACTTATATATTTACGTTATTGTTGAAATGCAAAAGGCTACGGATTTTCTCAAAGGTGTTTACCACCATTGTACTTTTTACAAGTTCATTTCGCAGCACTGGTTCCATTAATCCCTTAGCAGGCAGTTTATAAGTGAAAAAAAAATACAAATTCTAAGATATTTTTGCAGCATACTATTTGAAATTTAAACACCTTGTTAGGGTCTTTTTCGGTGCTGGTAAATGACAGTTTGTTGAACCACATAATCATAAAAAGCTGTCATCTAAAATGTAGCAAAAGAACTGAAATGGAGTCTGCAAACTGATTTAGGGAGGTCATTCATTAGGATTAATTTCTTCATTGTAAGGTCAAAATTTCCTAAGAATTATGTTTCATTGTCCTCTATTTGCAATTTGTTTGTTTTTTCCACAAATAATGATGTTGTTTTTTCTTCCTACCTTTGATTTTTCCAAGAATCCCCAGTACTTGGAGCTTGAGCTGTAGAGGGTTGCTCGTCAAACCCATCTACTTTTGTTTGCTCATACTCTTCCACACTCTCTTTTTTCGAGACAAATAGCTTTTCGTGCGTGGGGGGGGGGAAAGATAATTGTCGGGATGGAAATTAAGATAAGATAAAGTTAATATAGGTCTGCATAAAGACTAGGTTAAGTTAGGCTAGGCGTGCCGTTTGGTGCAGATATGCAATTTTTGGGGGCTTGAATTTTAAATGGGAGTTACACGAGACTACACGGATTAGTGACAAAGAATTTGCATTTTCTCTACACAAAAGAAAATACGTAATGCAGTTTAAAGAAAGAGCCAGCATTTCTCTTTAGACCCGATCCATTACTGCAATTGCGCGATCCTAGAGACTAGTATTTGTTGAATGTGTCTTTAATGTATTGACGGCCTGTTAACTTTCTTCATTGTTGACAAAACAGACTTCTGCTAAAAGCTCCGATTAAATATTTCGTCAAACTGAGGAAATTTATTTTGTAAGTTCCTCACAAAATTTATTTTGTCAAAAATGAGGAATATTTCGAATAAATATCGACGGTTCGACTCGAACCACGGATATCTCAGTCTAAAGACAGGCGCGCTACCGACCGAGTCAAAAAAGCTCTTTTGAATTGTGGCCAATATACATACAAGAACCGGAAAAGAGCAGATTTCACCGGAAAAGAATTGAAGTAATTTATTTTCATTAAAAGTTTGAAGATTATTGCTTAGTATAAGTGTTATAAATGGTGAATCTAATCAGTGAAGACATTTTATCAACTGTGCATATAAACTACCTCTGACGTCATAGTGTACACCATTTTTAGTCCATTAGTCAATTTGATCATTGAATGACACATATTGAATAGTATTTTTTTTTTTAAATAATTTTCGCATGTAACAGGGCAACACGCAATAAGCCACAACTCTTTTCACAGAACTGTTCCTATTCACCAAATTCCACTATAAGGGATTTGTGAATTAAGCCGACGACAAGGAATAGAAAACAACTCTCGTCGAGGGTTTCTGCTAACTAAAATAATTGGTTTTACACCTACCGCAATTCATTACTTTACTATATATACAGATCACAATTCGAAAATTCAAACGGGCGTATTAACGTCCAATTCAAATTTAAAAAAATTACTCTACTTGGGGAAGACTGTCTTGCAGACTAAGAATTTATGCTGTAGAGATGAGTTTCCCCCCGAAAATTATTGTTCTCAAAAGAGCAAAGACATAATGAATCCAATACGATGAACAAAACTTCAATGGGATTTGAATATTTCTATTGTGAAATTAAACTTTTACTTTTAAATTGTGTGTATTTTGGTAATTAACTACATCCTATGACACGGTGTGCATTAAACTTCCAATTTGGTGGGAAATGGTTCAATGTTTTTGAAGGATGAAAGGGGTAAGAAAGTGTATGAATGACTTGTTTTGAAATTATTGCGAGAAAGGCAGCGATGCGAGAAAGACACCAAATAAGACGGCTTTGATACATTCTCTTTTCTTGTTTGTTTTTTAAGGAGACATATACATTATTTTTCGACAAAGCCACAGGCGTGTGCAGCTGAGCCTTTTCGCAGATTGCTTTTGGGTCTAATTTCGTTGTACTCGAGTACAGTGCATCTGGGTGCCAAGTCGCTCATTACGAATCAGTGTCCTTCGTGATAAATTCTGAAATGTCACCAGCTGCGATCCAGACTGTCGTGACAGATGTTTGTTTTCCCTCAGATCCGATGCCTCCTCAACATCTGGGGCGTGATGCTGTTCCTGCGGATGGGGTGGATGACAGGACAGTGTGGAATAAGTGAGTGTGCTTCAACAACATCCATTCGAACATTTTTTATTCCTTCACACACAGTCTGATCACTCACCGTAACTTCTGGATTGTTCAAGACATTTTGTTGACTTGAATCCAATTGAAGGAGTAACAAATGTACCCCACTTTCATCGCTACCGCAATGTTTCGTATATTTTTCATGTTAAAATAAGCCAACATGTATTGCTTTTGGCTGAGTTTATTTCCATTTTCCTTAAAAACCCATTTTAAATGCAATCAGCTGTTAAAAGAATATTTATGGAAAGCCATTTGCAAGTAAAAGTGGTTAAAAAGCAAGTGCAAACACGGTTTGACAATATAAAAATTAATTCTATAAGAATAAAATATAATATTTATATACATTTAATATTTCTACAATGCTATGGCATTAAGAGAACACCACTCATTCACTTACAAAAAACATTTGAGGGCTGAGTATGGCTGCTTCCACGTTAGCTTCAACGCGACCATAGAGGAAACAAATTTTGAGCCTTCCAGAAGTTAGTTAGAGTTCAGTGAATCTGATTCTTCTTTATTTCTTGGCATATTTCCCTCCTCCCTCCCTACCTTCTCCCCTGCGCTCATCCTGACGAACAAAAAACACTTTGAAAATTGAATCGCTTATTTCAGGAAGTCGCTCAGGGTACTCTTTTAACACCACTGTCGTAGTTACAGTTCAATCACTTGACCCAGTGGTGACGGTTTAGCTCAATAGGTTGTCGAATAATGAGATGAATGTCATTCCACTTAATATTAAAGTCAAGGCGAATTGCAAACATTATACACGCTCTTATCTCAAAATTCTGGTTTTGGACTTATACCACTTGGCAGCCAAGCCACCCACTTAACACTGTTACTAAAAATATTTCAATCGTGTATGTATTATATCCCTATTTACTAGTACTCCACACTAACCTTCAATAAAAATGTTTTTCAATTTAAGCAATTGCTATTTATTAAACTTTTATGATCTATCCCTAAAAAAATCCCTTATTCATTATAATAACTCTTATTGTATTTCAAATTCAGTATTAAGACTTCAACAATCTTGGAACAATAGAAAAGCGGTACCTAATTTCCTTTCTTGCGAAAATCCCAATACAAAGATTACTGTGGGATCAAGTGACGTGATAATACCATTATATGTACTACATACAAGTGACGTATTATATTATATAATTCCATTTGATGTCACACATAGTCACAAGTCAATGTGAAGTAGAATCTCCTTCTTGAAGTTCATTAGCTTTTAAATATTATATTAACGTCAAAGAAAGACATTTTCTCTCGTGTAAGTGAATAAGCACTTTTGCCGATACAAATTCAAAATCGAGTCTTCAAACACACACAGAAAAGATGCGTGGCATAAAGCAAGAAAGACAAATATCCCATGTTCGGCCAATGAGACATTGGTATTTCTTGTTCTAAGCCACAGATATATTGCTAATGATATCCCCATAATAAAAAAATATCAATCGGTTTATCTAATGTGGCTTCTCAAAATAAATATGATTATAAAAGTCCCTTCAGCTTGCGGGGGCTGTAGTTGTTTTATTGTGCGACCACGCTATTGTAGACTCCATTTATGATTCAGAAGGTTTAATTAAGTGGTAATGTATAATTTGATGAACACCATAGTATTTAGAAAACATATAAAATTTAATGATGCAAGTTTAACAAATTAAGGATTTACACTTAAATATTAAATCTATGGCATAACAAATAGATTGAGCAGCAATCTGAATGAGCGCGTATAGCGTTGGATGGAATAGCTGGGAATGAGTTCCTTTTTGTCAGTGTTGTTCACATGATTTGTCCGCCCTCTGCGTGGTCCTCGTGTTCTGGAGCAATGTGATTGGCTCTTGGTATAAACACTGAAGTGGAAACTCTTTCCTGTAATTGCTTGGTAGAGAAAGAAAGGTGGATGAATTCCAGACCGCCGCAAGCTCATTCCTACTCCAAATTTAGTTATTCTGAACACCGAGCGATTTTTGTGTTGTGCAAAAACCCCTTTTATGCTCTCGTACATCCATGGCCACACTCGTGTCCAGCCTGGCCCAATACGTTCCAAGGGTGGTCATGGGCGATGTAGTGTGGCCGCTCCACCATGGGCAATGATCGTCAAATATTGGGAGACTGGAAGGTTTTTTGAAAACTGATCGAAAAGAACGACCAGGACCTTCCAGCCGCAAAGCGGAGTCAAAGAAACATTGGGCCAGTGTGTGGCGCTAGCCTATGCCGCGACATTGCAGCATGGGGGAAGCAAATAATTGTTAAGGACTAGTGGATCAGGTTGGACACGAGTGTGGCCCCCTGGCTTTCCCTGGATGCCATATGCTGAACTAATCGTCGGTCCTCTAAACATCCGCGTGTGTTTCAGTTTTAGCCGTCGTGATCATCTTGCTGTCGACAGTTGTGACGGTCATCACCACGCTCTCCATGTCCGCCATCTGCACCAACGGGGACGTCAGAGGGGGTGAGTAGAGAAGCTTTTCATACACAAATACAAATGACCAGAGCCCAGCAAGCTTACGGTTCCGTTTAGCATTCCAACAATCCACCGATGCCGATAGAGTTGTCTTTTAAAACTACCCACACCTCATGAATGAACCACCTCTTCAGGAAAGCTATTCCATTTATCTTTTACTCTATTATAAGAATAATGCTTTCTATCTTCCCGATGAAGTTGTGAATTGTATAACTTGTACTAATGATCTGTAGTCCCATGGACTGTATTAAATTTTAATCCTTCAATATCGTCCAATTTGATAAATTTAAATAGTTGAATGAAGCCCCTCTAGTCCTCATCTCCTCGAGTGCATGCATGTTTGAACTTCGAAGCCTGCCTCGATAGTTCAATATCTTTAATAAAATAAGTTTAATTCAATAAGTTCAAAATTGTACTGCATACTCAAAATGGGACCTAACCAACCCCTGGTTAGGCCCCTCCAAAGAGCAATTCTAAAGATGTAATAATCCTAAAGGCAATATTACATCTTTCGAATTAGATGATTCATTCCTTTTGATAAATCTAGTCAGTTTGTTCGCAATTTTATTCGTATCTTTATTCTTGGTTCGTTTTACTCTCATCCTAAAGGCACATTTACAACTGTGTGGTCTATCCATAATCTGAATCCCCTTTGCCAAGACCTTTTTACCTTTGGCGTGCCTTTTTACTTCCAACGGTTGCAGAAGTCCATATATACAGTCATCTTTAACACAACTGCAAACGTACCTAGGGAAATTAGTTGTATGTAGCGGGGAACAATCTGAAGTGCACATTTAACTGTGCAAACGAATGCTTTTATCGGTGGTTCGGATCCATCGCAGGTCCCGCTAAGTTGATCCACAAGTACATAATGCATAATCTAATACTATTAAGCGAGCAATGTCACTATATTTGTTTGTTTGTTTGTTTGTGCAAACAAACGAACAATCTCCAAATCCGCTCTAACGATTTTCACGAAAATTTATGTACTACCAATTTTTGGGGTAAAAATTCGATTGGGATTGGTTTCATCTTCGAAAAACTTCATTTAGAGGGTGAAATAAGTAGATTAAAAGTTCCATTTAACTCTTTCCATTGCGAATTATTCATCGCGTATGAGTTAATAGGTTATGTGGCAATAGCAGTTAAATGTTATTTAATTCGTCATATATTATTTTATATTAAAACGTGTAAAATATTTTGATGATATATTTTCATTATAGTTTTTATTCTAAAATAAAGTATTTTTTTCCTCATAAATAAACGAAGGAAACATCAGTAAATTAAAATTAAAATCGTTTGCGTTTTTAAATAAACAAAATACACATTTTAATCACGTGACTATTTCGTCTACTAAATGCTATAAGTTTTCTAATAAATATTTAAAACGAAATTGAACAAAATCGTTTGCATTTAAAATAATCAAAGTTCGAACGATTTTAATCCTGCGATTTTTTACTGTTTCTGCACGTGACGTCATAAGTGGTATTTACAAGAGAAAGTTATTAAAATTCCATATAAGAAAATATCGTTTTGAAAAACAAGTAGATTTTTTGATTCCATGTAAAATGGATTATGTATTTCCGTAAATAGAACATGGAATTTTCAAAACAAAATTATAAGCAATTTCGTTTGTTTTGTTAATTATTTATATTCCAATGAAATCAATTGAATAAGGTTTTATTAAATTAATGTTAGGTATCTAGGTAACTCCATAAGAACTCCGCAGTAGTTGCAAGGCCTCCGTGGACGAGCGGTTAAAGGCGTCAACTGGGAATACGAAGGTTCTCGGTTCGATGCCAGGCGATGGACTTGACAAAGAAAAGTAAAAAGTAGTGATATTGTGATCGGTGGGGTTGCCAGCTTCACTACAAAATACTATAAAAGTCGTCCAGAACATCCTCAAAAATTAACGGCGTGTATACGGGACTGGTGCACGATAAATCTGATCAGGGTCCAAAGTCCCGACGTCTATTGAAGACGTTGGGTGCCAATTCAGGTGTTTCCTCGTCATCTGACCATGGTTCAAAAATACGAGGCATCGTTCCCGGGTCTTTCGTTCGAGATAGGCCCCGAACCGTCGCCAACAGCTCTAGTGGGACGTTAATTAATAAAACCAAACCAAACCGCAGTAGTTGCCCAGCTGCAGTACTCGGGCCGCGTTGTCACTTCGAGAGTTGTATGAGATTGAATTCTGAGTCTCCTGTGATGAAATCGGGTTTATCATTTCTGTAATGTTCCAATTATATTTTCAAGTTAAAATTGCGTCCGATAATAGTGTTTGAAGTGAAACTTATTTAGCTAGGGCTAGTGAATCTGAATGATCTCGACACGGAAATCAAACATGAAACGGAAGGATGAGTAGTGCATGCGAAAAAGTCAACTACAAGTTTAAGTCGGAATCGGTGCGTCAGCTGATGTGTGCTACGTGTTTCTATGTAATATCATTTAAGTATTTAAACGTAGAAAAGTTGATTAATTTGTATTTTTTGGGGTTTAATATGATTTAAGTTTTTAAATACTTAAAAAGTCAAATAATTGTGATGCTTTGGGAAATTTAAATATATATCGTTACCGGGGCTCGAAATTACGGCATCTCGATCCACTCTATTAACGCCTTATAGTTTGACGATTTAACCCTAGGGCCATCCTGTAAATGCTTTACGGAAATTAAAGAAGTTCCACTTCAACCGTGCACGTATGTTGTTGAAGCACACGGTTTTATTGCTGAGTAGGAAGGGATAACATATTTTTTTGAGTGTGGGCTCTGTCTATAACTGTTACTCACTGGCTTTCGTAGCAACAATAGGGCCAATTAACCCTTTGCGTTTGAGAGGTGAATGTTAATCACCAAAATAACGGCTTGTACTTTTGTTCCTTGTTCTTTAAATTGAACGAGAACCGCATGAACATTAAAATCGCTCTTTTGTAAGCTTGTTCTTTATCTGACTCCATTTAAGCTGTGACGTCACTTGGTTATGGACATATTTTAAATGCCTTAAATTAAAGAACACTTCTTATAAAAAGAGCAGGCATGGGGTGTAACAGTTTCATGAAAATGATGTAAATATCACACGTTACATCAACACAAATAACTAACATTTATAAAAAATTTAAAATGCTTGTTTTGGAAAAATATGACCACGCAGTGAAAGAAATTTATTTCATCCCCATTTCGCTTGACCGTCTTTTGAGTACGCAACACTATTTTTTTTTCTTTTTTGCATTTGGATACTTTTGAAGTACATTTTATTTTGTATCTCACGACAAGAAGTTTGCTTAGTCGAAATAAAAGGTCTAAAACTGATTTTAAATTATTTCTTTAATATATAATCATATGGGAATTGAGAATCTATATTTTGAACGAAAGCTTCAAAATTTGAAATACGGAAACATGATTTATACTTTTGTAATAGAAACTACAATAAAGTCTTATTATCCTACTTAATCGAATCGTTTCTCACCAGGCGGTGCTTACTATCTGATCTCACGCAGTCTCGGTCCCGAGTTCGGTGGAGTTGTCGGCATCCTGCTCTTCCTGGCCAACGCCATTTCGGGTGCCCTCTACATTCTAGGAGCGGGAGAAGCTATCAGAGACATACTCAACGTGAGGGCCACATTCTTACTTTTCTGATATTTGCGCAGATAAACACCAAATGACCATCTATGCACATTGTTTCTTTTTGTAAAGAAAATAATTTTTTTAAGTAAAGAATATATGAGACAATTCGCAAGATTCAAAATTAATGTCGCCAAATAGGATTTCAATTCAAATTGGAAACCCTGTGCGCAATACTTGCGTAGTTTTACACGAATGCGCAAATAGGTGCATAATATATATTTTAAAAATATGCGCAAATTCGAATTCAAATCGTAATTTTGCTAGTTTTCCAATCCCATTTTGTGAATAGTTATTACGCTAATTTGACCATTCGCTATTTCGGAATTGCATATTATTTCGTATATTTAATAATAGTTTCGTATAAGTTATAAACTATCTCGAAAATGACGTCAAGTAAGTTTTCCATTTCGTGTCTCACAATGGTTTAATCTATAGCAAGTAGTTCCACCCACTTGTTCACCTGACATCGATATATCGGTGTTGTAAATGGAAACTGGGCAAATTGGGCCTTCCATGCGATTGTTGAAGAAAATTTATTTGGCGGTGTGCTCCCTTATTCTTTACTTTTATTATATTTTGAAGCCGAATTCAATGCATTCAGCCTCAAAATTATTTATTCTTACTGTAATATGTTCACTACTAATTTCAGTGGTTTAAAAAAATGTCAATTATCAAAACTGTAGTTTTATAATACACAAAATGCATTTGATCTAAATAATATTTGAACCATATACCATACGAATTGTGTTTCATTATTTGTATAACATTGAATGACAGCTATAGCATCACATGTAGTTCTTCATTTCTCTACCAATCCATACATATGCACAGCGGATCATAGAAAAACGCGTTCTTTTCAAAGAAATTATGTGTTTCCTTTTATTTCCTAAGCAGAGAACATCCGAGAAAACAACGAATACAGGACATATTTTATTTCGGAAAAATAAATTGATTTTTAAAGAATTTCGTGAAGCTAAAATTGTTCGCTAATTGTAATGCTAAAATTTCGTGATGCTATAGTTCTATTGTCGTGACAAAATTGTAAAATATTTCACTTCTTGAAAACGTTCAGAGAAGGTGCAAATGCGCGTGATGTAGAGAATGCTCGAAGGCTCAGAATGTGTCCTCTTCCCCCTTGCAGGAGTTCCACACGGGCCTGACGGAGATCCCGAGCAGCACCAACGACATCCGGGTGACGAGCATCATCTGCGTGTTCCTCGTCATGCCCGTCACGGGGGTCGGCATGTCCTTCGAGAACAAGGTAGGGCCTCCTACGCTTTAGGGTCGGTCATCAAGCGAAATATATCGGCGGGACTATCAATCGGCAATATTCTTTCTCCCGATACCTAAATCACATTGAATCTGCCTTCGGATAATAAAGATTTCATCAAATTATATCGAACACTTATACGTTTTTACTCAATTTATGTTATACTCAAATTTACTATCAATCAACTTACAAACCTTATTCAACACTTTACCGTTCTTAACGAAGGGAATAAAAACATCTACGTATACAAAAATGACAGCAAGTGAATTTAATAAATAAACACAGTTAGAGTTTTAATAACTTCTGAAATCTCAATTCTATGAATATTCCATATAATTCATTAAACCATTCTTTGCCAGATTGCAGACAGTACAATGCTCTTTTTAAATTCAATATACGTGTTTCTTTTTTTAAATTAGAGTACGATAAAATATTTTGGTTGTTCTAAATATACAGGTTTAGAAAGTTTTTCGGACAAGTATGCATTTTTAATATCTAAATGACGAGATATACAATCTTTTAGTGCAACAAGTAATAACATAAAAACTCTTAATACACCCATTTGTTTCCTCCCAGTACATTTACTCCGGCTGGTTTTGGAACAATCTCAAATGCATCTCTACTTTTTAAAGTAGACAATTCATTTTTCATCGCTTTAACACATTCTTGTTTCTCGGACAACGACTCCTCACAAGCTTTGTCGTTGTGTTCTCAAGACGACCTTTCTGTTGACACGCGTGCATGTGTTTCAGACCCAGATCTTGCTGCTGTTCGTCCTGCTGGTGGCCATGATGGACTACTTCGTGGGCACCTTCTTCACGCCCACGGAGAGACAGAGAGGGGAAGGGCTGCTCGGATGGAACAGTAAGTCCTCCCCATTTCTCCCTTTTCGCACAGCACGGTGGTTTTTGACCATTTACCATACTATTCTAACTGTAACTTCTGGATGACTCAAACCCGATTCCTTTATAGGCAGGGTGAAAGCCAATAGAAAGCAGCCATATTATATCTCAAATATTTTTTTAAAGTTATTTATTGGTGTTTTTTTTAATGCCATAACGTTTTAGAATTGTCAAATATGTGTAGATATATTTTCTACTTATTGAATTATTTTTTATGTTGCACAAAATATAGTTTTTGTTAGTTACCGTTTTGTATATCGACTTTGACTTTCTATTTTAAATGCAGATTGAATTTAAAAGTAAAATATAAAAGAAAGCTCATCCGAATGCGCCAAAAATGTTGGTTTGAATTACCGAGTGTTTGGCGCGGCTTGGCCATATTTGGCCCTTGCGCCATTAAAACCCATACAACCAACCAACCAACCGAATGCGCCAAAGCAAAGCACGCGACTTATTTTAGCTTGAAAAATATACAAAATATAGCTGAAGCGATGAAAGTGAGGTTCAGTCATCCTTCAATTGACTTTAAGTCAACCCATTTTTTCTCAATCCAGAAGTTACAGTTAGAGATCAATGGGTTTTACATACGCTTCAAATTTTTAAGTATTTTTATTTCAAACGCATAACAGAACGGACGAAATGCACGTGGAGTTAATTCTTTAAGTAGTCTTCTTCGTTTAAGATTTGAAGTAAAAGAATCGATTTTCAACATGTGTAAATGGGAAGATGTTGCTTACACACTGTGGTTATATCCAAAAGCGCATATTATCTAAACGATCCGCGCACCGAAACATCGATGCTTCTTCTCTGCCGGGGAACCTCTCAACGCAGTGAAACAAGTTTTACAGCGTCAGAAAAGAGGGTCAATGGCAGTGGGGTGTTGTATGTATAGTGATGAAAGGCCTGGACTTTAGCAACTGTTATCTTGCAATTTCACACCTGGCACTCGGGGAACATGTTTGGTATTTACGTTATTTTTATGGAACTGTTATATCCTTTACCCGTTCTTTTTAAAAAGGTATTCTTCATCCTGTTCTTTTAACGTTTCGAGTGGATAATTATGAAAATAAAAAGGAATGCGTGAATCTGAATATAAATTTAGAGGTGTTTATGACATTTGCCAAACGTTTTTTTTTATATAATATGGGTTAAGAGGAATTGCAATTTGAAGAAAGTGTTTGATCATCCACATACTTGGTGCTTCTAAATGATAAAAATAACTACTATTAAAGTTTTGGATAATAATTGTATTAAACTCAAGAGCATGCAATTCTATTTCAGAACAGAAAAAAATAACACGTCCTTATTTTTGGAACTTTTAGGCGACGCTCGAGTGCAGAGGGTTAATAATGTCAATGTCCAAGTAATGTCATACTTTTATTAAATGGATTTAAATAAAGAATAAGCTAACGAAAGAAAATCACTTTTATGTTCATGAACATGCAGTTCTCATTCATATTAAAGAACAGAGAACAAAACAACAGGTCGTTATTCTGATGACTAAGAGAGTCCCCTATTGACCTCTTGACCCCAAACCCAAAAGGTTCATTCAAAGGCGTAAGCGTAGAACACATTTTAGAGCTCATTCAATGGACGCGTAGTTGTCATGTAGTCGAAACCGCAAGCGATTTACGATAAACCCTGGTGAGGAAAAGATCCCGCGTTTCATGAGTTCAAAAAGAACGTTAAAAAAAAGGAACCGTGCGCTCCCTGTACTATTTCCGCAGTAAATTCGATGTGTGGTTCTATGTAAATTATAATATCTAGAACACTTTTGATATCTGCGATTAAAATATTCAGAAATGTCAACTGTACGGACCCAAAGAAGAAAAGGCTTGTTTGATAAGCAATTTGGATTCAAAATAATGCATATGAGAGCCTTTCTGCGTGGACGTCATTAACGCACGTAAGCTTCTGCAGATTGCTCAACAATTGGTGTGTAAAGCAATGTAATTCATATTCCCCAATCACAAAGCCATCAACAAAAGCTAACACTCGTTAGGGATATCTGTGTAGAATTGGGCCTAAGATTGAAGGGAATTTGTTTTTACCCATTGCTAGCCCTCGTTTTGTTTAATGTGAACGAAAGTTCTTCTGAGGTTTGTTAAAATTTGAATTTCAATAGTAAGGGAATTCTGTATTTTATTTTTCCGTCAGACATGACACGTCAATGAATATAGATTTAACGTCACACGAAATCTGTTACGGGGATTGGTCATACATGGTTGGTCGATGGTCATTGTTTGGCTGCATCGCATTCAGATGTATTTGCAAAATAAAGCAATATTTTTGTCCAACTGCTTCGCTTATGTTTTAAACATGGCACTTAACTTAAGTGTTGCAAATGATGAGAATGGTGAATTGTCTCTTATGTGAAGTTAAATATGTAAGATGACCGTCGCCAACGATTCGTCTTTCATTGCCTCAGATGTGATCAGTGAAAATTCGCTGATTTTTGAATGATTCAAACGAATATAAAAGCAACCATGTCGGCTTCTCGTTGAAATAACAGTTTTACACCTACACAATTGGGCACTGTGCAGATAACAAGTGGAGGATTCAAACACGCGCTTAACATAAAATTCGCGAAAAACTCAAATTGCATGCGCTCGCTGAGCAATTTTTGAGTGCAAAAAATATCATTTCGCTCTCTAACAGCTTTGGCAAATAAGAGACAATTTGACGGTTTTGTATGAATTGCGGAAATGCGAGTTTGACGGTTTTTTGACTTCATTTTGACAGATTGTGAAATTTCAGCACTGAGTTGGATGCAATTCAATAATCAAATACAGCAAATGTGTGATTTTTAAATTGTTCAGTGGATTAAAAGCTGCAAAGTGAAATTGTCGCGGCTTGCCCATTGTAGTGTATTGATTCACCCCTGTTTTCGTGTGTCGTTTCTCAGTGTTTTTTTTGCTTGTTTCGTTGCAGTGGAGATTGGCGCGGCGAACGCGGGCCCCGACTTCCGTGGGGAGGGCTTCTTCTCGGTCTTCGCCGTCTTCTTCCCCTCGGTGACGGGCATCCTGGCGGGGGCCAACATTTCCGGGGACCTCAAGGTGAGACCACAGCCATCCTCCGCTCGCTCACTGAATCGTATTTCTAATACAAATATCAAATTTTTAATTTTTCTGCGTAAAACCTTTACAAAATCTTTTTCCTTCAATAATTTCAATTCCTCAAAATGGATTTTCTTTCCTAGTTTTTATGAAGGATATTGAAACAAAAACCTTTTATTTAGTAGATATGCAAATAAAACTGAAATATTCCTGCATAAAACATTTAATTTCACAATTAATTTTTTTATGAAGGTTGCTGATTGATTATTGCTGGGACGGAGTTGGACTCTTTTGGTTTTTTTTCTTGATAGTTGTAAGCGTCTTATTATAAGACATTAACTTTAAAATAAACTTTTGCTTTGTACCTGATCAAGTTGACATGTATAGTAACAAGTTTGCAGATGCCTTTGTTAACATTGGAATCACAAGGTTGGGGGACACCAATGACCACGGCCCCCTGATCTATAAACAAACGGGACCGCGCATGAAAGGTTTTCGGATAACAGCCAACTGCACAAATTAAAATCCGCCACTAGAAACTCTGGACATAGGATTTTTAAGGCTACATCTTGCCATTTTGGCGTCATAAATTTTAAAATTAGACAGTATTTTCCAAAATATAATAGTTATATCCGTGATTTTGTAACTCATTTTGTAACCGCCAGACAAATGACCCAAAGTCCAGTCTGTGCATAGGTCAACATCTCCTGGACTCGCGAGGCTTTTGCCCGACGAACAACAAGGAGGAGACGGACAGAGGCACACTCTGTCCGTCTCCTCCTTGTTGTTCGTCGGGCAAAAGCCTCGCGAGTCCAGGGTCAAGGCAGTCCGAGCAGCGCGTCGTTTTTCCTGCGCTTGATGAGTGTGTTCACATTCAATTCAGAAAAATAGAAGGGGTCAATCAAATAGTGAACACATTACGATCACCCCGTGTCTTAATAAACACGCCCATTACTTCCCGACCGAGGAAGAGAGGAGGAGGCTTTGTTCTCATTGGCCACTCTCTGTGCTCTTGCCCATGGGAGCATTCCTTCCTCCAGCAGACGAAGACGAACCTCTCTGCGACCTGTGCTAATGTTCGACCAAATGTGCAGCCTATGTTGATAGACTATCTCAAGTAGTCCTTGAGGCCTTTCAACAATTAGAATCCTACAATAGATTGTTTTGCAAATAGAACGAGTTTTACATTTATTAATTTTTAATATCCTATTAAATAAACTTTTAAGATTGTCTACTAGTGTCTAAAATAATCCATTTTTCCACTCGTCTAACGAAACAACGTCGTATCTCCCTCCCTTCCTAAGGACCCGTGCATGGCCATCCCCCGGGGCACCTTCCTCTCCATCCTGACGACGTCCCTGAGCTACGCGGCCATCGTCATCTTCCTCGGCTTCACCACGGTGAGGGACGCCACGGGACGCCCGCAAGACGCCGACCCTGACAACGGCACCGCCAACGTCTACTTCTTCCCCAACTGCTCCCACGGGAATCCCTCCAACTGCTCCTACGGACTCATGAACGACTTCCAGGTGAGGTGTCCGGCACTCGGCATGTCTCGTCTTTACGTTCTTTTTATGAAGCAGTTACGATTATGTTCTTGTTCTTTTTAAAGAAGTATGCTGAATGCAGTCGTTCCCAAAAGGGGGTCCGCGGGTCGATGTTAGGGGGTTCGCAGAGTCACAAAAGAAATGATAGAAATAATATTTTTATAGATGAGAAATAAATTGAATTTTAAGTTTTAGTGAGGTTAAGTTTTAAAGTGACCAAAAACAACTGGCAGAGGAAGCTTTAACACGTTTACTGCTGGTGTCTCAATGGATGCGAGTCAACTATTGCCTTTCACGTGTTATTTTTTGAAGTTTTTATCACGCGTCTGTGCGTAGCCGGAAGCAAAATCATGTTAAGGTATTTGATCCTTTTTTTTTTGCACAAATTATATATGCGAATAAGCCTTTTCTACCTACTGTTACATGAAAAACATATATCGTAACAGAATGAATATTAACCAGATTTAAGAGTAAATATATATTTTCAGCCAACCTTGGACGGATGAACCCTAAAACTAATATTTCACTCTTCCCATACAGTTCGAAAATCAGTACTGTAACTAACTTAAGTGAATATTACAATGTTTCCCTGAGTGTCAAATGTGCACAAGTATAAGAGACTAAAAGTAATTATATTTCTGATTGTTGTGTCATTTTTTCGCCCGCTTTCTTCCGACTCTTCGTTGGGATATTGTGAAACAAAAGGGTGACACTTTTTAGCAAGAAATTAGAAAAACAGAAGAAGAAAAAAAATTGTGTAAAGTTATACCCTCAACGTGGGATAAATAATCACTGAGTTGGCGGAAGTAAACCCTGTAATGTGAGTTTAGATACTGGAGCATGCAACGCACACCAAATGTCTCTAGCGCTGACACACTGCGACACCGTGATTTCCCCAGGGCCTGCCTTGCCTGGGTTGAGGGCATGTAGTGTCGCCCAACACTGAAAGCGGTAGCATCCTGGGCTGCCACGCAATGGGTCCGTGTTCGAATTCCAGCTAAGACATGGTGTCAGTTTGGCGGAATATTTAATCGGAGGCATTTAGTAGGTGTCCGTTTCGTGAAAAATGACGAACATTTCTTAAAAAATGATCATGCATTTTTAAAGAGTAAAGTTACATAGAAAAAAACTTCAAAGTGAAAGAAGTAAAAACTTGGACTCTTTCTTTCGTTATTCGCTTTGGGGGTGATAGATGAAAATAAAATAAATTCCGCATTGCAGGTGATGAAGTTGGCCTCCGCCTTCGCACCCCTCATCTACGCCGGGATCTTCGCCGCCTGCCTCTCCTCCGCCCTCGTCTCCATCGTCAGCGCCCCCAGGATACTGCAGGTGAGCACACTCCCGGCCTGCATACCCCACTACGCCCTGCTTATCGCCAGCTACATTCATCACAAAACCGCGTAAGACTCGGCAGCTCTGGCGGATTGGCATGTTTTTTATAAAGTCGCCAAATCACAAGATACGATTGGCGCATGAGCCTTATTTTTTTTCGCTGACAGCAATAGTTGCTTCCTTTTTTCTACAGTGAAAGAAGTCTGTATCCATGACAACTATAAAGCACATAGTGGGGAAATGTGTTGGTAATGCTGTCTGTTGGCTCAGCTTCACCGGAAAATCATATTACTGTTTAAGCCGATACGTCATGTACAATCTATGTTCAGGTATTCTGATCACTTTTTGCTTTAAAACAATTCTATATTTAGAAGTGAATCGCTTGAATTTCATCACCAAGCAGCTACGGATCTCAAGTCCATGGTTTGGAGTCGCGTGGTTTTTTGAATTAAGCCGACGTTAGGCATCGATTGAGCTTCGAACTTTGTGTGTGGCGATCTCTGCTGGGTTAGGTTTGTGAACCAGGAATCTTTCTTCTCTCTCTCTCTCTCTCTCACACAACACTTTGGACCAGATACTCTATCTCTAGACCAAAACAATCGACAAGGTATCTTCTGTTTAAAATGTCTACTACACATTCACTCAGTGATGAATTTGCAAATTCATGAATTGAATGAACAAACAAAACGGTTTCTTATCAAAAAGGATATCTTAAATGATAAAAATATAAATTTCGCTGCGCCGTTTTTAGCAGAATATAAACATAGTAATTAACCGCTAAAAATCACCATACCATCAGAGGAAGGTCGCGTGCTCGGATTTTGTGATGTTTGCAGCGATAAATTTATGCTCTTCGATAAAAAATCTTATTTTAATTTCTTCATATTTATTTCCTGATAAACTAAGTCCCATTTTTATTCATTAAAGATGAGAAAAAATTCCTCTTTTTAATGGTGCAAGTTTTGGAAATGTGAGATAAAAAGTTCCGGAGTGACGGACGGAAAACTGAATTCTCGTCGGAACTCTAGAAGCCGATTTGCCAACGGATTTCAATGACATATCGTTTTTTCAAGATCTCAAGGTTTCTATGCTGCTGCGGACTACAGGATCCAATTTGGCGCCAACTTTTATCTAGGTAAAGAAGTACTCGTACAGGCATATCACAGATTAGGTGCAGACTTTCGTACTAGGATCCAACAAATCAGTCCTGCATATTTTCAAAGGTAAGGTTTACCTACGCTTGTGTTGAAAACTGTCTATATTACGTTTAATATGTCACAAACTAGTATTCTTTCGGTAATAGAGGAAACTCCGTTACTAAACACGCCACCAAATGAGTCTGACCCAGATTTTGACCAAAACTCAGCCACTCTATATGAAACGTTCAAGATAATAAATGAACCCATTTGGCACAGTTTTCAAAAAATCACGAACATAATCAATAGCCAAAAACTTGGTAAGCAAAACACGCTTACAGTTCAAAATGAGATAACTTGCTTAATGGGCCAAATGCATATTTATGCCACCGAAAATGACAAACTTAAATTTGAAATAGCTAAACTGAAATCAACTCCCCAACATGCAAATAATCAAAACTTAGACGTGTCTTACGCGTCCATGGCTGCAAAACCAGCAACAGACTTGGACCAACAATTTCCCCCACTGGCTCATCCTAGGAATAACTCTCATGCCAAAAAACCTGACCCAGTTTTGCTCATTTATCCAAAACCGAATACGCCGCCAGAGGCAAACATTCAGGTTGAGCTACTAAAAAATGTCAGCCCGCGGAACTTAAATATTCAGCTAAAATCCATAAGAAGTATGACAAAGGGTGGCTTAAAAATATCTTGTAGCTCGAAGAAAGAAGTGGATATTCTGAGGGAAAACCTGCTACAATCTAAACTTGCAGAGGATTACGACGTTGTTTCACCGCGCCAACACAACCCAAGAATAATATTGTATAATGTGCCAAATTCTTATGACGAGTCAAATTTAGGCCAAGAGCTTTTCGCACAAAACTTAAATGTAGGGGAAAACGACCTTAAAATCCTCTTTCCTATAAAATCTAGGAAACCAAACCATAACCACTGGATCTTTGAAACACAACCACGATCATTTAGGCTTATTATGAAAGAGCAAAAATTGTTCTTGGACTGGAATGTGTTACAGGTCAATGAATTCATCAGAGAACTACGCTGTTTTAATTGTAACCGTTTCGGCCATTTGGCGAAAGAATGTAACTCCCATAAGACTTGCACAAATTGCAGCTGCGGGGATCACGATAAAACATTTTGCCAGGAAAGGAGTTGCTGCATCAACTGTATGGACAATAACACTAACTATAATTGTCAATACGATGTCCACCATCCTTCTAATAGTAGATCATGCCCCTCTTTACGAAGAGAAATAATGATGCTACGCAACAAGATTTCTTATGTCTAAATTGCACTTCCTTCATATCAACTTGGCGCACTCTCGACTTGCGAATCTTTCCACATCTCAGTTTATCTTAGAACACAGCATTGGAGTAGCGAGTATCAACGAACCCCACTATTACAAGCAAAATATCACAGGATTCGATTCCACTCTCACCAAAATATTTCACCCGGAGCAACCGAGAGCAGCTCTAATATTCAATGGCAAATTCGACCTGTTAACGTTACATATTAGTAGAGACATTGTGGCGGTCTCGCTAAATACCACTAATGGAGCATATATTATTATCTCTACATACTGCTCTCCTAGCGAAAATATTGACCACTCAATTAACATTCTCAGCAATATTTTTGCATCCAATCTACAAAAGGAAGAAATAATACTATTGGGTGATTTTAATGCGAAGTCCACCGTTTGGGGCGGGCGCCATTTGGACCATCGAGGTATTGCAATCCAGAATTTCATTTTATTTAACAACTTAGAAATCTTAAACCAACACACAAGCCTACCTACGTTTCAGTGTACCCGCGGCGAATCATGGATTGATTTGGCTTTAATAAAAACACAAAAAGTGGAGGATTACATAGACTGGAAAATTTTGGATGAGGAAACGTTGTCTGATCACAACTTCATGACATTCACCAAAAATATCGCCACTCCGTTATCCACTGGTACAAAAATAGCTTCTCAGAAAATAGCATACAAAAACTTAGATGGGTCAAAATTCAATTCCCATATGCAAAAAATAATTCAGAGGTACAGCCTTGATGTTCTGTCAAAATCAAATGTCGGGGACACAGTAAGTGCGATAACTGATGATATTATTCAAGCGTGTAAAAATTCTAAGAAACAAACGAATAACACCAAAATCATTTTTAAAGCAGTCCCATGGTGGTCTGCAGAACTCAGATCCCAGCGTTCCAAAACGCTTGCTCACAGAAGGCTGTATCAAAAATGTCGCTCACCTCGCCAACGTCAGGATCTCATTATACTATACAAAAAGGAGAGAGCTGTTTATAGAAGGATGTTAAGCATGTCTAAAAAGAATTCACTGATCCACTTCATTGACAGTATTTCAAAAGAAACTGTATTCTCAAAAAATTCAAAGAAGTTGATTATGACAAAACCGGATGTACTAACGTTGTCTTCTATTACACTTTCTGTCAACACAAATACGTCAAGCTACCAAGAAACTATTAGCCATTTATTAGACTTCCACTTTCCGACTGTGGATGATGAAATTCCTCGTTATTTGCACACCGCAAATAACATAGAACCTCCATTTTCAGTGGAAGAACTCCAATGGGTGTTACACAGTATGAAATCGGGAAAGTCCCCCGGCTTGGACGGAATTCCAAAGGAGATTTTTCAAGATATCTTCACATCTCACCCGGATTGGTTTCTCGCAATATTCAACTCATGTTTAGACAATGCCACTTTTCCCTTGAGGTGGAAAGAATCGAAAATTATACTAATCCAGAAACCTAACAAGGATAAAGCAACTTGCGAAGCCTATCGCCCTATCTGCCTTCTCCCAATTTTTGGTAAAATATTAGACAAGCTTATCACCAACAGACTCACTTACATTCTGGAAAAGAGTCCATACTTCGACAAAAACCAGTTCGGTTTCCGGAAGGGAAAAGGGGTTCTCGCAGCTCTTTCTAAACTCATGGAAATCATCTCAACAAACAAAACAAACAACAATCATTCGGCATTATTGTCATTCGACATTAAGAATGCGTTTAATTCGATCCGTATCAGTGACATACTTCAATCTTTATTGACTTTTAGCATATCTAATCAGATGCTACAGCTCATAAAGCACTACTTTACGGACCGTTCTGTCACTTACGTTTCTACTTCTTCTAGTGCCAAAAAATTTTATAACTGTGGGGTCCCACAAGGGTCTAATTCGGGGCCACTCTATTGGATGTGTATAGCGAATTCTTTGTTAACAGCGTATAAAAACACCGATAAAAGACTTCAAGGTGAACTTATTGCGTTTGCGGATGATTTTTTGTTTATTCTACATGGCAAATCTAAGAATGAAATAGTCTACAAAACTAAACACGCCACTAGATTCATCTACGATTGGTGTAATAACTATAAGCTTCAACTTAGTATCGCGAAGACTCAACTGATGATAGTTCCTATAAAGAAAGATCCTAAATGGTGCCTTAAAATTGATATTAACAACAGCTATTTCAAGAACAAAAAAACTATTAAATATTTAGGAGTCACCTTAGATTCTGGCCTCACCTTCTCGACCCATATCTCATCACTGCGTGATAAAACAATCAATTGGATGCAAAAAATCTCTAGAATAGCCCGGCCCACTTGGGGTCTCAGCGGTAGGGTGTTGAAAGAACTGTATCTTCGAGCTGTAGAGCGCATGATTTTATATGCATGTGAGATTTGGTACAGAGGGAGTATTGCACAAACTAATAAGCTTCTTCAAATACAAAGAGCTCTCCTCCTTTCGATAACTAAATGCTACAAGACTACCTCAACGGAGGCCCTGACAGTACTTTCGGGAATTTTACCAATTAACTTACAGGCTGAAATTGCCAAAGTTAAATTTCTTGCGAAAACAGGAAAATCGGATATTCGTTTTCACACACTTCACATCCCACTAAAAGACATTTATTTCTTCAATGAATTATTAAATCCATATGAATTATCTTCCCTAAAGTATGATCATAATCATCCATTAAACTGCGGAGTCGAGATTTTTACCGATGGATCTAAGTTACTTAACGGCTCGCAAGACACAGTTGGCTGCGCATTCGTAGTTCTCAATGATTCCAACTTAGTCTATTTCAGAACATCCAGGTTGACCGATTCGTCGTCAGTTTATCTTGCTGAACTCTACGCCGTTCGTCTTGCTTTCACATGGATGGAAAACCACTTAAGTAACGGTGAGAGTTGTAATATTTATTCAGACTGCCAATCGGTTCTTAAAAGCTTATACAGACTAGATGACAATCATCATTGGATTATGGAGATCAAGAGAATAGCCAGGCGCCTGCGACAAAAGCAAGTTTCCTTCCACTTACATTGGATTAAATCACATATAGGTACACTCGGTAATGAAGAAGCTGACACTCTGGCAAAAGAAGCTACAACCTCCTCTACTGTCGATTGTCCTGTCAAATTTACAAGCACACAAGTCAAAAATATGCTGAAAAAAGAAAGTATCTCTGTTTGGCAAAGAAGGTGGGAAAATACATACAAGGGGAGACATACATTCTCCATCTTCCCGTCCGTTTCAACCAGCCGATGTGTATCAAATTTCTACCTTAATCAGTTTCTCACGAGCCATGGCGTTTTCCCTGTCCACCAGGCCAGGCTTTTTCAAGGATGTCCAACGTGTCCGTATGATGATGACGAAGGCTCAATAACACACTACATTTACAACTGTGCAGAGTTTGAACACATTAGATTTAACACCTTCCCACTTAACTTTCCAGCAGTCCCGCTTTCTAAACTTTTACTCACAAAAGAACATATAACTTTCCTGCAGCACATCATAACATCTCTCTTAGACAAGATGGGTATCTAAAGTAAACTTAGCTCTAGGAACTTCAACATTTCGTAGAGGTCACGAACTTTTTGATCCTCAGACAATTAACGTTGCGTAGTTCACTGGATCACCCGGCAGTTATTGGTACGCCAAATGCCCATGATGAGATATGAACGCTACAGAAAGCCTACCTCAACGATTGTGTTTCAATTATCTGCCATGGGTTTTTTGCTATTATTTTTTTAAATTTTTATATCTTTCTTTTATTTATTTACTTATTTATTTTTGCTTTTACATCATTTGTGAGGGGAATGTTCCCCATATAGAGAAAACACTTGTATATTGTAACATCTCAAAATTTGTCTAAACCTCTGAGTGTGGTGCTCAAAAAATTATTATTCTGTCAGATAATAAGAAGTACAAAATGTATGAAGAAAATTCTACTGTAAACTCACACAAACTGTAAAATTCTGTAAAGCATGCATATTATGGAAAATAATAAAGTTGGCGTTTGGTGGTGGTTCCGTGGGGGGTGGCTTTGCTCTGCTGGCCGAACCTGCGGTTCCACATACCCGTATATCCTTCGGGAGATGTCGGGTACATACGTCTATACATTATACCATCAGAGGAAGATAACTGTTGCGTCTGTTTTAACTAACTTGTTTTACATTATTGCAAGATTTTGCATGCATCGGTGCTTATGGAACAAGATTAAATTCATGTCAATCGTGGGAGTTGTCAGGGAGTGATAGAATGTATCTCATAGAGAATTCGACAAAGAAATCTTTTTTTTTTTAACTATTGTGATTTTTGTTAAAATCTGTCAATGTCTAAGTATTTTTCGGCTAATTGGGTAAATATGTTTGCCTTAATGAAGCCTGATGGTTCGAAATGGAAATGGGATGCATTAAAGATGGCTCCATGGATCCTTTAAGACGCTCCATGGATGTTTTTAATTTTCTAAATGATTGATGCAAAAATTATGTACAAAAATAGGTGTCATATTTAGATGACCAGAAAACAGAATTTCCTCAGGCGCTGTGCGTGGACGGCATCGTCCCGTGGCTCAACTTCTTCGGTAAGGGCTACGGGGCCGACAACGATCCAAGGAGGGGCCTCGTCCTCACCTTCGTCATCACCATCGTCTTCGCCGCCATCGGTGAGTGCCTAGTATTCTTCGCTTTCGAGATACTACACTTCAACGCTACCTGTTAACAATCAAGCACAATTGCTAAGTTGTTTTCCCTGTTAGGAAACTTAAATATTTCTTCTGTACATGTTTTGTGTAGAAATGTTGTTAAAAGTCTTTAAAAAATATGAATTATTTAAATTTTATCAAACATTAGATTTGAAAAATATAGTCAATTGTAGTATTTTAATGAATTTAAAAATTGGGTTCATTGCTGTAAAAATTGTTTATTACCAGGGAGTGATATTACGACATCCAAGATTCTATTTTTCCTAGTCCAGTGGTTTCCAAAAGGTGGTCCGCCTAAAGACGGGGTCCGTTATTTATCGACCACGCAGACGCGCGGACCCACGGGGTCCGCGCGTCTGCGTGGTCGCAAAGAAAAAAAATGAATGCTTTGAACGGTCGCCCTTCGCTTATTCTGCCTTCTTCTTAGTAAAAGCTGTGTAAAACTAAAAATATATATATAAAAATTAATTTAAGAATTTTTTTTTTTTTCGTTTTCATGTTCAAACAAAATTGAAAAGTATACATCTCCATACAACGGAATGGGACGAGAGGGAGGGGGCTTCCATGAGCATATACGAAAAATGGCGCTAAAAAGACAAGCGACAGATGTACGACACCAGTATAAAGTTTTTTTTTAAAAGTGTTGTAAATTTAAAGTAAATGCAAATTGAATAAATTTTCTCGCTCCCTAGAGGGATAAATAAATAACATTTTAAAATTTGAAAACTCAGAGAAAAGTATACTAATATTGAAAATGAGGAAAACATGTAAAAAAATAATAATCCAAACGATTTCTTGAAGAAAAGAAAACTAACGATGCAAATCCTAGAACTGTACTCCTTATTTTCCCAAAACTAGATATTGTTTGCGTTCACTCCACATTCGTTCTTTTTCCTCTCAAGGGGACCTGAACTCGGTGGCGCCCATCACGTCCAACTTCTTCATGGCGGCCATGGGACTCATCAACTTCGCCTGCTTCCACGCCACCTACATCAAGTCCCCAGGTAGGTGGACGATCGAACGGTACCCCCCCCCTGAGTAACACCCTAGGCCTCCGTAGCTGCGTCAATCCTTCCTCCTACTAGCACCTCCCCCCTCCCCCCCCCTCTCCAGTGGCGGAACTAGGGTCATCCAAAGGGGGGGGGGGCTAATTTTTCTTTTTTTGTGTGTGGGGGGAGGGTATATATATACAAATTCCTATTTTCGACGATTGCCGTTAAACGGTATGTGTAAATAGTATTTACAACTGCAGTCTCGCTTTTTGCATTGCTTAAAATACATAAAATTACACGAATAAAAACACAAGAGAAAGAAAAATTACCTGACTATCTAACCCAGCTATTAATGAAGCAACAGCATATAATTCGCTGTTTCCGATGTTTTCGTCATCAAAACTAACCATAGCGACACGAATTTTTATTTCCCTCCTTCACTATCAGAACCACTGACCTCTACAGAAAATCTCCAGCCTTTCTTAAAACTTTTAACGAATGACCGTACTCGGGTGATACAACAAAAGATTTCAGTTTTGCTGTTTCTGGTCATTTCAAGGTCATCTGATAAGGCGAAAAGACCCTACTCTAAGGAAAAGACGCGTAGCCCCCTCACCCACAAAGAGAGAGAGAGTGTCATAAAACTCGATCTTCCCCCAAGACCCCCGGCCAGGCAATGTGTTTCTGGGCCGTTGCATTGTCCAAGGTCATCTTAGTGCGACAAGACGCGTAGTCCCCACCCCCCCTCTTCCCATCCCAATGAGAGATAAAACTTGGTCCTCTCCTCAACTCCCTTAAAACTTAACTATATGAGGGGCTATAGCCCCTCTTAACTGATAGCCATTATTTTTCAAAAAAATTTTTAAGAAAAAAAATATTCTTGATTTAAATTTTTTTGGGGGCTATAGCCCCCTTTAGCCCCTATGTAAATCCGCCACTGCCCCCCCCCACCCCCTCCTCTGATCTCTTTCGCTCCTGTTGGTCTGACACTAAAACCACCAATTTACACATTTGTAAGATGAGTTCCAAAGGTTTACTTGGTAAACACATGTGTGATTGAGAAGTATAAAATATTAGAACAATTCGAGTTAAATCTGATTTCGAAAAGAAGAACCTCGGCGCTGCTGCAAAATTTTTTCTACCAGCGTTCTTCATTTCGTAGTCCGACTACTACTTTGCACAATATGGAGGTAGCCCTTCAATTGCGTGCAATACATATTGTTTAATATCTCTGCTTATAACTGTAGATAATTAACGAAAATTTATTTTTAGATTATTATGAGGGTGGAGAAATTTTTGCTGTATTAAAAGTAAGTGTTGCTATTGAAAATATTTAAGTTGGTGCGTATTTTAATAGGAATACATCCCCCTAAGCAAATGTTTTGTATGTCATTGTGACTGTAGAGCGGTACTTCGGCTTCAGAATGCAATCTTCGACAACAAATCGCCAATCTCCACTCCACTTAATTTTCTCGCAAAAAGTTTAAACTAACTTGTGAAGTGGAATTGTAGAACTCGTGGTTCTCTTTAATTTAAGCACGGTGGTCTGTCAATTAGAACTGAATTTACATTGGTTAAATAGACCAGAGTATGCCCGTCATTGCAGCGTCTTTCCTTCCGAATAGATCGCGAACCGTCTCCAATAGCCCATTGTGTGGTAATAATACAACGTCTATTCAACCCTCCCTTCTTCAGGGTTCCGCCCCGGCTTCCGATTCTACAACTTGTGGCTGAGCCTGGTTGGCGCCCTGCTGTGCGTCATCATCATGTTCGTCATGAGCTGGATCACTGCCCTGGTCACCGATGTCGTCGTCATCGCGATCTATGTCTACATCGCCAAAACAGGCCCCGGTGAGTGACTCTCCTCGGCTCTTCTTACTGAGGGCTTTCCTTTCAGGACCCCCTCTCCCCCAGTCCCCCCCCCCCCCCTTCCACTCATACTCACGGATAAAAAAAAATTACTAATTAAAAAAAAAAAAACTTAGCCCGATGCATTGCAAGTGAAATACCGATATTGCCCGTCAAACATGCTATATATGCAATTAAAAAAGAAAACTGTGATATCCAGATAGAAATAACAAAATTATTGTGGAATGTCTTGTTTTATTTTATGTAAACGAGTTTCTTAACTTGAGAAAGGAAAACTGAAACAGTTTATTACGCTTTGAGCTTCCTACGCGAGTGCTAAGCAACCATCGTTTATTGTTTTGATATGAATTATTTTGCTGTTTAAAGATCCGTTAATAAATCTTTATCTTTTTAACCTCAAATGTTTCTGAATTTTTTTAATCAGTTTAGTTTAAATACCATGAAGACTAGTTATGTGCTTTAACTTACATCTCCGATCAAAGAGTTTGATAGCTTTATTAATTGGTTTTACTTCTTCAATAGCACTTCTTAAAGATAATTAATCATTAATTCGTAGAACAAAATCCGATTCTGAAATATAATTACTTGCAATATTTTTGAAAATTCTTTTTTCAATTTTAAAATTTATAATGTCAAAATGGCTACACATCATTGCATTAAAAATCCTATGTTTTTGAGATCTAATGGCGGGTGGACACGGGCGATAACTTTTGCGAAACTAGTCACTGAGGCCTAGTTTGTGGACGCTCCTGCGAAAGAAACCAACCGATTTAAAGTTATTGACAAAAGATATGACGTCGATGCTTGGTAATTAGAATAATGTTGCAATGATGACAAACTAAGTTCATTCGAACACAGTATATGAATCGCTAATTAATAAAAAAATCAGTTGATGTCCCTCGCCTCATGTGTCGGCATTCCGGTGGGAGGCAGCCTATTCCATAAATATTCAACGATATTTAATGTCACAACTTTCTTGTTTTTGTTCATTTGTTAAAAAAAACAATTCATTTGTTACTGAGGCAAAATATGTAAGATTTTTTTTAAATAAAGGTACAACAACAGTAATTCTTCTATATATTCAACAAGTTTTATTTGTTAATGCAATGTCCGTGATCAGTTATTACGAAAAAGGTCGATGTCCCTCAACAATACTTAAGCAGTGTAGTAATTCTACATCTGTATACGGGAAGAAAACATTCAAAACGTGTTTTGTACAAAATTTCTAAAAAAATTAATTGTCACATTACTGAATTCGCCTTGGAATTTTCTATAGAAAGTCCTATTTTATTCGTTCAAAACACGTTTTGAATGCTTGCTCCTGATATATCGACTCTATATCGTGTATCGACTCTCTCCCTCGGCGCAGACATCAACTGGGGATCGTCGTTCCAGGGTTTCGTGTACAGAAACGCCCTCTACTACCTCGGCAAGCTCTCGAAGGTGGAGGAGCACGTCAAAAACTACAGGTGGGCATCCCCCCTCTCTCTTTTCATCGAAACGCGCGCTACCATCCGACATCTCTGTGGAATGTATTACTACTCGATTGCCATTCTTACTGAATGGTCATAACCTATTATTATTACGTTACTCACACAATAACCTATCGTCATTATTACATAATTGTGAATAACTTAATTCATTTTTAGTGTCACACCCATTCGTCGATAGCTTTAACTTTGACTTTCTCCATTTAGAATTATAGTTCGCTGTCATGGTATGCCAAATGTTAACCTTCGGTAGAGTCTTTATTTGGTAGAGTCTTCATTTGGTAAAGTCTTCATTTGGTAGAGTCTTTATTCGGTAGTCTTTATTCGGTAGAGTTTTTATTTGATAGTCTTTATTCGGTGGAGTCATTATTATACTTTAATTTGTCGTTTCGCCAAAGAGACAGTCCTTTACTCTTCACTGCACGCTTTTTTTTCTTCCTAAAGAAAATGGTGTTCACTCAAAATACCTTCCAGCGACCTGAAAAAAAAAATATTTTTAAAAATATTTATTTTACCATTAAATGGACCCCTATGACTCGAAAGGGGTTGGGTCTCGAGAATAACATCACAAATGAAATAAATCATTTAAACGTTATTCAAAACATTTTGTTTATATTTTAGTATGGAATACAATTCAATGATTTTATTTCGCAAGGTTAGAAACGTTCTTGTATGTAGAAAATCCTGTTCGAATGAGGCTTCACACACTGAGCGCTCTCTTTCGTGACATATGCATGAATTCGGAGGCTCAAACGCGTATTGAAGGTGGTCAGGAATTGGAGGACCAGAAAGGATGCTGTTCGGTTAACTGTGAATTTGTTTTAACCCTTCGGATTCGAGTGTCGATTCTCAGCCACCCAAATAACGACCTGTTCCTTTGTTCTCAGTTCTTAAATTTGAACGAGAATGACTGTTTCTGATCACAAAAAATGGCGTTTCTTTAGTTACCTTGTTCTATATCTAACTTTTTTCTAATATAACTAATTTAAAAGTATGATTCCACTTGGGTTTCAACATATTTTATCACACTTTGTACTCGAGTGTCTCCTTTATGTCACCAAAATAACGACGTATTATTATTTTCCTCTGTTCTTCAAAATGAAAGAGAACACCGTGTTCTTGAGTTTAAAAAGTGTATTATCTCACACACTTCGTCAGGAATCATGTTTGTCATCTGGGAGCGCTAAGTATGTGGTGGGTGATCTAAAACATTCTTCAAATTGAGCTTCCTCACAACCCCTGTTTTTTTTAACGTTTGACACATACCACAAACCACTAAATATATGTTTGGGATAATGAGAATAATATCCATCTTCACGCATAGCTGCTTATTTCTTATAATTATCCATCAAAAAAGTAAACAGAACAAGCGAAACACTGCCTCTTTAAAAAGTACAGGAACGGGGTGTAACTGTTCCATAAAAAGAACTTAAATGCCAAACTTGTGCCTGATTGTAAAAGGTGAACTGTTTTTGCTTTAATCATTTTTCTTGTTTGGATCTTCTGAAACCCACCATGCACAGGGGCGGCTTAAGGGCGGAGCAACATAAGCGGTCGCATGGGGATGGTCAGACTTAGAAGGCGCCACATTTTATCGTAAAAAGGAACACAGAAATGATTTCAGTTGGAAATTTGATGTCAACATTGGGCATTTTTCTAAACTTATATTTTAAATTAAATTATATATTAGTTAAATTAATTAAATACTTTGAGATTCCTTTACTACTTTATTTCTACCTACATATATTACTTTATACAAGTTACGTAATTTGTATTTTATTACCTAAAAAAACGCTCTCGACCCTTCAGATTTTCCCTCAATTTTGACTTTTGTGAATCGAATATAGCCTCAGTTCAGTTGCCAAAGTTAGAACATTCCAATGTTAAAGATATAACCCAAGTTGTGAAATTGCCTTAAGGGGACTTGGTACCCCAAAAATTATTTTCTATAATTTGATATAAAATAAAATATTTTTGTGATGACTACATGTAAACTATTCAGGAAAGAAGATTTAGAAGAAAAAAAATTTGAAATTTCTTCAAACTTTTTCAAAAATTTAATTTTTGTTAAATTTTTCAAAGATTTAAGGCATTTTTCAAAATGCTTCTTTTCCTTCAGATTTCATTTTTTTTGCATCGATTTTTTTTGCAAACTGTATTGATTTATGCTTAATAACTTTAGGGATCGGATTTTGCATAAGTGTTTTAGTTTATGAGAAAAAAAATAATTAGTGAAAAATCGGCCATTTTCTTCCAAAAAACTCTAATTCTTAAACATTTTATTTTTTTAAATAAATTGTTTTTAATATTTTTCTAATTCCATCCCTAATTCTATTCAATATACTCTTGTGTACAGGTTCAACAAATTTCAAAATCATTCATGCATATTTGTTTGAGTTTTAGTATTTTAAGTAGGTGTATGTTCACGAAAACCGCAAGCTGAGATAAAGGTATTTAAAGATTTCAGTATTGAAAATAATTTATTATAAATGTCCCAATTAACTCAAATATTTTTTCACATAAATAACGTATATATATCCTACAAATTATGCAAAATTAATAACAAATAATAATTATTTTATTTTGCTACAACTTTAAATAAAAATGTCACTTTCAGTATTCAATTCATGTAAAATTTCTAAAAACACAATAAAATCACTCACTCTCAAGCAAATTTTCATTCTTGTAATACATTTTTGGCAAACCACTAACTACTGAACATTATGAAACAAAAATTGACTGCAGACATTTATATAATTTGATTTAATGTTGAGTGTAATTCAGGGAAAACTGAAAATTTTTTAGTGATTTTATACATGACATTCACTGTAAAATTAAAGCACCCTACAGCATAAGTGACTCGTTATTTATTCTTAAATTACTTTTTTTCTTTATACATTGCAATATTTACAAGTTTGAGTGCATAATCCCTGATAAGGCGGCGTATTGCAAAATAAGAGATTTTGCAGTACGCCGCCTTTTCCTCTATTGTCTTTTGGGCAAATCAATTCACAGACAGAGTTTCAGTAAATTAATTTCCCGTCTGACTCTGAAGAGTTTGAAGACTTTTACATAGTATGTATAATTCTTAGTTGTATTCACATACAAAATTTGACAAAAAAACACTGACTCGCGTTTTCTTTACAAATGTATCTATGGGATACCTGAACTAGTTGATGATGTGTACAATTTCGTTGGCATTTTGCGTTTGGCAGGTAACACATCTTTATAACAGTCCTGTAGAAGCAATCCTTTGATACATTGACATTATTTTGCTTAGATATACCCATTTTTACATTAGGTTTATGACTTTCTCTATGTAACACATTGGATAAGGAGTGAAGAAAACGTTCATAATATAATTAATATTTATTCAATCGTTTTGAAACTTTGGGAAAACATACTAGAAGGTTGAAGCGTTATTTTAAACCAATAAATTTTTTTTGACATTTTCATCGATTTTGGGGTACCAAGTCCCCTTAAAATGATTTGTGAAAATGGGTTCCCCCAAACCATGTTTGTTTGTGTCACAAAATGCCCTTGAGCCGCCTCTAAGCACACAGTGGATATGGTAAGAGAAAAAAAAAGTGAACATCCCTTCCCGATTGAACTCTGTCGGCCTCTTCCCCTCCAGGCCGGCCTTCCTGGTGCTGTCCGGCAACGCGAGCAGCCGTCCACAGCTGGTGGACATCGCGGGGCTCCTCACCAAGGACCACGGGCTCCTCATGTGCGCCAACGTCACCAAGGTGAGAGGGACATGCAATTGAATTGGACAATGCAATAAAAGAAGCTAGGGTAAAATGGGTGTATTGGAAATTAAATATAAATTGCACATGGTTAAACTTATGCTTTTATCTCGTTTTTTTAAATGGAGTACATTTCAGCAAAAGAAAATCAATTTAAGGGTGATTTAAATCAGTCCAACAGACGATTCGTTTTGAGTGTACAAAATAAAAAGTTGGGATAGTATGATGCGTGAAAACTTCTAAATAGAAAAGTCGAATTATTTACTAATACTCCTGGGTTTTGGATAAAAAAAAATATATAATTTTACTCAATTCCAATGCAAAAAATATAATTTTTAAAAATGTTATTTATCTTAATTTCAATGATTTGTAAGATGGGTAAATTAGGTAATGGAATTATTAATGCTAAAGAATAGGAAATACGAAAAAACTTAAATATCTTCCAAAAACGCAATTTTTTTCAAAATATGATTTCTAAGCTTATAAGTGATAAAAATGAATTAAAATATATTTAACACTGTTTTATAACACTGTTTTACTGCAGAATCAAATTAAAACCAAAAATTATACCAGCAGACGTTTTATTTCGAAGGTAAAAAAAATCTATTTTTCATAATGACGGATTAAAACTTCTTTTAGAAAGACTTACTGAGTTTTTATACACTGAGTTAAAATATGCTTAGTTTTTAAGAGTTGATGGCTGCTATTTATTCTATTTTATTTAATTTACTAATATAACTAAAAAGTTTTCGTTTAAGTTCGTGATTTTCCACTGACTACCCATTTTACCCCACCTGTGATTGGAAAAGGATATAAAAAAAAATAAACATCGTAGCAATTTAAAATTTAAAAAAAATATATTAGACAGATTCGAAGATGATGTTAAGGAACCTGTTGCATAAATACACCGATGAGAGAAAAAATTCGACAGGCTGTATCGGAGACGCGGTGAGTCAACGTCTTGTGCGGGCTGCAGAAGGTGCGTGGACATTTAACGTACAGAAAGACGTAACCAAATACATGACTTGTATTTGTTTCGTATTTCGAAGCTTACATGCTTAGCGTATGCTACAGTTAGTGGGCGGGGGAAACAGATTGTGACTGACATGGTACGCAGTGATCAAATTGGGTGAAGGAGGATCGGCACCTGTCTTGCTGTCCGAATATCTTCACGCCATTTGCTGCCACAACATTTCACAACAAGAAATTGTATGCTTTTGTAGGAATTATAACTCCTGATGAGCACCTGTTTGACTTATGGGGATTAAGCCTACTATGGCAGAGTGAGCTATCTCACACGTGACCACTCCCACTCGGATAATCGACAAACGTTGTCCCGAGCTACGCATCTGTGAAAGCCGTGAACGGTGTTAAATTTAGCTCCGATTACGTTATACGTGGTGCAACAACGGCGTCATCTGCGACGCGACACATGCGCGATCGAGTCATTTCTTATTTCCTCTACACACGATACCAAAGTATGTAGTACGGTATCAAAGATACAAGCTATATATTTTGTTACACATTTTCGTTACTGTTACATGTTTTCGTTGCATGCGGTTTTGGCAAGCGATCCCCCTACTGGCTGAAATAAAAGGCTTTTCACGTAAAAAAATTTTAATGTTACAATTTTTTTTATTTGCTTTTAAAAATAATTGTTTTCTGAAAAGCGGCATTTCAAATGTAGATAGCTGTCAACATAGCGTTATTGACGAAGATTTAGGATTTTTTTAGATTGGGGGATTGGTCTAACTGCAGGCAAATTGATGTCGCAGTAGGGCAAAATGTGTGGTTCGAGAAAGAGCTCTGTATCGTATTTTTCATACTTTTCAATCACTTTCATATAAATAGATTGTTCTAGAGCATTAGTGCATTTACACCCTTTCCTTCTTCACGGAGAATCTGTATATAGGATCCCACAGTTTATTTTCCCAGCCTTTCGACCACTAGTTCGTTCCCCAACCTCTCTCGGAAATCGCGTCTGTCCAACCCGCTTCCTTCGAAGATAAAGGAGCCACCGTCACTTCCTTTGGTACATACTTTAAAATGTTCTATCTTAATAATAAAACTTAAAAAATAACTAAATACTTTAAACAACGCTATCCACATACGGCGTTCACTGTTTGGAAAACAATAGGCAGATTGTGAAGATGCGGGGGCGAAGCAGCGTCCCCAACTGTGTGCTCGACATCCGCTTCGTGTAAAAGAGCCCCAAACCTTTTCCCCGCAGTCAAATTTTGCATCGGTCGCTGTCACCGGTTCCGGTTTCTCACTAGAGTTTGAAAAACAACGGCATTACTGTCTAAATATGGCGTGGACCGATTTTCCTTACACTGACAATTAAGCGAAAAATCTGCCCTTTCCGTCATTGAACCCTTGCTCCAAATGTCGTCTGTGTTCTCGGGTCTTTCCTTTAGCATAGACTTCGAACGCCACTTACCATATCTCATGTGTGTCGCACGCAGGATCCGTTCGACTGGAGGTCTCGCCGAGTTCTGGTGGAGCTCAACTCCCGGTGGCTGCACGAGCGGAAGGTGAAGGCCTTCTACACGCTCACGGAGGCGGACTCGCTGGAGAGGGGAGTCCACAACCTCGTGCAGGTGAGTCCTTCATTCCCCCACCCCTTTCACATTCTGATGGAATACGTATGGTATCTTTGATAAAAAATAAAATTTCCTTTTTTTTTTTCTTTCCAGACAGCAGGAATCGGCAAAATGAAGCCGAATATTTTGCTCATGGGATTCAAGGAGAATTGGCAGAACTGCGACATGAAGGAAACGCTGGACTACTTCCACGTCATTCAGTAAGATCCATTCATTCGTCATTCGAATGGATTGCATTTAATTAGTACATTTCGAATCATTCATTTTAATAAATGCGGTCGCTATTTGTCCATAACCTTAGAGATCGGGCAAACTCGATTCTCGAGTATTTTGCTTACCCTATCCTAGTAATAATAAGGAAACTCCACATTGTTCTGACATACATATATCGAAATTAATATTCTCTTTATTTAAAATGTTTAATTCTTTGCACTTCCATAACATCTTTGACATTTTAGTACTTTCTATGGAACACTTATTGTTATTATTTCTGTTCTTCTTCCCAGAATTTTTTTTATGGTCATAAAAGGAAAAATCGTAATCTGTTTTGGATCTGCAAAATAATTTTTTTTTTTTAAATATCGATGTTTTTTAAACGCAAGGTTTTTCTGTTCTCGTTTATTGTAAAGAACAGGGTAACAAAACGGGTCGTTATGTGGTCGCCTGAGAGGAGACATCGAAGTGTAAAAGGTGAAGCTTGCGAGCACCTTCGGAATTCCAGAGAAAAGCTTCTCCCTTTCGATTATTGTGCGACTTCCATTAGGAAGCGCATTTCACTACAAAAATGAGAATTCGTCTTTGTTTGTCGAGATAGTCAGGGAAAATAGGAATTCTTAGCCATGTCCCAGGGGATACACGCTTGAATAGAAATGTCACTATTTCAGTGAAATCCGTTGTCAAGCAACCTCAAGTGAGGGATTATTCTGCATGGTATTCATGAAAACTTCGGAGAGCAACTTTGGAGAAAGTGCCTAACCCCTTGATTTTTTTTCGTGTGTCTGTCAAATTTCCGTAAAAAGGGCGTTTTTTTTTAAATTTTTTTTTTTTTTTTAAATGAATGCGCATGTTCTATTCTGAATTTGAAAATTCCACATATTTTGTCAAAAGCAGTTTTTTAATTGAAAACAATTATTTTTGCTTCAAAACAATCTCGATACAGTTTTATTGCAGCCATACGGATCAGACAATGCTGAACGTATGACATGCGACGCCGACCAGGAAGGGGTTAAGTAAGAATTGAAGTGCAATTCCCTTTATTATACTTTAACCCCGCTTCCCTGACTAATCCGAGATAACTCGGTGTTCATGTCCAAGTTAATTGTTGAGGGAAGCCGTTACCAGTTGAGTTGTAAACAATGCTTGATGAGAATGTTCTATACTCGGGGACAATCTAAGTTGAGCCTAAAGCAAATGGATATTTATACATATCATAGCTTCCGCTTCAGGTTCAACTTAGGTGGTCCCCGAATATAGTAAGGAGATGACTGAACAGTAAATATTCCGCATAAACAAATTCCTTTTTGCAACTGGTAGATGGAGACATTTCCATATATTTTAATCCTAAATTTCTCTCTATTGACAATTAAATGAAAAAAAACTTCAAAGGGAACTCTATGTTCGCAACAAACGTCATCTGCAGAAAAAGTCGATGTCTCAGTGCACAAAATACGTGATAAAAGCATATTGTTTTTTTGGTTAAGAGTTCATTGCTATCCTTAAAGTGTAATTTATACAGTTCCTCATTCTAATGGGTAAAAAACCAAATACAGGGTGTTTAAAAATCATCTTTACAGCTTTGACACGCAATAAAAAATAACAATCAGATATTTATGTTGCTTGTGAATGAAACAGCAACACATGAAGTTTTATTTGTACACTGTTTTTTTTCCAAACCATTAACAAACTACTCAACGCACCATTCCAAAACCGTTCATGAACCAATACACCCTCAACGCACTGAGCTCTCTCCTGAGGATGGATGTAACAGCAGCACCTTATAAAGATTTATAAACTTTTTTTTAGTTGCATACAAATAAAATGTCATGTGTTGCTGTTGCATGTACATTGTACAAGCAACATTACCTAGTTACCTTATTTCTTTTATGTTTTTTACGTGTCAAAGTTGTAAACATAATTCGGAAACCGCGGCCGATGGTTGCTTCCTATTCCTCATGGGGACGCTGCAAACTTTCGAACGGCCGTCCTCTGGCAATTAAGGGAATTGCCGCATGTGTGTGCACAAAGGCATCGAACGAGAAAAAAGAGAATTTATTTTCAGGGCGATAGTTATCATTTGAATAAAGTGGAGGTTATTTATTAAAAATTAAATACTATTACGAGTTCTTGAAAAAGGTTAGAGTATAAATCTCGGATATATCGTTAAGAAATGTTTCTCCTTTTAACCCTTTGGACTCCAGTGGAAATTCTCAGTTAACAAAATATTACGATCTGTTGTTTTATTCTGTTATGAGTGAGTGAAGTGAACGTGTCTTCTCCTCTGTTCCCCCCCAGCGGCACCCTGGACGCCCACCTCTCCCTCTGCATCGTGCGTGTGGAGGGCGGCACCGACTACGCGTGGCTGTTCGAGTCCGAGGCCGGAGTTCCCGTCCTCGCCAAGCAAGACCCGAAACTCGAGATGCCCGCCAAGACACCGCCCGGTGAGAACTATGTCCTCGCTAGAGGGTCCCTCCCCCCCCTTCCCACTTGCACAATGTTGGTAAATTCCTGTAGACTTAACAAAATCACAAACCTACTTGGCAAATTTGCAAAACATTTAATTTTTTTAAAAGGACAGGCGACTTGGCCACTCCCCCGGAGGATTGCTATGCAATCCTCTTTGGTTTGCTTCGTCAACCAATTATGGCATCATACACTGTCGATAATGACAATGAATCCTAACAACAATATTTTTTTTTAGTTATATTAATCATTACTGAAAAGGCCCAACTGTAGAATTGTTTTAGCTCAATTGTTTCTGCTCATTGAAAAGAAATTTTCCTTTTTCTACCGATCACCTTTTGAAAATTATTTATAGTATTTCACATAAATAGCTATATCTAAATTAATTTTCAAGATTGAATTTCCATCTTGATATTATCCTAGAAAAAAATAATTTTTAATTTTACGAACGCATTGAAAATATGGAATTATTTAATGTCAATTTTATACTTATTTACAACTTTTTGAAGTTGGTGCCAATTTACTTAATTTAAAATCATACCTAAATTTTGGCGCCGATTTCGAAAAGTTTTAATAAGTATAAAATTGATATTAAAAAATTCCATATTTTCAATGCGTTTGTAAAATTAAAAATTATTTTTTACTTTTTAGCGCATTTTTCCTCAAGTCGGTTTCCCTTTTTTTAAGAAAGATTATTTTATATGTGAAGCAGTGGAAGTAACACAATTATTGGATTAATTAAACTTTCTTTTTGAATATTTTTGACTCCAGGTTCCAATGCTTTTTTTTTTTCCTTTGCAATATTTTTTTTATGTAACGACTGTCCTATTTGCAAGAGAAACACGGGAATTTCGTGTAACCACTTTGTTGACCAATCAACATACAGATATCACCGCAAACTTCCCATATGTGTTCTGTATGCAAAACTTCATTAAGTATCAATATTTTAACAATTTTTTTTTTTTTTAAATGAACTGAATCTCCAACAGGTACAGAAATATTGATATACCAAACCTTGAAACCATCGTCTTAATTTTTCTACACAAATGGAATAAACTTTGGGGAGTCCAAGGCTCGTATTAATACCCCAATTTCATGGGGGGACCTTCATCAGTGCTGTCGTGTGCCTGTAGTATTGAAATTTCTAAAACAGGCCCCGAACACACAAAAACAAAAATATTGTCATGCCACCCATTTCTATTCAAGTTGCCAAAAATTGCTCAAGAGCGATGTTTCGGGAATTGTTTCGTATTCTCGTTCGGAAGGCACTTTTCCCGACTCCAATCAAATGTATCAGATGTATTTATTTTGTTCTGCTTTCAAGCTGAATGCACTGAAATGTCCCTCCAATTTCAGAAGTGAAGATCTCGCTGGAGACTGTTCCTGAAGAGCCCCATCCCCCTCCTCCCTACAGGGAGGTGGGAGATGCTCTCATGGAGGAGGTAGAACTGCATCCGAACGGAGGTGGAGGAAGCGATCTCATCGAGAGGAGTCGCCCCCCTGTGGAGTTGGCCAACCTGTTCCACGGGAAGCAGAAGGCGGGCACCATCGACGTGTGGTGGCTGTACGACGACGGAGGCGAGGACGCGATTTTTACTCACACTTGTCCATATATTCATTGTGATTCCTTAAGGAGATAATTCGAGATTGCTTATCAATGAGATATAATTCTCTGTCATTGTACATCTTTGAACGTAATATCTTTGAATAACTCTTAAGATAACGTCACCAAGTGAATTGTTATATTTTCTATTATAATCATGCACATCATATCTTCACACTAGTACTAAAACTAGATAACTCCATAGGGAGATGACGTTATTGCACGAATATTGCATAGTTTATATGTAATTGCTTGCAATACCGTCATCTTTCTATGGAGTTATCTAATTGTAGTACTACTGCAACGACTTGCACAACAAATTCAATGCCTATTATTACAAAGTTGTTTTATTAAATTATAGATTCTCCTACCAACACCATTGATAAAAATACCATCGAGGGTGATTTTAATTGTTTGGAGGAGTCGTATGCAGTGGCGTTTAGGGCATAGGATCGAAGGGAATCCGGGGGGCCCCGTCACTTTCTGGAACCCCAGCTCCACTAAATTTGAGATATTTTTATACATAATTTAAGGAAAAAAATAGATTTTTTCAAATACATTTTTTACCAGTTATATTTATATTTTTTCTAATTTTTAAACGATATCTTTTATAGAAAATTGCAATTTTGTTCGTTCTTTCTCTTTTAATTTTAATCTAATATTTATTCTTTCGTTTACAATTATTTGTTTCATTTCGTATTAATTCTCATTTTTATTTTGCTTGCATATTTACAAGAAAAGCGAATAATCTTTACCACAGTTTATTCATATTAACACATTCGCTGTCATAAGAATAAAACAAAAATTGGTATCCATGCGGCCACATTTTTTACCCTTGATTTGCTTTTTAAAAAGTTGCAATTTATCGACACTTGTGGTAATTCTGAAAAAAAAAAATTAACTCTCGTGAGTGAGTTTTATGGAACTCGCAGATACTCCAAGCAGAACTCCAAGACATTCAAAAAGTTAGCTTTGAAAAAAAAATCCAGGCCAAGTTCTGATTTTTAGTCTAGGAGGCATGTCTACACTAGGATTGCATAGCATAACATGAAGTGTATACAATTCACAGCACGAATACCTCAGTCTGTGGCAAGAGTTGTATTTAACTCACGGAACTTGTTGGGCAAACAAGGCGTGAAATTCTTATGGCAGCGAATGCACTGACACCGTATCTTTTCTCTTGCGATGCAGGACTCACGATGCTCCTCCCCTACATCCTGACCACGAGGGAGCGCTTCAAGGACTGCAGGATGCGGGTGTTTTCCGTCGCGCAGGACGACACCGTCATCAGCGACGAACAGATCAAGTGAGTCATTCTCTCTCGTCCTAGACAGGACGATTTCATTCCTCAATTACCGGTCACAAACAAACGCGTGGAAAAGTACACCGAAATGACGAACAAACGATATCTAAAAATTAAATAACAGTAATAGTTAAAACGCTAAAAATTTTTTACATTTTATGAACAAAAAAAAGCGTTAAGTCTTCATAGCTTGAACACACGAGAGGTTTAAAACGTACTGATTACTACGAGCTTTTCTCGCCGTCTGTCATCGTGCGGTTGTTATACATAACTAAAGTTTAACATATGTAGGCTAAAAAATTGGCAGAAACTGTTAAAAATTCATGCTCAGTTTTGAAAACATTTTCGTTTTTCCTGACGAAACAACAGACGCCTGCTGCATCCTGCTCCGATGGATGACTTCGGCAAACCAAGGAAATTCGCTCTGTGTCGTTTTTCTCTCGAATGAGTCAAAACTGAGAACGATTTCAAATAAATATCGACGGTCCGACTCAAAACAACGGATCTCTCGATCCACAGACCAGCGTGCCGGAAAAGGTCTTTTGAATTGTGGCAAAATATGCATATAAAAACGGAAGGTGAGCTGGTACTACCGAAAAGGAATCGGAGTAAGTTACGTTCGTTAAAAATGTGAAGATTCTTGTTTCATCAAAAGTCAAGATTCAATGAAGAAACGATTGTCAAATCTGACAAAAGTAGTCTTGTAGACCGCTAAATTCTCAAAAAAACGAGAGTATTATTTCTGAGAGTGTGCTTGCGTCATCTCGATGACAGTACAAAACATGGAGTCGTATAATAATGACTACATTTTCAGTCTGCCAGGCGTTCCTGAAAGGATTCGTACGTATCCTTTTAATCGAAGGAATTAAAGTCCCTCTAATCACTATTTTATTTTAAATTTAAAAAAATCCTTTTTCGAAAAATTAGTAAGCAAAAGAAATTTAGTTAGTAGAATTCAATTTCTGTCCAACATATTTCTTGGTTAATATTTTTCGTAGATTTTAAAAAGAATTTTTGCATTTATATAAATATATTACGCTACGTATAGAAACAATGATAAAAGAAAAATCCACATCTTCTAAATTATTCCCCTTACGACTTGATTCTAATTTAAAATTCCATTGACGTGTTGACGATTCACGCTAGTTTCTTTTAAAACGCACGAAGCAGTTACTTGGCAACGTAGAACAAAGGTTTAAAAATAAGTTCTACATTTTGCTTTTGTAAGATTGATATATAAATCAGTTCAAGCTGTCTCCACTCAATGTTTTTAAATAGTGATACGCTATTTTTTTTAAATTTATGTTCAATTTTTTGGTTACAACGTAAAAAAGTGGCTTAGATTCTAATGTGGTTTACATATTATGCATATTCAAAGTTTCATCATGCCATTGTAAAGTTTATTAGTAACAAACGACGAAATTAAATTTTTCTGATTGTGTAGATTAGTGTACAACTGTAATTAGTAATAACTATTACTTAATACTTTAAACCCTTCCTCTTCCGGAGGCCTCACACTAAAACCACCTAGTTACAAATTTGAAGGATGAGACCCAATGATTTCTGTGGTGAATACATGGGTGAATAGGAAGCATAAAACGCAATCTGTTGGAGCATGGCGATCATTATTGGTTCATTTCTAAAATAACGGTAAAAAAAATTCAAAAATCCTTTTCACAGTAAATTTTGAAAATCAATTTTTTTTGTTGTGATTTTTGTTAAATTTTGTCAATATTTGACTATTTTTGGCTAACAAAGTAAATATTTTAACCTTAAGTTATCCTGATGGTTCAAAAATGGGATGCTTTAAAGATTGCTCCATGGGTCCTTTATGACGCTCCATGAATACTTTTAATTTTCAAAATGAATGATCCAAAATTCAGTAAAAAATTAAGTATCTTATATAAATGAGTAGAAAACCCAATTTAGAATTTAAAAACATTTTACTCCCACAAAAAATTGGGACTGAAATGTTAAATAAAAACACTTGAAGGGAAACCATTTAAATTATGATTTTTCTTTTAAGTGTCCATCTTATGTACAGCCGGGGGAAAAAAAACGAACCACCAATGATTATTTCGTTAGTTTTTATGGTAAAGCTAAACTTAATATAACATTTTGTAGGGAATAAAGTCTACTATACATTGATATAAAAAAAAGTTGCACAGGGGACTATCTTCATACTCGTATCCGCAGTCCGCACCAACTTTAAAATTTTCAATAGTAACACCTACTTTTGATAGCGCAGAAATGTTCCCCGCCCTCAAAATAATCTAAATAAAATTTTTCGTTAATTTCCTACATTTATATGCAGAGATATTAGACAATACGTATCGATCTTACTTGAGGGGCTACCTCCACATTGAACAAATTATTAGATGGACTACGAAATGAAGGACGCGGGTAGAAAATGTTTTGGCGTTAGCCGTGGTTCTTCTTTTCCCGTGGTCATTCATTCTCCCACTCCCGTATACCCCTCGCCTTTATATAAGAATTTAGAATTTTATGCCAACGCGATCACAGCGCTTTTAATTCGTTTTACGTTTAATACGTTTTTTTGAGTCCATCACTATCAAAATGTAGCATGGTTGGTATTCATACATTTTATGAATATTAATATCCTAATTTAAATAAAATTAAAAATATACATATAAGTAATGAAAGTTAGTGTATTTTATTTGGGTCGTTTAGAAGTAACAATTATAAAAATATCAGCTGATTAAAATTATTATTTCGAAAGATACAAATTCATTTAACATTACGAGTTCTAAACTTTCGATATTCATAATTAAAAAACTACTTAACCAAATGACTTGCAAATTGATATTCAATGATAAATTTTGTCGTAGATTCTAAATATTAAATCAAAATTGGGTGTTACTATTGGAAATTTTAAAGTTGGTGCGGATTTTAATATGAAGATAGTCCACTATGCAAATTTTTTGTATATCAATGTGTAGTAGACTTTATTCCCTACAAAATGGTATATTAAGTTTAGCTCTACTATAAAAACTAACGAAATAATCATTGGTGGTTCGTTTCCCCCCCCCCCCCCCCCCGACTGTACATCACATTCACGCCTGATCAGTAAAAAAACAGCCATTTAATCATCTAAGAAACATTTGATTATCTTGAATCTGTGAATGACGACACAACTAGGCTAAGATTTAAAGTACACTGTTCTAATTTTGATTCGGAAGGCAATCATCGTATGAAGTCGAACAATAGCACTCTTTATGAAGCATCGAAAAGAAATATGACTTCATTTTCGAAGCATGTTCCATTTTTTTTTTTTTAAATAAGCCCATTTGGGCGGATGCAGTTTGTCACGCTATTTTCTTTAGCATTCTGTTCACGGAATATTTTTAGTGTCGATCAATAATTTTGAAGCTTTACGATGCGACCATTGATTACTTTCTGTGATTTAAAACTTTATTAAAATTAAATTCTTAATACAGGTTTCTTACATTGTTTAGACGTTATAGTAATGAATCAAACTTTTCAAGTTTCTCTCAACAAAATTTTTTTCTTTAAACTTATTGCTTGTATTAACATTAATTAAATTATTTTTCGTTCCCTTTAAGAGTTTTTCAATCATAATAGTTTTTTTTATCGCAATCTCAGAAAATATTCATATGTTCTATTTAGAGCTTTTTTGCCATTAAATTATGTATTACTATCATTAATAAAAACGATACAAAAACTATGTTTACAAAATTCCCAAGAGCAAAGCCCTCATTAAAGTTGGGGTATTAGTATAAACATTTTCAATCAATCGATTATGGTAATTCGTTGTGGTGTACATAAATATAAACGAAGTATTTGAGTAAAAAAGGAACTAATAGAAAAGATGATCATTTATTTTATTCTCTAATCTTAAACAAAAAATTACATACCTATATATTTTGTTATTTAAAATAAAATAATCTTTTTTTAAAAAAAGAAAACCGACTTTGAAGAAAATGCAGTAAAAAGTAATTTTTAATTTTACGAACGAGTTGAAAAAATTTAATCATTTAATATCAATTTTATAGTTATTAAAACTCTTTGAAATCGGCACCAAAATTTAGGTAGCAGTTTTTTAAATTGGCACCAACTTCAAAAAGTTCTAATAAGTAAAAAATTGATATTAAATCATTCAATTTTTTCAACTCGTTCATAAAATTAAAAATTATTTTTCACAATTTAGCACATTTTCCTTAAAGTAGGTTTTCTTTCTTTTTTTGAAAAAGGTTATTTTATTTGTCTCTTTCTAGTTTTTAATTTAGCAGGAAAATGTACATTTAATTTAGCTAAAATTAAATGTATAGTATAAAACAATCCTTATCCATGCCAATAAATGGTGGGTGAATGAAATGTCATTAGTGTACAATCTTTATTCAACAATGAAAATATTTTGAAATCGGAGAAATTGTTTAAAGAGAGAGAAGACTTCCTGAAATTGTTCCACTTCTAATTACTGGCAAAGAGTATAAATAAAATAGAGAGCGCTCTCCATGTCAGGCTCTGGCAAGGCCACACGGTCAACACTAATAAGAAACGGTGCCCATCACGTGGTGTTAGCGCTGCCACACAATGCTTGCAGAAGTTCCGAAATTGTCGCAGTTTCTTCTTTTCGGTGATAGGGTGTTCCGTCGGTATTGAACTTCTAAACATAAGATATGTAGATATTTACTTATTTTCAAACAATGTGCATTAAATATTTTCCTTTCATTAACGAAACGAAAATATCCTTTTGTTTGTGTTCAATGCTCTAAGAAACGAATCTCTTTACATTTCTAAGGTTTTATTGTTCATATTTTCTTATTGAAATATACAAAATAACAATTAAAAGAACTACGCTTATTGTGCATCTACATAAAACCAGACAAATATACAAGTAAAATACATAATTATATTTAAATTATAAATAACCAAAAAAAACATGTTAAATTGCAACTATTTATTGAAGAATTTAAAGTAAGAAATGTAATCCCACCTCCCCCGCACACAAAAAAAAACTTTTTAAAAAATCTACGTGGTTTTTTTTTATTGTACAATTAGGATTTAATTGTTTTTTGTCCGAAAATAAGTAGTATTAATTCGTAGTATTCTATATAAAGTCGTCCTTCCATAAGACGCTTTTCAATAGCGCATTTGCCTGAGTATAGTGATAGTGCTCATAACCCGGGTTAACGTTGCACTATTTAAATATAATCTCCTACTTAATGTATATAAATTTTATATTTGACTAAACATCGTATTGTCATCAGTATTACGTAAGTATGTAAAGTCTCAAGGCCATACATCATTTAAAATATTATTAAACGCAACATTCGAAAATGGAAAAAATAACTATTTAATTCTAATTAAAATAAATAACAAAATGTAAATGAAAGCTATTACAGAATTTTGTAGTACAACTGCTATATGTTATTTTTAGTAAATTCCGAAATAGCCTCTTTAATTTATATGTTAAATTCCTTTAAAGTATCATTCTTCAAGAAGCGATATTTAAATAGAAAATTAAACACAAAACCATATTACAATACTTTTGATTTAATTTAATTTGGAAAATCGCCAAATCATGCCAAGGCACGCCAAGTAACACCGGCGCTCCATAACTAGTTCAGAAAGTATTAAAAACCTTAAAAAAACAAAATTTAATATTTACGAAACATCGAATTTGCTACCCAAGGGAAATACGAGACTAGTCTAATTTCCTATAAATATTTACTCAATTGAAACAGATTATATTCATAAAAATTAAGAAAAGAATTCGTAAACCTCATGTTAAACAAAGTAATTTTGATTATTTTACATGATTTTAAAATTTGGTTTGAAATAAAATTTTCAGAAAAACTTACCAATGGAAGGTATATGGACCTCCTTTGCGAAATTTTTCTTTGCGTCCATAAGCGGCACAGCTATGAACCATTTTCTGTTGTGTTTTGTTTGCGATCACCGTGAATCGTCGCTGTTCCTATTGGAAATCTATTAGGAGTAAAGAACTTTTTCCCGTGGGCGAGGAAATCTGTCCTCTGATCACGTGGTTCGATGATGCACATGCGTAAATCGGCATTTTTATTCCTCTATTTCTATCATTACTCTATGATTACTGGTCGTATGTACTACTTTTGTTTAAATATATATATATATATTTCTTTTACAAATTTTGAAATCATTTAGGACTTTTCATGCCATTCGAACAGTCGAATTTTGGCACTGGAAAATGACACATTGGTTGTAAAAACAGCTGGAACCCTTTGAAGCAGACGTTTGGGCTTCTTATTTCCTCCGTGCATTCGATTTTGGCATCAGGCAAAGGCTCATTTCTTTTTTAAAAAAAACAGCTGCTACCCCCTTGGAGCAGTCGTTTGGGGTTTCTTATCCCTTCTGAGCAGTCGGTTTTGTCATCTCAACCACCTTTCGGGCAGTCGTTTTCACTGCGATTCAAACTAAATTAAACCTAAATGATATTCTACAAAAAAAAAATTTTACGCATTTTTTTTTGAATAATTTTTTAAAAAAATCATATTTTCTAATTTTATTTACTTACAACCCCCTTAAACTTTGACAGGTAAACACGGGACTTTTTTTGCGACCCTTTTTCAGTTGCTACAAGTGTAAATGTTTTTTTTATCAATTTTTATCAAGACTGTTGTATTGATGTGTTTTCACCCGAACTCTCTCGCTTATTTGCCCTGTTGTGTGTTCAGCTTGGCCGCCCTCCTGGTGAAGTTCCGCATTCCCTTCACGGACCTCAGCGTCGTGTCTTCAGTGGGTGAAAACTTGAACGCCGAAAGGTGAGTGCCATCCATCCATTCATTCTTCACGAGCAATGGGTTCGTTTCTTCCTCAAGGTTGCTGCAAAACGACTGATCTTGTATAAAATAAGAATACCCAATATCAGCCATATAATTTCAAAACCAGAGAGATGTATTTTTATAAATTTTACGGGAGACGTCCAAAACGATCGCCCAAACTTTGGATCTAAGCCCATGACTTTAAATGCCTTTTTAGATCATACACTTTTGGTCAATACCGCTTTGCAATGTGATGTAGAGCATTGAGGGGGAAAAAAGGAAAGTGAAAAATAAGAAAAAACGATTTTGCAAAAAATGTGGTTCTGTCTGGTTTTGAAACTATGCGGCTCAAATCTAATGGAACACTTATATCCAGGGCCGTATTAAGACATTGAAGCAAGGGAACCTGTCTTTAAGTGGAGCCCCATTGCTCACAATAGACTCAATGCTCTCAACAATCAGAGAAAAGGCGGGCAGGGGGTGAGGGTTTAAACATAAGTGTTCGACCTAAATCACTCAAAAAATACTACTCTGTAAAAAGTTTCTGTATTTTAAACTAACGTGTTCTTTTGTAGTACACCATGACATAATATAGCACATTATTCATGCTGATTAGAATATAGTTCTATATTAGAAAAAAAAGGTAGGAAAAAAGAATACATGTACTATTACAAAAATAACATTACCTAAATTTAAATTTGTATATTGCATTGAGCCATATTTTTTCAAACTAATTTAAAAAAAATTTAATCAACTATTTTTAGGCAATTTATATAATTTCAGTTAAATCGACCATTGAATTTGTTTTTTAACTTGTTTACTTTCTGTCAAAAATATGTACATGACCTTTCTGAAAACAATACGAATATATCTTTTAAAGGCTAAGATATACTCAACACAGTAGCAACAACGAAATTTGCTCTAACTAGCTAAATAAGCGCCGAATTAAAACACACACACATCAGCACTACAAAAACATTTCTCCCTCTGTCACACGATCCTAGTCACAAATTCCCCTGAAGAGTTGCATAAAAAGCACATCAGAAACTTTATATGAAATCCCCTCTCTTAAAAAAACACGGATATTCCTCACCTAAAATCCTTCATCCGAAAATGCGAAGAGTCAATGAGTACCCAAGAACCGCCACTGCCGAAAAATATCAAAAACAAATACTTTACCCATCAAAGAACTTAATCAAACCTCCCCGGCACCAACTGAGCTCTCCTACCCTTCCCACAAGACAACATCATTAAAATATCCCGATTCAATAAGATAAACGATTACAATATAATCTCAAAAAAATATATTTTGAACCAATAACTTCTGATATTGAAATGATGTTTATCTTAATAAATATTACAAGTATCGAGAAATGGTTTGGATGGTTTTCAATCGTTCGTTCAATTTGAACATGTGCCAATAACGAAGTAAAGTCAATCCATTTCGTTACTGCGATTTACGATCTTCCTGCGATGCGATATTTTATCGATGTGAAAGGAATTTTTTAAGTTATCAAGGAACAAGTTTGTTTTAACCAAGGCCGTCTTGAAAGTGGAAGCCGATCGCTCTTCTGTTTCGGTTCCTTTTTAGTAACATGATAACTCTTTTTCTACCTGCTAATTTTTTAACCTGTTCTTTTTTTATTTTGCTCTTTTACTGTTTCTGATCAAATTAAACAGCGCATCAATTAATTATTTGAAGAACTTTCGATTGAAGAATTGTTCGATTTTGAAATGCAACTTTTTCAAAAGTATCAATTTTATACTTATTAAAACTTTTTGAAGTGGGTGCCAATTTATAAAAATTATATCTAAATTTTGGCGCCGATTTCAAAAAGTTGTAATAAGTATAAAATTGATATTTAAATAATTCAATGTTTTAACTCGTTCGTAAAATTAAGTTATTTTTTACTTTTTAAAAAAATACTATTTCGTGTACTTTACATTGTATACACAATTGCGAGCATGTGTTGCAGTAGTAATGAAAACCGACCGATGTCCATTTCTCCCCCTATTCAGCAAGAAGCGGTTCGAGAAGATCATCTCCAAGTTCCTGACGAAAGACGAGACGCAGAAGGACCCCGCCACCGTCACCAGAGCCGCGCTCAACGCCCTCAAGAACCGGGTGAGAGAGAGACTCCTTTCCTTCCTTCCTCGGTTGTTGTAACTCCTCGGACTCTCGAGTGCCTGCTCCCCAGTCAGCCACATAAAAACCCTGCTCTTTTGATGGGTCGAACCGCCGCCAATAACCCATTTTGAAACTCCGATGCGACGTCCGTTCAACCAGCTTTTCTTACAACGATGACAAAAACATCTTCGACAGAATTTTTTTAATTGATATGCGTACATTCATTTGGGGTAGAAGGAGACGTCAAATGCTTTGGGGAATCAGGTTGACACAGTCAGAGGTACACGTTGGAAGAGACGGACACGTGATGTTTCGTTAATCTACACTTTAAACAAATTTCTGGGAGTTTTGTTTTTCTAAGGTTCAAAGAATAAATTGAGTACAAAGTTTCACAACTATGTCCCCCCCCCCCCCCTCCCCCTCTTTCACATTTGAATGCAAATTCTTCTCTTAATGGACAACATGGCCACTAGTACATTAGAAAAACATTAAGGATTCTACTAAGAGTGTTGTAAGGTTTACTTCACTTTAAGTGGTGGAGTAAAGTAACCCCGAATGCTGGACTGGAATGAGGTTGGTGAGCAAAATTATTTGTAACCTGAATTAAAAGCCAAAGATCAGAAAGCCCATTAGTATACTTTTATATTGATAGTTTCTTAACACAATTGTGCGCTTACCTTATTCAGGGTTCATTTGGTTAACATAAAATGTACAGCTTTTTACACTGAAAGAAAACACGTGTTATACATACACAACAAAACTTTTAGCTGTCACTTTCCTTAACAGAAGGCAAGGAAAAAAAACTGCTCTACCGTTGGACAGCAGGATTGCCCACCCTCGCAGGAAAAATATAATATTGACTTCTTTCACCGAATGTCCTGCTATGTCCTTCAAATGCGAAACTTTTTTCCATCACAGGTGGAATACCACGGCGCAAGGAGCAAAATAACCCCCGCTGATGGCCTTGTGTTTTCTTTTTCAGACGAATCAGTTCCTGCGACTGCGTGAGCTGCTGGAAAAGCATTCCAAGGAATCAAACCTCATTGTGATGTGAGTAGTTTTTGCCTGCTGTCCTGTTATCCCTGTTGTCCTCATCTATATCTCGTGTAGAACATGAAATAGATTAGAAACCTGACGCTTACAGAGTTTGTGTCTTGTGCTATCTCAAGTGTTATCCTCGTCATCTGACCATAGTTCAAAAATACGAAGCATTGTTCCCGGTTTTTTTTTCTGCGAGATAAACCCCCGAACCGTCGGCAATAACCCTCTGTGTAGCTCTAGTGCGACGTTTCTTCAACCAAACAAACGAGCTCCAGTTGCTCAGTGGATAAGGCGTTCAGCTACTAATCAGAGGATTGGTGGTTCGAATCTGTGCGATGGACTTGATAAAGAAAAGTAAAAAGTAGTGATCTTGCGATCGGAGGGTTGCCAGCTTCGCTACAAAAATACTAGAAAGTCGTCCAGAACATCCAACAAATTATACTGGCGTGTATACGGGACTGGTGCACGATAAATCTGATCGGGGTCCAATGTCCTGACGCCTATTGAGGTTGCGTCGGGTGTCAGCTCAGGTGTTGTCCTCGTCAGCTGACCATGGTTCAAAAATATGAGGCATCGTTCCCGGGTCGTTCCTTCGAGATAGGCCCTGAATCGTTGCCAATAGCCCACTGTGCAGCTCTAGTGCGACGTTAATTAAACAAACCAAATCAAACAAACAAACAAAGAACATTCTTGGAGGATTCTTTCTTCTCTTTCTTGGAGGTGCTTGTTGATGTAGCGACAGTGAAAATTTCAGTTGCAGTTAAAAAGTTTGAACCAATTATCGGTGAAACCTTCGCTTTTTTCCGATCAAGGAATTTTGTTTCAACCTAGATTTCCCCATAATATGGTGTACACCTCTGTTTTGAACCAAGATATAGTACATCGTTGAACAGAAATTTTTAACAGTCTACATATTGGTAGAACACTAATTAAAATATTTTTTTTTAAAAATTCCATCTGAATTTTAAAATTAAAATAAATCATTGGTATATGTATTTTAATCCTGGAATAAATAATTTTTTCAAGATATATTCTATAAATTTTCTTACAACATTAATTTTGTTATTTACCTAATTAATTTCAGAACATCCTACGAATACCAATGAGAGTTTGGCGTCATTAAAAATACTATATGAAATCCCATTGAAATAGTAACATATCTTTAAGTATATAACCTACTGCATCAAATTATTAGAACAATTCTAAGCAAGTTTGACCACAAAAAAAGAACCTCGGCTACCGCCAAAATATTTAGTACCATGGTCCTTCATTTCGTAGTTCGACTAATACTTTGTTCAATGTGGAGGTAGCCCCTCAAATGAGATCGATACATATTGTGTAATATTTCTGCATATAAATGTAGAAAATTAACGGAAATTTATATTTAGATTATTTTAAAGAAGTAGAACATTTTTACGCTATCAAAAGTAGGCGCTGCTATTGAAAATTTTAAAGTTCGTGCGTATTTTAATATGAAGACAGCCCCCTATGCAAATGTTTTACACAGCAGACATTATTCTTTGCAAAATTGTATATTAAGTGTAGCCATACGATAAATAGGGTAGCAATGAACAAAAGTGATACTGTTACATTTTTCAATATATATACTGTACAATCAACATCACTTACACATTTAATTTTCTTCGGGTTTGACTGCGCGTCAAACCCCTTTGCGTGTAGATTGTCATGTGACTTGTCGAAAATTCATAGCTGACCCTTTCAGGACCCTCCCCTTGCCGCGGAAGGAGGGAAGCACGGCCCCCTTGTACATGGCCTGGCTGGACATCCTCACCAGGGACCTGCCTCCCTTCCTGCTGGTCAGGGGGAACCAGACGTCCGTCCTCACCTTCTACTCGTAGAAGGGCGTCCCCCGGGGGCAGAGAAGAAGAGGTCGCACTCGACCCTTTCTCTTTGAAGTCGTCATGGTGGTGACATCAGTGCTGCTTCTACTTAAACGCTGTCAAATAGGTTTTTAGGGTAGTGGTTCTGAAACTTGAGACATTGACCTGCGCACAAAGTGAACTGCGCGCAATTTGTCTAGCAGTTAAACAGTTTAAAAAGTCGACATGAGGGTCTGCAGAAGCCCTTTTAAAATTAAAGTATTATATTAAAGTATTTATGGGTAATGAGTTTATAAAGTATTTATGGGTTGGTTTAAAACTTTTTAATGATTATCGGGGTCAATAATTCGAATAACAAAATCATATTTGCATGGATATAAATGTTATTTTTAGTTTTTTGGAAAATTCTATTAAAAATTCAAATTTATGACGCTAAAATACCATAAAATCATAGCATTAAAAATCTCATGTTTAGGGTTTCTAATGGTGCATTTCAGCTAACCGTTATCCGGAGATCGGTCATGAACTATCCAACACAGGTCTGTGCCTTTAGATCGCCACGGACCACCAAATCAGAATTTGCACAAAACGCGGACCACCACTCTTAAACCTCTGCGGTCGAGAAGGAACCACTTGCTTGAATGCGCTAATTAGTTGTTGGAAATTCGGCAAATATACGAAAAACCGTCTCGAGTTGCTGGTTCGCCCGAGCGAAAAAGGCATCGACCGCAAAAGGTAAATTATGCTGAAATTAGTCTGCTAAATAAAATTCAGTAATTTGCTTTGTAAATACGTTCATTCAATAAATTTGTAATTATCCTACATTATTTTAATTATTTAATAAAGCATTTGAAACTAATAAAGTTAGATACCTTGCTTCAGCTAAAAAGTGTTATTTGACTTGCATGTATGTCACCAACTTTGTTGGATACAATGATTCATAGAATTACGTAGGGAGAATGTAAGTAGTGATTGGAAAATAATAAATGATTGGAAAACATCTCCTCTGATCTTTTAGTCAACTCTCACGGATCACGAGCTAGAAGCCAATTTTTTACAGTGTCGGTCACGCTTCAATGCCACGCACAGCGGCGTATGAGCAGTAGCGTATAGAGAGCTGCTTTTAATTAAATTAACCTAGGACATAAAAGCTGTAAACATTGAATGTATTTTTAAATTTTATAAATAAACATTTCAAATAAGATATAGTTTTTTTTGTCATGTTTGAAAATATATATGGATTATAAATTAACAAACATTATTTTACGTTTTAAGTGAAAATGCATTATATCATACATATTTATAAAAAAAACATTTTTAAAACCTGTGTACGGTGCGTTCTGTCAATTTGTATATATTATCCAACAATGTGAAGATTTCAAACGTTTTGAACAAATAATGAGTAAATTTACTGGAGGTACTAACTAAAGGTAAAATAATCTTTTTTAAAAAAAGGAAAACCGACTTTAAGAAAAATGCGCTAGAAAGTAAAAAATAAATTTTCAGTTTACGAACGCACTGAAAAAATTGAATTATTTAATGCCAATTTTAAACTTATTACAACTTTTTGAAATCGGCGCCAAAATTTAGGTATGATTTTTGTAAATTGGCACCAACTTCAAAAAGTTGTAATAAATATATAATTGACATTAAACAATTAAATTTTTTCAATGCGGTCGTAAAATTAAAATTTATTTTTTACTTTTTAGCGCATTTTTCTTAGTCTGTTTTCCTTTTTTTTTTTTTTTTTTTTAGAAAGATTATTTTATTTTTCCGTTTTTAGTTTTTAATTCAGCAAGGGGCTTCGCCACCTATTCTTATTCACCAAGAAATTCAAGTAGCAACTTGTGCTCAAAAATGTATATTGTAAAACAATCCCTATCAATGCCAATATGCTGGATATAAGATCTGGAAACCCCACGGAGTAACTCAGGGTTCTTTACTCCGTGGAAAACCCTGAAAATTAGGAATTTCAATTTCTAAAAACCCCGAGTTGGGAAAATTTATGCCTGAAGAAAATTAATATTATTAACAAATGAAAGTGAGGGGAGATTAGAAATTGCCCAATTTGTAAAATTACATTTAAATTAGACCTCGGAACGGACACTCCATTAGAATATGGGTGCAACAAATCAATGATTGTGAGAACTGTTTAATGTTACATAAAATATATATAAAAAAATATGAATAATGTCGGTAAGTTGGAACCGGGAATTTTCAGCACTGTTGAGTTGGGAATTTCGAATCGTTAAGTTGGGAAATTTCTTGTTTCAACCCCCTCAAAATATTTTTGTGTGACGGCACTGGGAAAATTGAAAAAAAAGACACGTCTATAAAGGACGATCAGACTGACCCATCAATCCAGTATTTTGGGTGTCGAAAGCGGCATCTGCAGATGAAAAAGCGAGGGCATGTTCCTTACCTTAATTGATAAAGTATTATCGTGACATAATTAGAGCAATCTTGGTATTAAAGCTCATTCTACATTGTCATTATTTACACCCGTTAGCTTTTGCAAGTGGCTCTTATGATTGTGGAATACAAAACGTGTGGTTTGCATTATTAAATCTAAAAACTGAATTCACACCAAATCGACGCTGAAGTTTTAAAGAAAACCATCCACAATTAAAATGGAGAGTTGTGACTACTATCTCTATACCCACGCCAATTTATGTAAAAATGTAAATATGCTTTCATTTAAAAAAAATCGTTTAAGAATTATTTAAAAAACATTGAATAAAAGAGGGGAGGATATTAAAAAATAAAAGAAACACCCCATTTTGTGAATACAAAATATTAAGTGTTTGGCAAAGTGTGAAGCTTAATTTGGCGGCCAGCTTCGGTGATTTTAGGCAGCCCTATAAGCAAGGCAAACAGTTTGTCTCTGGCTGCCGCATTCTAAACCTACCTAAGAAACAAGGCAGCTCCAGTTTTCAAAATTGTTCAGGAAGGACGAAACACACTTTTTGCATCGTATAAAATAAAAGTACAGCTCATTTTCCTTTATACATCTATTGCCATTGTTAGAACTGTCTGACTCTTGCACCAATAACGATAAAGGATTCATTTTTTTTTCTTAATTGGAATAAGTAAAAAAAAGTATAAGAGAAAAAAAAAAGTGGAGCTGCCTGGTTCTTGCACCCACGTCTTCCATTAGAATCTTGGAATGGTAGTAAACCATTTTATCGTGATTTGTTTTTTTCACAGGCTACGCAAATCAGTCACTTTTCAGGTACGAGTTTATCCCGAGCCGTCTCGAAGGAGGTCGCGGTTGACTGCTACTTGCATCGAAATCTAACATCGGGTTATCTAACATTTCTAAGTTAACACTCTGAGTCTGAAGCTAAAATTCAAATAAAATATATTTAAAAAAAATCATTATATCTGAAACATGCAAAATAACGTTTTTACTGATTTGTAAAATCCAACTTGTTTTAGATCGGTCGTAGATTCCCCTTTAGATTGTTATATGCGTATTTTCGTTTTAAAAAGTTTATTGTTTTAGCGCCTAACCAACTTTTTATTCTTCAATTAATAGTTTAAATGTAGGAATTTTCCAGAATATTATTTTTCAACCGTTTTTTTTATATTTTGAGAACTTTTACACATAAAGAACTAAACCGTTTATCTAGTTCTGTGAAGGATACTTGTAAATATATTTTAAAAATAGTTGTACAGATGTCCATTGGGCCTGTGTTAAAAACTTAGATTAATAGAGAGCAGTAAAATTTCATGCTCTGAAAGGCGAAGTTGGAAATAAAACTCTTGTTACCGATTTTGTCATTTTTTATAATTCTCTGTAATACAAAATAACTTTTTTTATGGCAAATATGTTTAAATTAACTGCATTGAGAAAAAATAAATGACTGTTTTTAATTCGAATGCTATACAGACCGAATGTTTTCATTGTTACACAATTTGTGTTGAACTAAAAAGTTTTAGTTTTAGGAACATTCATTTTACATACTTTGTAAATGTAAGCAGAATTATATCTATCGAAATTGGCTACAATTCCTACACAAGACTTTAATTAGCCTAGCCGGACTTGCTCGGTCGCACACTTATTTCGAGTGACCAACATATAAACACGGAAGTAGTCGCTATGGAAACCAAAGCGCCACTTGGTCAAACACCGCGACGTGGGAGAGAAGAAACGGTGATTGGTTGGACGATGGTCTGCTTTGGATATTTCTGAAGAGACTTGCGGTGGTGGTCAGAAAAGTTCTTCTGCGAAGTTTTGGAGCACGCGGCATTCGAAGAGGTATGTACTGAAACAATCCATCTCCATTATTTGGGTCTTACCTTAGGCGATAAAAACATATAGGGTCCCATTTTAAAAACATTCCGATCAGATTTAGCAAAAAATCTTATTACTTTTTTTTTAAATTCACTTGTTTGTCTTTTATTTGTTAAGGAAGACATTTTTTGACATTCATACCGCATGGTGACAATTATTGCAATTTATTTTCAGTACTGTTCGAGCAAAATTTCGCCCCAATTTGTTAAAATCCTTTTTTTCCAGGCAACTATATTTTTCAATAATATATATATTTTTTAATTAAATAAAAAACGTACATTAGATTTTATTTACGCGCAAAATTTCAAAATTTGGAGAAAATAATTAATTTAATATGTCGAGAGTGTATTTTTAGGCAAAAAAATATATATAATGTTATCTATATACCTTCTATAAAAGAATATACTGGTATAAATAGTGTAATGATTAAATGTTAAAGAAATTAATTCAAATGTGATCTATAATTAAAATAAAATAATAAAACTAGAAACATGGAGAATGTATGATATGGAGAAGATTATCGCCTCTATCGTGTTCCATTAGAATGGATGAAGAGAAACACGCGAACTTTATCAAGAGCTCTTCTGTTGTGTCCATAGACTGGAGTTCGGCAAAGCGTCCTTGAGGAGGATTGTTGACGAGGGTGGTGATGTAGGTAGTTTCGCAACATGGCTGAACGAAACATTCAGGGCGACCCTTAGGGGTATGCGACGCGTACCGCCGCACAAAGGACAGCGCTTTTAGAGGGGTCCCGCGGACAACACAAAAAGAAAAATTAAATACTATGGGGGGGGGGGGAATTTATTCTATTTTTAAACTTGCAATTGCATTATTTTTGTATTTGCGCTTTTTCATATACAGGAAGCATATTATCACACGATCATCTGACGTTCAGAAAATAAATTAATGTTGTTGTTTTTTACCGTAAAAGAAATGACGTAATAAACAGATTTATTCACTAAAATTCCCTTCAAATTTTTTTATCCATCGAAATGCAAATTTTTCAAAGTGTTTGCGTTGTTTTGTTGGGAAAGGGGAGGGGGCCTCTGTAACTAGGATTAATGAACTTGGGGGGAGGGGTACCCAAGAGGCTCCCTCGGCTGACTAAGGACGGCCCCGAAAACATCTCCATCATTGGTATCAGCTGTAAGTTTAGCGTTCACATGAAAGCCCGTTTTGCACAAACTTTTTGAGGACTTCTAGTGAAGTGCGGGTAGCTATTAAAATTAGTTAGAAAGTAAAATTGCTATATGAGATTTCTAACGTTTTCAGGTCACATTTTGTTTTAATTGGTTTGCATAATCGTCATATGCGTGCCAGTAAACAAAGCATCGTAGGAGCATATACTGCACTAACCGCAATTTGAATACTATCGACGGATATCGTGGATTTCCAAAAAAGGAAGAGTATATTTAATGCTTTACAATTACTAAGCAACGGAGAAGTTTTTCGAATATTTAGAAGACGGACAGTTGTGATTTTCATTAAACAAAATAGTACAGAAAGTTTTGTGGAAGTTAATTTTAAAGGAACAAAACGTATTTTGGACAATTAAAATAGCTTAGTTTGATATAATGTAAATATTAATCTAATTTTTTTAATTTATTAAACTAATTTTCCAACATTTTGGACCATAAAAGTTTTGAATGTTCTCTTTTTATCTATAACCTATCTATTTCTGTGCTTGACGACTTGCTTTACTATTTAAGTTTTCTCGAGACTGCCTCGCGGGATGGACGGAAGCAAGAGCCCTCGCAAGATGCCCAACGAGCCTTTCGGCCAGAGCAGTTTTCGTCGAAATCCGTACAAACCCACATACGAGGCCAGTCCCGTCAAAAAACAAATCGACAAAAGTCCCCGGAAAAAGCAACTCGGCGAAGGCAGCCCCCGCAAGAAACTGAACAAACTCGGCGACGACACTCCACGGGAGACACAGAACAAACAGAGTCCAAGAAGAAGAGACCCCAACAAAGCCGACGACGGAAGTCCGCGGAAGAAGCACGACAACAGCCCGAAAAAGAGACAGGACGAAAAGGACAAAGAGTTTCGTCGTCTGCCGAACGAGCCGTTCCAGCACACCCTCCCCCGCATCCGACTGGAAGAGCGCGACAGTCACTGGCTGTTCCCCAGCGAACTGCCCAGCGAACCAGAGGTGGCTGAGAACATCGCCAAGCCCCGAAAGAAACATCGCCTCATCCAGGTGAGAGACGTGCTCAGCAGTTACTCTCATTGACATATAAGTTACTTTTAACTGTCGTTTAGGTATTTTTAGAGAGGAAGGGGGAGGAAGGAGCATTATTATTTATTATTAAAATTATTTTTATTATTAACATTATTAATTATTAACATTATTAATTATTAACATTATTAACATTATTAATTATTAACATTATTAATTAGTATTATTAATTAGTATTATTAAATAATAATTATTATTAATAATTATTATTAAATAATAATTATTATTAAATAATAATTATTATTAAATAATAATTATTATTAAATAATAATTATTATTAAATAATAATTATTATTAAATAATAATTATTATTAAATAATAATTATTATTAAATAATAATTATTATTAAATAATAATTATTATTAAATAATAATTATTATTAAATAATAATTATTATTAAATAATAATTATTATTAAATAATAATTATTATTAAATAATAATTATTATTAATTAGTATTATTAATTAGTATTATTAAATAATAATTATTATTAATTAGTATTATTTAATAATATTTATTATTAATTAGTTTTATTAAATAACATTTATTATTAATTAGTTTTATTAAATAACATTTATTATTAATTAGTATTATTAGTATTTATTATTAATATTAATTATTAATTATTGGTATAATCAATTATTATTATCAATAATTGTTATTATTATTAATTATTATTAATTATTATTAATATTATTAATTATTATTAATATTATTAATTATTATTAATATTATTAATTTGTATTAATATTATTAATTAATATTATAAATTATTATTAATATTATTAATATTATTAATTATTATTAATATTATTAATTATTATTAATATTATTAATAAATTATTAATATTATTCATTATTATTGTCAATTATTATTGTTATCAATAATTATTATTATTAATTTGTATAAATTATTATTAAAAATATTCATTACCCTGTTGTTTATGTATTAAGGGCCGTCCATAAATAATGTCCCATTTTCTTCATATTTTTGACCCCTATGTCACAAACTGTGTTACACTTCAACCATATCCTCTTCCCCTTATGTCACAATGCCCCGTTCTTCTACCATAGGCGTATGAAAAGTTAAGAGGGGAGGATCCTCCCCCATAGTCAACATTTTCTACCAAAATTTTTTTTAATCTTTAGAAATTAATGCAATTTCTTCAGTAAATTAACAAATTATTAATTAGCATAACTGCTAATTATCGTTTATTTATGTGTGATTACTTTCCCTCCCACGCCACTTCAAAAACCCAAACTCAAACTAACTAGAAAATGCGAAGTAAAAGTAGAGGAACCAATCAGAGTTGGGGTATTCTCTTTCTCAAAATCTCCATTTTGATAGAGATTCCCGATGTAACCTCGAAGCTAAGAGGTCTTGCTCTGAAGTCCTGAACAATAAATGATGTGAACATAATATTTTAGCCTTTGTTTGATACCTTCATAACTGAACATGTCTAAAAACTATAACGACTGCACGTCTAATAAATTAAACATCACATATATATACACGTTATTCTGTATTATTATTATTAATTATTATCAAAATATCCAGGAATACGACCCCGACCTGCACGGCGCGGAGTTCGAGAGGACGCTGGTGCTGGTTAAGCCCAACGCCATCTCCAAGGCCAAGTCCGTGGAGGCCGTAGTCAAGAGACACGGACTCCTGGTGCTGAAGAAGAAGCGAACCTACCTGAAGCCGGATCAAGTCCGGGACTTCTACCTCCAGTCGCTGGACGAAGAGGACAACAAGTACTACAGGATCTACCGCGAGCTGCTGGCTTCGGAGGGACAGGCGGAGCAACTGCCGGATGATTTGAGGTTGGACGATACGAGTGCGTGTTCGTGTGTATGTGTGTGTTCGTGTGTGCTTTTCCTGATATAATTTCAATAACCTATAAAGTCACTGAATATTAGTTTATCATTAGTTTTCTCTTTAGACAAAGATTCCAGACCTAAATTTTTACTAATGTTATAGAAGTTAAAAGAAGAAAAAAATTATTTGTTTACCTAGATAATATTTTTGTTACTTACTTTCTGAATACCCAAAAACATTCAGCATGAAACCTTCATCAAAATTGTGAAATTGAAGGTTTTATAAAGGAAAAAACTGCAGTTTTTTGAAGTTTTTAATTTTTCTGCATAAAACCTTTAAATTATCTACATTTTCCCTTCTAGATTGAAGAACCTTAAAAATTGAAGGTTTTTGCAGGTTGTCATGAAGGTTTTTTACAGTTTTTATGAAGGATATTGAAACAAAAATCTTTAATTTTATAGATCTTCAAAAAACCTGCAGTTCCTGCATGAAACCTTCAATTTCAAAATTTTGATGAAGGTTTTATGCTGACTTTTTTTGCTGGATAAGATTACGCTAGTTAAGTTACTCTACTTGATTAAATAAATTAAATTGCTCATTAATTCAAATACATTAATTTGTTCAATTCTTTTTCATGGCTCTTAATATTTTGAAAAAGCTTTCTAATTAAAATCAAGCTGTCCTATAGTTTTAAATTTGACAGTACTAATCAGACATCAAGTGACTTCTGAAGTGCATCTATTACTTCCAAAATCACAGACCAGGAGAGTGGGGGGGGGGGGGGGGGTCCGCTCAGAAACTCGACCTTGGGCCTGAAATCCGGTGCTGTTCAAGAGTACAGCCCCTTTTGCCTGAGATTATTCGCCAAACTTCGGTCGAATAAAAGTCTCCAAAAAGGTTTCTAAACTCCGCAACCATGCTTGTCGTGACATCTATAAATATCGCTGTTTGTTTTAATAACAGTTCAAAAGTATTATTATTTGAATTTCTAAAAAATAAATTTCTCATTTTCAACAATAATATTTTACAGAAATAAAATTCCTTCAAACGCTTGTAAAAGTTAATTTTAAAAATTGAATAAAATAATTAAATTTTATTTTAAGAAAAAATAAGTTTTTTCAACGATCAATAGAATGATGCAAGGTTCCATTCGATACCGGATCGATGACTTTGCAAAAATTATAATAAAATAACAATTGTGGCGCATTGAGTTGAGTTTTTATTTGAATCGAATATACTATGTCGTAGTCACCCTATTCTCTTTTTAGAGCTTTGCAATCGAAAGGTAACTCAATTTCTAGAATAACGGCCTGTTTTTATGTTTTCTATTCTTCAAATGGAACGAAAACTGTATGTGTTCTCGAACACAGGCACGTAGGTAAGGGGGGGGTTTAGGGGGTTCAAACCCCTCCCATTGTAAGTAAAATAAAATAAAAACGAATTACTGTAAAAATCATAAAAATAGAGATTTTAGTGGGGTGAGGGGCGGCCTAGGGTTAAAAAATCTCCCGTGTGGGTGAGGAACTACAGGTAAGGGGGGGGGGGGTTTAGGGGGTTCAAATTATTAGGGGGGTTAAGCGTTACCACACATATTATAAGGATTCTCAAACTTTAAATTTGTTCTCTAAATTTATTTCATAATTAAGGAGTGATTTACTAATTTTAAAAGTACAGTTATTGACAACTGTTAAAAGTTGTTAATGACAGTGATAACTGTTGCTTCCTCGATATTCAAATGCCAACGTATTCCTTTTTACTATTGAAAATTTATAAAATTTTTTGAGAAAAAAAATTGGGGGGAAAGGGGGGGGGAGAAGTTTGTTGAGGTTTTTTGGGGGGGAGGGGTTTAGGGATTCCCCCTCTAAGGGGGACCCCCCCCCCAAAATAAAAAAACGGATTACCTTAGGTACCTTATCTGGAAGGGGGGGAGGGGAGGATAAGTTAAGAAATCCGTTGCTCAGTTACTGAACCCCCCCCCCCCCCCCCCCATGAAAAATCTATACCTACGTGCCTGCTCGAACATATAAAACACTTTTCTTGCATTAGCTTGTTCCTCTTATCTTACTCCATTTATAAGTAGGACAATCACTCGAGTATCAACTACTCGGGCATCAACCTATTTTATGAACCCTTTGTTCTCGAGTGTCACCTTTAAGTCACCGAAATAACGACATGTTATTTTCTCTTTCTGTTCTTCAAAATAAGAGGACGACATATTCTTGAGTTTAAAAAGTTATTCTCACAAACTTTAATAGAAATTATTTTTGTCATCTAGAAGCACCAAGTATGTGGGTGATCTAAAACTTTCATTAGATTAAAATTCCTCAAAGTCCCGGTTTTTTTTTTAACATTTGACAAATGTTATAAACCACTCGATATATGTTTGATATAATGAGATTCATATTCAGCTTCACACAAAACTTTTTCGTTTTTATTATTATCCACCCAAAACGTAAAAAAAACACGCTAAATAATACCTCATTAAAAAAGAACAGGGTGCAACTGTTCTTTAAAAAAACTTTAATGTGAAACTTGTTCCTCGACCGCAAAGAGTTAAATATTTAAACAGGTTAAAAACAACAGTAATTTTTCAATAATATCGTACTAACTACAGATCTTTCAAATTCAAGCTCTTCCCTAGGTTGGACGGCTCCCAGAAAACAGTGGAAAACTCTTCCACCATGGAAGAGTACGTGGACTTCATGACGAGCGGCCCCGTGCAGGTGATGATCGTCGCTGGACGAGGGGCCGTCTGCAGATGGTGCCATCTGATGGGGCCCGAGGACCCTAGAGATGCCAGGACCACTCATCCCGACACAGTGAGGGCCCGCCTAGGGGGCGAGAGCGTGCTGCGAAATGGGGTGTACGGGAGTTCGAGTCCCGAGCAGGCTGAGAAGGAGATCAGGTACTTTCACATACTTAAGAAATAACCTGCTTATAACTCAGTACTAATGAATTAAATATTAGATAAAATGAAGCTATTTATTATTGCCATCACCCAGGACCGCCTTTAACAACCGCGGGGCCCAGTGTTCTAGGTTCAATAATGCACTAATCCAACTTCTTCCAAAAGACCCCCCCCCCCCCCCCCCGTAAAAAATGCAATGCAAAACTTTACAATAATTTGCATTTCAAATGGATAATAAATTTGCAGAAGGAAATCATAAATCTATAAATATGTTTATTACTGGCACGGATCCCCCCGTAAGGACACTTCCGTCATCCCCTATGCCTTGAGCTTGTTGCTGCTATCCTAGTTAGTAAAGCCATGCAGCAACCCTGTACTAACCAAGATAGCGGTCCTGTCTAATTTGTTAGGAGCCGTACATTAATTGCTTCGCTTAATTATAAAATGAGGCTACTATGGAATCGAATTCTTAGCTGGTCCTTTTCTTATTTTCGACCGGTGTTCTGGCTCGTAGCCAATACTCCTCATGTGAAATCTTGAATGATAGTTGACAAGAAAGTATAAATTTCGCGATTGAAAGTATAAATTTCGCGGTTTATTTACTTCTTCAGTTACCTTTCCTCTATGAGTTAAACTAATAGTAGTTAAAGTTGCCGATATATAAAATAATTCATATTGCAGGTTCTTCTTTCCGGACACGAGGGAAGATCTGGGGAAGGGAGAGTCCAGCGAGTACCTATCCAAGGCCGTCAATCCGGTTTTGCTGAAGGGGCTGATCCAGCTGTGCAGGCAGAAGCCGGACAATCCTCTGGTGTGGCTGGCGGACTGGCTCTTAGCCAACAATCCTCATGAGAAAGCTTGAGAAATTTTAAAGTATCAACCAGCTCATTAGGGGGGACAAAATGAGACAGTTAAAAATAAAATTGTGCACGTTTGTTATTGCCGTCTCAATTAGGATTATTTATATATGGATAAGATGATTTTAGAACATCAAAGAGGCATTGCGAATACGAAGGACGAACTCAACATTGAAGCTATTTTTTTCTTTTCAATTTCTAAGACGTCAAACTTTCTATCTTTTAACCACAGGAATAAGGACAGAAATAAAGTTTTTTATTAAGTTGGCCATAAACGCAAAAATTCTTCCGAACCTCGTTCGGATATATTTTGTTCCCCTGTTAAAATGTTTGCCCATATTCTGCTCCTATGCGAAAATCATAAAATCTTAACACGGATTAGCGGTCATTTGAGTCTGCCATTTCGAGAAGGATGCTAAATTTTTAAAAGAATTTAAATTGAAAGAGAGTTGGTTAATTAACGTCGCACTAGAGCTGAACAGTGGGCTATTGGCGGTCTATCTCGAAGGAAAGGCCAGGGAACACTGCCTCGTATTTTTGAACCATGGTCAAATCATGAGATCAACACTTCAGATGGCAACAGACACCTCCATACGCGTTGGACCACGATCAAATTTAATACACCGCAATGGAAATTGGGGATATTATTAGACAACATTAGTAGAAGCTGGTACCCAGACGATAAAAGGAGCGTGTCCGTCCACCTGTCATAAATGATAGATTGGTTGCGGACTCAGAGAGGAGAGTATTTTGAGGAGGATGAACTTAGGTTTGGATGGAGTTGGGGTGCTTTTGAAGAGATTTTTTCAAGGGGAAGGGCGTGGCCACCTGTCAAAAGGGATGGACGTGTATTATTCTACGGAGGTTGATGTCAAACCAGGTGTAGATAAGGGATTAGTTTTGGGGGAACTGTTTTCACCGGAACTTTTGTGTGACGTCTTGGCTATCAGATAACGAAATAGATGGGGATGTTTTGTGATTTAGTGGATATTCCAGATGAGACGACGTCATTGTTTTTAATGTCACATGACCCTTTACTCTTACCTGATTTGTTGATTCTGGAAGTTATTTGGTTATTATATGACGTTATCAATGAATTATTATTTTTAATTACAATTTTAGTTAATTGTACTAATCGGCGGACACCTCTATAGGTGATCATTATTTTCCGGTAAATCACTAACATTGGCGGGTTACCCTGAGTTACTATTATTGGCAGGAAATTGCTATTTTCACAATTTTTACCGAAAGTAATCACTATGAGGACGGACCCTCTTAAGGGTTAAGCTGGAAGGAGGTGAAAATTACTCTTCAAATCTTGCATAGGTAAACATTTATCTCTCAAAAATTGCATGCATAAAATATTTTTTTTAAACATGATTTAGAATACATGTTAACATTAAAAAACTTGCATGTGTAAAAAATTACTCTTAAAAACATGCATTTGCAAAAATTTACTTTTCAAAAATTACATATGTTTAAATATTACATCACAAAACCAGTAATCCATCATTTTTAAAAAACTTAAAACATGTCATCAGTCAAATATCACAAGTTTAAACACGTCATCAGCCAAATATTACAGCTTAAAGTTTTACCTTATAAGACATGTAGCAAGCATTCAAGTAGTAAGTTAATCGACAACGTTGTATGAATGTGTTTTCTAAACTCTAGGAGAATAATTGACTTCGTAATAATTTTTTTAGTATAATATAATATTCACACTGTGTTAATATAGAAATGTGAGGTTTTTATGTCTAAAAAGATTCTGAGGATTCATATTAAGATATGCAAATTTAACTTATAACAAGGTTTAAGTTGTGATATTTGACCGCTGACGTGTTTTAGGTTGTGATATTTGACGATGACGTGTTTTATTTTTTAAAAAATTATCGATGACCGTTTTTGTGATGTAATATTTTACACATGAAATTCTTTAATATGTAATATTTCACATATGCAATTTTTGAGAGGTAATATTTGGCACATGCAATTTTTGAGATGTACCTATCCATCATTTCTGATAGGGGGGGTTATGCCTCCCCAAATAACCCCCTATCCGAGTCCAAGTTTGATTGACAGATGGATACGCCCCTTCTATTGTATCGTGTGGGTACTAGCTTGTACTAATGACAACTTTTTTAATAACGAATCTGGCAACCCTTTAATCACGAGCTCGCTACAAGTCCACGTAAATATTCGAACTTGCAAGTCTCCGATTATGATAGGGATACTTCACCACCAAGAAAGCAGCTAACATTTGGAAACAAAGATAACATTTTAAAGTTGTTTATTGCTTATGACATGTTACACAGTTACAAAATATTTTATTAGAAAAAAAACGAACTACCTCCAAACACGTTAAAATACAATAATCATTTGACGCATTCACAAAGCCTTCTTTAAGTACAAATAGGTGAACATTTAAAATTCTTTAAATATAAAACGTTACAAAATATCTTGTATAAATATTGCTATCTACAATTGATCACTGAAATAATCTTATTCCTTTTATGAATTATAATAAAATAAGTTATCAAGCTAATATAAAATTGGCATAGTGATTGAAAACACCTTCAGATATACATAAATACCACAGACATTGCTCGTCAGAATTAGAAAATTAAGTTCAAATAATAGAGAATTAAGGAAAATATTTCATTCATTAGTTTAACGACCAGTAGATATAGCATTTAGAGTAGTAGTTATTTAGGTTACATACTATACCCCCATGAGAATACTAACTTTTTCACACAAAAAAATATGTACTTTTAGTATAGAGGCCATTCATTTATTACCTCAGTGGGGCGTGACATGGGGAAGGGGGTTCACAGTGCAGTGGCTGCATGATGTAAAAAAGATTTGTAGGGGGAAAATGCTGAAATTTCTTTCACAAACTGATAAGTTTTTTTTTTATAGAAATCACAATCTTTTTAATGGGATGTTTAGTAAAATACACAGAAGTTTTAATTACTATTTTTTTAACTGCAAGTATTTGACTTGACTAAGGGGTGGGTTTACAAAAGAATAAAAAATAGCGTGATGAAATAAATTAATGTTTCAATATTGCATTGAAAAGATTTGAAATAGTTTTGCCTATTTAGTTGTTCGATTACAAAATTGAGTATAATGAATATTTTTCACATATTGAAATTTTAAGAAAATATATAACCGCAACAAAAATAAGAGCTGGAGATAGTAATGTCTCCTAACTTTCTGTATACATGTGTATAAGCAATACCGAATTCAAAGATTTATTTGAACACAAATAAAAAAATTTTCAAAATGCAACAATTTGGAAAAATTATTTACTTTTAATTGATTTTTTTTTAATACCTAAATCACAGTTTAAAATTAAGAAACAATTCAAAATTTGCAAGTTTAAAGCTAATAAAACTAGCCCGCATGGAAACAACTTTATATAAAAAAAATAAACAATGCAAGATATATACTTTTACAACAATAAAACCCTTAGCAGACAGTTTGTGTAAGCATGGAATTCTTTATTGAAACATATGGTCGCATTCAGCCAAAATAATGCTTCTATATTTTAAGTAAAATCTCATTGAGAGCACTCGACCTTAAGTTATGTACGTATAAATAAGTATCAATATGGCATTAACACTTGTAAAAGACATTTCTAAAAATAACATTACACAAAAAGTGTCTTCAATATCAAACGAAGCAGTCGAAATTCGGTTATTTAAGTATCCCTTATTAGTCTTTTTTAAATATTTCAAATAAAGAGATAAAAAATAGCCAAAGTTGGTGTTTTATAGCCAAAAATAAGTGATACTTTGCAATACTGTGAATTACCAAATAGTAAAAGAGCTAAAATACAAGAATAATTAAGTCGAATGTAATTTTGAAAATTGATTACATAAAAAATAGAAAGGTGACATATGTACTTTTAAACTTCATAAAAAAATTACTAATGGAAAATCAAATTTTAAAAAATTAGCACATTATGTTTAAGAATATGCAAAATGAGTTAATAAAAATTCCAATATATTTTTCTTGATTTAGATAAATTTGTATAATATAGAAAACAAAGAAATAAAGTTTAGAAAATGAACTACAATATCGAAAATATATAAATATAAATGCCAAATACAAATTTGAAAAATTTATAAATTCTACTAAACGCAATAATTTAAATTCGTAAAATACAATAACATATTATTCACACATTTCATCAACTTTGTAATGATAATAAAATTACTATTGATAACACAAGTGATTGAACAAGTAAATATCACGTTTTTATGTTGACATGTCAATCACAAATAATTGGAAGGTAAACTTCTGTTATTTTATTCCCATAAGAATGGGATTGACAGAGTTCATTATTTCTATATATCACAAGCAATATATATTTAATATAACAACTTAAAATTTGGTAGGCAAAATTTATAGAAAAACCAGAAAACTTAATAAACTATAAGACTCTTATCTATAACAAAGAGTATACTAGATATATTAAAAAATTAAACAAAGCAAAATTAATGTAGTTGAAAAATTTATTGTGAAATATCTTATTTTAGTGTTCTGTAAAAAAACTGCCAAGAAAAAGTTTTATATTTTAAAGTTAAGACATAAAATATGAAAATACAAATTGTTGATGCAATTTCAATGAACATGTTACAAAGAAAATAAAGGCAGTGTTTCTTTAATCAGAAATTATTTATCAACTAGTTTGTACTTAGACAAGACAAAAATATAGAATAGAATATAAGTTTTGATAAGAGACGTGTATATATTATTAGTTGTCAAGCTTATTATAGATTTTAGAAAATAAAATATTTCAATTGACCAGAGTTGACATAATGACCGAGTACAATGGAACATTATTTGCTGCAAATAAGGTATTTGACTCTTTCAGTTTAAAATTTATATTTCCGATTGAGGCAGTGGATGCAATAGCAAAAGTTATCAAAGTTAGACTTGGACTTTTATTACTTTTACAGCCTCAATCCATTACGATTCCCAATGGCATCACTGGGACAGAAAGGGTTAAAATTCAAACTTTAGAGATGTGCTCAAAATATCATAGCATGGAGTCATACAACTAAAAGGAAATGTATATTTGAGGAATAAATGCGAATAATTAAAAAAAAAATCTTAATTTTGCCAGTTTTTATTTATAACTTCTAACTATGAGCCATTCAACATGAAAAATACTATGACAATATTCTCAAATAAGTAACTTGAGGTTGTTACTTGGACCCGCAAAAAAAAGTATTTTAAATCACTCGAGTCTAGTGTCATGAAAACAGGATACGATTCAACAACCATGTCCGTGTACCCCTACTCTCGTACAGGTAGTGATTTAACCAACTGATAGCAAGCAACAGGAAGGAGTGTTTTTTTAATCCCCAGGGTCCAATTGTCCAAGTAACCCCAAGTTACAGTACATTTAAATGTATTCTTATGAAAATTCCTTATTAGGTAAATACTCTTAGGCAATGTTCACAACCCTTAATTGCCCATGGATTCGAAAAGTAGTTTACCTACTCACACTTGTTCTTTGATTCAAATATTAAATATGCAATTATTAAAAAAATATTTATAATGGTAGAAAATAATTAGAAGAAAAACAACTCAAAAAAGCATAAACGTTTTTTCAAAAATATACATAGCATAATTTATAAATCAAGAGAGAGAATATAAATTTATATAAGAATAAACAAGCAACACACAAGGAATGTAACTCATTCTTTAATCAAATGAGACAGTGTAGAAGTTGAATGTGTGTAAAAACAAGTATAAGTATGTAGGTGCAATAAAAAGAGCATAAAAAATAATTATTAAGATATATCTACTAAACATATATTAGATATAAATTATGGCACAAAAACACAATCAAAAAGAATCCCAGTTATATAGTACTATTCACAAAATAATCATTGTATCTCATATGGCATTTGGCAACAGGTTCTGTAAAAATGATTTTAGAAAATATCTTGTACGTAAAAAGTTATCACAAATGGTACTTTGAAATCGCTATCCGATTAGTTTTGTACATAAGATAATTTTCTTACGTTTGTTTCTCTGGAACATAACTGTGGCTTGGAACAAGAGAACAACCAATGTCAATTTCATTACTTTTTTTTTTTAAACTATTTTAAACTTCCAAGTAAAATAAACAACAATGTTGTCAGGCTTCCCTAACCCTTCAAATCAAACAATTTCTTGATTTCTGTAACAAGACCAATCCTCCAACTTTGGAACAATTTTTCTCAAAGTCGTCAATTATGGCATTGGTTGTTCTTGTACAGACATAAGAAATGTAGAAACACTTTAGAGTTGAGCTGTTGTAAGCTTCTTAGGGACAGAATAGCTTTACCCAAAGCAGAGATTAGCAAGAAGGCAAGTTTGAATGCAGAGTTAATGCAATATCTCCAGAATGCAGCACATAAATATTCTGTAGCAATGTTGTAAATGGAAATTCAAATGGAAACAAAACTTATTTGCAAAGTTAAGCTCAGAAAGAATGGTTCTATACATATTGTGGAATGCATCTTCAGTGGAATTATGTCACTTCTTTAAACACTAAACAGTTTTTCACAAATGGCACTCGGATAGCATTAGCCTTTTCTACTTGCAACCACTGATTTGCCGTTGTTTGTTTTAACAACTCGCTCCCAACTTTTTTTTGTCTTAATAAAAAACATTTCCTTTTATATTGGGTTTTTCAGTCATCAAAATATGACACCTCATTTTTGACAGAAATTGTAGTTAACTCATTTAGAAAATTAAAATCATCAATAGTGCAATCTTTAAAGCATCCAATTTCCATTTTGAACCATCAGGCTTCATTGAGGCTAAAAATAGTTTCTTTGTTAGCAAAAAAAATAATCAAATAGTGACAGATTTTAACAAAAATCACAACCAAAAAAATTATTTCTTTGCACAATTCTCTATGAGAGTGACGCTTAAATTTTTCACTGTTACTTACAAATGAACATAAAATTGCACTAACAGATTGCTATCTACGCTTCATATGCATGTGGTTGTCATGGGAACCACTGTACCTCATCTTACACATTTGTAAATGAGCAAAAGGTTTAAAGTAGAAGAAAAAAAGAGCAAATTGTTATTTATTGGCTTTGGAATAATAATTTGGATAACATTTTATAAATTTCAAGACATCTGTGCTACATTTCATGGAGCTAAAAACACTTCATATATTACAAAGTTACCAAAAACCATGGGAAGAACTGGATTGACACCTTCCTCTGCCACATTTGATATGGCAATACACAAGTACAAAAATAATGCATTATTTAATAAAGCAATGAAGTGCTAAGGTTAAGCTCAGCTTGAACTGAACAAAGTGATGGAACAGAAGTCGAGTTTCGATGCCTTCTCCTCACAGTACTATGTGCAAACAGTGAAAGGACATTTACAGAAATAGCACATGGCCTGTTCTTAAAATACACTAAACTCATAAATGGAAAAATGTCATTTTTGGACTACCTTTCAGAGTAAATTGTTCCAACTTTAATTTTATTCATATCATGGTCATATTCTTTTAGGGGCCTTCTCTTTGAGAAACATGAAATGATTCTTTTTTATATCGATGCCTTAGTGTATCAAGTGTATTTTTCATTAATTTGTGGCTAAGAGCTCATTTGAATCTTCAAATAATACTCGATTACAGTAGATAAAAAAACATTAATTCTAATTCTCAGAAAAACCTGGCGATGGTTGTCTTTTCTTCCTTATAAATGACACTGCAAACTTTTAAAGGACCGTTCTGAAAAACGAGAGAATTGTCACTGAACCACATAGTTGCATTGAGGCTTCAATACTTAACCTTTTGCGGTCGAGAGGTGACTCTAGTCACCAAAATAACGACCTGTTCTTTTGTTCCTATTCTCAGAACCGAAAGCGAACTTCATGATATTGAACATAGAAAATGATTTTATTTCATTGGCTTGTTCTTTATCCAACTCCATTTAAAAGTGTAACATCACTTGGATGTTATCAGGGAATGGATTGGGGCAAATATCTGAAACAGGATGTAACTGTTCCATAAAAAAGAAAATAAATATCAAACATGTTCCTTAATCGCAAAGGAATAAATTTCAAATTTAGGTTTTAACCTAAATGGAAGATTTGAATAAAAAATATTATTTCAGGTTTGAAGGTCTATAAGATTATCAAAAAAATTACCACAATAATTCAACAAGACTTTCATGCTGCAGTTGGAGTTTATTTCAAAGCAATTCAGTCACTTTGAGATTGTTTCCTTTAAAAAAAAAAGTAATAAATTAATGCTTCTTTTGGTTAGATTTAATTTGTAAGTTTATGTTTTGTTGTAAATTAATAAAAGATTTTAAGAAAAATATTCCTGATTATTTAAACCACTATAAAATAATTAAAAAATCTAACCAAATTTTCAGAGGACTGAGAGTACAAACAGATTATATCCAATTTTTTCGGTTTTGAAAAATGGATATCTACAAATACAGTTTGACAAACTTTATCACAATACTACAAATATACCTTGTGGGCATTATTTAATCTTATTAGCAAAAGAAAAAACAAAATAAATTACCAATAATACATCAATTTATGGAAAACTCTGGATCTATTTTTTTAAAAAACAATCATAGTCATTGTTCAAATTATAAACTCAGCCCTACAAGTAGCACAATAATTTATCAAAACACTCATTCTAAAATTGGAGTCAATTTTAAGACAAATCAATAAGTATCAAAACCACCTTGGCTAAGTTTGGTGACTTTTTTTTATAGAATATTCTGACAGAAACTTTTACACTTTTGAAGTAATTTTATGGTTACCAATGCTTCACATGGTGCCAAGAAACATTCACGCAGGAAAGAAGAAGATGGAGAAGATTTTGAGAGATTTCATTTGAAGATAGACACCCTACATTCCGAAAAATTAGGTTCAAACAAACCGAGCTGACAGTGCATTTTCAACTATAGATGCATTATTTTATTCTTAAAAAATTGTATGTTAAAACTTAAAAAGTGACATTTTGTGCAGTTATGGGATGCAGTCCCAGATCCATATCAATAAACGATTCCATCATTTTCCTTCAAAGACAAGTTAAATTATTACCAAGTAATGACATTTCCTTTCATTTAATGTATACAAAGTAGCGCCTAATACTTCACCAATAATTTGTTTGGGCCTAATTTTTATCTGATTAGTTACTGCACATTACAAATCGGTTTTGAACTTAAGAATTCATCTCCATCTTCTTCTTTCCTCTGTGGATTCACACGGTTGCCATGAAGCATTGCATTCGGGCTATCAAAATTTGCCGCACTCCTTCACTTTGGCGACTCACACCAAAGCAGTTGCGATAATACGAAAATACCGAAGAGTCTCCCTTCAAAGAGCCCCATCCTCCATGAGTCGGTGCATGTCAGCCACAATTCTCCCGAGGACGTCTTTGTGGCAACTTTCCCTCCCGAAAACGTCATCAAGGAAACCAGGGTTTCCGAAGAAGCCGAAGACGTGGTCGATGCGGGCGAGCGACTTGTCCGTCAGGTGTCGGGAAACGAGGTTTCTCAGCAGGGCCCTGCACTCATTGAGACCCTGCAGCAGGAAGTTGCGGTCATAGGAGAACTCCACCTCGTGGAAGGACACTATTGCCATGGCTGTGGAGTGAAACTTGTGCTTGAACTGCTCAGCTGTCCATAGCTCGTCCGAGTTGAACTGGTCGTTGCGGTAGAGGATGCCAATTTTTATCACGATCTGAAAGGGACCTCGGCATGAACATACTAAAAATACCAAAGGCAGTGTGCAGTTGCAATTGGTGTTTTAGCAAACTGCTAAGAAATTCCATGTTGCTCAAATATTAATTTCCACTTTAACTAAAGTGGAATCAATTATCAAATTAACCATGTCATATAAAAAGACACATACCAGCATCCGACATATAAAAAATAACGAAGGGTCTTGTAATTATGTCTTATAATTTCATATAGGATAGAACTTCTAAAATCCGTGTCATGATCTAGGCTTTTTCTATAGAATTTGGTGTTTATTTTCCCCATAAATGTGTCCAATGTCACTATTCTAAGGTCTCTGTGAATTAGAGTGTCCCTTATGTATTGATCCGCACTTGCCATATCTCTGAGAATAGAGTTATGGCACTTTTGTGACATTTAGTGTGAAATAGTGTCACCAGAATAATACTTTTAAAAAAGCCAGCTATTGTGGAAAAAACTTTCCTCTAGAGTTAGCTGCCGTTGTCGTTCACTGACAACGGTAGCTAACTCTAGCTTAATCCACTTTTGATTCACATTTTAAAAAATAAGTATTACAAAAGTATGAAATTCCCCGAGTCTGTTTGGAAGAATACGAAGACAGCATTTTTGTTTAAATAGAAGGCATTAAGTATAACTCACCAGAAGTCGTTTTAAATAAATGTTACATATTTTTTTTTCATGATTAAATGTATTACAAGCTGTTTGTTACTTTTGGCAGAAATAGATATATATCATATAAACCAGCAAATGAACATATAAAATGAAGCAATGCGTTTTGTTGCAGCAATAAAACAATGTTTAAGAACACACATTGAATCGTTTCAACTCCTTTCACTCGTTTTTCCAGCACCCCTAGTAAAAATGTGAATATAAAATAATAATTTGAGTTTTCTTTTGAACTATAGCATTCTACTATTTCCAGCATTATTCCAACAAAATATTTGAAGAAAATCGGAACAGTAATAAAAAAGTTACTAAATTTGTGCAAAAATACTTTTTTTTAATTATTTTTGTAATAATCTCATGTTTTTTATAACTTTTTAAATTATGGTCTGAATTGAAATTTAGCAGGGATGCCACTTACTGCAGAAGATGTCTATTTTACAAATAAAATGTAAGTCGAACAGTATTTTTCTAATTACAATATGAGATACTGGGAATATATATAATTACAATTTACCCTTGCACTTGCTATATTTATCATTCTTCCGCTGAACAAGGTCTTCATTTACATTTTGTTTTTGATACAATGAATAAACAAGATCCAGGGGTCCTGGAAGGCGAGAAATTGTTTACATATTGACCTACATTCTACACCAAAGTGATTAATTACATTTGTAAAGACAAAAACAGTAAGCCTGCTCCTAGTTTAATAATATTTCGCGAGTTGCAACACCCTATTAGCCAACTCAAAATAAATAGAAACATGAGTGGTGATTTTTGTAATGACTATTACGAAATGAAAAAAACTAATTTTTTTGTTAAATAGGAGAGGGAAAAGGGTTAGAAATGTGTTATCATAGGCATAAAGGGGGAAAAAATATTTGCTAAAATAAGGGGAAAAAGGACCAAATTCTGGAAGAAAAAAAAAAAAAGACTTTTAAGTACTTCAAGTAACAAGAAGGACTTTTAGAGAAGAAAGGGACCTGTTGCGAGGCCTGGATTTGTCATTGTGTTGTTCCAGATAGGGAACAAGCAGCAAATGAAAATGCGTTTAGATATTATGAACATTTAAGGTACCTCCTCCAGTTATAAACTGAAGAAATAAGCTGCAAACAAACAAAGTAGAAAATTTATTATTTCTTTCAAACCAATGAATGTAAGCAATCAAAATTAATCAAGACTTTTTTGTTCTGATGATTAATGCAGTGTTTTTCAATTTAACCAATGTTGAAAAATGTTTTTATTTGATACAAGACTAGGGGGCTGCACCTGGCAGATGAACCAAATTATAAAGTGTTTTTTCAAAAAAAAATTAAATATTTTAATAAATATATTATACATTTTAAGGATTTTTTTTAAAGAGATAGTGTAAAACTTATCAGCAAAAAAAACATTTTTTTTTTAAATTACAATATATTGACAAATAGAGTATTTTTTTTTTATGAATTGGTATTATTATGTGTTGATGAAAAAACTGATGATTCCTTGACAGAAATTCCCGAACAACATTTAAAAAAGAAAAATATCTATTAAGATTATTAAGACCTGAACAGGTTGAACTAATAGTCATTGACTATTTTTAAGGATATTCTTTATTCAACTGTGAATACCCGACATACTTTGATGATATTCTTGACCACTTTCTCCGCTTCTTTTTTGTTTCCAGTTTGTCCTCGCCCCAAACGATACAAATTGTCGAGCAAGCTTCCAGTTGCATCGTCAATGAACACTTTTGCGATGCTCTTGTTCGCCATTCGGCTGAGGAGTTTCTTTTGGGCCCGGAATCCAATATCTTTTGCTCTGAAATTAGATTCTCCCACTACAGAAAAGAGAACAGATTTTTGAGATGATAAAAAATAAGGTATTTTCACAAATGGCAAAATTTGAAATAATTTGGGATAAAAAATATTTAATGAGGGCAAACATAAGAGATGATCTAGCAGTATTCTCCCTGGGAGTGTTTTGAAGGGCAGACTTCCCTTTTACTTTGAAAATTGTGCCATTCTGCCCTTCCTTAAGTCCTACGATTTACCTGACTAATTTATGAAAAGATATATTTTTGTCCTTTTTACTTCAGTAACAAAAAACAGTTTTACCTTTCTATCAGGATTAAAAGTTAGATTTTTTTACTTTGGAGATGAAAAAAGCCAGCCACAAAAGCTCCCAATGTTTTTTTTAAGCTTTAATGGGACTTTTTAGCATTGATTACATTTGTTAGGTATTTTATTATAAAAAGATAATTCACCTGTAAAATTTTTAAAAATAGCAGTCTGATGCCACAATTTCTTCATTTTTGATGACTGAAAATGAATTATTTGCAGATTTATTGATGTTTTTCTAGTGTTACATGCTTTTTCCAGTTTTAATTTAATTAGGCATTTGGTTACCATCAGCTAACCAGGGTTGCGAATGTTAACGAAATTCAGCATTTTAGAACAACAGTATACCCCGACGGAATGAAAACTTAAGATTTTTGCAGCTTAAATTCTGTTCCTACTGTTATTTGACTATATTTTAATAGCCTATCAGTTAAGTAGAATGACACCACATTTTATATTGAAAATAATTAGGGCTAGGGAAATTATTTCCAGGTAAAACATTCAAAAAGTCATTGATAGGAAAAATTCTGGTGCTGCCAGAAGCAACAACAGTAAAATATTTCCATTTTCATCCTTGGATTTCATATCATGTGACTTTTGAATTGTTACCTTTTGGGGAGCACTATCCTGGAAGAAAACAAAAAAGAGGCTGTTTTGAAAACTCAATGTGATTTGGGTGCAGGGCAGTGGTTCCCAACTCATGGAGGCATATTCCTATCACCTAGACCTCTGTTTTGACAAATTTAATGTACCAAAGAATGCTGAAGTTGATAAAACAAATGCGATCTCAAATATCATAACAAAAAGGTACCTAATCTTAGAAAAGCGAAACTCAATTTCATCCAATTCAATATCTTTAAAAAATAAATTAAATATAAATGTATTACTGAATAAAAGATTTTTTATTATTATACTTTTTAATTGATCCTTATCTGGATTCTGTTTAGTATTAATTATTAAAACGGTGGTTCATACTCTTTCCTATTTCAGACTTGATGGTTCGACCGCCAATGTCAAAGTTGGGAAGCACTTCAAGAACTGACCACAAGTTGTTATACAAAAGAGAGGCCAAAACCCTCAAATAATGTGGTTCAGGAAGGCCTTAATTCTAATGCATAAAGTAATATGTACAGCGAGTTCAGTCATTATAATAAAATTACTATTATAATACATCATATTCATGAAATGAAAAGGCAGCTGTCAATTATGCCATCAAAAATTTGCAAAATCTATTTTATCTGTCTCTTTTATATCACAATCTATTTTATCTTCAGTTTTCAGCTCCTCAATTCTTTTGGTACTAGAAATCTATTTCCTGTGTCTTCACAATTTTTACTATAAAATATAGTGTCAATCCGTTTATTTTTTTTAGTTAAAAATTCCTCTAAAGAGGGAAAGTTATTTAATAGTAACTATGTCGATGTTTCAAGTATACTGAAAAACTACACATTTTTTAGATATAAATCTAATCTTATATTTCATTCATAACAAGCAAAGCAATTTTTGAATTAAATATTAAAAGCTTAAACAAAAACTTACTCTTTTGGCACTAAGATATCACCACAATATGGACCTAAAAAATATTAGTTAGTTAAAATGGCAATTTGTAAACAGTCTATATCTAACACTCTATTAGAGTTCTAAACTTAAAAAATAATTTTGTTCAAAGTGCAAACATTCAATTCTGTTCTGAGCACAATAGCCCAGTCAAATAGGAAACATCTGAGTGAGAAAAAAAATGTTGGAGTTTTGAAACTTGGAAAATATGTTCATTGAAGTATATGTATCAAACATAAAGTCTTAAGTATACTAATTTAAAAATTATACTATAGTAAAGTATACTACAAATCACTGCCTCTATCTGCTGATCTCGAGCCACTATCTTGGAAAAATTATGCCACAAATTGTTTTTTTATAAACAGCTCAATTAGAACAAAACTTTCAATTACAAAATTGATCCTAACAAACTTTCCTATAAAAATGTTTTCTTTTATGTCTTACTGTTCAGGCACTAGAACATGCAGACCACGTTCATGCATAACAGTAAAATGCAAGGTAAATCAATCTCTACCTTCTTTTTTTTTGCTTAAACATTTTTAACTTTGGATGATCAAATAAAACAGTTTTTATATATTATAATAACTTTATTAAAGTACATTATTTAAACTATATAAAAAGTCCTGTGTTCTAAGAAACATAACTGCATACACATGATGCTTTAACTAAATTCCTTAAATACAGTGCTAGTATTTATAATGTCACACACTATTGAAAAACAAAATATAATTTTGCATAAAAAAGCAAAGCTGTCAATAAAACATAAAACAAATAAATTAACAATAATTTATATAGCGCAATTATTAAAATTTCTATACAGTAGTAAAAAAGAAAAATACACACAATAAAGAGAAAATTTGGATTTCCGTAATTTTCAAGTCACAATTAACAGTTTACATCATTAAACTCTAAATTTTGCGAAATATTCCCATAAGATATTCAAAAGTTTTGAGCCACAGTTTCTGTCGATGTCTCCATCAAACTTTTCCATTTCAATGGCCGTATTTGAATTCAGGCAAAGACAGCCTGAATTCTAGGCTGTCCTTGCCTGAATTCAAATACGACCTTTACAGGGATGGGAAGTGCTAAAGACCAGTTTGGAGCAATTTTTGGAGCAGCAAAATTTAAGTTTTGGAGCAGCAAAACGACAAATTGTAGCAGCAAAACTGAATATTTGTAGCAGGAACGCAATAAATTGTAGTGTTTTGGAGCAGCAAAATTTAAGTTTTGGAGCAGAAATGCGACAAATTGTAGCAGAAAACTGTAGATTTGTAGCAAGAATGCAATAAAACGCAGCAGTAAATTTTAGCATATTAAACAATAAAACGTAGCAGTGAATTTTAGCATATTAAACAATAAAACGTAGCAATGAATTTTTGCATATTAAACAATAATTGCAGCAATTAAAATTTGTAACATGCGATTTTAAATCAGATGTGTTACACTACCCAAGGTGTAAAAACCCTGAAAGTCCCTATTGCTTATTTATGCCATTTTTTATGCAATAAATCAAAACCGGTAGAGGCTATAAATGAAACATTTTACAGACAATTCAAAATATTCAACTAAAATTAGTTTTTAATTAAGAATTATTGAATTTTCAATTTTTTTTTACAGTATATACTTAATTTTCATATGTTGATTTTTTCCCCCGCTGAATTGCGGTTTATAAAAACCAAAACAGTGTTGCAATTTTGCATATATTGTGCATGAAATCTATTAAGAAGGTTGTTACTGTCTAAAGGAAATAAAATTACTTAATTTTTTCGCACAAACTTTAGAATTAAAGAGTAATAATTTGATGGAAAACCTACTTATTTCAAGCATGTTAAGCATAGGGGTGAGGGGTTTAAACACAAAAATATTTATTAAATAGTATATAAATATTTAAATCAAATATTAATGCCAAAACGAATTGCAAATCCCACAAAAAAAAAGCTTTTTTTAAATTGTCCATTGTTATTACATAAAATATAACAAACTTCAATTTTGTAAATAAATAATATTTTCAATTAAGGAATAAAAACCCTAAAACTGTATTTTGCTGTTTACATCTTTTTTATACTGTTAAGCTTTATGAGACCATTTAAAGGCAGTTAAAAATATTTAACCAAAAGAGTTTTTAATTATGAATTAACCAATTTATACAATATTTTACAATATATACTTAACTTTCAATTTTGAATTTTTTAGTAAAATGTGGTTTATACAATAAACCAAAACACTAACAAACTACAATATCGCATACCTTGTGCATGAAAAAGAGAATTTAGAATGTCACCACTGTCTAAGGAATATAAAATTTATTAACTTTTCCACACAAACTAGATTTATTAAATAGTAATAAATTTATAGAAAACATACCATGCTATATTTTAAGCATGTTAATCCAAATCATTAAAAATTACACTTAAGTTATTATCTTAAAAATTAGTTTAATAAGAAATTTGAAAACTTTCAAAAAGGTAAATAAAAGCCAGTTTTTTTTTTTTTTAAGTTGGAGGGTTGTTAGAAAGAAAAGTTTCCAATAAAAATAATTAATTTATAAAATATATGAACATTTAAACAAAAAAGGATTAAATTGGAATTTTAATACCATCCAAACAAGAAGAAACAAGATTTTTAAAAAAAAAAATCAATTTTTATCGCTGAAAATTACAAGTCCAAAATTTCAATTTCATGAATTAAATTATATTTTCGAAAAATGTAATGTAATTTTGTTAAGTAGCGAAAAACAAATCATGATAAAACAGGAAGCAGTGAAATATAATGAACTTGCATATCGGATGCAAAAGGATTGAAAGTCTTCCAAAGGAGATCGCAGCAGATCGCGTTTAGCGAATTTCTACAAGTTCAAGGTTTCCATGAATTAAAATATATATCAAAAGAGTGCCAAATAAAAGTTTCATTCGGCAGATTCGACGTAATTATAGTTATAATCATTCATCTCAACTTCAGAGTGATATCTTCCGCGTTTGACGAAGATCGCAAATATTTCTACATATTCAAGATGCTAAATTTTTGTGAAATTATCTGTTTTTTTTAGATTGAGCATCGATTCTTCATAAAACAACAAACGAACTGAAATTTTCCAATGATCAAGTGTCTTTAATCAAATACCCTCGACTAAAAATTCGGACAAATCTCAAAAAGTTATTACCTTAATTTTTACAAATATTTAATGAAATTAAAATCTTGAATTCTACATTTCTAAATTTTTAAAACCCCGTTCATTTTGGGTTCCGAAAATTAAAAAAAACAAAACGGAAAAGTACCACCCCTGGGTAGTGCAAAGCAAATCACGATGAAATAGAAAATAATGAAAAATAAGTACTTATTTATCAAATGCAAAATGATTGTAAGCATTTCAACGCAGATAGCAGCCGACAGCGTTTAGTGAATATCTTAGTTTTCAAGAGCGAAAAAAAATTCTTTAAACAGTGAGTGCCATTATGCAAACCGCAAATATTCCTACATGTTAAAAGATGCTCTATTCTTTTAAAATTTTCAGTTTTTCAAGATTGAGCATCGATTGTGCACAAAAAAACAAACAATCCGATATTCCAATGATGAAATGTGTTATGACATTTAAATGCCCTTGTCTAAAAAGTTGAACATCAGGAATCAAGTACTTTTTAATGACGCGAAATTATTCCATTTCTCTGCTTGACGTATAGCATGCTTATACTCCATTCGTACCTTACATTTCTACAAATACTATTTAAACTTGAGAAAATGTGCTTAAATTTTCTCCCATTTCCTCTTTCTAAGGTTGCCTTAACTTCGTTTATGGCCAGACAAACGGGCACCAAGACTTCGCGCATTTGGCGCACGTGTTTAACAAGGATTTAAAACAAAATTGGCGCAGAATATCACATAAATGTGGTTTTGTAGCAAGTTGGCGCAGGATACCACTTTTGGCGCTCTCTGGCGCAGAATTCCCATCCCTGCCTTTACCAACTGTGCGGTACAGTACAAACCTAATAGTGGGACCTCTTTTTTTTATCCACAAACTTATGAATTGGGACTTATGAATATGTGGGACTTATGAATATTTTTGTTCCACACAAACTTATGAATAAGTTTGAATAAAACTTATGAATTATGAAACTTTTGAATTAATTTTGTCAGATTTTTTAAAAGCAAATCGAGATTTCTTTTTACAAACTACAAATGTGGTTACACATGTTTAATACATTTCATTAGTATAGAATGTTTATTGCAATATTATTCATTTTGTTCTTTTAAAGAAAATAAAAAATGAGCCTGCTTTCCTATCAAACAAGACAAAATTTATATCAGCTCTGCTATTTGTCATCTAGAGGTATGGAGTCTGGTATATAGAATGCATCGCACTCAAACGTAATCTGTTTCTATTCTGATACCCATGAAGCTGATTTTAAAAAGTTTCATATAAAAAAAAGAAACATAAGAAAATCATTATATGGGAACGTTTATTGTTACTCTTGTGACGGTCAGAGAAAATTTTCATAAAAACGTACATTTTTTACAATACTAAACATATTTAGGATAAAATTCAAAATTACTATTTAAAAGTTCATGTCATTCCGCTTCATAAAACATATATAATATGTAATTTAGTATATTTTTGTTGCCTAGGAAATAAATCAAACTTTTGTTACTCTTGTGACCACTGGAAAAGGCAAAATACAAAAAGTGTTTTTAAGGTAGAATTCCTGTGAATTATATGAGAATACAAAACTCAAATTTACAAATATAATAGAGCAATTATATCTCTTCAAAAGGGAAAAACTTTTGAGTCTTTTTGACAATATCTGAATTAATGGCATTGTTTTAAGTAAAAGGCTAAGCGTTACTCTTGTGACGTTACTCTTGTGACATTTTGTCCACAATTGAATTTCTGCTTAAAACCCTCAAAAAGTCATTAATATATGAGCTAATTCTCAATTTTTTTAATATACAACAGTTTTAAACATTGATAGGAGTCTAAAATAGCTTAAAAGGGTATAGAATTATTATATTAAAAAATAGTTTACTAAAAAAATATTTTACAAATATAAGAGCAACAAAATTAGCCACAATTTGGTTTCTTTTGTATCAAATAGCATGATCATAAGGTTCAAACTTTTGAATTCTTTTTACTTTTGTGTGTATTAAAGCACCTTATTTGGTATTCATCATATACTGTTAGAATTAACGGACCACAACAGTTTACATTCACCTAGTGGTGAAATTGCAATTTCTCGGCTCCTTTGTGTTCTGCTGCTGAGCAGAATTGCTCTTCGTCTTCATCATCGGTTTCACTTGCAGTTTTATTGCTCCTTCCTTTATAAAATATGAACTCTTTGTAGGAATTATCAAATGTTATGGTCAATGGTAGATAGTGGCATTTTTGGTAGCTTCGACAAAGTGTTTTTGTGGGCCCTTCACTATACAAATTCTCCAAGAGTAATACGCAAATGAATTCTTTGGCTATGATTTCTTCATTTGGTACATAAAGTATGTTTACCTTTGTTGCATCATGTACAAGTTCTGCAAAATCAGCAACTTTTTGTATAATTGCTTTTTACCATGCACTTTATTTCATAGACATCACTTAAAAAAAGAAAAACAGCACCTATTCCATCTACAGCACTCGTATCATAAGATGTTGGAAAAAAAATGTCCATGAAAACTGTTAATATTTAAGTGCTGACATGTTTACAAAATTATATTTTTGTTTAAATTGGCCTGTGCAACCATCAGAAAAAACTGGATACACTTTTGACCGATACATTTTCTTGGAGATGCTGCATTAAAATATTGTGCAAACACATTTACAGAAAATCTGTCTTGTATTATATAATAGTCGTTCTATGATATCTTTTCAAAATGCACATTCTGAATGTCTACCAACATTCAAGTAAAGTATCAAAGCACCAGCGACATAACAAAATTGAAACAACAGGCTTGAAACAACAAATTTTCCAACTTAACGATTCGATATTTCCCAACTCAACAGTGCTGAAAATTCCCAGTTCCAACTTATCAGCATTTGTCATCTTTTTTTATATACATTTTAGGTAATATTAAACAGTTCTCTCACAAGCATTGATTTGTTGTACCCATATTCCAATGCAATGTCCGTTCTGAGGTCTAATTTAAATGTAATGATACAAGTTAGGCCATTTCTAACCTGCCCTAGCTTTCATTTGCTAATAATATTAATTTTCTTTAGCTATACATTTTCTCAAATTGGGGATTTTTAGAAGTAGAAATTCCCAACTTTCAGGGTTTCCAGATTATAGTGGGGCCGTGCTCCTCCCGGTGCAACGGGCCTGCACAGCACTCTAAATCAACAAATCTTTAGGAATGGAGAAAATATATCTGCAACTGTCCTATGAATTACTTTAAAAGTTTTTATGAAAACCACAAATAAACACATTCTGAGGACCTGCTATCATAATTGTTCTGTAATTTTAAAGTAAATAAAAAATTAAGTTCATTCATTTTAAAAACATGAATGAATACAATTTAATTTGTTTTAAATTAATTATGTAATAAATTATTAATATAAATAATTATGGAAAAACTACTCAAGAACTTATTCTTAAAAGGGGCAAAGCTAAATAAACTTAAAATATTGTTTTTGTTTTGGTCTGAAGACAACCTATTTGATTTACTTGCCAGAAATGTTATGCGTTACTCTTGTGACACAGTCATTTGTTACTCTTGTGACAACACAACAGAGGATGTTCTATGCATGACACACAAAAAATAAATGGTGTAAAACATGTCTTATTCACCAAATCAGAGATTAAAAGGTTTCAAGTAAAAATGTTAAGTAGTTTTTACAAATTTGAAACTTTTATATGTTTTTTGTTACTCTTGTGACAATTAAACATCACTATTAAATACAGTTAAAATTTTATTCAAAAGCTAATCTAAAATATTTCAACTATATATATATATATGATAAATATGTAAATGGATTATGAATTTGTATATAGAATGATTTCAATTAATGAACAAAATTAAGAAAATAATATACTATTATCGAAGTGACATTTTTGGCCCCAATAAAAGTGAAGAAATAAGTCAACTTTCAGAACAATTTCACTGCAGACTATTATTCTTATGAAATAATACCTTACAAATTCATATCCAGCAACTTTCCAGGATTAAATTGATATACCACACTTACAGTTTGGTTAAAATTTTAATTTCAGTAAAAAGTTTCATTTTATGGTGGACGTTCTCATATCTTGCATTCTCATTTTGCGCATTTTTCCATATCAGAACGGGCACTGGACCCTGGACAAGAAGTTTCATAGCAAAGTCCACAAATAGTCCAAAGGAAGTTGAATTCTTGCATATTAAAAAAATTTCGTTTCTCACCATTATGTCATGTTTTTACGCATCATTATTGATAAATATTTTTAATAAACTGGACCTCTCAATTACTTATAACCAAGCATATCAGTGTTTCTGCTAGATTTGCAACTGTGGGAATCCATTCCTCTTACATATTGTAAACGAAGTCCTTGTTTCACAACCATCCAAGGCCATTGCAACTTCTAAGTTAGACTTATGATTGGTGGAAATGTGTTACCATCCATTTCTTTTGTGTGATGAGAACCTCATTATTAGGTCAATATGTTAATATCTCATGCAAAAATGCATTCTCCATGCGTTTTACGGTTATGTGTGGCCGCACTTACAATCGTTCTAGTTCCTGAACGGTAAGTCCTAGAACAAAACTGTAGTAGACATTTTTATAGGAAATTTGGTCAGGATCAATTTTGCAGTTGAAAGTTTTGTTCTAAAATGCATATTAAGTGAGATATTTACTAAATATCAATTTTGGATGCCATTTTGCTAAGACGGCGCTTGGGCTCAACAGATAGATGGAGGAGTTTTAGTATGTTAAATAATACACTTCAATGAACAGAACTAACAAGTTTGAAACTCAAACATTTTTTCCCCTCAAACGTTAAATTTTGTTTTAATTTGACTAAACTTTTATTCAATAATATATATTTTAAGTATAGGTGTAGATGTAATTTTTCAGGGTTACCAGTTAACAATAAAAATATATACACAATAAATTCCATGTAAGTTAAGAATAAAAGTCAAATAGCAAAACTGCTCAAGTATAAAATTACAATGTACAAAGCAATGTATCCCCCAAATTAAAAGAGTAATGTAGCCAAAGATCATAATTTTAATATTCCCTCAATATTAAACCACAAAGTTCAATATGCATAAAAAGTCAAATTACCACATAATTTTTTTTTTTTTAAAGTTTAAAGTATCACATCCCTTTGGACAAAAACAGCCACTAAAAAAAACGACCTGTTTTTTTGTTGCAAATTTAACAAATTCCTGTTCTTCAAATTGTACAAGAACTACATATTCTTGAACATAAAAAACTTTTCTTTTGTTAGCTCATTCTTTATCTAACTGCATTTAATATTATGACATCACTTGGGTGTGATTGGGGCAAAGAACATAAATCGGATGCAACTGTTCCATAAAACGAATGTAAATATCACACATGTTCCTAGGATTAAAAAATATATAGTATACATGCTTTACCTACACCTTTTAGATAGTAATATATTTTATTTTAATACATTTTCTTTTTATGCCAAAACCTCTATCTCAATTAAAACAAAACATCACTGCAGTGTTCACTATAGAAAGAAGGGACAGGGCGATGTTGGCAGTAAAAGGGCACCCTGTTTTTGAAAAGGCACTTCGTTTTTAAAAAAGCACTTTAAAAAATAAAGTTTGAGGAAGTATTAAAAATAAAGTTTTTATTGTGTGGAGGGGTTTGTTCAGTACATTTTAGTTGAGGAGCATACATTCAAAGTGTATTTTACCACATGGAGGAGATATGTGGAGAAATACAAATAACTCTTCTTATAAATGCTTTGACTCATGTACAGATTACAAACTTTGCAAGTTCATTTCAATGGAATAAAATGTGTGTTGTACGAATAATGTATGCTGGTTCAATAGGAAATTTGAATGCAAATTCAGTAATATAACAATCTAATGTTCAGAAGTTACGGACACAACCCGCTTTGAATGGTTATTCCTTGCATGTCCTTGTATTAGTTTTGGTGTGAAAGTTTGTTGAATAGGGTGACAGCTAAAGTTGTTTCCTTATCATGGCTTTAAATTAAAAAACAGTATTTCGAAATGTTCTAGTGATGAAATGCAAGTTCGTTATAATAGAGAGTATATAATTTTTTTATGAAATATTTTTCGAATGAAATATTTTTTACGAATGTATGCGGGACACCGGGACTTGAAATTTTGTTCGCAGGAAATGCCTTATAAATGATGGGCGTATTAAATATAGAAGTTTTGACTTTTCAGAAAATATTTAATTTTAAAACGTAAAACAAAGATAACTGAGCAAATAAATAATCATAAAAAACGATTTCGTTATGAAGGCAATCCGACATACCCGGAAGATTTCATTTCCGGTGGTTACGGTACAAACTATAAATACATTGAAATCATTACAAAATCGAATAAGAATGAACACTTAACATGCCATTGCTGCTTACTACAAAATCATACTACTGTGATTGTGGAAGTTATTGTTAAATCATGATTTAAAAATGACATCTTGCTCACACAAAATATACACGATGTAATAATGCAACATACTTACTTACGGAAACCTACATTAATTATAAAACATGTTGAACATATCCTTATATAGGATTTAACACATAGTAAATTTTTATCATATTACTTTTTTTTTTTTTTTTTTTAATTCAGCAAACAAAAACACACTAAATCTACAACAAACAAACCACTGAAAAATAATCACATCGTCAGTGTTGCCACATTTTAAAATCAAAATTTACAATCAAATATCCTGGACGAGACACCTGACGTCAACGGCTTGTTTCGAAATAGTTTGGTTTGGTTAATTAACGTCGCACTAGAGCTGCACAGTGGGCTATTGGCGACGATTCGGGGCCTATTTCGAAGGAAAGACCCGGGAACTGTTTCGAAATAACTTAAATTCAGAAAACAACATCGCATCTTTAGTCATACATAGGGCAACACATTTTTGCCGAAAACTAAATTTTAACTAAAATTATAGACACAATAGTACACAATGACAATGTTCAGTAGTGTGTAGGCCCAGTCTGTTCCAGCTGGTTGGTTGAATTACCGTCGCACTGTGGGCTATCGACAGAGGTGCTCATCCCCCCACCCCCCCAAACCCAATGGCGCAAATCTCCCCCCCCCCCCTAAATTTTTCTCTACTTCCTACAAATTCAGTTAAAGTTATAATTTCATTAGAATCTCAAATATTCAACTGAATCAACACCACACAAAGCTCCGCATTTCGTATTTTGTAAATCAATTAGAGATAAATAATATAAAGAGACTAGCTGATATACCCGTTCTACGCACGGGAAGGAAATAAGTTACAAAATTGATCCAAATACAATATTTATAGCGAAATAAACAATATTCTTAATTTGTCACCCATCAGGGGGAACCACACTAAAAATACTAATAATGAAATTTTATTTTCAAGGTCCTGCAAGAAATGGATAGATTGATAATATGGGGAAGTTGGCTATACAATAACGTGGATACATATATATATGTTATTCCCGTTGATTAACATACATATTTTAACCTTAAGTGACACCCCAAAGAGGAACAACTCTTATAATTGTTAATAATAATTATCTCCGAAAAACTTTTATTAGACACCTATGTCAACATTTATGGTTAAGTTAAACAAATTGGTGAGAATATAAGAAGAAGAAAAAACGAAAACGATTTTAAAAGGTTCATTTGCCAAATTCAAGATTTTAATATTTTTTCTTTTTTACAGTAAACCCTATCAATAAGCGAGGGGCACGGTTCCCCAGCACTTTTTTTGGATTTTGCCCCCGCACTTTTTTATTATTTAACTTTTTTAAATTAAAAATAAATCATATTTTTTACTGCATTGCCAAATCAATTTTTAAAAAAATCGTACCCTATCCCCCCTACCCACTGCTACGGACGATTGACACAAACCCATTCCCCCTCTGACACTTGTACCACGTGAGGAGGAGTCTACAACAATAGTTTCAATTCCGCTACATAACTCCTCGTATAGGCATACAATCATATAAAGAAAGGTAGGCCGCATCGATCAAGCATATTACTAAACCATTCCGCCCGCTGACCTTTGTACTCCGTGAAGGGAATGTCGTCCTTAACTGCAGACGATTTCGTTCCCATTACTTCTCGGGGAATCATGGTATGGGCGATAAATGACCTACCGTGGTATAGGAAAGTGAGTCGCGTCGATCAGATAGGTTTTTAACCCTTTACCATCTGATTTTTATACCGCATGAAGGAAAATGTCACCCTTGGTGACAGGCAGTATACACTTCCACCCCAATAATTCTATGGGAAATCAGCCTTCGAGGATAAATGACATAACATGGAGTAGAGAGAGGTAGGCCGCGTTAACCAGATTGACCATTTATACACTCTCCCTCTCACCTTCCTACCACGTAGGGTATAAAGTATTCATGAACCAATTATTACGGTACAGAGTGGCTGGTACCTACCCGATAGCTTACTTTTTCTATGTCCACTTTGTACGACTGGCCCGCCCGAAGGCATACAGCGAGATGTTTCACAGAAACTGAAGCTTCGACAGCCGTGAAGGCAACCCAGGCCAACCGAGAGGACGCCGGCGATCACCGGGCCCATGAAGCCAAGCGACCCGTGGTGCGAACAAACATCCACGGGCGACAACGTGTTTTAAAATTTGAACTCAAATGAAAGATTTGCTACTTTGCCTTTATTAACTGTATTACAGAACTTCACTCACAGGTAGAGTGGTAACATAACTGGCCTCTCGGCAGGTAAACTAATAAATAATGGATAACTCAAAACTAACTGAGTGCACGGAGGCTAAATTACAAACTTTTATTTAGCGATGGGCTTCCTGTCTTGAACCTTTATATTATTCATACTGTATACTTCTCTTCAGTTTGATAATATATTTTTCGTATGGCTTGCACTTTTGGTCGTAGCATTTTTCGTTTTGTTTTCTTTTTCACAGTTAAATCCCCCCCGGTGCGACGGGCCGGATATTATTACGGCACAGTGTGGCCTGTACCTACCCGATAGCTTACTTTTTCTATGCAAGATATAAGTAACAACTCTGTCAAATTTCATCTTCCTGGGTATACAGAAAGTTAGAGAAATAGTGTGAGTGTGGACAAGTGGCGAGGATTTTTACTTTTGGCAGTTAGAGTTCGAATTTTTTAATTCTACTACCAGAAAATCCTGTTATTGGGAGCAATTTTGACTTAAAATGTACCTCCATGCCAAATTTAACTTTCATAATTGTAGTACGGAATATCCCGTTGTCCAATCATATTTTCACCATTTTGACATTTTATCACTTTTTGACATTAATTTCGCCATTTTTATATTATTTTTACATATATGATCATATTTTAGTTCATTTGGCGATATTTTATTAATTTGGCGAAATGTTTTATTCATTCGGTGAAATTTTAATTTATTTGGCGAAGTTTATTAATTTGGCGACAGTTTTTAGTTATTTGGCGACATTTTGGCGATATTTAGTCATCAGCCAATCAGAATGCTCCTCGTACGTTACATAATATTAAAAATTTCCATTGTTTAAATTTTATATTTTGCATTGTTACATGTTCTCCATGTTAATCCTATGGAGAAGTTTCGAAAAAGGGGTTTTACACCCCCTTAAATCCATTCGATCGGAACAAAAATAGCTTACTTTTCCTATTTAAGGTATAAGGAACAAATTTGCCAAATTTCATCTTCATAGGTATACGGGAAGTTGGAGAATTAGTGATGAGTGATGAGTGGGTTTTTCGCATTTATATATATAGATAAATTTTGTTACTTTAAATCAGCGTTTCTCAACCTTTCAGTATTCGCGGCCCAGTTTCCAATCATAATTTTCTTCGCGCCCCCCGTTTACAATAAAATGTATACAACAATAATGTATATTGAGTATTTTGGATTCTGTTTTTAAATTATTTTTAACTAACTGCCAAAACAAGAGTAAAAGCGAGCCAACGTTGGCGAGAAACCACATCTGGCATTTTGCCAAGCGGGCGGTGAATAGATGAAGCGAATGAAAGCGGGGAAAATTTAAATATTATATTTGAAATGAAAGCCAAACAGGGAGATAACGTTAAAAGAATACAAAAGTAGAAAAATTCGTTAATGAAAGTTAACCTAGACGGGGTGAGCTAAATTTAGGAACTGGGAATACATTTTTTCGAATAATAAAAGAAATAAAACAGAAGCATGATTAAACAAAAGAGAAAAAATATGTAATGATTGTGGAAGGGAATCCACATGACCGATGCCGTCTCGAGCATGCGCAGAGCAAATGTATTCTCATAGGAAGAAGGAAAATGTTCGATAACACAAGTTTCAATTCCAGCCAGTCTCATTCGAGTCAATCCTTCTATCGCTATCGAATTATATCGTGAATGTGTATGTTATATATGTTTTCGCGTTAATTGCAATTCACCATATTAAATATTCACGGCAGCAGATTTATGCAGACTCATGGATAAATTTTTAAGTGGAAGTAAGCGAGCATTAGACGATAGTCAAGCATCAACATGTACACAGACAAGCGTGGTTCCGAAAATAAAATCAAGAAAATATTCTCAAAAATACTTAAATTTTGGGTTTACCAGTACTGAATTAAATGAAGAAGAAATGCCCCTGTGTATCATTTGCTCAAAAATATTGGCCGCAGACAGCATGAAACCTAATAAACTTAAACGACATTTGGAAACGCTTCATAGTGAGTACGTCAACAAACCCAGAGAATTCTTCGAATTAAAATTAAAATCATATAAAAAGCAAAAATCATTTTTTAAAGAAACTTTGTCTGTGAATAAAAAAGCTTTAATTGCATCTTACAAAGTTTCATATAAAATAGCCAGATGTAAAAAACCTCACACCATTGGTCAAGAGAGGCTTAGTTTGCCAGCAGCAATTGAGATTGTAGAAACTATGTTTGGAGATAATTTTTCAAAACAATTGCAGTCCATACCTCTTTCAAATGATACTGTTGCTCGTCGAATTGGTGATATAGCTGAAGATGTACAGCGTCAGCTTTTCTCGAAGTTGCGTGACAAATTGTTTTCAATACAGCTTGATGAAGCAACAGATAGTAATAAAGATGCTCATTTAATTGCCTATGTTCGATTTTGTGATAATATGTCAGTAGTAGTAGAAAAACTACTTTTCTGCAAACCAATAGAACACAAAACAACAGCGCTCGCATTATTTCCTATTTTAAATGATTTTATGAACGAGGAAAACATAGAATGGAAAAATTGCGTCGGAATATGCACCGATGGTGCTCGTTCAATGTCCGGAAGATTCCAAAGTATACAAGCACTTGTAAAACAAAAATCGCCTCAGTGCGTCTGGATACATTGCAGAGAAGCTTTGGTTTCGAAAGAAATGAGTCCTGGTGTGAATATTGTGTTAACTACGGTTGTAACCGTAGTAAATTATATAAAAATGAGACCCCTGAAATCGAGAATCTTTTCCGCACTTTGTAAAGACATGGGTTCAGTACATTCAGCGTTACTATTATATTGCGAGGCAAGATGGTTATCACGTGGAAAAATTTTGCAACGTGTTTATGAATTAAGAGAAGAAATCGCAATTTTCCTAGAAGAAGAAAACAGACCGGAAGCCGAGAATTTTCGCGATGGTTTATTTGTGATGAAATTGAGCTACTTGGTCGACATATTCCAGAAATTAAATAACTTGAATCTTCAACTCCAAGGAGCAAATATTCATATGTTGGATACAAGTGATAAAGTTAATGCTTTTTGTAGAAAATTGGAATTGTGGATCAGAAATTTAAAGCAAAAAAAAGCCTAACAATGTTTGCAAATGTGGATGATTGTACTAAAACTTACAAGGCTGAAGAAGAACATGTAAAAGTTGTTTTTGTAACTATTGAAAATCATTTAGCCATGCTGGCAAGGAATTTTAAAAAGTATTTTCTTGCTAACGACAAACTAATAGCAAGTTACGAGTGGGTTAGGGATCCATTTCATAAGACTAACGAAGGACACTAAATTGATGAGGAAGAAAAATTCATAGACTTCACGACAAGTGGCGAAACCAGAAGACAATTTAGTAATAAATCACTATTTGAATTTTGGGCAGGAGTAGATGATGATTTTTCGGCACTAAAAACAAGGGCATTTCGCATTCTATTACCATTTTCAACATCCTACCTTTGTGAAACTTGATTTTTTGCTGCGGCTTCGCTTCTTTGAAGACAAAATATATATAACGGCTAAATATAGAAACAGAACTGAGAGTGGCTATTTCAAATATTAAGTCTTCCTTCGAAAAACTTTGCTCTGCAAGACAGGCCCAAGGAAGTCACTAATAATTATTAAATTTAGTATGTTTTGATTTAGTAAGTTGTTTTACTTTATTTGTTAAATATGTCGAAATGTATTTTGTTTTCTATGTGTATGTGTGCTTTCCTTTCAGTCAGTTAATCAATTTTTTTAAATAATATTTTCTCTTGGATATTCTGGCGCCTCCCCTCTAGTGTGCTCGCGCACCCCACAGGTTGAGAATCGCTGTAATACGGGCTATTTTGTTTAGCAAATGTTTATGACTGCCCAAATCAGACTTGTATAAAGGGCAAGGGCAACACCGACTGAGTTTGTGTTGGCCAGGTTTTACCTCGAAGGAAGGACTACGGGAACGCACTGCCTTGCATTTTTGAACTATTGTCTGAAAACAACATTTTGAAAAAGGGTATATGGTTATTTTTACTAAGAAAAGGTACATTACTTTCGGTAAGAAAGAATTTTATTTTCTTAATAAAAATAACCATATACCCTCTTTCAGAATTTTGTCTTCTGACCACGCATATGAATTCTAATTTTTTATTTTGGGAGATTCTGAATTGCATCAAAATCAACTATGCATAATAGTGTTACCAAAATTCGAAATATTATTTAAAACTAAGTTCTCCACTTCAAACTTTCTATACATGCAAAAAAACATCCCAAATAAAAATCTGGATCAAAACTTTCGTATATATATATTTTTTTTAATTAACATTAAACTAGAGCTGCACAGTAGGTTATTGGCAACGGATCAGGGTTTACATTATGTTAAAGGAAAGACCCGGGAACACTGTCTGATCGTATGTTTGAACCATGATAGATGACGAGATCAACACATCCAATGCAACCTATCTCAATAGGCGCCAAGATATTGTCCCACAATCAGATTTAACGTGCACCAATCCCTTATACAAGGCGGATATTTTTTGGTCGACTCTCTGATTACCGAATCTCAACACACAAGCTCTGGGGATAGAAATCATGCCTATCGGATGCTTGTTCGAGCTCATAAAACCATTCGGCCACCACAGGTTGTCGGGATTACAGTCTGTCGGAATTATAGTTTTATCGGGATTGTGACTTGCTTGTCGGAATTCGGGTTTATGACCCAGATCAATTTCATTAAAAAGCAATTTTGACTCAATGTTTCATTAAAATTTGGTTTTAACAATCAAAATAATTTTTCCCGACGAACTTCATAATTTTCCCCGAAGGGTGGGCTACAGCCCCCCCCCCCCCCCACCTACTCAGCCCCCTGCTGGCGCCACGTCAGGGGCTAGTTATGTGCCACGGAGTTGTCGTTTCGGTATGGATCACCTTAAAAGCCTAACGTACTGTTTCACTCCTGACACCCTATGTAGCTGATATTAACAACGGTTCATGTCGGACAAAGATTAAAAAAATTTTTTAATGAAATTATGGTAGCCATAGCACGGGGCCCTTGGCCCTAACCTAACGGCGGCCTTGGTTAGGAAGTTCGAAGCGAAGTGTGGAGGCCTCCGTGGCCGAGTGGATTAAGGCGTCAGTTGGAAGTCCAAGGGTCCCCGGTCCAAAACCTTGCGATGGACTAAACTAAAGAATAGTAAAAAGTAGTGATATTGCGATCGGAGGGTTCGCTACCAAAATACTAGAATGTCGTCCAGAACATCCACAAAAAATTACCGACGTGTATACGGGACTGGTGCACGATCAATCTGATCGAGGACCAAAGTCCCGACGTCTATTGAAGGCGTTGGGTGCCAGCTCAGATGTTGTCCCCGTCATCTGACCATGGTTCAAAAATACGAGGCATCGTTCCCGGGTCTTTCCTTCGAGATAGGCCCCGAACCGTCTTCAATAGCCCACTGTGCAGCTCTAGTGCGACGTTAATTAACCGAAACTAAACCAATCGAAGCGAAGTGCGAAATTAATTTAACCAACCAGCAAAGCAACCGACTAGTGATTTGGAAGGACTTTCTTGTTAAAAACGGGCATGTTTCAGGTGCGCCAAAGAGAGCGATCCATCGCCAAAGGTTCTCGACGACCGTTCCCAGTCCACGCCAAGCACCACCATCCGTTTCTGATCTTCATCCCCCCTCTGCACGGAAGAAGAAGGGAAGCGCGGATGTTCTTCTTCTGCTCGGACATCATCTCGGAGAAGAGAATCCAATCCGGATTTCGTGGGTGTCTTAATCCAGGAAAAGGAACCTCTCGCAGCACTCGAAACTTTTCCCCCAAGAGCATTTACCCGGAGAACATACAGAATCGGGAAAATCAGGATTCCCACTCGCGGTTGTTTCACCTGACATTGGCTAGAGGTGAGAGAGTGTTTCCTTATATCTCGCGGTTATTAATAGCGGAGTGACGATTCGGGATTATTTTTGGGAGGGGGGTGGAGGGAAAGGGGTAGGGGTGAGGGATTGCGTCTCGCGAATCGTGACGCGCTGCGACTCGGATTCGATACTGATAACAACACACGTGATTAGCAAATTTGAGAAATGAGGTACGAAAAAAATATATAAATTAAAATTATAAATAATACAGCACTTGCGAAGTTTTTTTTTTTTTTTCATTTGAGATTAATTGCTGCAATAGGTGAATAAAAAGCAAAGTGATGAAAAATAATTAAAAATAAGTTGTGAATTAGAAATAATATGTTTTGTGTTTAGATTTAAAAAGCCTTTCAAATCAAAAGTTGTTCAGAGTATTTTGATCGTGTTTTGCAGGGTCGTCCAGGGACCGAGTGCTAACGCCAATTTTGTCGGTACCTCTAACTTCTTAGCACCTCCTCGCCCCCATCCCTCTCCATTAAAAAAAAATGCAAAATTTGCATTTTAATAGATAATAAACATTCGTTGATTACCTGGACGACAGATTACTTGAGAAGCAAACAACCAAAATACGTTTTGTCCAAAATTTCCATAAATTATATTATTACATCACAGTACTCTCCTCCAAACTGTTTATCAAACTAAACTATTTCTTTGTTCATAACAGGTTTTGTCCTAATGAAATTAACTTTCAAAAATTGGAATCTGTGTATGAGTCAATGGGGGAAAAAGTTATTTGCGTTTCCTCACCAATCGCATCAATGAGTGACAAAACACGTTTTAATCGACTGCTCCTCACGCATGACCGTCGATTGAATACATCCGATATATGCAAATAAAAAAAATCATATTTTTAATGTTGTACACCATCAAAAATAAGCATTCCTTTTCTATCCGTATCGTTTCATATTTTTGTTTTCCGCGTGCCCTTCAAAAGCGCCGCTGTGGCGTTCGTTGCACGGGCGGTCCCTGGCTTCACACGAACCCCCATTTCGAAAGAGTTGAATTTTTTGTCTTCATTTGAAATAAGGAATCCTCCTCTTCGTTAACGGTTTTAAATATAAGTGGCACTTTCTGTATTGTGTGCCGTTGTCTTCGGTTAACCCTTTAGACTCGAGTTACGACTCTCAGTCACCAAAATAACGACCCGTTCTTATGTTCCATGTGCTTCAAATTGAAAGAGAACTACAAGTTCTTGAACATAAGAAACGCTTTTCTTTCGTTAGTCGGGCATCAACATAATTTATAAACCCTCTTTCACTCGAGTGTTGCTTTTAAGTCACCGAAACAACGACGTTTCTCCTCTGCTCTTCCACTCGAAAGAGATGCAGATGGCAGTGGGGTTTTCCTGACTCTACCGAGTCCCATGCAAAAGTCCATATTTTGAGTCATTACTTTATAAAGCAGCTATCAGATAATTAAAGAATTTTACTGAGCTTGTTTAGAAATTTTTAAAGAATATGATGATGGAAATTTTGTTGCAAAAAATCTTTGGAAAATATTAGTACTGTATATTTAAAAAAATATATTATTTTTTAAACTGCTTCCATTTGCTTTTATCAGAAGTTAGTAATCGTATTGTAAAAATGGTGAATTACATTTGTTCTTTCATTTGACATAGTTTGGTGTAAGAAATTGGCGTATTCAATATCATTCCGTGATTGAGCTGTTTCATTTAAGCAATAATTAAAGAAGTTGTGTATAAAAGATTTATTTATTTTCAATTTTATTCATTTGAGGATTTAATGTTATTTTTATATGATTTCAAACTTTGAATTTATAACGTTATCTTGGCTATAGAATTGTCACATATTTTAAATTAAATTTTAAAACGAATTACCTTAGAAAATAAGTTTTAAAACTACATACAATAATCATCGCAATTTGACATCGAAGCAACTAAAGCCGAAACTCAGAAACTGAAAAAATAATTTTTCCTTAGGGGACATGATTCCTCCGATCTCCCATAGGCGTAGGAAGTAGGGGGGCTGGGGGTGCTCGAGCCCCCCCAGGAATTATTTTGAAGGGGCTCAGCCCCCCCCCCCATATATTATACTTAAAAAACCAATCGGTGAAATAGAGAATTCCTACAAAGAGGCATTCGAAAGGAAGCGCCCCTTATTTATTCTAAACGTGTTTTAAAGTGGGGGGAATTTGCTTTGAAAGGTACAGGCGAGGACCAGGACCATAGAATAGATATCACTATTCTATGGTCCTGGGCGAGGACAATGAGTTCCTTTCTTAACTGTTTCCAATCGAAGACGACTTGTACATGTCATTAGTCATGTCACCTTTTGTGAGAAACACCAGAAAATTACCTGTTTGCCGTCAACAGCTGTACTTCGTTTGTAAAATGCCTATCGCAATCTGCGGTTACTCGACCAGCCATGTTGGTAGCACCATGGATAGCACGGTCATCTTCAAGATATGTGAATGGCCACCAAAGCTGGGAATTGTATAGTTCGTCCCCATTTGTTTGTAATTTACTGGCTCTCACCCTTTAGTCGATTTTAGCTGATTGATGATCTCCCCATTGTGAATGACAATGTATGCATGTGTAGACAGTTTTCTATATAGGCTTTTCTGAAACTTGCCCCTAGGGGCCGAAGTCATGGAAGCAATAAAAAAGAAATCCCTGGTGAGATCTTACAACCGCATTACAGTTTCTTTTTTTAGTGTAAAGACAGCAATTTTAGGAAGCATTTCTTTTTACAAACGAATGGTAGTAGATTTCTTCTGTCAGCATATTCCTCTGTTTTGTCAGTTAAGTAATTTTTTCAGCATTATAAAAGTCAATTAAAAGTAATACCATCTTTTCTAACGATAAATGTAATTATGCTTATATAAATTGGCAGTAACTCTAAATATAATGATGTTTAGTTTTGTTATACACTATAAAGTGAATAACATTAAGTATTGTATTCATTGTATATAAGTATTGTATGTAAGTCATTGTAGAATTAGTGTAAGGAAAATGTGTATTAACATAAAGTCTAAATTGTTAATTATTTTATTGCATCAATAGAATACTAGTTATGGTTTATTTCATTTCAGTAATATTTAAACTGACAAATTTATATGTTTTCACAATAATATCTAATATTATTTTTTTTGTACTCGGTATACTCTGGCTTATTTTTTTTATTTTATATTACGTCCTTTCTTAAATATCAGAAAAGCATAAATATAATAGTTTAGTTTGAAAACTACTTATAAATTTATCAATTTAAACAGCTAAAATATAAACGTAATTTCAAGTATTTATATAAATGTCTACAACGCTAAAGCTTTAAACAGTAATTTTAAGAATAATGTAAAAATACGTTTTTAAATAAAAAAATATATTATTATGGACATTTCATAAATTATAATCGTATTTCCCATAATTTATTCCCTTTGAAGTAAATCCTCAGATTCATGCACTATTTTCTAAACAGCTTAGTTGAAATTTCTTCGTTTAGAAAATTACATTTTGTTAAAAAAAGTTAAATAGAGACAAATTCCTCAAATCTGAAAAAATTCACATTTTAGCGTACAAAACGGACATTTGAAATTACTAATAACATTTTCCTGGTTACTTTATGTTCTAAAGCTATCAAAACAAAAACGGATACAAGTTAAAACATTTAACAAGTTCAACACTTGTTTGTAAAAAATTAAAGCATTGTTTGTTTTTTATTGTTTAACAGCTCGCAACTCCGTACTATTTTATATTGTGAATAGATTGAAAAAAAATTCAGCCCCCCCTGAAAAAAAGAAGTTCCTACGCCACTGCGATCTCCCCTAATTTTAGTCAAAGCACTATCAAAAATCCAGATCTGTCGAAATATTCAAGAAAATTGGCACAAGTTGATAGGAATTCAGAAACAAACAAACTTGCAGAAGGCCCATCGAATACCACTTGAAGTTGACAAATTGCCTTCAGACCCATTCCCCCGCATTCGATCCCCGTCGACGGAGAAGGCGAACGCCCCCCTCGGCCGATTCCTGGCACCCCATCGCTGGTTGCGATCTCAAGGAACCTTCCTTCGCACCCAGAAGGAGCTACAGCTATTTTTAATTGGCCTTTTCAACCGCGACTCTCCTCTCCTCCCACGACACTCCGAAGAGAATTCCTCTCTCACTCTCTCTTTCACTCTTTCTTTCTAAATGAGTATTTCCACGTGTGAACCGAGTATTTCAAGAATAACACCAGCAGGGGGCTTCAGCAGAGTAAAAGAAGGGCGTCCAACTAGTGTGAAAAATGGCAAGTGGGGGGCAGGGCTGGACCGCACAAGACTGGCTTTCGGATAACGGTTCACTGCGCAAATTGAAATCCGCCATTAAATATCTGAGGCACAATACTTTTAATGATATGATGTGTTGTCAGTTTGGTGTCATAAATTTTAAAATTGAACAGAATTTTCCAAAATATTATAAATATGAGTTATATCCGTGCAAATATGATTTTGTTCTACACGGAACTGTAGAGCTAAATCTATCAAATAATTTTTAAAATATATATATATTAAATATGCATATATTGGAAATATCAAATAAACTATCCTACAGTGAAAACACTTTTACATTTTGATGTTTTCCTCAACGCTTAAAGGGTTATAAAAAAATCAAAGATTGAAAATAATGATAAAAAAAATTATTCGCTTTTTCTGGAAAGAGCAGGGCTGCTTCTCAAACGCGGCGAAACTGCCTGTGCGATGGCACACGTCGCAATTTCCTAAGAACAGCCCTGAGTTGCCCATCATGAAAAAAATGTCAGCTCCACAATCCCTTGTCACTTGTAGACGCTTTGCAGGAGGAGGCGTCCCGAGAAGGGTCAAAGGAGAGTCCCTCGCATCGGCGTCTTCAACCGCGGCACTCTTTTCATTTCGCGAAATGTGGGGAGTGAGGGGGGGAAGGGGACGCCCATGAGAGATCGAGAAAGATAACGCAGAATGCATATTGAGAGGAAGCCAGAACTTCTCTGCTGATGAAAGGGGCGAGAGAAACAGCTGTTATTGACAAGGTGCGCCAAACTTGGCGCGAAAAAAGCTATTTCTCGCTTGCTGCTGCTGAGTGAGACACACGTGGAATATTCTGGCAATCAGCCAAGAACCTCTCCGCCCTCTCGGCAGTGGTTTTTCTCGTACACACTTCGCTGCACTGCAAATCAGCGAATTTCGATACGTAAACATCCAGGGGCGGCAAGTGCCCCTGCGGCTGCTTTAGAGCGCCGGACAAAGGAGGGCGCCAAATTTGAATGAAAAATAGGTTAGCCTTTAGACCCGTGTGGTGACTCTCAATCACCAAAATAACGATCTGTTCTTGTGTTCCCTCTCCCTGTTCTTCAAATCGAATGAGAAGAATTCCCTTTTTTTTAATTTGATATTTTTTCATCGCCAAAATTTGGCGCCCCATCATTCCGACGCTTTTTCAATTTTGTCGTTTTCCTCAAAGTTTAGAAGAGCGGTTCTCAACCTGTTGTACTCGTACCCCTGCGTGGCGGTTCGGTTGAGGAGGGAATATACAAAACATAAGTAGTAATGACGGAAAACTTCTAAACTAAAAATAATAAATGTAAGAAGTAAAATCAATAAAACTATCTTTTTTAAAAAGAAAAAGCGGCTTAAGAAAAATGCGCTAAAAAGTAAAAAATAATCTTTAATTTTTCGAACAATTTGAAAAATGTGAATTATTTATTATCAATTTTATGCTTATCAGAAATTTTTTTAGTAGGCGGCAAAAATTTAGGTATGTTTTTTGTAAATTGGCACCAACTTCAAAAAGTTATAATAAGTCGGTTTTTCTTTTTTTAAAAAGATTATTTTATTTTTCCCTGTTTAGTTTTTAAATTAGCAGGGAGCTTCGTCCCCACACATTATTCACCAAGAAATTTTTAAGTTGTTGCTCACGTTTTTTCACATCCCGGATCCGGTTTAATAAATGCCGGGTAAACAAAAGTATATTGTCTCAACATTGTATATTGCAAAACAATCCTTCTCCATGCTAATAAATGCCGGATGAACCAAATGTCATTGTTGTATAATCCTTATTCATCAATGAAAATATTTTTAAATCATTCTTTATTCAAAATCTTTATTCAAAAAAGACACGACGGCTCGAAAAAGTTTGGGAACTGAACTGTACAGTTTTTTTTTAGCAAAACTTTTTATTTTAAATTAAAAATAATAATCTCGCCATCTTTGACGACTAAAAACAAATTATCAGAAAAATATACAATTTAAAATTATTTTTAGAAAAATATATTAAAGCTTTTAAAAATAGAAGAATCCTTTACACATTTCACATTAAAACAATTAACATTTTTGAAACCAAATTGTCTTACCAATCTTAAGATAAAAAAAATTCTAAAATAGAATGGTACATAGAAAAGATTCTGAAATGTCAAAAATATTTTAATAATGTGAAACAAAAATATTAAAAGTCTTAAAACTCCAAAACTACAATAAGGAATTAACAACTAATTCATATGAACTCATTAGTGAAACATTCTTTGCGACAATAACTAAAAGAATCGAATACTGGCAGATGGAAAAAAAACGAAAATTGGCTTGTAGCATTTATTATTATTCTGTGTTCACAATTCCCAAAGGTGCATTTTGGCTACCACCATTTGGGCCGAAAATCGACAGCAGATGCCGGAGAGGGAGGCTATTATTAGCAGGTGCCATAATTGCTTCTTGATCTCTATTGTTCCGTTACGGGTAAAGTTAGTTAAAGAGGATGGCGAAACAATGAGATGGAGCGAGATTGCGAAGCCTACCTTCAATCAACTGATTTCACTACGTAGATGTTTTCTAACTTCGCTTGTTTCATCGGGCCTCATCTTGGGTATGCAATACAATTTTGGTCATCTTATCTTTGAAAAAAAAAATACATAAAGGTCGAATCTATAACCTATCGACTTGGCCCGCGTTGGCGGCTTTAATTTAAAGTTTCTGGCAATTTTATTTTTGAGGTTTTTTTTGGAGTTTTGGTGGGCGCGCTGGGCAGTCGGTTAAAAAGAAGGGAGGGAGGGGGATATATTCATGTGTTAAAACTGGTCCAACACAGGGCTGCGAAATTAGTTCAGGGTACTTTGCGAATAAACTAATACAGAAACAGACTGGGAACTTTCAACATGTATACATTCGTCCCGCGGAGAGAAGAACTAGAATTCAATTTACTACATCGAGTGATGGTGAAGGTATAAAATTGAATAAAGCCAAATGAGGCAGCTAGAGGTCACGTCAAGGGTACAATGACACAACTTGATAGGAAAGGTAGAAAGCAATTATTCTTATAATAGTGTAATAGATAAATGGAATAGTTTGTCTGAAGATGTGGTTCATTCGTCAGGGGTAGTAGTTAGTTTTAAGAGAACACTGGAACCGGTTCTGAAATTCCATAATTAATTGTATTTTATTTTAATTTAAACTTTTTAAATTAAAAAAAAAAATTCAAAACGCTAAGATTTTTTTTAAATATTTATATTTTTTCACCGACATTTTTTCTCAGATCCTTTAAACTATAATACATAAAAATTGCCATTAAAATTTTATATATTACATTTGTTTAATTTTTATATAAATAGTTATTCATAATAAAACAAAACAAAAATTCCTAAAACTCACATTTTGTTATTTTAGTAATTAAAAAAAACTACTACTCATACAGCTAATGCACATGCCAATTTATAATAAACTCATATTTTAAAATATGTTTAAACAATTATACATTTCACCAGGCACGTACTTAATGAACCCCTCCCATTTTCTTTAATATTAAGTTTTTCGAAAAGCTAAAACTTTTTTTATTTTTAATGGTGAAATGCAGGCACGTAGGTATAAATTTTTCATGGGAGGGGTTCAGAGACTGAGCAACCCCCCCCCCCCCCCCCCAACAAAAAAAATTAAAACTCCCCTTTACCTCCCTTTTTTTAATTATTAATTTTTATTTAAGTGAACAATTAAAATTTTTAATGGGAGGGGTTCAAACCCCTCCCATTAAAAATCCAGAAGAAGAAAAAAAATCGAATTACTCTGAAAATCATAAAAATACTTTAAAAACCTAGAAAAATGTCAATTTCACAATACTTCTTGTTGAGTTGCGTGAGGGAAACCTGGTATTTTCCGGGGTTCTACCCCGGAAACTAGTTTTCAAAAACATGTTTTGAGTTAATTTTTATCTCAAACTAATCCTATCATGACGTCATCGTGTTTCATTGTCTAGTAATCCGATTTCGGCTACAAAGGGAAAAGATCGTCAAACGAGGCTGTATATGTTTGGAGCATCTGTTTATAGAACAAGATGCTCCAAACATATATTATTCTAAACAAGGGATCTCAAAATTTAAATTTCTCTAATTTATTTCGAAATTAGGAAGTGTTATTTGCTAATTTTAAAAGTAGGTAATGACTGTTATTGTTAAGGATTTCATGAAAAATAAATAGTAAATAATGTTGCTGTTTTTATTTATTTATCTGTCTGCCAATGTATTCCTGCTCACTTAAATAAAAATTAATAATTAAAAAAGGGGAGGTAAAGGGGAGTTTTAATTTTTTTTGTTGGGGGGGGGGGGGGGGGGGGGTTGCTCAGTCTCTGAACCCCTCCCATGAAAAATTTATACCTACGTGCCTGCATTTCACCATTAAAAATAAAAAAAGTTTTAGCTTTTCGAAAAACTTAATATTAAAGAAAAAACACAGAGAAAACAGACACAACACCGATCAGTGGTTCCCAACTATTAGATGACTATGGACCAATGATTCGAAAATATGACACGTCGCGGACCACCTTCTTCTAATAACATTTACTAAAAATATTTAGATAGTGAATATATATTATTAAAACATAAACTAAATAACGCTTACTCTATATATACTTTAACCTATGTATGTAAATTTATTTTACTCTGTTATAAATTTAATGTGTATATAAATTTATAAAAATTTCTTTATTTGAATCACTTATTAAGTTAACATTTCAAATTAATAAAAATATATCGTTATTAGTTCTTTGAATGTTCAGCTTATCTTATTTACAAACTTCGATATACTTGAGCATAACTTGTTATTTATTTGGCGGGGTGATGCGTAGAAAACTAAAAATGGGAAATGGCGAATTTAATTTTGTTTGTTAAGTATATAAATAGAGTGAATTTTTACCATTAGAAAGATTAAACAATATTTCAACATACATGGACTGCCGTAGAATACGACCACGACGAATAGAAGCAGTTCGGAATGCCACATTCTTCATATCATATCCTTGAGTTTGAAAAGTTATCTAGTCCCAAACTTCAATAGAAATTACTTTTGTCATCAAGAAGCATCCATTATTTGGGTGCTCTAAAACTTTCTTCAGATTGAAATTCCACACAACCCCTGTTTTTTTTTAATTAAAAAAAAAAAACGTCGTAAACCATTTTATACATGTTTGGTATACTGAGATTAGCATTCATCGTCACGCGCAGCAACTCTGTATTTTTATGGTTTAACTGAACACCCCCTGACCGTAAAATGAATACGCCAAACCATACCTCCCTTAAAACAGTGGCGGCTGGTGCACTACAGCAAGTACAGCCGGGCTGCACCTCATTTTATTAAGGTATTTTAAAACCTAAATTATATATTTTACTAATTTTCTTAAATGAAGATTAGAATTGGAAATGAAGATGAAATTTCAACTCTTAAGTAAAAAAAAATCTCCGATAAATAGCAAACGTGTTTCCTAATGCACAAATTCAGGAGAGGAAAAAACTCCATTCAATCAAAATTGCAGCCAAAAAGCGAAGTTCGAAATCGGCTGCATCGTTGCCATGCTGCCTACGTAGTATGACTTCCCCAACACGCTAAAATGGAGGATGTGACGACACAAACGTAGCGCAAAAGGATTTTGTCAAATTAGCTGTACTAGGGATTTCGATTAAATGATTGGTTCGTTGCTGAATCTGCGAGGTGGGGTGGAGTAAAACGATAATGTCGAAGAATCTCTCCAAACGGAAATAGTTTTCGATAAGTTTGCACGTGTGTTGTTGTTTCTTTACTTAAATTAATATTAAAATTGACCGATTCGCAAGTTTGATAGGAGGATTGATTTAATTTTCAAAAAATAAGTAAGTGTTTTCTATTATTTTTACATGTTATCTTTCATAAAAGTCGAAAGGAAACTTTGATTTGAGTTTGATTAATAAATTTTAAAGAATGTCCGTTCATGTATGGTTGTGGAGTTACATGTTTTCGGCTGCACTAACATTTTTGACCACGGGCCACCACTGCCTTAAAAATAAAATAAATAACGGGGACGGGATGTTCCATAAAAATAACCTAAATTCTAAACGTTAAATTGTTCACTTATTTAGAAATGTTTTCTTTCAGACCACACAGCACACCATCATCAAGGACTCCACATGATGGAGTAGGAGGACGCTCGAGGGGATTCGAACCACTGATGCAAATGGAAGTGTCCGGCTGAGAATTTCTCCAGACAAGCCTCGACAGTTCGGTTAGTTGGCCGTTTTAAGGAATATCATTTCGTCGTGCCAGTCCTGCAACTAGATAACTCCACAGGAAGAAAAATCTTACATACAATTTCCTAGTTGTAGTACTCACACGAAGATATATATTCTTCTAGGTGAATTCTTCAACTAGAAAGTTGTATGTAATGTATCGTAATCTTCCGAATGGGTCATCTATTTGTAGCACTAACCCACCGATTTAGATTCTCACTGGTTCATTCAACGGCATCAGTTTGTTCAGTGGCATAGCCAAGGGGTGGGCAATCGGATTCGGGCCCCCTCCGAAATTTATACAAAAGCAAAATTTATTTTAGCAATATTTATTTTTCTTGTATAATGCTTAATTTTAAAAATATTCCTCTGTCATATTGTTTTACTTATATACAAATCACTACTATATCCTGATATGTAAACTAGAAATACATATAAGATAACTTATCAAACACTCTGCATTTAACATTATAGAGTTTTACTCACCTATTTTTATTCTTCTTATTTGCGACGAATTATTGTTTATTAAATTAAAGTAGTTCTTCTGTGTAAACATTTAAACCAACACCGTTTTAAGTATCACAAGTAATTTACCAATTCATATTTTTACTTTATTTATATTATTGAGACAACTCAAGAAATAAAATGTATCGATTTTTTATATTCGCATTACTGATGTATGTTTTTATGTATATTTAAAAATGTTTTCCTCTTGATAAAAATGGGCTGCCTTCGTTTGGCTGCGCCACTGAGATTGTTTGACATTGAGGTGGTTTAGGAGGAAAACAAAGAAAATTTAGTCGTCCCCCCCCCCCCCCCCCCCCCCCCATTCAAATACATTATTCTAATCAAGTGTGAAATGTTCTTTAAGAAAAACAGGGGTTGTGAGGAAATTCAATCTGACGAAAGCTTTAGACCCATGTATACTCGGTGCTTCTAGATGACAAAAATTACTTCGATTACAGTTTATGAGAGAATGACTTTTTAAACTCGGGAAAATGTTGTTCTTATTCATTTTGAAAAACAGAGGGAAAAAATAAATAAAACGCGGTTATTTTGGTGACTTGCATGTTACACTCGAGTGCAAAGGGTTCATAAAATAGGTGAGATACCCAAGATATCATTCTTTTTAAATGGAGTTAGATAAACAACAAGCGAAATAAAAGCGTTTTTTATGTTCAAGAACATGTAGTTCTCGTTCGATTTGAAGAACAGGGAACAAAAAACAGGTTGTTGTTTTTTGGTGACCGAGAATCACCATCACTAAGGGTTAATACACCCCCGCTTGAGTGGCAGTAACGTGTTTAGGCAACTCGAGAAAAGTAAGAAAAATAAACCCTAAACTAAAGTGTGTTTGTAATAAGGAAACATAAAAAAAAAAACTCGAAATAGTTTCATTCCATTTTCCATCTCCCGAAAACTGTTTAAAGGACGACAAAAACATCCCAAACCGTTTTGCCACCAAAGACAAAGAAGAAGAGTAGAAAGCGAACGAACGCTCGCCGTTTATCTCTCCTTTATAGACGTGTATTTTTCCCGGTTTTTTCCCTCTTCAATTGTGTTTACTCTTCTACTTTCCCCGATTTCCGTCGCCATATATTTATTTTAGATAAGGGAAAACGGTGGATTTTCGGATAAAAATATAACATTGTAGGTTTTTTTCTCTTTTCTTTCGTGCTTGCTTCTAAGTACGAAATTCAACAAATGGAACCTGTATTAGCGCTATTAATTGTAATATCGTTTTAACAATGTGTTTAAAATATTTTTTACATAATTATATAATAAGACCTAATACAAATGCTTATTAAACGTCCATATTTTCATTTAAAAAAAAAAGTGAACAAATATTTTTTTTTCTTTTACGTTTCGGTGCTAAAAGGATTTACGAGAAACTTTTAGGTTAAGACTGAAGAAGCCTCCTACTAAAAATGAAAAGAGTTTAAAGTGGTTTGCGAATTACTCTGGTATTTTAGCCATATGAAGCGTAACCATTATACATGCTGGTGTTCCCAATGGCAGTCGGAGAAAACGTCGCTCAAATGGCTGTTGTTTTGGGAAATAACAAAATTTCACGCTGAGGTATTAGCGTTATCACAAACACATACCGTATCCCTCAAAAAACTTTTAAAAGATTATTAAAAAACTACTGCCTCTAATCCTCTTCTTTAGCTAGTAGGTTCGCAAGTGAGGCACGAAGTCCACTAGTTATGACGAAAAACGCTACCACATTTAAAATAATAGATAAAGATAAAAAGAGATAATTACATTCGTTTCAATTCAATCCATTAAAATGAAATTTATCTAATAATGTTGGATAAATTGGCGGATCTGAGAAATGCTGAAAAAATTCAACTGATCATACGAAAAAGAACACACGAATCGTATTACAACGTAAATAAATTAAAATTCAAAGTTCTTTCGAGAAGAAATGGTGCTGCAAATATCATAATTGACATTTGAAAAATTGTGTTTTGAAATGTTTAGTTTCAAAATCAGATATATTTATAAGAAAATTGACAATAGTGAAGCAGATGTTTTGAACAGCGTGCCTTGACTTTATTTTACGTGTATTGTTTCTATCAAAACTGTGACTTCGCCCTTTGCTTTCGAGGAACGATTGATATTCAAGTTCTTTTTATGGAACAGTGAGATTGTTGGAAAAGCACGTGGACAAAACTCCCACGAATGAGTGTCCAATGAGATGTCCGGAGAAAACTACGCAATTAAGTTCTGATGACGCGAAAAGATCGCCATCTTGTTAAAGGGACTTTAGAACTATACCACGAGAGCCACGAATAGGAAGTGCCAATCCCGTAGGCGCACTTGCCTTTAATTGTAAATAATATAAAATGTGACCTCTCTTAAGCTTAATTAAACTTATATTAGATACACCTGAGGAGTTGGTTTCTTTGCGTATGCTTGAATTTGATTAAGAGAGCCTTATTAGAGTCCGTGTTGTGTAAGGATAGCAGCAACTACAATACCCGAAGATAAACTTGGATTATCTTCAGACATCCCGTTTCTGTTCTTTTTAAAGAGCAATGCGATTCTTTAGCGTGTTCTTTTTTCGTTTAGGGTAAATAATTATATAAAAAATACGCGTCAAGCTGAACACTAATCTCAGTACACCAAACATAGATTTAGTAGTTTATGACGTTTAATAAATATCTCTATTGTAAAAAAAAAAGTAACTGCCGCTGACATTTGGTAACTCTCTTTCCACTTCCCTATTTAGAATCACTTCTCAAAAGGTAACTGTCGGATCAAATTTATTAATTTGGTTTAGAAATGTTTGTGGAATAAGATGGAGGTATTTTTGTTGCAATAGAGCACTTATGCTAAAAGTTATATTTTGTTAAAGTTGAAAAATGCAAGAACTTGCGAATCAAGCAAAACGTATAGATAAAAACATTCCGTAATTCTAATTTTTTCTGTATATTAATAATAGCCATATATCTGATCAAATGCACATTTTTATGTTTTTGAAAATATATATAGTGATTAGTACTTAAATTATAAATTTTATAAACATTTTAAAAATTCGAATTTCTGTCAAGCAAAACGTATTAAAGCAAACATTCCATAATTAAAATTTTTCGATATACTAATTAAAAAAATATTTATTTCTATAAAAATTAATAGTTGGTGATAAAAATTTGCTTTAGCGAAGTACCTCTTTCTTTTGTGTTTGTAATGATATTCTAGCTTTAGAACTTCCATATTTTTGAAATTTAATTTTAATACGAATTACCGTTGATAATAAGTTTCAAGAATAATAATAATTAAGAATACAAAATAATAATCATCATTGGGCATCCAAATAACTTAAGCGAAAATTGAATACATGGAAGCCACTCAAACACAATACTCAAAGACGATTCACTAATTCTTATGATAATTGTGGTTTTGATCAAGAATTAGCGTACCATTTTTATAATTTGGAGTAGCAGAATCAGCAGTGTGTTGTTAGAGAACGAAAGACGCTTAGTAGAAATGCTCTGGGTTGGTTGGGCCTCGTCGAATATTTGCAAGGCACAACGAAAAAGTATAAATGAACATTTATTTTCAAATTGGGTACATACTACGCTCTTCGCCGGAAGGCAAGGATTTCTTGCGCAGCAATGCCACCGAGGGAGGACGAGCGTCAGCGAGAAGGGGGTAGAGCTCCCCTAGTGTTTAAAATAATACAAGGGTTGTGCAGAATTTCAATCTGAAGAAAGTTTTAGATCACCCGCATACTTGTAGTGCTTCTAGATAACAAATATAATTTTTATTCAAGTGTGTGAAATAATAACTTTTTAAAATCAAGAATATGTGGGTTTTCTTTCATTTTGAGGAACAGAAGGGGAAAATAGCACATCGCTATTTCGACGACTTTTAAACCAGTGGCGGTCCAAGTAAATATTTAGACACAAGCGAAATAGATTATTGGCCTCCTCCTCAATGATATTTGGCGTACCTCCCCCCCCCCCCCCCTTTTCAACGACAAAAATTGTTTTTTCTGAACCAAACTATAATAAATCAAATTGACAATTTAATTATCTCGGTCAAACCCAGACGTCTGACAAGCCTAATATTCACTGAATAGATGATGATTTAATGGTTTTAAATCTAATCTTAGTACTGTGAAGAACTGGAAACTAATGAAAATACGTCGATATTTTGATGCCTGTAGTCGAGTCGTCCAGAGGGTGAATGCGTCCTTTCCCTCTTTCAGGGCGAGGAGGAGGAGCAGCAAGAATGTCGTCCAAGCGCACGTGCAGCATCCACAAAATCCGCGAGATGCAGCTGCCCCAGGTGGAGATCGCCGACCAGTACGACGTGGTGCGCGAGATCGGCGCCGGGGACTACGGCCGGGTGCTGCTGGCGGTGCACGCGGGCACCGGCTCCCAGGTGGCGCTGAAGCAGGTCCCGAAGGCGTCCACACCCATCAGGGACTTCCTGGTGGAGTTCCACTACTCGTACTTCCTCTCCCCCCACAACAACATCCTCGACACGTACGACGTCGCCTTCGAGACCAGCGAGCACTTCGTGTTCGCCCAAGAGGTGGCGCCCCACGGAGACGTCTGGCAGGTGAGTCCGGCTCTGATTATTTGGCAGTCGGGTAACGCCATTCTAAACTGGTTTCAGCCAATCAACATTCAAGTTTGGGCGAGTTGACCAATCATTTTATCTTAATCGTGTAAGCAATGGGACTTTTCCCAAGTAATGGGTTGTAAAAAAGATTCGGACCCGCGGTGGCCAGGTCAAAATGTACTGAATGTCAGTACATCGGAGATGATATGGGTTCGAATTTCATCTTGAGAGTACAGGTGGAACTCGTAATCGAAGGGTTGCCTGTGTCTTACCTCGACGTCTTCCAAAACACTCACTTGTAAGAGGAACTGGTGCACATTTTCTTTTGTGTTCCAAACGTACTCTTGCCAGCATCAGGTGTGGGGGATGCTAGCTCAGGTTTTGGGTTAGCCATATACGACCATGGTTCAAAGTCAATTGTATTGAATGTATTTTCTTTGCCTATTTGAGAACTATCTGTTTTAGCGGAAGGATCGCAGCATAAATGCCTCGGTCCCGAATAGCATGTCCTGGCACGTTTAACCCATGTTTCTCAATAAAACCCCTCCCACATGTTGTGCTAAAACCCAATGGTAAGCTGTCCAACTACTGGTTGCCCGAGCTTATACTACGGTTCCCAACTTTCCCAGTGGCGTCATTAATTGTACACAGCGTGCATCAGCCCCGTATGCCAGATTAAGATTCTACGTCAACGTTTTATGAAGTTGTGTTACAGTTTAAGTTAAAGTTTGCTTTCCCTTCCATTTTCTTCTTCATTTTTTGTTTAAAATATTTTTTTTTTAATCTCTCTTGACCGCTATTAGAAAATGACATTTTGATACCCCTTCAATCGGGTAAGCAAGCAGATTTCTGTCAACACACGAAATCTCAGGAAATGGTCTTGCTGCATACACACATTGACTGCGCGATTTGGAAGTAGTACTTAGATACTACTGAACTACATTTTTCGAAAAGGTGATTTCTCACTCAACCACGATCTCTAAGGACACACTAACTTCATTATGAACAGGGTGCGGCTTAAGGTGAAATGGGCGAGATGATCATCTCTCGCTGCATTCGTCGCTCTTGGGCTGCCTTTTGTTGTAAAAAAACGATAGGAAGAAAAACTTTGAACACAATACAGAAAGAAGTTTAAAGTTTGTTTGTGTACCTCACAGGCTTAATTCACACACCACGTAAAAACCAAACCACGAATTCAGCAGCCGTAGCGAATGTTGCTTGGTGACATAATTCAAATGAATCCCTTCTAAATGTGGAATTGTTTAAAAACAAGAAGTGACCGGAACTTAAAGTGAGGAATTATCTTATAGTTTCCGAGTTAAATTCGTAATTACGCGGCTTGTGCGAATGAAGCCGGACGATAATATGCCAAAGAATACGAAATGCACGCCTCTCTCTCTCTCCACAGGTGATCGAGCGCACGGGCGGCATGGAGGAGTCCGACCTGAAGACGGTGGTGCGACAGGTGGCCTCCGCCCTGGAGTTCATGCACAGCAAGGGGCTGGTACACCGTGACATGCGGGCCGAGAACATGCTGGTCTTCTCCGAGGACTTTCAGCGGGTCAAGCTCACGGATTTCGGGCTGACGCGCAGGACGGACACGCTGGTCAAGAAGAGGACGCGCTCGCTGCCCACCTGCCCCCCGGAGATATGGGAGGCTGTGCACCTGGAGGGGTGAGTGCATTTTTGCTTCTTCTTCTTTCTTAAATACTCCCCCCTGTTCGTTAGCACCAGTGACCGAACAATAAAATTTAAGGAGCAATTTAAATATAAATAATTAATTAAATATAAATAAATATTTAAATATAAATAAATATTTAAATATAAATAAATATTTAAATATAAATAAATATTGAAATATAAATGAATATTGAAATATAAATAAATATTGAAATATAAATGAATATTGAAATATAAATAAATTTTGAAATATAAATAAATATTGAAATATAAATAAATATTGAAATATAAATAAATATTGAAATATAAATAAATATTAAAAAGTTATATTAATCTAATTCTGTCATATATTTAATTTTTTTTAAATACAAATACAACGTTAAAATACGCAATAAAATCCATCAAATCTGGACATGTTTCGGGAGATACATCTCCCTTCATCAGCAGAAAATGATAAAGTCTGTGTGTAATAAAAAAAATTCTGCTGATGAAGGGAGATGCATCTCCCGAAACATGTCCAGATTTGATGGATTTTATTGCGTATTTTAACGTTGTATTTGTATTTTAAAATTCTTAACGCAATGTTTTATAAGACGAGTTTTTATCTTAATATATTTAATTTACTTTCGCAAAATTTCCGCCGTTGGCGTTCTCTGCAGCGGGGCTTTGCGAACGTTAAGAACGGGGGGGGGGGGGGGGGGGGGGATTGTTATAAAAAACCACTTTAATTCCTTGTCTTGACGTGTGTGTCCTCCTCCCCCAGGTACAACGTGGAGATCGGCAGCGACGTGTGGCAGATGGGGATGTTCATCTTCGCCGGCCTCCTCGCCCGCTTCCCGTGGGACAAGGCGGACATCACCGACCCCCGATTCTCCGACTTCGTGCAGTGGCAGAAGCGGAAGAGCACCCGCACCCCCAAAGACTTCCGACGCTTCACCCCGAGACTCCACAGGCTGCTCAGGAGGCTCATGGACCCCAAACCCTCCAAGAGATACGAGATCAAGGAGGTAGACTTGGAACTGCAACCCCCTTACTGAAACTCAATCAAAAGTTTCTTTTCACATTTTACGAAAGATCACGTGCGCAAAAAAATAGAAAACACTTTACTTATTTCTTGAAAATGAAAGCAATCCTCCATCCTCCTATTAGACACTTGGGGGTCGGGGGTCCATTTTAATATTAATTTAACTAACGAAACAACAACGCACGTGTAAACTTCCGTAAACACGTAAAACTACTTCCGGTTGGAGAGATTATTGGAAATTCTCAGCCCGCCCCAGCGATTCACGCACGAACTAATCATTTCAACGAAATCCCAAGTATAGCAGAGTTGAAAAAATCGTTTTGGGCTGCGTTTGTGTCGTCACATCCTCCATTTTAGCGTGTAGGGGAAGTCATACTACGTAAGGTTGTTATGGCAACGATGCAGCCGATTTGGAACTTCGCTTTTTGGCTGCAGTTTTGATTGGATGGAATTTTTTCCCCCTCCTGAATTATGCATTACGGCAACAGGTTTGCTATTTCTCGGAGATTTTTTTTTACTTACAGTAGAAATTTCATCTTCATTTCCAATTGTAATCTTCATTGAAGAAAATGAGTAAAATATATAATTTTAGTTTTAAAATACACTAATAAAAGTAAGTGCAGCCCGGCTGTACTTGCTGTAGTTCACGAACCGCCTCTGATAAATATACTAATATTCTTTTTTTTAAAAATGCTATATTAGTATTTTTTTTTATTATTTTCTTTTAATTTGAAGGTTTTAAAAAGCCTACTCTTTTTTTTTTAATTATAACTTACAGCTTTGAAAATGTTTACTTAGTAAGAGTATATTGTTAACAAAAAAATTACGCAGGTTATTTTAAAAATAATTGTAACTTTTTGAGAGAAAAAAATTATATGTGTGACATTAGCGAAATTTTGCAATGAATTGTGTATTTTGTACTTAAAAATACTTTTTAAAAAAAACGTCTAGCTATTTAAAAAAACGGCTAATTATTTTGATATTAAATTAATTTGTTTAAAAAATTATTTTGTTTAGCAGAATTTTGTTAGTGTATTACAAAAAAATATGTCACTGCTATTTTTAAAAAGCCTGAAGCTTTTTCTTTTGTGAAGAATTGAAAAAAAAATATATTTTGGGATATATCATTTAAAGATAAAATATGTCAAAATAAAATGAAAAATGTAAACCATTTAAATAAAACTTTTATTACATGTGCATAATACACTACTTATTCATTTTTATTATTTTAATTATAAAATTTAGTAATATAGTTTTACTTTTACAGCATTTTTAATATTAAGGAAAATTTTCAAAATGTTGTAAAATGTTTTAATTAAATTACTAACAATTAATAAGTAGTGTATCAATGCTTATATAAAATGTTTAATTTAAATGTTTAAAATTTTTCATTTGGTTTTTGGCATATTTTTCTTTAAATGCATATACCTCAAAATCTATTTTTTCGAATTTGTCAAAAACGTAAAAGCCCGGGGCTTTTTTAAAAAATGGACTTAAAATTATAAGATTTTATTAAATACACTTACAGTATTTTGCTAAACAAAATAGCGTCGGGTTGTTAAAACAGCTGGTCTTGTTGTTCTTTAAAAAAAATACTTTTAAGTAGAAAATGCATAAGTTATTACAAAAAGTTGCTATAGTCACACATATATTTTTTTCTCAAAAAGTTTCAACAATTTAAACAAAAAAAAAAACTCACGATTTTTTTAACAATATACAGTTTCTGAACAAAAAATATCAAAGCTGTAACTTATTTTTTTTTTAAATTTAAACTTTTTAAAATTGTAATTTTTTTTTAAATATTTTTTTAATTAACGTTACAGACAATTTTTTTTATAGAGTATTGATAATATAAAGGTAATTTAATTTTTTGATAAGTTTTATACCTGTAATACAAGACATTTAAAATATATAAATTCCTCTATCTTAAGATGATATTTTTTTAAACTGCAAAATATAATAGATTTTTAAATAGTGGAATTTTGAAACTTAGGTATAAGGTGTCACTTTAACTGCGAAATCCGTGTTCCAGGTGTACAAGTACCTGGGCGACAAGTGGCTGATCTGTCGCAGTCCACGTGCCACCGGCACCGTGAACAGAGGAGACGTCGCTGAGGCCGCCAAGCAGGTGGAGCAGCAGCACCTGGGCGACATGCTGTCCAACCTGAGCGTCCGCACCACCACCTCCCTCGAGCACCGGGAGCAGAGGGTCAACAACTGGGTGCTCTCCAACTACGACTCCGACAGCGACAGCTAAAGCAGCGACAGCAACTCCCCGACCACTGCGAAGACGCGAGATCTGGACGACATGGAACGTCTTCGGTTCCAGAGCTGCACTCTTTGGAAATATGAGACCATCTCTGTTAACCGACATCATGCCAAAGTGTCCAAACTTCCGACAAACATCTGTTATTCCATAGAAGACACCGTTCGCTACGGCGCGCGTCTGCCACTGTGTCGGAGAAAGAATATCTGCAGTAATATCGAATGTAACAATGGATCGGGTTGTAAAACGAGCGAGGCACACTTTCTTGAAATAGTATCTGGTATATTCAGACATACCTTGCTGTTCATTAAAAAACAATCTATGACTGATATCAAAAGCAAGAATGTCGAAAACCAAAAAGTCCACCAAATGTCCGTTGTGACATGAGATTATTGAAGAGGTAAATGTTCAAATCCGCCCGAGATTCACGATAAAAATATTTTCAGAAAATAAAAACTTCGCTGAATCTGCTTGGTGCGACAAGTGTAATAAAACACAACTTAAGAAGTTATCAAAAAGGCTGAAGGAGTAAAGTACCGTAACTTGGGGTTACTTGGACCCAAACAAAAAAGTGTTTTAAATCAGTCCTAGGTCTGCTGTCATGAAAATACAGACGTCATTCACTATCTTCTCAAACAGGTAGTGATTTAACCAATAAGTAGCAATACGTAGAAGTGATTTAAAACATATTTTTAGAGGGGAGAGAGGGAAGAAAACAAGTTACTCCCAAAGGCCCAAGTAACCCCAATAGTTAACAGTACTAAATCTACTGACAGAATATAAAATGAAAACAAGTTTAAATCACAAATTTCTATGATTTCAAACTCTCGATGCTCCTTCCGATACAATTAATATGCAATGCAATTTTATTAGGAACACACCACTGCTCAAAAAATGTTACTGTGACATTCTTCTAAGAATTTCTTTAGAAGACTCGTGAAAACGCCAGGGATTCGGCGAGATCCGAGTGATTATTCGACAGAAAATGACCCATTACGTGGGAGGAAAATATTGCTCATCGTGATAGAATGTGAAAGTGAGCGTGTACTCGTCGAGCTATCTATTCCACAAAAAGGCATAATAGTCCTTTGCAATCTCCCGATATGAAATGTGTGTCATTTCCCTTCAGTCCCGTCCACCTCCTAAAATGAAAGCCTCACTCATTTCATAAAAGAAAATCCCCATTCTCCAAAGAAAATCACCTCCTGTTCACGCGTAACTTCAATCAAAAACGTTTTGCAAATGTCATTAATAGTCCGCTTTTGAATGTCAGTATATCCAATGAATTTTTCTGAATCTTAAAATGCTTTAGTGGGGAAGCATCTCTCGCATTTTCTCTCATGTAACCCTTTGATAAAACTTTTCTTTTATGAGTAATTACACAAATTGATGACACTTATGGGCCTTTATTTTAGATGTAACTTATTATGTTTATTTATTTTTATATTAGGTGTTTTCCGCCATTACTATTAATATTTTCGCGTACCCTTAACCTTTTAATAGTGTTCGCATACCACATGAAGAGAACCGCTGGTCTACTGGCATTCACACCCAAATTCGGATAAGGAGAATGCCTCATCGCAACCTCCATCACGACACTTTTTCCTTGCCATTGACTTTATTGGAGAGAGTTCGGCAAAGGGGGTCGGAAAAAAGCGCACGTGGATGGAATAGCAAAATTGATCCATGCTCCCTTTGCTTTTGTTTGACCTCTCGTTTTGGTAGAAAAATCAGTAATTAATAATTCAACTTTTGTTAAATATAACAGATTTAAAAATACATAGCGAAAAAAGTCTTACATTTAAAGTGGTATCATACTTTTTTTTTTCAAAAGATCATCGCGAAAAAAAATCTGCACATTCGAAATCGAAATGAACTTTATGGTATGTCGACACTTTTGTCCTGATACTCTTCTGAAAATTCAAAACCCTCCTCCGCCCGACAGCTGAAGGGGAGCAGCTGCTGCCATTGAAAAGTTTCATTGCGTGTTTCCAGAAGAGAGATGCTCCTGAGCGAAAGTCAAATGCTTCCCAATGCGCTTGTATGGAGTCCCACAAAGCAATGACCGTCTTTTCAGCATTCGTATTTATTAAATACCGTTATTTATTGGCTTTAAACAGGCATGTAGGTATAGATTTTTCATGAGAGGGATTCAACCCCCCCCCCCTCTCCCCCCAAAAAATTCACAACTCCCCCTCTCCCATTTTTTTTTTTAATTATTAATTTTTATTGAAGTACCCAGGAATACATTGGCAGATAAATATCGAAACAGCAACCTCATTTAATTTTTATGGAATCGTTACCAATATCAGTCATTATACCTATTTTTAAAATTAGTAAATATCACTCATAATTAGGAAATAAATTAAGAAAACAAATTTAAATTTTGAGAACCCTTGTTTAGAATAATATATGTTTGGAGCATCTTGTTTATACCGCTCAGTTTGACGATATTTTCCCTTTGTAGTCGAAACTCAAATACTAGATAATGAACTACGATGACGTCATGTTAGGTTTAGTTTGAGATAAAAATAACCTCAAAACAAGTTTTTGATGCTTTTTGAAAACTATTTTTTTAAGTAAGACCCCAGAAAATACCAGGTTTTCCCTTATGTTACTCAAAAAGAAATGTTGTACGAGAAATTGAATTTTTTTTCTAGGTTTTTTTTAAGTATTTTTACAGTAAATCGATTTTTTCCCCTCGACTTTCAATAGAAGGTGTTTGAACCCCCCCCCCCCCCCCCCCACCTACGTGCCTGGCTTTAAATATAGATAATTTGCAATCCATAGTATTAAATAAATTCATTTTGTTAGGTCGCGCATTTTACGAGCCGTCTATGTGATTTGCGACCCCTCTCTCAATACTCAAATTGCTTAAAATCGGTAATTATTTAAAACCACGATATATATATAGCACCAGCATTTGTAAGTACTTCCTTGAATTCGCATCCCTATGAATCAACAAAAATAACATTTCATTTAATGACTATGGCAATATTTTAATTGTACAACAAAATATATTTTTTCTTTTAGAAATCTATAATAATTAAATTTTTTTAATCTTCTGTGAGATAAAGAGTACACATATATCCGTCCGTGTATCACCCGTTTTTCGAGAACACACACATATTTTTTTTTTAAATTCATAAAAATAGTCCACGTTCAAAGTTTTTTTAGGATTAAAGGAAATGTTGAAAGCAATATTAAAATAATTAGGCTGTTACTAAAAATAACTTTTAGAAAATACTTTTTAACATGTAAAAACGTCATGTGTTGGAAATATAAATTAATTTATCTTTACAAGAAAACCACTTTTGATATTTCATTCGCCCATCAGAGGGTTTTAATAGATAAAAAACCCTTTTTGGGTGTACCACTTAGCACGCCACTGGGCTGCATTGTTCCGGGAATAATCCCAATCGTAGGAGGAAGAGGCTGGCTGCTCCCACCTACCCATGAATTTCACAAAAATGTCTACCAATATCTTAAATAACATTTTCAGACACACACAAAAAAAAATCAAACTAATCATGAAAATTATTTAAATTTTATATAATAACAAAATTATTAATTTCTTAAGAAATGTATCTAATTCACAAATTATTTATAATCAAAATTTACTAATTAGCAACTAATTGCTGAGTAATTTTTCATTTTACTCAATATATTCTTTCGCTCGAAACAGCTTTTTGGATGAACTTTGTATGGATTGAGGTAATAAGAGTTTGGAAGATTTTTCACCTTCAATGTGAAGAAATGTGAGATCTGGCAGCCCTCAGTTGGAATCGCTCGAAGTTGGCGTGTGATATTTTAGTTGCTCAGTTGATTAAAACTTGCAGTGCAATGATTGTTGCTAGTGCGTGGCTAGCCTAAATTACATGGCTTGGTAAAGGTATCTATACATTACAAGTGGCATTTTTTTATTGCGCAACTAGGATCAATAGAATTCGTGTGATTTGGAAGCCCGGAAAAACTGAATACATACTTTTCGACGTGAAGTGGAAGTTTGACCGCTGCGTTGTCATCACATAAGTGCTGCTGTTTGTGCTTAGTGTTGGACATTGGGTTAAACAGACGTATTTGGGGACTTACTGCGAATTGAATAGATTATTTAAAACAACATGCGGTACAGAAATGAAGACCTAAGAAATAACAGCAGATAAAAACTGTGTGGGTGTTCAAAACAGCTGTAGAAGTATTTCTATGGGCGGGAGTTTCCTCGAGAGATTAAAAAATGTCGTCGAGAAAAAGAGTTGAAATTTTAAAGAAATGTTAAGCATTTAATAAAAGATATTTAATGCACATTGTGTGGTTGAGTCTCCCTATTTCGAGTGTATAAACATCAAACATTCATTAATACACAATACAAATGTGGCTTGGGGTACTAATAAATGTGAACTGCGGCCATCCGGCGCCAATATGTTCGGAAATTCCTTGGTAGGCCAATAAGTCAAATTAGCACAAATTATTTATTTTTAATATTCGTTGAAATAATAATGAAAATTATAATAATTTCGATAATAATGATTTTAAACAATTAAATGTTAATTATAAATTGCAAAAATCTACCTTCTAAATAAAAAAAATTCTATAATCTAAATGTAATAGTTTTTTATTATATTATAATGCAGTTACTATTAAATTAATCAATCTAATTTTCTTATGAAACATACTTTTTTAAATGACGAAGCTGCCGTTCCCGACTTTTCAAGACACGTATATTAATTTATTTAGATTAATGTTTGAAAACGACACACATTGAAATTTGCGCCCGTTGTTAATAATATTTTATAATTTTGTTCCTAAGAAAAGCTTAAAGATTATAAAATTCGTGTAGGTCGCTAGTAGTAGGTGGTCTTGGAGAAAAAAATCTCGGGAAAAAAAAATAGTTACTTCGAACATATATTTATTAACAAAATACTTATTGGAAGTAACATGATAATAAAATAATCTTTTTAAAAAAAAGAAAACCGACTTTAAGAAAAATGCTCTAAAAAGTAAAACATAATTTTTAATTTTATGAAAGAGTTGAAAAAAAATTGAATTATTTAATATAAATTTTATACGTATTAAAACTTTTTTAAATCGGCGAAAAAATTTATGTATGATTTTTGTAAATTGGCACAAACTTCAAAAAGTTGTAATAAGTAAAAAATTGATGTTAAATAATTAAATTTTTCCCCCAACTCTTTCGTAAAGTTAAAAATTATTTTTCAATTTTTAGCGCATTTTTCTTTAAGTCGGTTTTCCTTATTAAGAAGTTAATTAAAAAGATTAATTTATTTTTTCCCTTTTTAGTTTTTAATTTAGTAGGAGGCTTCGCTCCCTGCTATTATTCATCAAGAAATTCAAGTTGTTACTCACATTTTTCCACGGCTCGGATCTGGTTTATTATATGCCGGTTAAACAAAACTCTATTGTCTCAACAAGGTATATTGTAAAGCAATCTCGAACCATGCTAATAAATGCCGGGTGAATGAAATGTCATTGTTGAACAATCTTTATTCAACAATGAAAATATTTTTTTAATCCGATAAATTGTATGAAAAACAGTCCGGTTAATCGATATTTCTGGATATATAACAGCCGGATAATCGATTTTTTTTTTTGCAACGTAGATTTTTCTCTATTTAACAAAAAAAGAATATTCGAACAATATAGTTTCGGACAATATAGTTTTTCAAACGGTTAGTTGAGAATTCCGAATAGTTAAAGTGCCGGATAACCAGATATTTTTTTAAAAAGGTATCCAAGTGAGTCATCTGCTATCCAACAAAAAACGAATTTTCCAAATATCTGAATTAAAACAGAAATCTTGCGCGAACATACATAAAAAAAAATACATAACAGTCGAATTGACTGGTTGTATACTCTCCTTGGCGCGCTTCGGCGGATTTAATGTAAAGCTCTTGGTGGTTTTATTTTAAAGTTTTGGTTGAAGCGCTTTTCAGTCGGTTAAAAATAATTAAAAACATATTTACGGAAAACGTCAAATTTATTTTTAAAAATGGTTTTAAATTTGGGGAAATTAATTTCCCTGTGCATGAAAACTTATTCTTTCAAGCGCTTACCTTATTATATACATTTTAATTGAAAACTCTTAAACTATTTCTCCGTTTCTATTGTAAAATCTCGTTGCGAATCTAAATATCTGCTTGAAACTAAACATACTTATGTAATCTGAGAAACAATTCAATATTCTAGTTATTACTATATAATACAATTTAATATCGAAATAATTTTATATTGAATTAGGCAGGTGCAAGGTTATTTCGAACAAATATTTCAATAAAGAAGAATACTTATTTGAAGTAACAAGGTAAACAAATTTTAAAACACATTTTTAAGTAAATGTCAAATTTATATTTAAAAATGGTTTTAAATTCGGTAAATGAAAAAATTTGAAACTCTTTTTCCGTTGTTCTTTTGAAAATCTCGTTACTCTTTTTCTTGCTTGAAACTAAACTTACTTAGGTAATCCGAGAAACAGTTCAATATTAAATTACTACTAAAACAATTTAATATCGAGAATTATTTCATATTGATTTAGGTAAGTACGATCGATCTCGCGTAATTTTCTACATTTTTATATTCATTATGAAAACATCACAAAAAAAATTCGAACGATTATCTACTGTTTCAAATTTTAAAATACTACATAAAACTTCAGTATTGTACAAAAGGTAATAGGAATGGGGCTTTTGCATTCAGAAAGTGACAAGATTACTGGTATAATTCTTTTAGAAAAAACAATTAGCTTTTGAAACTATTTAAGTTTTTCATTAATAATTTACTCATAATTAGAATGTGGAATAAATAACAAACCATTTTAATAGACACTATGCACACATGGTCTGGAAATTAAAATTTTGACGGATTAACAAAACGCATGGTCGATTAGGCTCTGTGATTGGTGAATAACAAACCAGCGGTGGCGAAGGGTCCAGTCATCGGTAGATTCGCCAATGACCACGAAAAAATTAAAAAAAAATTCTATATTTTATCAAATTAAAAATGTTTTTAAATTCATTTGTTAATTTTATTTAACTTTTCTTTTCTTGAAACGTTTAAAATCCCCAAAACTGCACCCATTCGATCAATTCAAATGGAAAATACTCGGAGACAAAACCCGCACTTTCTAATCCTTCCAAAAGTCAAGAAACTGGCAATTAAAGTTTCTTCAGTCATCGCTACAAAAGACAGAATCCCGTTTATGAGTGTCAACCATTCAGATTTGTGCTCAAAACATCCCCGCTAGCCAGGTCAATTTAGAGACAAAAATACACCTCATTAAAAGCAAACACAAAAAGCAACATTAAAAAAATTGCTGCTTTATTGTCTTTTATACATTTAACTATTTACATATCCATTAAAGTTCTATTAAATATAAAGCAACATTTGAATGTACAATTAAAAATACAGAGTTCTTAGGGTTTAAAAAAAAAGACATTGTAAAACATCCGGACAACCATTAATCCAAACATTTGGCTAATACAAATTCATTTCTACGATCAAAATGCAAAGATTAAAAATAAAATTCAAGAACTTTGTTTTACATTAAAGTGTATTTTTAGTAATATTACATTTTTCATAAATATAAATTCTCTGTCTGTGACCCAAATTTTTGATTTTTAGAAGTTTCGAAAATTAATGCACTACTTTCAAAAATAATTAAATAAGTGCTATTATTTTTAGAAATATATAATGGTTATCAAAATTGTCGTTAAACTTTTGACACCCAATCAAAAAATAAGACAGCAACATTATGTTTCTAGAACTTATAATAGCAACACGTAAAGCTTTAGACGAAGCAATATATATATTGCTTCGCCTAAAGCTTTACGTGTTGCTATTATATATATATATATATATTACCGTTAAAGTATATAATGCAGTTATTTCATAGAATACCTAGTTATTCCATGAAATAACTGATCGTGTCCGTTAAAGTGTGTAATATGTTATTAAGTTGACACTTTAACTAGTTATTCTATGCAATAACTAGGTATTCTATAAATTAACTAATGAGAGACAGTTAAAGTGTAAAATAAACAATTTATCTAAAATGAAATTAAACTAATGATAGACAATTAAAATGAAAAAGAAGCAATTTATCTAATTTATGCAGCGTATAAATGGTATTTATGGAAACGTACCATAAAATCATTTGTTACAACAAGGATTACTAAAATGACACTTGGAATTACAAAGAACATTATTTCTAAAACAAAAACATTTTTTGTTGACACACTGGGTTTTACACGAACATTTTTTAAATCCCTGACCAGTACCTAAACTTTGAGCTGTAGCAACCGACCGGAGCGATATTTCTACATCCGGTACTTCTTCGATTTTAATTATTTTTTGTTCGCAAACACCGAACTGATATATGATATAGATTATTTTACACTTTAACGGGCTGCAGATCGTTATTCTATGAAATAACTAGTTAAACCATGAAATACAAGAGAGTTTTACACTTTAACGGACACGATCAGTTATTTCATGGAATAACTAGGTATTCTTGAAATAACGGATTTCATACTTTAACGGTAACATATATATATCTTACTATAACATAAAAATAGAATGGCACAACACATAGCCAATGGGAACGTTTCTTTCTACTGGGAGCAGGAGCATACTTCTCAACTCTCGGTTCCTGCCGTTTGTTTTGATAGAGTGGCGCTTGATCATGAAGTTTAAAATATATCAAATATCATTAATTGTTGCTCTGATTGGGGGATTGAGTACCTGATCAATTCAAACATTTCCGATTACGAATAACCGCTGTAAATATTATTGTCTTCGCCTGCATGATCTGATTTTACGCAAAGTTACTAAATGCTGTATTTTGCACAATCATGGCAGAGAATTGCCATTTGTTCTCCATCGAACAAAATTCCGTCGAAATGCATTGATCGATCACACTGTAAACCCAACAAACCGACTTTTGTCACCAAGAACATGTTAGAGTTGATAATAATGTTTATCCGAAACCTTGGCAAGTGTGAACATTCGCCCTGATCATTTTCATTCTTATTCCAGATGTTGTGCAGTATCATAAGAAAGAGCTGCATATAATTGGTAATGACAAAATATGTACAATTTTTATCCACATACAGGCCTACTCTATCAAATGTTGTTTATAGTCATTGCAAGCCAGGCAAATTGGGAATCATTGATTAAAATGCATTCAACGGTCACCCTATACGACTTTTAAGAAAAGGCGATATTTTACAATACTAACACATTTGTGGTGACAAAAGCCAGTTTTGTTGACAATAAAGGAACTTCCATCTACCTCCTGATGGGTTTTTAAAAGGGTAACATGCAAAAAATTAGTGTGACCGCCTAAATCTACAGTAGTCGTAAAAATTCATCTGTTAGGTTACTGAACACCGAGTGCTTCATACCCACCCCTTCCTATTTACATACATTTATGAATTATTTTTTTAATGTATTTTGATGTTTTTAAAATTTTTACAAAGAAATTTTGTGTCATAAAAAACATGTAATTGGCAAATAAGTAAGTTTTATCCACATGCAAGCCAACTCTACGCTGTTTATAGTTATGGAAAGGAAGGCGAATTGTGAGTTAAAATGCATTAAATGAAACGGTTCACCCTTGACGACTTTTCAAAAAAGCAATATTCGCAATGATAACACATTCTTGGCAATAAAAGACGGTTTTGTTGCAAATGAAGGAACTCCATCTTCCTGCTGTAGGTTTACCGAAACGAAAAGGGTAACCAACAAAAAATCCGAGTTGCCTCTCATTGCATTTGACTGCTTAAATGATAGTAGTCATAAAAAGTCATCTGTTAGGTTACTGGATGCCGAGTACTTCATTCTCCCCCCCCCCCCCCCCTATTTATTTACAGAATTATTTTTTAAAAGATGAATATACAATTTTGATAAAAATGTAGTGAACTGTACAGTAATAATATTTTTCTGAAATTTACCGATATTTGCTGCACCAACTGTACTTGACGATAAAAATATAAAAGCTTGCCTGGTGGATTTGCCTAAAAGGATAACCAGATATGCAAAAAAGCAGGTTGACCAGTCAATACATTTTGACAGAATAATATTTTTTATAAAGAAGTTTTGTAAATATGTATTGCAAAGGTATAAAATTGGGTTGAAATTTATTGTAGGGTAACCCTGATTTCTTACGAGGAAAATGCTTTTTACTTGACAACAAAACCAGGTTTTGGTCGCCGGGTACTGTTAGCGTAGCGATTATAAAAATGTTTCACAAAATTCGCCAAAGGCATTCACTGAATTTTAGCTTAAAATTGTATATACATCTTTTTAAAATATATTTTTTAATTGTGTCCATGTTTGTAAATAGGGAGGGGTTGAAGCACTCGGGTAACCTAACGGATACATTTTTGTCACTACTGTTGATTTCGATGGTCAAATGCATTGAACAAGTCACCCTGAATTTTCGCTGGTTACCCTTTTCGGAAACCTTGCTTGATGAAGGTGGAGTTCTTTGATAGACATAATTGTAGCGACTTTTGTCTCCAAAAATGTGTTAGTGTTGTGAGTATTACTTTTTCAGAAAAGTTGACAAGGGTTACGCCAAGAATTTGTTAGCGTTGCGAATATTGCTTTTTCAGAAAAAACAACAAGGGTTACACCAAAAATCTGTCAGTGTTACGTGTATTGCTTTTTCAGAAAAGCTGACAAGGGGGGTTACCGTTCAATGCATTTTAACTTTTAATTGGCAATGAAAGTGACTTTTATTTCCAAAAATATGTTAACGATGCAAGTATTACTTTTTCAAAAAAGTCAACAAGAGTTCCACTAAGAATCTGTTAGCCTTGCGAACACTGCTTTTTCAGAAAAGACGACAAGGGTTACTCCAAGAATCTGTTAGCGTTGCGAATATTGCGTTTTCAGAAACATTTCCGATTACGAATAACCGCTGTAAATATTATTGTCTTCGCCTGCATGATCTAATTTTACGCAAAGTTACTAAATGCTGTATTTTGCACAATCATGGCAGAGAATTGCCATTTGTTCTCCATCGAACAAAATTCCGTCGAATATGTTAACGATGCAAGTATTACTTTTTCAAAAAAGTCGACAAGAGTTACACTAAGAATCTGTTAGCCTTGTGAACACTGCTTTTTCAGAAAAGACGACAAGGGTTACTCCAAGAATCTGTTAGCGTTGCGAATATTGTGTTTTCAGAAAAAACAACAAGGGTTAATACAAAAATCTGTTAGCGTTGCGAGTATTGCTTTTTCTGAAAAGTCGTCAAGGGTTACTCCAAAAATCTGTTATCATTGCGAATATTGCGTTTTCAGAAAAAAAACAAGGGTTAATAAAAAAATCTGTTAGCGTTGCGAGTATTCCTTTTTCAGAAAAGTCGACACAGGCTACTCCAAGAATCTGTTATCGTTGAGAATATTGCGTTTTCAGAAAAAACAACAAGGGTTTATACAAAAATCTGTTAGCGTTTCGAGTATTGCTTTTTCAGAAAAGCCGACAAGGGTTACCGTTCAATGCATTTCACCCTTTAATAGAAACCAAATAACATCTTTTGCGTAATTAAAGTTTGCTTGCACAACAAGTAAAATTGAAATGCATCAAACTTTGTTTTATTTTTGCTTTTCTCCTCTATTTGAGAACTAAGGCAGTTTTGGTTTGCGAAGCAAACAAAATAGGATTTCGTGGCAATCCTCGGGGGTTGGCGGAGCGTCAGCGGAGCAGGGGGCAGAGCCCCCTAGTATATATAAAGAACTGATTCGGAGATTCAACCTCATGTGCGATCCTACCTTCACCTCAGACAATTTTGAAAACTAACATTTATTTATAGTTCTATTTAAAACATGAAATTAATTGTAAATGCAGTTAGGCTAGCTTCGCACAAGCAACAGTTACAGTGCAACTTTTAAATCAACTGAACAACTAAAAAAATTACACACCAATTGATTCTCATTATTTAATTGCATCCAACTCAGGGATGTCAGGTCTCGGGTTCCGCAGTCATCAAATTTGCTTGACCGCAATACATACTAAATCGCTAAACTGACGATTATTTGCCAAAACCCATGCGGTTTTGAGCGACAGGATATTTTGAGCAATTAATGGTTGCTCAGTGAGCGAATATAATTTAAGTATTCAAGTTGCATACAACTAAATAATTTAGTTCCATGTTCGATAGTTGCCAGTGCGCGGGTAGCCTTCAAGAATTTTGAAACAATTCACGTTCATTTTCTTACGAAACTTTATTTGTAGGCTTCAACATTTAAAAAGTTGCTCTTGGACACTGCATACATCAAGAGTTGCAATACCTTGTTTTACAGCATGTTTCTAAACAACTGTTAGCACACTTTTAACATAAGCACTCTTTTGAATAATTGAAATAATCTTTTTTTTTTAATTTAATTATTGTTAATTTTATACTTATTACTTTTTTTTTTTTAAATCGGCGCCAAACTTTAGGTATGTTTTTTTGTAAATTAGCACGAAATTTAAAAAAGTTGTAATAAGTATAACATTGACATTAAAAAATTCAATTTTTTTCAACTTCAAAAATGCGCTAAAATTAAAAAAATGTTAATTTTAGCGCATTTTTCTTAAAGTTGGTTTTTCTTTTAAAAACAGATTATTTAATTTTTCTATTTTTAGTTTTTAATTCAGCAGGGTTTGGTTTTTGTTAATTAAAGGCGCACTAGAGCTGCACAGTGGGCTATTGGCGACGTTAATTCAGCAGGGGGCTTCAGCCCTTGCTGTTATTCACCAAGAAATTCAAGTTGTTGCTCACATATTTCCACGTTTCAGATCCGGTTTAATAAATGCAGGATAAACAAAACTATACTGTAAAACAATCCCTATTCATGCTAATAAATGCCGGATGAATGAAATGTCATTATAGCGCAAACTTTATACAACAATGAAAATATTCTGAAATTTTATAAATTGTTTTTAAAAAAAGTCCGGTTAATAGATATTTCCTGATATATAAAAGCCGGATAACCGTTTAAAAAAAAAAGTAATTTGAGGTCTTTAACCCATTCCGCTACGGAAAGTTCCAATTGCGGCCCATGGCAACCTTTTGTCTGGTCGATAAACAATTGTTTTCTTCTTTGAGAATATGGTAAACCAGACTCCTTTTGGCCGCAATTGGGCTATTTCCGACAATCGGCTTCTCGGAAAAGCTGAAGGCAGAAACGTCGTTCGCGGGTCAGCGTTTAACATGGGTTTAGCATGTTTGTTCGCGATCGACCAATGCGTTATTCGTTAATACTTCATTTAAGGATTACCTGAAACTAATTATACTGATTAAAATTATAACTTAAAAATAAAGTTATATATTTATTACTGTTTTTGTTTATTTTAAGGACATTTTAGTTATTTCTAGGGGTTTTCTGCTTATTTTAAATGTTAAGAAAAATGTGTATACAAGTTCAACGAAATTTTTTTTAATCAAAATTACTTAGTTTTAATTGTATATTTATACAATTAAAGTGTTTATACAATTAAAAAATAAATATTATCTGTTTTATTCAAATTAATTTAAATTTTTTTAAATTATCATGTTTTTTAAATTATCATAAAAAATCATGTTTTATTAAAATTCAAATTAAAAAAATACTTATATGTTAATAATATCCACATATTTAAATATAAATTAACAAATATTTTTCATTGTTTTGTTTTCTCTAAGAATGATTAAAACATTACCATAATTAGTATTTATATTAAAATATCAGGCAGATAATTGTAATTAATAATTTCTTTTAAAAACATCAAATTATTAAATGCATATATATTATAAAAGATCGTCATGGGAATTGTATTACAGCGGTTCAAGGGATGTTTGTGCACAAACGAAAATTATTTTGCTTCATAATTGAAGGTGAAGCAAAAACAATCACCATACAAATTTCAAGGCGCGAACTTGAAGGTTTTATGCAGCAAAACTCCAGTTTTAAATGCTATTAAAATCTAAAAATAACTGCATTTAATGAAGATTTTTGTTAAAAATTCCTTATACAACATGAAATAAAGCCTTTAAAACACCTTTTATTATAAAGTATTAAAATTATTAAAGGGAAATGCAGAATTTTTAAAGATTTAATTCATGAAAAAATTAAAAACTATAAAAAAAAAGTGCAGTTTTTTCAAATTCCTTTATAAAACCTTCAATTTCACAAATTAATTATGTTTTATGCTAGTTTTATTTGCCGGGTAACAACATAAATATATATAGTTCTTTTATAGATGATTTGACAAATTTGTTTAAGAAAATCAGCATAAAGCCTTCATCAAAGTTGGAAAATTGAAGGTTTTTTGTAGGTTTTATAAAGGAATTCGGAACAAAAATCTTCAAAGCTACATTTTTTAAAGATTAGCCTGTTTAAAACCTTTAATTTCACAACTTCGATGAATTTTTATGCTAATTTTTGTTTTTGCTGTATTTTATTTTAAATACAGGAATTTTCTAACTTTGCATGTCATTTTTTTTTATTAGTTTCATGAAGACGCCAAATTTCAAAAAATTTGGGAGAAATTACTATATTATAAAGTGTCAAACATGCATTTTTCAAAACTAAATCCAAGCAATATATAGCCGTCTTAAAATAATACACGGATAATGTTGCGAACCTCAATATTATCAATTTACTCAAATGTAATGTACAATTAAAATAAAAAATATCAATCTAAAAACATCCTAATGTAGACTAAAATTTTTCGAATAAATCTTCTAATTTTTTCTTTTTCCACTGAAATTTTGCACCCTCCTTAGTCCATCACTCCATGAGACAACTTATTGTGTCATTTGGGCCTACTTTTTCAAGAAAACATATTTGCAGAATCGAAGTCATTTTTTAATACATTTATGTGTAATATTTTTTGTGCTTAAAGTTTTTATGCATATATTTATTGGATTAGTATACAAGCAATTCAATATAAGTAATACGATTTATATATTTATACTATTAAATAATGATTTACAACTTCAGAAATCCAACAAAGTCGCCGATGGATTTCAAAAAATGTTTAAATATAGTTGTAACAACATTATTGTTAGGTTCAATTATTTGTGTTTAATGAACCTATGATGGCATCTCATAAACAAAACTTGACACAAAAACTTATAATTTATTGCTACAAATATAAAATAATAGTGCACAATTAATGTATCATTAGTTTACGTTTCATTATCGTCTATTTTCAGTATTTTTTTTGTTCGAATATAAAAAATAAAATTATTGGAAATTTTTGTTTTTATAATTCTTATGTTACTAAAACTATAATTGGACTTGTATTTGTGCCAAATCGTGTGCTTTTATTTTGAGTTTAAAACAAAATACCGCCTTTTAACGCGACGCAAGCATAGCGAAAGGCAACGGAATTCTGTTTGTTTTGCCTTTAGATTTTCCTCGTTGCTCTGCGCGGCAGCCTGTGACGTTGCAGTGCCCATCACCTATTCCGTTCTCGTTCTTTTCCCCGATGATACCCATCAAGTGATGCCACACTTTTAAATGGAGTTAGATAAATAACAAGCTAACGAAACATAGGCGGTTTTATGCTCCAGAACCTGGAGTTCTCGTTCAATTTGAAGAACAGGGAACAAAAGAACAAGTCGTTATTTTGGTCGAAGGAGTGTCGCATCTCAAGCGTTAACAAATGAATATTACATTTAGGAACACTAAACCAATATCGACGCTTTTCTAAACGGAAATTCCCAAATAATAAAAAATAGTATTTGAACATTTTCGACTTATACTGGATTCCACTACACTGCTTTTGCAAAAACTTTTCTTGCAGAAATTGTTTTGAAAATTGAGTACTCAATACAAATTACATTAAAACACAATACTTGGACAATTTTTTTAAGAAATATTTAATGAAATGGGGAAGACCAAAACCAATCGAATTCAATTGTCTCAAGAGTACACTCAGATAAAACAAAACATGTAGGTAGTCTCACTTTTAAACATATAGATGAAACACATGAATAAAACTTCATTCGGTCTGACTTTCAAAGGCTTAACATTGCTGGTTAGAGACACACAGGATAGAACTTTTTTTTAAACTTATTGATAGTTCCGTTGGGTTACTCATGCCATTTCGTGGTAGGAAAAATTTCACACATTCACGGTTTAAATATAAGCTACACTCTTTCACACACATCTCAGAATTCGTAGTCAACGGGGTTTTTCGAAGGGCGGCCACCCATCTTTTCCATTTAAAAAATGCACCACTCTTGTGAATAGAAGGACCCGATGTCCTAATCGATTCCGCGATTATTGGTGAAGTGCAGAATAAGAGGGCGGTCCGCCGCATCCAAATTAATGTACCCAAATACGATTTCAGTTCTTCAAACTGGAAATCCTACTCAATACTTTTACATGCACGGACAAATTTTAATCCAAATTGTAATTTCGTTAGTTTTTCAATCGCCATTTTGTGATTATTACGCTAATTTGACCATTTGTTTTTTCGTAATTACTTATCGCTCTTTATATTCTGTAATAATTTCGTATACTAAGTATCGAACCTTCGTCAAAATAAGGTTAGGCAAGTTTTCCATTCCGTGACCATCGTCGATTTTATCTACAGCAAGCAGCTCCACCGACTTGTTTAGGTGCTAACCTATAGATCTCGACATTCGAAACAGTGGCCTTCCATTCCACGCAAATGATGTCGGATGAAAATTGATTTGGCCTTTCTTCTTTACTTCCAAAATCGATATGCCAGCTTGAGTGAACAATGAAACCATATGGTTCTCAATGTATAGTGGTAGCATACCGGACAGCCATGCAATGGGTCAGGGATTGAATCTCGGCTAAGATATGGATGTAAATTGTCCTAATTTGATATGTATGTTTGGCATTGCATGAATAAAGTTAATACCTTTTTTATAGATTGTGCACACAATTTATTTTCCGAATAGTAGCAATACAAGCAACGCAGGTTTGTGAGTTTCTATCCTATTCGGTGAGCTTGGCGTGCATTTGTTTTCAAATTCGATGTTCAGAGTTTGTTAGGTTTTTAACATTATCAATTACTGTTTAAGTTTGCCAAAATTATCCTTTGAAATTTCTAATGCAAACTCAGAAAAATTACAATTTTACTAAACATTCAAATAATAGCAACAATAATAATAATAAATTCAAAAGAGGCTTATATAGTTTGAAGCAGTAACAACAGCTTTACTTGTCGAACGTTTAGTTGCCATGTGTTGGCAAAGTAAATAAGCAACGTTCTAAAATTACAATTAGTAGACATTACAACATCGTTACAGATTTCAATTGATAAAAGAAATCTTGGTGGATGCCGGTTGGGGGTGCTCTCATCTGGTCTTGAAAACTATTTCTAGAAAAACAATGAAGTACCATTAAAAGATTACTGTTGAAATCAATAACTTTTAAGAAGTCCTTGTCTGCTTGGAAACAAAAAATTGATAAACACTTTGATTGTTACACTTTGAGGATGGAAGCTCAGATTGTTTTTTAATCCTACTCCAACAGAGAGAGAGTCATTTACCACTTCCACTAAAGAGGATTGAAACATGTACTGCATTTCAAATGTTAAAATGCATTTTTACTTAAACTCATTTTTTTATCTTAAAAAATTGTATAAATTCAAATTGGCACTGTAAAACGATTTTGAAACTGTCTTCAACACAACTGCTTGACATCACGGAACAAGGTCTATTAATTGGTGAAACAGCACTCTGACAAATTATGATTATGAACCATTGATGATTTTCTTTTTTTTAATTAACGGCAATCACTTTCCATGGAATAGTAAGTGCTGCACAACATAAAAATTAAAGATATTAAATATAAGTTTCATTACTCTCGGAACTGAATATCTGCATTAAAAAAATTTTGCATATAAAATAACAATGCATTGCAATTTATTACATTTTCTTGAAAATGTGTGTATTTAACACACATTTTCAAGAAAATGTAATAAATTGCAATCTGTTTAAGCATTGTTATTTTATATTAAAAAAAATGTTTTAAATCTTTTTACTGTACAATATTTTTGGAAATGTTAAACACAAAATACCCATATTCAAAAGTTTTTTTTGTATATATCCCCACTACATTTAAATTAATAATTTGAAATTTTTTATTCTTAAGCTATACAATGTCTTTAATTTGTCAAGTGTGAAATTCTTGCTTTCCCAGTAAAAGCAATGGTTGCGTTCATATCCACGCTTGGAGCAAATTTGTATTTTATAGTTGTTAAAGGCTGTAATTTTGTTACATTACCAGGATCATCATTCCACTGATGGCTGCTACATATATTCACTCACCATTAGGAATCTTTTGAGAAACACTTTACAGATATAATAATCATAGTTTAGATCTCATGTTAGATTAATAAACAAATTCAGAGAACAGTTCAAACTTTGTTATGAAATAATTTTTAAACATGAAAGTTACTCTTTGAAGCAACACAGCAATTTGTAAGCATAACTTTTTTTCTCCAAGTTTTATTTTTTATATAATATACTTGTAATATAAATTAAGGAGGAAGTATTACTTTGTTTTGTTGAATAAAAACAAATATTTTAAATGAGTGGTTTGTTTCAAATTATATGGAAAAATATCTATAACTGAATAGGTGAGAAGAACATTAGTAGACCAATTGGACTTGTACTGTTCTACTCACCAATTCAATTAAATATTATCATTCCTATTACTCAAGTAAATGGGAATCCTGAATTACATCAAAGTAAATTTACTTAAATAATTTGAGAGGAGTAGGAGATATACACATCCAAAGCGGAAGGGTTGTTTGCATTGAAGGGTGAAGGAAAATGGGGAAGAGGCATCTGTCTTTGTGCCACTGTCAGGGCACACAACAAACGCATGTTTGGACAGAATTCAGTTCCAATGCAACACGGAACATTTCCCTTCGAGGATTAAACATTCGCAGTCAAGAAACATGTTTGGTATTTACGTTCTTTGTATGAAGCAGTTGCACATCCTGCTCTTTAACAGAAGTATTCTTTAACATGGTCTTTTTACGTTCAGGATGGAAAGTTACAACAACAAAAAATATGCATGAAAGTGAATATTATTCTGAATATACCGAAAACATATATTGAGTGCTTTATGACATTTGATAAATGTTTTTGTAAAAAAAAAAAACTAGGGTAATGAGGAATTTCAATTTGAAGAAAGTTTTAGATCACCCACATAGTTGGCGCTTCTGGATGACAAAAATCATTTCTATTAAAATTTGTGTGTGAATATGTTGTACTCTTTCATTTCGAAAAACATAGGAAAAAAACACATTAGTTTGGTGACTAAAAGGCCAAATTAGAGTGCAAAATATGTTGATACCCAAATGATGTCATACTTTTAAATGGAGTTGGATAAAAAACAAGCTGACAGAAGATAGTTTTTTTTTTATGTTCGAGAACATGCGATCCTTGTTCCATTTAAAAAACAGGGAACAAAAGAACTGGTCATTATTTTGGCGACTGAGCATCGCCACATTGAGTCCAAAGAGTTAAACAAAGAGAAAAATTTAAATTCGTAACTTTTATAACAATTCTGCATAATAAGAAACATATCCAGTTCACTAACAAAGTACTTATCAAACATTTAATTACTATTTTATTCTTTAAATAAAATATAATTCTACTCTTAATTCAGCTTTAATGAAATGATGGAACATTATTTAAAAAAGAAACAGCACAGAATGTACAGGCATTTTCAGAAAAATAGTTTTTACAAAATTTGTACAATTTAAAAATGAGAAAACGATATATATTTGAATTGTTTTTGTTTGTGTATCTTTAGATGCATTATTTTTTTTAGCAATGAGAAAAAGTTATGAAAAAGAAAAAAAGAGCTCCTGTAAAACCTATAATATTTTACAATCTATAAATATGTTAAAATCCATGCATTGTACAGATAATATGAGGTATTCAAGTGGCTTGGAAAAGTAAGCAATAATCATATAAATGTGAAATATCATATCGAATATTAAAGCACATGGCTTTTACAAGCCGATACTTTAAACTGGACTTCAGGGATAATTTAACGTTACATTAAAAAATACCCAAAAGCAGTCCTAACTGGATGTTACAAATGAGTTGCAAACAAGTATTATTAGAGCAAGGGTACTTTGATAATGCAGCCAGGTTACCACAAATAAAGCAATACACTTTAACATAAATTTTTAAAAATATATTCCGATACAAGTCGTATCTGCTTGACCCCATTTTAAAGATTTCCACAAACAAATTTCACCACTCCCTTCCATACTAGTACATGTATTTAAACACAAAGTTCGCAAAAGTAGTCTTGCCTTTCGATTTACCACCAAATGAACGGGGACTTGTTCGTAGAAATAAAAAAGCTCGACGTCCTCGAACGAATCATTCAGGTGGGAGAGACCTCTCGTGGCAACAGTCAAACGAACAGGCGAGATGATCCTGGACGAGAGTCCTTTCCCCCCCCCACAAGTGAAGTCCTCCTCCTTGCACAAGGGGGGGTTGACGGTGGTTCTGAATCCCCCATTGTCCACCCCTCCCTCAGAGGCTTGCATGCTTGTCCTGTTCGTAGAAGGGGAAGCGCTGGTAGTTGCTGTCCGGGGTGTCCGAGTACTGGGCGACGGAGTAGGCAGGGGGGGCATCCCGGTTTACAACCACCTGGGGGAAACACAGCTGTTAGCCCTTTAACTCCCAACTTTTTTTTCGTAGTAAAAACATTTACATTTTGTTTTCTAGTCATCTAAATACAGGGTAGGGTTTCTTCCAGGCCAGTGGAAGAAACTGGAAAAAAACGGAGAAATAGAAGAAACGAACAAAAACATAACAGATGTTCAAAATTAAAATATATTAACTATATAAAAGATTTACCATAATATCATATCAAATCTAAAGTGCACAACTTAATAATTATAAAAAATATTACCTATTTTTGAAAAATAAGTCATTTTTTAATAACTAACTTCAGGTACTTACGGGTGATGATTTTTACAACTCTAGGAGTTGGGTTCACTATTTCTGTACAAAAATTACCTGCCAATTCTTTATTTTCATATAAAAATACATAATTTTAAAGTTAAAGACTATTGCACAACACATTAAGTAAAAAAAAATTAATCACAGTAAAACAATTATGTAAAATAAGTTTCATTCTACAGCAGGTAAGTGCTCCATACTATTTACTACCAGTTAAGAAAGTGTATATAATAAAAAAAATATGCTAGTTAAATTGAAATGGATAACCTTTAATGGATTTTGTGTATTTGATAAAATTTCTTTTGTTCAGATACCCAATGAAAGGCTGTAGTCAGGTGTGTGATCTAATCTTGGCTAAAAATTGGGGAATTGTTAAAATTAAAAAAAAAATGTTAGGATACATTCTCATTGTCTACAGTGTATGAAGCCAGCATTGGTTTGTGAAGCAATGCAAAGAGGGTTGCGTAGTGCAATCTTCCAATGGGGCTGAGCTCCCTAGTATTTTAGAAAGTTGCAACTTATATGTTAAATTCTTCAAGAAAAACAGTTTTTTTCACTAGTGGAAGAAACATTTCTTCTGGACGGTTTTTTCATTTTGGAAAAAACTTACCAATTAAAAGAAAGACCGGCATTTATATCCAAGATGTTTAGAAAATTTTCCTGCCTTTCCAAGAAAACATTATTTGTTTTCAGATATTTTTTAATGCCTTTTTCACTTCCCCTGACAATTCCAGGTGCGTAAAAACCCTGCACTGCACATGATAAGTTGGCTTCTGGTCAGTCCAATTTATTTCATTGTGTTTAAGTGGAGGACTTATTAGGATTGTAGTTCCGATGACATGCACCATAATAAATGGGAAGTTTAGTCAGCCATTTCACATTTCAGCTACTGCATATATTTGTGTACAAGTCAAACAATGAATTTTTAGAGGATTTTTTTGGTCCAAAATTAAAATTTATTTAAAGCCAAGTTTTATTTTCGTACATGAAAAATTCGAAACAAAATCTACAAATCGAAAAGAGTGAAATTTTAATTTGCAAAAAATAAATATATAAGCTAAGAAATCAAAAATTAAGAAAAAGTGGTTGGAGAAATGGTCTTCCCAAAAGTTTGCAGCGATACATGGTGCCTAAAAGTATGCATCACTTGCAATGTTCTTGTGTCTTTCAAACCTCCATCAGACTTCTTAAATTAAATATCTCTCATTATTATAATAAAATCTTTTAAACCAAATACTTAAATACTAAAATGTACAATTTCTAATCCTTACCATCGTTTTGTAAAGATTGAAAAACTGAGAAAACATTTTCTGTCGACATTGTTGACTGTCGATTTTAAATATGGATGAGCATATTTTTATTTATCCATCTCAGATGGAAATACAAGTACATTATTAATTAAAAGAATGTTTTGGATGAATAATATAACTTACTTATTAAAATATATAGTTTTACATTACGAAATAAATTACTTGAATTCAGGAATTAGCAACGTGTGTTATTGGATATAAAACATGGCTGCTTTTTAAAAGCTATTAACCCATTGTTATGTCTGAAATTCCCCACTAAGAAAATGTCTGTTTTTCATTTAAATGCATTATTTATTTATTTAGTTATCTTTGATGTGCTGGATTACCTCTTGAAATAAATATTAGTTTAGTTATTATACCGTTTGCAAGTGAAGTTTCCTAAACTTCCAACTTTAAGTTCATAGTATGATCATCATAAATGTTAAACTCTGCAATATTTTAACAAAATGTTCAATAAAGAAATAGGAGAATCGGGAAGATGTCTTCCCACAATAAAGAAGTGGCGCCACTCACGCTGCCCAGTCCCTCGTCCCCTCCCTTGGCATAGTCCTGCAGCACCACGTAGGACTTGGAGTCGTAGCAGTAGCGGAAGAGGCCTCCGCACGCGCTCAGCATCAGCACCATGAACACCACGCCCGCCCTACACATTCACAGGAGAGACACACTTCAAAAGGCATTCATCTTATAACAACAGGATTAACGAGTACAAGTAGAAAATCTTAAACTAATTATAATACTACTATTAAAATAAATTTATATATAACAGAGTACATAAAAGCTTTCTGAAATAAACTTTTTAAGGACCTGAAAAGCAATTTAAAAGGAATGTATTCTTAAATGCAAACTTGTATACATTTGCAATGAAAATTCAGCTCTAAAGTCACACATAGGCTTCTTAATAAAAAAAATATTAAAACAAATAAATATAAAAAAGGAAAACAGGTGCTGACAGCTAAAACCTATCGGGTGCAAAGAAACCGTGGGTTTTCTAATCGGATACAAATTCGTGTTTCATTCACATCAAGATAAAATATTTTAAATAGTAGATATTTAGTAAAATAATTAAATAATTTAAACAATTGTCATTTTTAAGACATTCTAAGAGCCTTTAGTAATTTGAAAGTTCCTAAAGGACCCTTGAACATAAATAAGTATTTTCCAAAAACTATATAAACCCTATTATTTAAAGATTTACATACAAGCACAATGAAAATGAAAATACAAAAGTGCGTAAATTTTCTTGCATTATTCTCTTATAGTAAAAACATCTTAACCTTTTCCAAGATCTCTGGCTAATATTTAAGCAACCATGTATATAGAAATCCCTATAACTTTAAAACACTGCCTTCGAATGACTTGTTGGCAAGTTCAGTGTGCAGTCTAGCTGTTTTTCAAAGGACAATGGTCACCCTTTTTCTTTGAAAATTGCATCGTCTTGCCCTTTTAAGCACTAATGCCCGTCTTTCTTGCCCTTTCAGAAATCCTGCAATTTACCCGACCATTTGATTAAAATATTCGTTCTTATCCTTTGCATTTCAGTGGCAAAAATCAGTTCCTCTGCATACGGAATCTGCCCCAATTGAAAAAGGCGATTTTTAAGACTTTGGAAATGAAAAAAGCTTTTCCGTTCAAAATTACTATCAATTCTTATAAAAACTTTATGGGATATTTTTTACCAGTTGTTGCGTTCATTAGGTATTTAATTTTCAAGGTGTAAAGTTTTTTTAAAAATCTGCAGTTTTTTTGTCTTGATTACTCTAATTTGGATGACTGAAAGATATATATTTTTCAGATTAATTGCTGTTTTTCAGCATTACAGCTTCTTTTCAGATTTAATTGTGGTCGTTAGATATTTTTATTATCAGCTAACTAGAACTGCAAGTTTTAGCAAAAATCTTCATTTTAGCATGACGATTTTTCTGATTTTAAAAATAGAAAACTTAAGTTTTTCAAAGTTTTCATTCAGTTTTAATTATTTGACTACATGTTAAGAATTAATCAATAATTCCAAGAAAAACAGCAATTTAATGGCGATTTTAAAAATATTGATTTTGAATCCTTGTTAAAATACCTTTAGAGGGCGGGAAAATGTGAACACTGTATAATTATAATATACTACTGCTAAAATAAATTTTATATAAAGATTTGCAAACAAGCACAATAAAAAAAATATATAAAACAATACTGTAATTATAATATACTACTACTAAATTAAATTTTATATAAAGATTTGCAAACAAGCACAATAAAAAAAAATATAACTTTTAAAGAGTCCCGGTTAACAGTAATACAACCAAGTATATAAAAATCCCACCAACGTTAAACACTGCTTTCAAATGACTAGTTAATATAAGTTTTTTTTTTCTGTAATGGATCAGATGATCACAAATTCTGTTCCATCATTTCCTTCCCCAAATTACTCACCAGAAATACCATGGAGAGTACACATAGTCACAGCAGAGATTGTCTCCACAGCAATATTGATCCTCTCGACACCTGGAAGAAATAATTTACGCTCAGGAAATTGGGTTAATCATGCTTTAGAAAACAAACAATGCATATTTATAAAGAGTAGATTTGGAAAAAATTAACCTTTTGCCATTGAAGAACATGTTTTATATTTACGTTCTTTATATGGAAGTACCCCAATGATACCAAAGTGAAATCTTTAAATTGAGTTAGGAAAAGGACAACGAAAGGATTGTTTTTTATGTTAAAGAAACTGCAGTTCTAGTTCAATTGGACACATTGAACAAAAGAACAGGTTGTTATTTTGATAACTGTGAGTCAACATTTAAGTCCAAAAGGTTAAGATGTTTACAAGCATCTTTGTATTTTTATGGTGCATAACAATGAACTTTAACAATATTTTTCAAAGTTCCGCCACACATAAAAATAAGAATTGCTAACAAAATTATTTATTGGTTGGGTTTATCTTCAAAGTTATGCTTAGAAAACGAAATCTAATTTTATAGCTCTGCATTAAACCTCCCTGTATAACAAATACTTAACATTTTAAAGATGTGAGCAGTTTTATGCTGTCATGGCAAGGTTGTGATGGACCTGCATAGCGATCGCCTTAAGTGCCCTAGCCTGGTTGACAAGTAGTGCTGCCTAGTTGTGTGGAGAGCCGCCCATTTCTTGGGTTTTCAGAAGGGCATATTTTGACATAGAGTTTGTGGGGAATTTTAGCCACCAGTGCTAAGCAAACCTCCACTACTTAGAAGAATCGCCCCAAAGAATTTTTAATTATTAAAAAAAAAAAAACATCTTGAGAAAAAGCATTCATTTGGAACAAATATAGACAGAGCAAAAGTCACTGGATGGATGCCTTTCCAACTCAAAATATTAAAATTCCAACCTCCTGCAATGAGCCCAACTGTTTCTTGCAGGTGGCCAGAAATGTGATTAACAGGCAGTCGGCCAAACTCCGCCAATTCACAGCCTGTCCAACTAAAAATGCATTGTGAGCAGAACTGAGAAGTTGCCCATTAGTGAATAGAAGCTATAAAACATGTCAAAGAAAAGTCCCTAGGAGCGTCCATTGTTACTCTTGTGATGGTCAGAGAAAATTTTCATAAAAACGTACATTTTTTACAATACTAAACATATTTAGGATAAAATTCAAAATTACTATTTAAAAGTTCATGTCATTTCGCTTCATAAAACATATCTAATATGCAATTTAGTATATTTTAGTTGTCTAGGAAATAAATCAAAATTTTGTTACTCTTGTGACCACTGGAAAAGGCAAAATACAAAAAGTGTTTTTAAGGTAGAATTCCTGTGAATTATATGAGAATACAAAACTCAAATTTACAAATATAATAGAGTAATTATATCTCTTCAAAAGGGAAAAACTTTTGAATCTCTTTGACAAAATCTGAATTAATGGCATTGTTTTAAGTAAAAGGCTAAGCGTTACTCTTGTGACATTTTGTCCACAATTGAATTTCTGCTTAAAAACCTCAAAAAATCATTAATATATGAGCTAATTCTCGATTTTTTTTATATGCAACAATTAACATTGATAGGAGTCTAAAATAGCTTAAAAGGGTATAGAATTATTATATTAAAAAATAGTTTACTAAAAAAATATTTTACAAATACAAGAGCAACAAAATTAGCCACAATTTGGTTTATTTTGTATCAAATAGCATGATCATAAGGTTCAAACTTTTTAATTCTTTTTACTGTTGCACCTTATTTGATATTCATCATATACTGTTAGAATTAACGGACCGCAACATAGTTTACATTCACCTACTGGTTATATTGCAATTTCTCGGTTCCTTTGCGTTCTGCTACTGAGCAGAATTGCTCTTCGTCTTCATCATATGTTTAACTTGCAGTTTTATTGCTGTTTCCTTTATAAAATATGAACTCTTTGTTGGAATTATTGTGTGTTATGGTCAATGACAGATAGTGGCATTTTTGATAGCTTCGACAAAGTGTGTTTTTGTATGCCCTTCACTATACAATTTCTCCAAGAGTAATACGCAAATTAATTCTTTGGCTATGATTTCTTCATTTGGTACATAAAGTATGTTTACCTTTGTTGCACCATGAACAAGTTCTGCAAAATCAGTAGCTTTTTGTATTATTGCTTTTTACCATGCACTTCATTTCATAGACATCACTTAAAAAAGAAAAACAGCACCGATTCCATCTACAGCACTCGTACACATTCCATGAAAACTGTTAATATATAAGTGCTGAAATGTTTACAAAATTATATTTTTGTTTAAATTGGCTGTGCAACCATCCGAAAAAACTGGATACACTTTTGACCGATGTATTTTCTTGAAGATGCTGCATTAAAATATTGTGCAAACACATTTACAGAAAATCTGTCTTGTATTATAAAATAGTCGTTCTATGATATCTTTTCAAAATGCACATTTTGAATGTCTACGAACATTCAAGTAAAGTATCATCTTTTTTTATATACATTTTAGGTAATATTAAACAGTTATCTCACAAGCATTGATTTGTTGCACCCACATTCCAATGCAATGTCCGTTCTGAGGTCTATTTTAAAAGTAACGATACAAGTTAGGGCATTTCTAATCTGCCCTAGCTCTTTGAGCACTTTAAAAAAATAACTATAATTTTTTTTTTAACATCCTGTGCAGGGCCATCTTTAGCAGTCGCGCTCGGTTCCCTGTGCGAATCTAAATGCAGGGCTCCTTTAAATTTTAGCATCTCATCTTAACAAGATATCTAGTATATTTTTAGAAAAATAAATTGCACTACTTACAAGTCATGATTACAGTAGTATGCAGACACCTAAAATAAAAGAAGAAATATAATAGAATAACTCTTTTAATGGTAATTCTTGGCATTTGTCAGTTACTGAAACAGAGGAAAATGTCATTTTTACCAAAAGAAATTTTGAAAAATTATAATTATCACGTAAATGTTTTAAAAAATGTGGTTGTTTCACCATCCACAAAGACAAAGAAGAGCACATTAATATTAGGCAATACCTTAGAAAAGTCATTGATTCATTGTGATGTACCAGTTGTAATAGCTATATAAATGAGATAATTTTGTAAATTCCTAATTTGCGGTGCCCCTTGACGCAATTCTGAAAAATTGGAGCAATGGCCAAAATGTGTTTTTTGTACATTGACAATTCAAAATAGCAAACAGAATGGTTGGTTGATTAAATAATGTACAGCTGCACAATGGGCTATTGGTGATGGTTCGGATTCAACAAATCAAGTCTTAGGCACACACACTTACTGTGTGCCAATGTCACAGGCTCGTACCTCAATCATTCTTCCGGGTAGAAGTTAGTCTCCGGCCTATGGCTACTAAGGATCAAATCTATTACGCCCTTCAAGCAATTGATTAGGATGCTTACAGGCAATCCTGCGAGTCGTCGGTTATGTCAAAAGTCGTTGGTAGCATTTTTTGCAGGTCAAGAGCTCCCTTCTTTTTCCACACCTCAGGCAGTGGCAAATCTTTGCAGGAAATTAAGCATTCATACAGCAATTAATGATGGCACATTTGCTTTACACTTCCAACTTCCGAAAACATTTACTACTAAAATGCACATTCACAGAGGAGCTAATACGATAACAACCCATTTCTTATTTTTTTTTTTTAACTGGAACAGTGGAAAACCAAATACTGTCTTATTCAACAGCTTGTGTAGTTAAATTTCTCTATAAAAATTAAGCACTTTTTAAACAATCAAATAATTATTAAATATGAAATAGTTAATAAATATGAAATAGTTATTAAATAAGAAATAGTTATTAAATATGAAATAGGGCCATTCCACGTATTTTGAAACCAAGGGGCAAATTATTTTTTTTCACATTGTATCATGATTATGGCACATATTTTTTTTGAAAAACATATGATCTTTCTTGTAGTGAACTTTACTTTTGTTAAAAAAAATTAGATCTCATCATAAATTGCATATTTTAAGACATATGCCAAGAATTGTAAATAGCCAGTATTATAATGCATATTTCTTTAAGGCTTCTACAATTCCTTCACTTTAAATATATACCAAAATAGGTACCAAACGTACTCCATATAAATATAGGTACCAAACGTACTCTAATTTTCAATTACTAATATGATTTTAGTAATAATATATAAAAAAATAATCTCTATTTTTGTAATCTTTGAACAAATATAGCTTATCAAGTTTTTGGGGAGTCACATACATGACCATTAATAGATGTTTTTAGTTTCTTATATCATAAAATTTATAGAAAAAATTTCAAACATTATTTACAAAATACAATTATACTATTTAACAAAATTACATTCAAAAAATTTTAAAAATATTATATTTAAATTATAATTTTTAATGGCATTGTGATTAGGCATGACTTCAAGCAGTCATGTATGCAACATGAAATTGCGAAATGCAAAGCGTAAAAATTAAACGGATCCAAGCTGCAGCCTTTCAATCTGATATAAAACAAAGCAATACTGTTGTATTGCAAATAGACTTTGCTATGAGTTATTCATGTGAGTGGCAAAGCGAAATACAGTCTGCACTTTGGAGCAGAGAAAATATAACTTTGTTTACATCTGTATTATTTGAAAACAATCAAAAACCAGATTGTTACCTTATTGTAAGTGACACTAAAGATAAATCTAAACTGTCTGTGTCTGCTTTCATTTTAAAACTTCTTGAAATTATTAAATTTCAGGCAACTAAACCAAAATTGACCAATTGGGAGCGATAGCCCGTCTAGCGAGTTTAAAAACAAATTTGTTACTTTCTTTTTATCTTATCCAAAATACAAAAACTTTTTCTGGTTTGAATGGAAATATTCAGCAACTTCCCATGGAAAGGGAGTTGTTGATGGTACAGGTGGTACCGCATATTGTGCATGTGGTATTAAAAACCAAAAAGGTTTGCAAGAGACGACTCCTAAAATGAATCATTAAGAAATTCGGCAACAAGAAAGCGATCCTTTGCAGAAAAATTCGCGGTGCACTCATCGCCTAAAAAAGTATGCAGAAAACAAATATTTATATCTGCATCGCTTCCAAAATAATGCATCACATTATAAGCATAAAAAAAATTACAGTACGAAATTTTAAATAAAATATGATATAGGATCATCTAGAAATGAGGACAAAAAACAAGGACATTAGTTAACGTAATGGAGATTAACAATCATTATAGAAAGCCCACAGATAAACTAGACGCTTGTGGCGCACATTTTCCCTACCATTTAAAAGGATGGGAAAAGTGAAGTACGACATCATCACTATGGAACATATTGAATGATGGCAAATGATTTCGGTGACAGATTAAGAATTTGGTAGACAGCTGAAAAGAAATTCCTCGATTTTTCCAGCAATTGTTCAAATTCTGTGATTTTCCCTAATGTTTCTCTGATTTTAAACCCCTTTTCATGTTCACTGACAATTCCCGGTGAGTAGGAACCCTGTATTTTGTAACGATACTAATCGTTGTTTTATTGGAATTTCTGATGGAATTAATTCAAAGCATTAGAATAACACTAATGCGAGAATCCGTTTCGAGCCAAGTATTTCGTAATTTAAAACTAAATATTTTAATTAAGAAATGTGCATTCATCCATAAGATACTTTTAATTATTAATGTACTTGGATTTCCTTCCAAGATGAATAAAAAATGCTCATCCGAATTTAATAGCATCAGTGAGAGATGTCGACAGAAAAAAAATTGACTGTTTCTTTGTTTTTAAATCTTTACAAAACGATGCTAAGGATTGGAATTTCGAATTTGCATTGTGGAATTCGGAATAATTTGGTTTCAGACATACCCACTCTATTTTGTGAAAAATCTGTTTTTCCAAAAATGAAATTTTCTGAAGGGTCCGTTTTTCGCAAATAGAATTCTTTTAAAAGTCTGAAAACGGACCCAAAATTTTAATGGACGACCCCTGCAGGCAGACTAGAAATAGACCATAATTTTATTTATTTAAATGTGTTTTGATATTTAAAATTTCAAATATTTTTAAATGCAAAAATATGCATTGTTGGGTCCATGTAAGAGCTCTTTGCCCATTTTAAAATAAACAGCTCACTAAAGTGTCTACACTACTCGTAAATGAAATCGTAAATAAATTTGCAATATTATGTACAGCATACGTACATGTCTTATTGTTAACACCAAAATTTTGGATATAATATGAATAACAACCATTCTGAAACTTTCACATAAGGGTAACTGGTTATAACGTATTCTAGTGTTCAAGATTTTTCGCTAAATGTGGTAACCCAGTGCCAATGCATAGGGAAAATGGAGGAGTTATTCGATTGGCAAATAAACTATAGTTTTTGTCGCCAAGAATGTGTTATCGTTGCGAATATTGCTTTTTCGGGAAAAGTCATCCAGGAGTACTGTTAGGGTGTCCAGAGGGAAAACAATTTGAAATTCTCTGACAAATCCCCGTCTTGTAGTTTTTTCACGTGCGATAGAAACAATACTGATTTACACAAATAAAGCATGGTAACAGGAAAGAAAATTGTACAATATTCGGCACTACAAATTGCTTTACAAGTTTTGAAAATAAATAATTTTCCATATCTCCTAAAGAAAAAAAAGACTCTAGAGCAGCTGCTGACAATAGTTAAACCACTTTAGCAAAAAAAAAAAAAAATGGTTTTAACTACATTCAAGAAAAATTAGAATTTCACTAAGAATTTAGCAATTATTAAACATATGAACATCCATTATTAAAATTGCTTGAGTGGGCAAGTATTTAGTTATAGACAGCCAATTGTTCTGTTAAGTTCCAGAAACGGTATTTTGAAGAAAAAAAATTAAGTACAACTTCATATTTTTATATGCTTTATTTTCTTCTTTAGATTGTATTTTGAAAGTATTTGAATATAAGCAGTCAATTAATGTTTCATAGCTAGAAATCAACTTAAAAATATTTTTTTTACTAATATCCTTGATTTATTAAAAAAAATTCCCAAATTAATGACTGTTCCAGATTGAACAAATTCCCAGATATTTCCCTGTTCTGTGGACACCCTGAAAATGCATTTTAATCAGAACTCCTTTGTTCATGTTGATGGATTTCATTTATAATCCTTCTAATAGATATTTACCTAATAGTCAGAAATCCAGTTCCAATAATTAAAACAATCCGTGGCTACAAATTAAAAAAAAACTTTCAAATTATAGCAACTATAGCCTATTTTTTTTCAACTTCTAGGTGTCACAAAATGTTTTCGAAATCAGTTAATTGGTAAATCTTCAGACCACTTCAAAATTCTATATTAGGTCAAATAATCAATAAAATTTTCTACGGAACTAAAATATGACAAATATTTAACATGATGTATACATCTCAATTTTATCATTTGCGTAACTCAACAAATTTCATAGAAGTCACATTTTTTTAAAAGTTTAATCAGTGCATGTTTATAACGCACAGGATTCAAATGCATTCTGGACTTGCACACAAAAGAAAACGAAACCACGACAATATGAACATAATGCTCTTACCGTAGACCAATTGGATAATAACTACCAGGAACGGAGATTGCTGGGGGGTAATTATATCAATCGCAATATAAAAAAAAGTGAAAGTATATTTTCTTGCTTAAACGAAATGTGTACCAAAAAAAAAAAGTCTTTATCGCACAGTGAAGTTGCAACTTGACGCATAGGGACACAGGCAACTAAATTATTAAAAATACAAAATCGCATTATGGTGAAGAACACACAGTGTCTTCAACAGAGTAAAAAAATGCTTGCAAGGAATTACCTGAGTTAAAAGAATGAAAACATTAATAGTGAAAAACATAAACTTCGACACGTCGTTGAGACTTCCCATTATTATTGACATTTCGAACTGGATGCCATCTTATAGCTTTGGAATTCGTAATTTAAACGACCTGTACACTTAAAATAAGTAAACAATGAATTAAAAAAAATCATTTTTATTTTAAATCTCCTTATATTTCCTTTTTAGTCACTTTAACAAGTAAATTGCTTATCTAGGCTTATTTTCTGACGTTTTCTCTCTCATTTAATTTTGTGTAGTTTTTTTTTTATTATTATGTGGCAACTTTAATTAACGCGCGAAAATTTTAGTAGAATCCAAACACAAAGTACGAAATCGCTATGCAAGTGCTGTAAAAGTTCTATAGCAAGTTTTATAAAAACGTTTTGTTTAAACTATCGAATATAAAATATATATATATATTGAGATTCCTCTAAATATATTAGGTAGAAATACAAAAAAGCTTTTAGTGAAATCAATTTTCTCTTAGCTTATAAATGGCTAGTATTGATGTACCTAATAAAAGCGATATTTTCGAAAAAATACAATTTTTAGAAGATTCTTTGAAATGCAAAATTTGGTAATTTATGTTCTTTAAACTTTTTTATAATGGATTTAGTACTTTTGGTATGTATTTAGTAAGAATGGTAACAGTAATTTTGTATATATCTCCTTAAAAAGTAAATTATATATATTTTTGTGTATTTTATAATAAATTTAATATTTACTGCATGCTTTGGAACAGATGTAGTATAGGACATTTAGCGTGGTTTTTTTTTGGCGACGAAAAATTGCTGTTAAACATAGCACATATTGCCAGATTGAAAGTTGTCACAAGAATCGGAAAATACCAACAATGTCAGGTGGGGTTGCCATACTATAAATTTATCGCCCCTAAAAAACACCTCGCGCGCCAAATGTCCTATACTACATCTGTACCCATGCTTATATTTTAGATTTTGCCTGAAGCTAATCTGATGTAATTTCCTTTATACAATCTGCCAATAACATTTCTAGATAGGTATTATAAATCCTTTAAAAGTCTTGTCAAAACCTGGCTCTATTATATTAATATACCAAGAGACATATAAAAATTATTCATTTTTTAAAACTTAAGCAAAATCTGATTATAATGTATTCTAAGGTACACCTGATTTTTGGCCAAATCTGGTAACTCGGCGCCAAATGTCGATGCAGGTGGAAAGTAAAGGAGTTCTTTGATTGAAAACCAAACCTGTTTTTGTCGCCAAGATCGTGTTAGCATTGCGAATTTTGCTTTTTCAGAAAAGTCAACCAAGACACTTACCCTACAATGCTCTTACACCAATATCTATTTTGTCTTGTAAATAATGAGATAAAATGTATTGAACGAACCCTGATTTCTTGCCAAATCTGTTTACCCTCTTTAGTAATCATGAAGAGGGGGGGGGGGGGAATAAGAGTTTTTTATTGGCAAATAAACCAGCTTTTGTCACCAGTATGGTTAGTGTATCGAATATAGAAAAATTTCAGAAAGGTTGCCAATTTCTTCTTATGTGGCCAAATGCAGTTTTAGACTTTTAATTACAGATTTTTATTGTGAGATCTATGCATTTAATGGGTGTAATTTCTCTATAAATCCTTTTTCCCCATAGTTCCATATCACTTGTTCTTCTATTTGTATTACAAAAGTTATTACGACTATTTATAAATGAAGACGTAGTATAAATAGGCTAGTACATGCGCAGTGGTCGACCGCCGAAATTGGCATAAAGCATCCGCTTCTTAAGTCGTATTGCCGAAGCAATGCTGCAACGAACCAACCAGGCCAATGCAAAAAGTACGCAGAAACGAGACCTTCGCAAAGTGTTACAATTAATATCTAAATTCATGGTTGCACAATTAGTTTGAAATGTACTCACTCATCAGTGCCAATGGAATCTATTATGCCAACACACACATTTTTCGTGTATCATATTTTTAGATATCCCGACGTTTAACTCGCTTACAATGCGTAAACTTTGTATCCAATTACTTGCTTACTGTAATCACAAAAAATAATATAAAGTATATATCGCCATAATTGGTTTTAGTTAATTCAATTGTTGTTCTTTTTCCTAGCACCAAGCTGCTGAAGGATCCCGTTCTTATCCAGAAGTGTGGGCATTCTTCCTGCAAGTAAGATATCTGCTCCAATGTGGCACATTTCCCTTTATTTTGGATATCCAAACATTCCAATTAAATATTTCCCAGACAACTTTTCAAGGGCAAGATTTACAGTTTTATACCAAGATTCAAAGCCTTGCAGACAGTTTGAAAATTAATATAACTCAACTAGCTGAAGACCTGGCATTGCCTGGAATTTATGCAGAGTTTGGGGCTATTCTTCTCCCTAGTGCCATCTGGCAGTTTTAGTCAGTGGCGAGGCATGACTTTTTGCAATGGTCATCACCCAGGGCGGCAAACCTCCTATTCTGTTAGTTAGGTAATAGCTTTGAGAAAGTTCAATTTTTGCCTTGTTCTGCCATAATTCTTGAAGGGATAGATTCGGGAATACTGCCTCGTATTTTTGAACCATGGTCTGTTGATGAGGATAACACCCGAGCTGACACCCAACGCAACCTCAATTGCTTTTAGGAAATCATTGGACCATGATTATATTCAACGTGCATGAGTTTCATATTCACACCGCTGGAGATTGACAGTAACTTCATAGTACTTTCATATAATTGAGTTGTAAACCTCTGATCAAGCGATCACTACATCTTTTCTTTTGTCAAGTCCTCATGCCAAGTTGTCGAAAATAGCCACTATTTCTGCTGCCTACATCCCATTGTGCAACCTTTATTCGATGTTAAGTTATCAACCGAACAAAAACGTTCCGATTTGTTGGTTAATTGACGTTGCGCTAATTTGGTTAAAAAATATGAGGCAGTGTTCCCGAGTCTCCTTCGAGATAGACCCCGAATCATTGCCAATAGCTTACTGTGCAGCTCTAATACGATAATAGTTAACCAATTAACGGCACGCTACAGCTGCACATTGTGCTATTGGCGACAGTTAGGGGTTTATCTTGAAGGAAGACCTGCGAATACGGCCTCGTATTTCTTTAATTCCCTTGCCAGATGATAAAGACTACACCTGAGCTGGCACTCGACGTAACTTCAATTTGTGTCAATAAAAAATCCCGAAAGAAAGACCCGGGTATACTGCCTCATAATTTTGAACCATGGTTATGACAAGGACAACACCTTGACTGGTACCCCATGCAACTTGATAGATATAAGGATGTTGGATCACAAATTTTTTCTACACAGCGTATTTTTGGCATGCCATGTTCAGCCCCCAGATCACTACATTCATTTGAGAATTAAGCAACCATGCTTCCAGACACGGGTCTGATGTGTTAACGGGTGGACACGCCAACCACAACCTTTTTTTGTTTTGAAAGTGCCCTTTTCCTACCAATAGCACTCTGTTTCTAAAGTATATGCTTGGCGGTCAAACCGTTAGATTATCAGATTCATAATTAGAGGGTTGACATATGAATCCTGCCTTGAGAGTGCAGCAAACTTGTGATCGGAGGATTGTCTGCTAATAAATATCAACCACGTAAAGATATTGTGCATGTTAAATATGGAGTGCTTTACAATTTCCTCGCACTAGCATCAAGTGCATGGTGCCCCAGATCAGATGTTGTGCTCGTTATCTAACCATGGTTCAAAATTACAAGGCAGTGTCTTCTTGTAACAATGACCAATATCTCTTTGAGCAGCTGTAGTACAAGGTTAATTCCACCAACCAAGACAAAAGAGTCCATTGTTGGGAACCAATGCTTATTTTGAACTCTCTTTAACTTAAAACTTTAACTCTCTGTTCCCCAGGCTCTGCTTCAGCCGTCACAAGGACAGCACCTGTCCTGTGTGCAACGTTCCCGTCAGCACTCGGGATTCTTTGGAAGACAAGCGGCTAAAGGAGCTGATGCTGCAGCTAACGCAGCTGAAGGCATTCCTGGCGGGAGATGGCTGCAAGCCGGAGGACGCTTTGGCCTTGTCCTCTACTCCTAAGCCGGGAAAGAAAAAGTTGTCCTCCAAGACGCCACCCTTCACGCCCTTGTCCGCTAAAGATGCCATCATTCAGGTGTGATTTTTGTATATCTCTTAAGGAGGCCAGTGGGTGGCCTAGGCAGTGCTATACCAGACTCGTTACCACCGGGTTGTATTTCGAATCTTGAGATAAGAGTGCAGCAAATCCAGGATTGGAGGGTGGCCAGTTTTGTTCCTTTGTATCTGCACAAAAAAACATTCACAGTGCAAAGGGGATTAATGCGTCATAGTCCAAACTCCTTGCACCTATGTTGTATATGTGAGGCTCGGGTATTGTCCTTGTCATCTGATCATGATTCAGGCCTGTAGCTAGGTAGGGGCCAGGGGGCAATGCCCGTCCTAGAAAAGTTTTTGCTCCCCTAGAGTAATTAAAAAAAATCAATTTTGCCGAATTTCTCATGAAAAACCTTAACTAATAATTTTACAGAGCTTCCATGGAGCACAAATGAACGAATATTCCAAATGGACAAACTTATAGTGAAAGACAACACTGAAATAACCCTGGATACAACTGGCGGAGATTGTTAGAGATCAAATAGATCATTTGATTCCTTCCAAAAAGTACTTGGACATTTTGAATAGAGGAACACAAAGGAGTGAGATATGGGAGACGCCATTGCAGGAAATTGCTTTCAATTGCGAGAAAAATTCTATCTTAAACTAACTAACAAGTAGGATGACGTTAAAAATACTGGTAATTAATCGATATTGGTCGTTGTTTGGGTTATTAGTCTCTGTAACTAGTATAAATAGCTTCAACAACTGAAAAATTTACTAACATTATATCAATTTTAATTTTACAGCGGTGCCTATATAAACTATTGAAGTTGTTGACATCTATCTTGTTCTTACAAGATATATGCTTTTATTATAAAATTGTTTATACCTTTTATTCTATTTTATGAAATGAAATATATTTTTTTTATTAATTATTGGTGATGTCAGAAGTTAAATGTACTTTCAGTGGGCAGAAGTTAAATGTGGATTGCCACAGGGTTCTGTCTTAGGTCCACTTTTTAAAAAAAAAAATTATTGATGATATTACAAATACAAATATTGACGACCAACAACAGGCTGAAGGCCCAACAAAGCGACACAAGGCCCAATTAGTTGGGAGAATGGGGGCAAGGTCAGCACCTTTGCAGATGATTTAAAAATTATGTGGACTGTGAATTCTGTGGAACAAATAGAGCAATTACAAGGTGATTTAACAAAAATATAAGAATGGGCTGTTAAATAAGGTATGTCTTTTAATATCAGTAAATGTCAAGTTTTGCACATGGGTATCAAAAATAGAAAGTCTGCCTGTGTTTTACAGGGGGCAAAAGTCCAAAATAGTGATATAGTAAATGATCTGCGCATAATAGTAAATGAGGATTTTAAAAGGAGTCATCAATGTACAGTGGCTAGCAAGAAAGCTAATAGAATATTAGGATACATCAGGAAAAGTGTTTTGTCAAAATCTAAGGATATAATCTAGCCATTGTACGGAGGTTTGGTAAGGCTGCATCTTGAGTATGCTGTACAGTTTTGGTCCTCATATCTTTAAAAAGAATATCGAATTGTTAGAGAAAATTCACCACTGTGCTACTAAAATGGTTCAAAAGGTTTTCAGGCATGAATTATGAAGATAGATTAAGAAATTTGGATATGTATACCTACTCTGGAAGAGGGAAAGGTTAGGGGAGATTTGATTCAACTGTTCAAAATTATTATACAAGGTGATGTGGAGCGTTTTAATATTAGACGTAGAACGAGAGATCATGGGTTTAAATTAAACAAATCCAGTTTTAATCGGGCAGGGCGAAAACACTATATCTATAATAGGGTAATATACAAATGGAACAACTTGCCAGTGAATATTGTTAATTGTACAGATACAGGAGTAACAGATTCTTAGAAGAAGTTAGATATTCTTGGGGGATGGTTAGGAGATACTAGCTGGTCCAATCTTGTTGTGCCTGGAGCCTGTTGTTGATCCTCAATATTTGTATTTGTAATAAATATGCAATTATCCGGCATTTAACTATCTGAAATTCTCAATTAACCAGTCCGTTTAAAAAAAAAATTGTTCGGTTTATAATTTTTTTTTTCATTTATAGAAAAATACATTTTGGTAAAAAATGAAAAAACAGTTAGTTATCTGGCTTTTATTTACCTGGAAATTACGATTAACCAGACTTTAAAAAAAAAAAAATTATTGTAATTCAAAAAATTTAATAGTTATATATTAAGGATTGTCCAACTATAATATAATTTCGTTCATGTTATTTATTAAACCAGATAATCTCAAAATATACTAGATCTGAGATGTGGAAAAAAGGTGAGCAACAACTTGAGCTACCTGGTGAATAAAACCAGTAGGTGAAACCCCATACTAAATTAAAAACTCAAAAAAAAAAAAAAAAAATGATACACTCCTATAGGTAAAAGCTTAACGATGCATTGGAATTAGAGTAAAAGTACCTCTAAAAGTAAAAACGTAATATTTCAGGAAAGAATGTATCCATAAAAGAAAAATCCATAGTACACTACTATAAAATAAAGTTACAGAAAACTTTAAGAAAAAATACGTTAAAAACTAAAACATAATTTATAATTTTACGAACAAGTTGAAATTTTTTTAATATTTAACACTAAAAATTTAGATATGGTATTTGTAAATAGGCTCAAACTTAAATTTTTTTAATAAAAATATTAAATATTTATATCTATTTAACTTGTTTGTAAAATTAATTAAAAAAAAAAAAATTTAGCCCGTTTGATTAATTTTTTTTTCAAAAAAGATAGTTTTCTTTTCCTTCAAAATTGTGCATTTACCTTTTAGTTTTAGTGGTACAATGAAATTTTTATCGTTAGGCTATAATTCAGAGGAATTGGTTTTCTGTGATTGTATCTTAATACATTGGGTACATGAGAGTTTTGAAATTTATCTTCAACCAAAAGCTTTATTCTGCATTAAATTTTAATTTCATCAGCTCCAAAAAGCCTTTTTTCTGCTCACACTTTCAATTTTTACTGCTCCAAAATGCATGAAGGCAGGCAACACCCATGGATTTTGTCACGATATTGTTTAAATTTGCAATTCATATTATCAACATGAAGTACTACTATATTGTTTTGTCCTCGTTTGCAGCCGACCGTCCTCGGCAGGGTGAGCAGGGGGGGTGTCAAAAAGAGCAGCCCCAACTCCCCCACCCCCAACCTCAACAAGAAGAACCTTAAGGGGGAGACACTGCTGCACAGGATGGTCATCAAGGTGAGTTCTTTTCTTTGAGATACGTCTGTGTGGGTGCCTTGTCAGAAAGATGACCATCTTATTTTGATAATTTGAATGCCTGTGGGAAAACAAAATAAACTCTAATGTGCTGAGGAGACAAGGACAACAATAGACAATCTAATCATGGGCTTAAAGCCCACTTTGTCATTTTTCGGTGGGTTTTATTGTATCTGCATAGCGCTAAAGTAAACTGTTGTTGGGAGAAAATCCCCATTGTAAAGCACTTACATATAGAGATTAACACAGCCCTCCAAGGCTCCATCAAATCAAAACTACCTTTTGCGATTAAGTTAGTTTTTCTCACCAAGCCCATATATATACTATTTTATATTCTACTTTAAAAATTACAACACCAGCATGTTTTAAAGATTTAGATAAAAGATTTAGGATTAAGTATAATTATTTACATTAGTTGATTACTTCCATTAGTTGATTTCTTAGTTTTAAGGAATTTTGAATGTGGATCATATTTTTTTTTAAATGTTAAACTATTAAGCACTATAAGTTTCTGTTTTCAGTATTTAAAATTCACACCAAAATTAGTTTTACAAAATGTTGCATGCATTCCCTATTGTGCACTAAATTCTAATAAACACTGATTTGCAGAAAATTATTTTTCTTGTTCATTACTTAAATTAAAAAAAAATTCTAATGTGTGATAGTGAGAGTCAATAAAGGGGTACTGAAGACAATAATTGTTTGGTTTGGTTTGGTTAATTAACGTCGCACTAGAGCTGCACAGTGGGCTATTGGCGACGGTTCGAGGTCTATCTCGAAGGAAAGACCCGGGAACACATTCACACACACATTCATTCATACCTGCACCTCGTTATTTTAGAACCATGGTCAGATGACGAGGAAACACCTGAACTGGCTCCCAACGCCTTCAATAGACATCGGGACTTTGGACCCCGATCAGATTCATCGTGCACCAGTCCCATATACACGCCGTTAATTTTTGCGGATGTTCTGGACGACTTTTCTAGTATTTTGTAACGAAGCTGGCAACCCTCCGATCACAAGATCACTACTTTTTTACTTTTCTTTGTCTAGTCCATCACCTGGCATCTAACCGGGAACCTTTGTAATCCTAGCTGACGCCCTTAACCGCTCGGCCACGGGGGCCTCACAGACAATAATTGTACTTTCATTTCTTCAAACCACAACTTGGCTACTTGTCTCTGATGATTGCAATCCTTTCTCTCTCTTTACCAACGCCTCAGCTAATCTGACTACTTCTCCCCCCCCCCCCATATTTTGCACAAACTATACATGAACGGATATTCTTTATTATTTACTACTCAAATCAAAGTTTCCTTTAAATTTTTACAAAATGATAACATGCAAAAAAAAATATAGAAAACACTTATTTTTTGAAAATTAGAGCAATCCTCCTTTCTTTTAAACATGCGAATCAATCAATTTTAAGATTAACTTAAATAACGATACACCAGCATTACCATAATGGTCCTAAAACAACAACACACAGTAAATTTATCACCAAAACCATTTCCGTTTGGAGAGATTCTCGTTTCTCCCAGCCATCCCCGCGATTCAAGCATGAACCAATCAGTTTATTGAATACCAAGTGCAGCCCAAACCAGAAAATTCATTTCGGCTGTACCTTCTCACAATGCAGTGCATTAGCATGGGGGGGGGGGGGAATCTCCATGGCAACGATGCAGACGATTTCGAACTTCGCTTTTCAGCTGCAGTTTTAATTTAATGGAGTTTTTTTTCCCTTCTGAATTGTGCATTGCGGCAACAGGCTTGGTTTTTATCGGAGATTTTGTTTACTACCGTAGAAATTTCATTTTCTAATCTTCATTTAAGAAAATTAGTAAAATATCTGATTTTAGTTTTAAAATACACTAATAAATTTAGGTGCAGCCCGGCTATTCATGGGTTGATGTTTGGAAACAAACACAACTCGCCTGTGATTGGTCAAAAATTTCGCTTCTTCAAACACTTCCGGCTTAGCGTTTCCGATGATTATTTACGTTGTTGTTTTCGCTTGCAGAATAAGATGACTAGTTTATATTTAAAAAAAATTATAGCTTTTAGCTCAAATGCGATATGAGAAAAAACTTCGAGTATGCGGGGAAATTGAAATTCCAGATCCTCTGGACATGGATTTGCGAGAAAGTGTGTTTGCAGATGACACAAGCAAATGGCCGGATCTCAATTTCGGCGACATTTATATGTACCTCGTTGAGAGGGTTTGCTGGTATACCAAGGAACAATTCAAAAGTTATAAGATGCTAGATGTAATAGTTTGCCAGAATGTGGTTAATTTGTGATGAGTAGCTGGTTTTAAAAGACAACCAGATAGACATTGGGAAATTTTTAGGATACGACAGTCTGTAGTTCATCGGCAGTATTTGTACACACTCGCATACAAATCATCTTGATATTTTTTAAAGTAATTCGAACCATAATTAAACCAACATCCAGGATCATTAAAAACTTGTGAAGAGCTCAATTTTTTTTTAAAGGTGTTCTGTAATTCAAGTATATGCAAGATATTCAGAGATTAAGAATGATATAATATTCAAATATGATTAAAAACTTTTTGGTATTTTCATTTTCGACACCTAGTATGTTTTAAAAGGTGAAACTAGCCGATTGATTGAAGTAAATGAGAAAATTCATTTTCTGAAAATTGCGTCAATAAGCAATAATGTGTTTTTTAAAGATAAACTATTTAAATCAATATTCAGATTCTTATTAAAAATTGATTCATTTTTGTATTGAATAATGAATATATTTCATTAATTTATTGGTTAAACAAAAAGTCAATTTAATTGAAAATAAAGCAGACATACCTGCTTTCAGCTTTGCTATCTAACATTAGACTAAAATGTGAAAAGAATTTAAATTTACATATATATTAAAATTTCAAACACCAAATCTATAAAAAAAAAGTATTGACAAATTTACATACATTTTCTGTAATATTGCATAAATTGATATGTAAAACTTTCAGAAATAGGATTAGGTAGTAATCGGGCGAAAGTTATTAAAATACGTTATTAAGTAGGATTGCTTTATAAAAGCAATATGAGGAAAGTGCCTATATAAAAAGATTTTTTCAGTAAATTGTTTGTTGCGCACAAGTGTGAGTTTCGAATTCAAATACTAATAAAAGAAGATATTTCCGAAATGTAGGGGGATTTTTTAGAAGCAATGTGGATTCCCAAAATTTATCAGGATTGCTTTTTAAAATAATGGAAATTAAGAAGTATATAAAAATGTTCTTTTCCGGAAATTGTTTATTGCACACTTTATATGTATGTTTTTCTCCAGTGTGAAATTTCGAATTCAAATACTAAAATAAGATATTTCCGAAATTTAGTAGGATTGCTTTTTTAAAACAATGGGGATAAAAGGAAGTGCTTAAAAAAAGGTTAATTTTCTTAAATTGTTTGTTGTTGCGCACTTTTTGCATAGTATGAGGTTTTTTTCCAGTGTGAGTTTCGAATTCAAACACTAATAAAACAAGATATTTCCGAAATGTAGGGGGATTTTCTTAAAAGCAATGTGGATTCGCGAAATTTAGCAGGATTGCTTTTTAAAAACAATGGAAATAAGGTAAGTGCGTAAAAAGGTTCTTTTCCGTAAATTGTTTGTTGCACACTTCACTTTGTATGTGTACTGGTACCTATGATGTTTTTCTCCAGTGTGAAATTTCGAATTTAAATACTAAAACAAGATATTTCCAAAATTTAGTGGGATTGCTTTTTAAAAACAATGGGGGTAAAATGAAGTGCTTAAAAAAGGTTATTTTTCTTAAATTGTTTGTTGCGCACTTTTTTGCGTGTACAGCCGATATGGCATTTGGTCCAGCACGTAAAGAACATTGTGGAACGGACAACAACTTCGCCTCTCTTTCTTGCTGAGTACAATTTATGCATTATGCTATAAATTCTTATAAAAGAAAATGATTATGCGAGATCGTTTAGCGTTGGTTATGATTACAAACACTCTAACCGGAAGTATACGAAGAAGCGTCACCGAACTTCCGATTAGCAGCGCCATCTATTCAACACTTCTCAGTTCAACCCATGAATACTTGCTGTAGTCCACAAACCGCCACTGAAGATGGGTAGTGGTACTCTGTGCCTTGCTACTGTTTTTTCTTTTTCCTTGAGCTGGTATATGATATGAATTGCGAGATTCCTATCGAGCAGGGCTTCCTTTATATCGTCGATAAGTAGGTCTGCTGGTACATTTTTCAGGACTGCTTTTATGCGTCTGTATGATTTTTTTATACTGAATGTGGATACTTTTCATCTTTGATCGAGTTATAGGCTTTTATATTCATCAACAACTTCCAGTCTGAGGAATAACGTTCCTTGGCTTGCTTTGCATGTACATTTGGGGATGCCAGCAATTCATTTGTCTTCGTCCAGAGAGAGGGGTTTGATATTATTATGGATGGTATCCTGTTTTGAGGTTTAACTTCTGTAATCATCTCTTCATTGTAGTACTATACTGACAGGTAGAATCGATCCCGTTTAAATACGATTATCATGCATGCGCACTGGTCAGCTAACGAAATTAGCATAAAGATCCTCTTCTTAAGTCGGAACGATGGCAAGAACGCCATAACTTACCAACCAGGCCACGAAAAGCGTAAACAGGTGCAGGTAAAAAAACGTGACTGTCACGGGCTATCCTCGACAAGTTTGGTGTCCACCCAAACTACACTGATTAAAAACACTATGACAATACAACATAATAGGTGAAATTTACAAACTAACATTCACAACTTATAAACACATGTCACACTATTGACAAATTATTATTCTATTATAAAAAATTTCACATCTAAAATTCAATTATTATCTTTCCTCAAATTTAAATTAAAAATCATTTAAAACATCATCAAATTGCTATTGTTATAAATTTAAATATTAAATTCAGTCATTGACTTAAAGTTCAAAAAGATTCCAAAAATTAATTATTCCTAAAATTTTTAAGTTCAATCACTAAAATATTTATCAAACCCACAGTTAAAAGAGTCACTTTATAAATAAAACAGTTCTTGAGTTTGAAATTCACACCTCATAATGATTTCTTCTTTAAAAAAAACATGATCACATATGTAGACACGACACAATTAAAATAACTTCACAAAATAAATTTACATCACTAAAGCTTTCAGAAAAGAAAAAAAACTTTTCACAAATTGAAGACAAAACAAAAAAAACAGTTGTTTTGCAATTCTCTTTTTTTTTAAAAAAAAAAGGATTCACTTCTGAAGACAAAAAACATTTTGCACTTCACCCCTCCTTTTTTTTTTCTTGTGTTCATCCCAAAGATAATTCTACTTTCGAATGGTTGCTGTAACTAAAAAACACATGGATTTTACCAAAATAACTGTTTCCTCATATGATACTTAGAAACGTTCCTTTGGCTCGCCAGTGGCCAAGGTGTTGATGTTGGCTGGATTGGAGCACCTCTAAAGCATCATTGGTCACCAATTGCTTTCGCATTGTTTGAAGTGCCAATTGCTTTTGCCTAGTCTGAAAGGCCAAATGTTCTTCCTGTGTTCATCGTCACTCTGCCAATGGCTCTCGTAATCGACCAGCTGATTTGTTAAATCCCACATATTTTTTTTAGAAATATGTTAACTTGTTCTGTGTTGGTCTAATCCACAGATTTGTAATTTTTGAGACTGGATGGATCTTCTGTGCTTTCTTTGTTTTGCAAAGCAATATCACATGTAAGGACATTTGTTTTTGTCACTACCTTGTGATTTTTATGTTGAGTTACTGATCGCTCATTGATTTGCAGAGTCTTGACTCGTATTAAACCACATCTAAAGACAGTTTCCTTATCTGTATCATTTAACTGCACCAGATTGACCTGTCACTCTTGAACTGCTTCGATTGTCAGTGTGTCATTTGTTATTTTGAATTCGCACCTATTCAGGACATCTCTTCCTAATGTGATTTTATCATATTGGTTTCTTGGTATAACAATTTTGGCTTCTGTCCATCTATGATTAGGTCAGACATAAAGAATCCTATGGGCATTACTGTATCACCACCTATCCCTTTTAGCTTAATATTATCTTTCATTAATTAGGGTGATCCTAATATTTCATGCATTTCTGCACTTACGAAACTAGTATCCATTTGAGCCCTTGCTTCACAATCTGACAACACAATTTCTTTCACGATTCCGTAATCGGATTTGTAAATTTCAACTATATTAACTTTTTTTTCCGCTGCAATGACTATGCCCTACACCATTGCAGTAAACAAATACTCCTTGTCTTCTGTTCATGGGATTTCAAAACACCTCATTGTTTACAGGACTATTTTTTCCGTGATATATTGCACTACTTCCTTCTGTGTATGCAGTTCTGAATGATTGTTTGTTGTCTCTAGGGTAAAACTGTATCATGTTTCTTTCCAATATAATGTTTTCATATGGTGTATTTCTTTTGAAGTTTTTTGCTACATCCAATTCATCCAGTTTATTTGCCAAACTTTCGACCTCTGTAATTTTAAGCAGTTCATCTCTGAAATATTCGCGCACCTGTATAGGTAATATTCTTCTAATCTGATCAACTAATATCAAGCCGTGAAACGATTACACCTCAAATCCACTTAGGTAACCACTCGTTCAGGTAGTTCTTGAGTACATATGCGAAATCTCGCCATGATTGATTTTTTCTTTCTTTGATAACCGAAGTTTAACCGGAATTGTTCTGGAGTAAGTTGTAACTGTCTGAGCAAAACCCTTTTAATGTGGTCATAATTGTTTGCTGTAATTTCGGGTCCTCGTGTTACTAAATTTCAAGTGGTAACAAACCTATTAAATGACTTACCCACAGATTTGTATCTATTTCCAGGTGATTTAGCTGTCTTTGAAACAGAGCTAAATACACACTAATGTCACTGCCATCTGATGGTTGCATAAAGTGTTTTGATTCAGAATGCGGCATCACTGTAGCACCAGTTTGACAATTTTCAGATTCGATTGCAATTTTGTTAGCTCAAATTGTCGAAGCTCTTTTTCAATTTCTCGATGCTCTTTTTCGATTTCCCTTTCCGCTTTAACACGATTGCACTCGACAAATGTTTGGTTATTTCTTCTTTGTAGCTATTGTGCTCTGTTATTGTTTTACACTTTTGTGGTATTAGATTGATCAAAAGACGAGTTAAATCCAATTCCCTCATCAACACAAGTAATAAGTCATATTTCTTTGATCGTGCCAAATAAGCCATGCTGAACTCCTGCACACTTATTCAACGATCACCGCTTTCAGAGTTTTCGGCCTGCTTATCTCGTGGCACTAGGCTTAGCCATCGGGTGATTCTGTTTTTACACTGACACTATTTTTCTACTGCTGCTTTTGGATTCAAATCCGGTTCTGAACCCCCATGTGTGATAGTGCGAATCAATAAAGAGGCTCTGAAGACAAAAATTGTAATTTATTTATATAAACCGATGCATAGATACTTGTCTCCGAGAATCGCAATCCTCCCTCTCTTTACCAACACCTCAGCTAATCTGATTACTTCCCTCATACTCAGTGCCAGTTACGCACAAGGTGTCACTGGTGGACTAGTGATTGGAGTCTCCATCTGGTGGTGACAGATGATTCTACACTAAAAATATTTATTAGTAAACGAAGACATGGGAACAAATTTTAGCAGAAACTTTTTAGGCAAGTAACATTGCTTATTTTAAAAATTGTTTAAATTTTAAGATAGACTACAATTTTCAATGTATTAGAAAACATGGACATATGCCGGAAAAATTGAGATGTCTAATATTGCAACTAAGTTATACTTTTAAAGTTCTATGTCATGTTCTATTATACAATACTCAGGCCTCGCAACAGGTCCCTTTTTTCCCTAAAAGTTTTTTTGTTACTTGAATTACTTAAAAGTCAGTTTTTTCAGAGTATGGTCCCTTTTTCCATTATTTTAGCAATAATAATTTTGTCCACCCTTTATGACTATAATGACACATTTCCGCCCTTTCTCCTCCTTATTTAAAAAAATTTTGTATTATTAATGGTCATTACATTCATGTTCGTATATGTGTTAAATCTGCTGCTAGGTTATCGCAATTCTTGAATATCATTAAACCAGAAAATATCTTGCTGTTTTGTTTTAATAAATGTAATTAAACACATTAGTGTGGAATGTGGGCCTAAATGTAAAATGTCCTTCCAGGACCACCGGATCTTGTTTATGCATTGCATCAAAAACAAATTTAAATGATGAAAATTGAATTAATCTTGAAGACTAAAAAATAACAGATGAAAGTGCAAATTGGAATTACATAATTTCCCAGTACTTCATATTCTAATTAAGCATATACTGTTTGATTTACTTTGATTTGAAAAATAGACTTTTCCTGTAGTAAGTAGCATCCCTGCTAAATTTCAAGAAGTTTGGCCAAAATTTAATGCGGGTTTAAATTTTGTAGGTCCTTTTTTTTAAGATATTTGATCCCTTTTTCCCTAGGAACACATGTAAAAAGTGTTGCGAGCCCTGAACACTATATATTTCAATCTACAAAATAACTCAGAAACTAGTTATATTTCTAACTTGTTTGTTTTTAGAAAAGAATACAAATTTTTCGATATAATATTACATCCATTAAACCCCCTTTGTTGGTTGCTGTGTGTGCAAACTGCTGATATAGCCAAAAGCAGAGAAAATTATTGTTATTGTTGCATATTGAACTGGTGTAGAATATGCTACACCAGATCCAAAATATCTTGTTGTCCAAGTATAGTCCGACAACAAAAAGAAAAACTGGTTTAGATTTGAGCTTTGGTTCTTTTTGTGGTCAGACTATACTGCAATCTCTCTTTTGCAAAGTAATATTATTCTTCCAGCTTTTGTTAATTCACTTTGTGCCTCATGGTGAGTTAATATAGTTTTATTTGATAGCAGTACTTATAAAAGAATGTAAAATGTGTCTGAATTTATACTTACAAGCACATTCTTTTTTATTATTATGTTTTTATTTCTGATCTGTCAACCGAACTTTTTAGGGTGACTTCTCCCGCTTGCAAGAGCTGCTGAAAGAGGGTGCAGAGGTGAATACGCAGGACAACAATGGGTGGACCCCCCTTGTAAGTACACAACAACGATGCATTTGGCTTTTCCGTTGTTGCGGCTTATTATGCTGATTCATAATTCTTTATATATGATTTTTATTTAAGGATTTTGAAATGTAAATTAAATTCTAGTCCTTGATTAATGTGTTTTCTCTCTTCCTTATTGTATTTCAGCACGAAGCCAGCAACCATGGCTTCCTGGAGATCGCCTCCCTTCTCTTGGACCATGGGGCCTTGGTCAATGTCCCCTCCTCCAAGGACCTGATAACCCCTCTGCACGATGCCCTGCTCAACGAACACCAGGTGGACATGGCCAAACTGCTTGTATCCAGAGGTGCAGATTTGCACGCAAAGTATGCACTCCTTCTCAAAGACAAATGACAAAAGTTTATATTTGTGAATACCAAAAGTTTTTGAACATGTTTTATACCATTAGTACATATATTAAATTGAAAATGTAGTTTCTTGAACTTTCAATCAGATAATTTTCGAAATGAAAACTGAAAGAAAATCTTTATGTTTATTTCAATGGTAATATACAAATTTTTGTACAAATCAATAGTGCATTTTTTTTAAGAAAATTTTTAGTCCTTAAAGTAAACAATTTGTGTCCATGTAATAGTATTTTATTTTGAAACCAGTTATTAATATAAAAATAACTTTGAATGTCTATTAAAGCATTTCCAATCATAGTATTAAAATTCACATATGGAAAACTAGAAAAATTACCTGAAACAGAGATAGAAATCTTCCGTAGATCGGCAGTTTTCCTTTTTTTTTCTTCTTTTTTTTTTTCGAAAATTATTATCAATTTTTTAATTTATCAGATTTTTTTTAATTAACTGCAAAAATACTGACTGTACTTGTGTATATTTGGACAATATAATTAAGCTTTTTAAAACTGATTCGCTTATTTTTTGATCAAATGTTTCAAATTCTCTTATTGATCTACAATTTTGAAGGTTTAAAATGCTAGATATTAAATATAGCTACCGAAAATCAGCGTTTTAGCGTATCTATTTCTTGGATTTTCAAAAATAAATTTTTCAAACTTTCCAGGGATTTTACATAAGTTTGCTGGTTACTTATTATGTGCGCTGAAGTGTTAGCCATCTGATTATCGGTATCTACGTAATATCTACTGCAAGCTGTGTAAAATAATACGCATTTTATTTGCCTTTGAAATTTTTTGGCAATTTTGCAGTTATTAACTTTATCCCTTTTATAAACTTGATATTCTTTTTTTTTTAAAGGATTTTTTTTTAATATCTTCGTCATTACCTATACAAAAGTTTTGGATGTATTTTTTTGTTGTAAAATTTGCCTTATTTTTTCTTGTTTGTGCAATTTTTTTATTAAACTAATTTTTTATTTATCAAGCTATTTATTATACACTGATAATTATTAATTACAATCTCAGTAAAAATATATATATGTTGATGACTTTTGTTAATGGGTAATTTTGTAACTAATGCTTTCAGCCATAATCAATTATTCTATTATGTTTGCCTAAACTTGTCTTAAGGTTTGGGGGGTAGATGTTTTTGGTATGTTAATTTTTTTCAAATAGCAAATATTGGTGCAACATGTGAGGTTTGAAAATGCATTTTGTTCATTCTGTGAATATACATATTTTTAATTTATAAAAACTATCATTGAAAAATAAGTTTAGGTACATATATAGAGTTGCAGTAAGATAAATAAAAATAATCTTAATATGTCCAGATTACTTGCATTTATTATAAGGTGTTTTCCGTAATTTGAACACTTAAAAATAAATTTTCCACTTTTTTTATATTTTGTCAGTTTTTATCCCTGCTTAATCCAGTCATCTGGACACTTTTGAAAAAATAATATTTTTTTTTGAAAAAATGTAGGGTATTTTTCCAATTTTTTTTTATTTTTGATAAATATGCCCAGATGTATTACTTTCAGCATCATTAAGACCATTTCCTTTTCACAATAGATATATAAATTTGTGAAAATGCCAACTTCACAATTTCCTGTAGTATTTTGATAGGTTATTATTTGCATGTATTTTATTTTTATGTGCTTCAACCTTCTAGAAATTATTTTCGTTGTGAAAATATTAATTTGCAAAAATTACAAAATTCAATTTCTTTACTTTGTTAGGTAATTATTTACATGCATTTCAATGTTATGGACTACACTATTATCCTGATATGAATATATGTGTTTATGTGTTCCTCTTTCAGGACGTCCTTTGGCTACACTGCGCTGGATCTGTGCCAGAGCGACGAGGACAGGAGAGTGCTGACGGAGGCCTGCTCCCCCTTCATTGATGGCAGCACCATCATTGCAAACAAGGTACTTGCAGCTCGTTCACTCATTTCAGTGAAAACGCTGTAAGAACATGCATGCATGTTTAATATCATGCACATTGTTTATTATGCATGTTATCTTGAGGATCGCTTTGATCTAAAAAAGCAGTTCCCAAACTGTGGTCCGTGGAGGTTTTTGTAAAAACAAGTAATAATGGAATTCTTCCACTTGCAGATTTGAAATGATGCATTTTTCACTTCCTAGTCCCATACTTTTACTAAAAAGTATCAAAGTTAGTATACAGGTTCAAGCATAAACTCAAATATCGTTTTATTATATGAAAATATATGCATTTAATTAATTTTGAAGTGTTACCTGAAATAATATAATTTAAGTAAAATACTATATAATTTCGGTATTATTAATACATTTATTTGCAAAAAATAAAACATTACTTAAATTATTAGCATCAAAATATTTGCCCATTAAATTTTATTTAGTGTTATTAAAAGGTGGCAGCCCACGTTTTATCTAATTTTTGACTCGATTGTCCATGGACATCCTAAGTTTGGGAACCACTGGTCTAGAGGTAGAGCATCTCTCTGTTGAAAGAATTGTTCCAAGTTCAAACCTAACCCAGCGCACATTGCTACAAGTTAGTGACTTCTGGACATTGGATAAAAGCGACATCTAATCCAAGACTTCTGGCACCATTTTCATTCAGCCACTACAACTTAACTTGTGGTACGCAATCGTTTCCACCACTGCCCAGGTGATGGCACTTCATAGGCTTTAATCCTTCGTCTGGCAAATTCTCACACTGGCCTGCAAAGATATAGTGGTCCATTTGAATAGCAGGCATGACTTGCAAAACTGACGATTATTTTGGTCTGGCTATAGAATAAAAGTTCCTAAGTTCAAACCTAACCCTGGGCACATCTCTATAAATCCAATAAAATTATTTTTTCTATTTAAAACCTTCAACAATTTTTAAAAAATTCATTTGTTGACCAAATTTTATTTTACGAATATGTATCTTGCTTTTTGTCATAGAATAGCTTCTTAAAATGTTTTTAAAAAAAAGTCATAGAAATGTTTATACTCTTTTAATGTGAATTTAATTGTAATTTTGCTGAAAGAGTTGTTAAAACCAGAAGAAGGATAAGAAATTCCCTTCATTTTAAAGAAAACACAAGTGGAGCAATTAAGATTAAACATTTTCATACTTTGCTTATATAATACAAATCAGATAAAAAAAAAGTGTTTTTAATATCCCTAAAATTAATGTAGACATTGTTCACATATCTCCCGTCCCCCATTGATTATGTGTATGCTATTGCAGGTGGCACCCTTGAAGCCCAATAAGCTTGTGTTCCTCCCTTCCAACCTCAGTGACACACAGAAGGTGCAGTTGCAGAAGTGTGCTGCCTTGCTCAAAGCAGACATCGTGGAGGAATTCAAAGCGGAAGGTTAGATTCCCTTTTACAAAAGTATAATTGGCTAGATTCACGATTAAAAAATTAGTGCTATATCATGAATGGCTTAATGCACATATGTGGTTAGTGAATTTTTCTAGGGTTTGTACGGTACTTAGAAGTCCTTAAAAACTCCTTATTTTCATTTCATAACCATAAAAGCTCTTATAAAGTACTTACCTTCTTATTTTTGTATAAAGGGTCATTGGAAACTCCTTATTTTCATTTCATATCCATAAATGTTCTTATACAGTACTTCGATACCCCTTAATTTTATTCCTAAAGGGTCCTTCTTTCGAGTTACCTTAGGCTCATAGAAAGTCCTTAAACCAAATATCATTTAAAACATTCGACTTAATCTCTATTAAAAGATGTTTGATTTTCCAATTTACATTCTGAAATTGTATTCTGAACCACTGCTTCTTGACACCTGATAGCTTTTAACTGATTACACTGTTTTCCTCTTTTATATTCATTTAAATATGTTTTGTTTTACAAAGAAGCCAATTTGCGACTTCAGAGTTAAGTTTTTTATTGCATATGTATACAAGTTTGTTTGCGTTAAAAATTAAGGTTGTTATAAATTGTATTAAGGCCCTTAAAAAGTGTTCAGAAACTCCTTATTTTTATATTCGGAAAATGTGTACGAATCTTGTTTTTGATTAGATTACGAGCTCATTTAAATCCTCAAGTTGTAACCCTGTTGGGAAAAGACGAAAAACAATTATTTTTATCGATAAAGACCCCTAACGACTGCTGCTTCCCATTCCTTATAATGGTGTTGTAAAATGTCATATGTCTATCCTGAAAAATGAATGAATTGTTAATTACCACATTTGTGTACTAAGCCATCGATGTACTTAAATTTTCCTTTGTACTTTTATTTCTTGTGCTATTTTTAAATAGGGTTATTAAATAGGTTAGATTAATAGGGTTTTAAATAGGGTTAATGCAATTATTTTCAAGTAACTTATGTTGAAAATTAACTTTTTTAAATGCTAAAATGTTTTTCAAATCTAAATTTTTTGTAAAATTTTAGTTAGTTTTCTAAAAAGTTTATAAAACCCATATAAAACACTGATTAAAAATCTCTAACTATCTTAAGATCCTAGAGTGCCTTTGAAACCGTAGTCTCAGAATATGAAATCTATTTTAGCTTAGGATTTTCTTTTCACTCTTGCAGTGAGCCACATTGTGACGAGCTGCGATGAGGAGGGCAACTGCATGAGGACCATGAAGACCCTCCTTGGGATGTTGGGGGGGAAGTGGGTGATGAACTTCCAGTGTGAGTTTGTGCTATGCTTTTTCCTTAAGCAATAAATTATTAATGCATTTTCTTTTAAATTATTAAAAAAAGGCTCTTGACCTGTCTTGCACTAGTGACAAACAAAAATGTTGTCATTATGATGCACTTGTATGGATGTGCAATTAACTTCTACCGTTATACTGAAAAGGCAATACTCTCATTCAAACATACTTTTATTTGTACTAAAAGAAAAAATGTTGGATTCAAAAGAAATTCATTGAAATTTGGATGAAATTTATTGATATTCATATTAAATTTCATTATATTTTCCTTGTAAAAACAACTTGTGGCGCCATCCCTTGGTCACTAAAATTTTTAAAAAATAATAAACATTCAAAAAAATACTATTTAAAATCAAGCATTTAATACATTAATTGTATTATAAAGTTCAAAATTAAACCGATTTTTTTTACTACCAGACGAAAAAAAAATGGATAGTATGGAAATACCAGGGAATTCCAATTGTTTTCCTAGCTGGGCACCCTGGTGTGAATGCTGATATTTTGTTCTAACTCCCCCAGGGATCGAGGTGTGCTTGGAGTACAAGCAGTGTGTGGCGGAGGAGGCGTTTGAGGTGCAGGGCACCAAGAACCAGCCCAACACGCAAGGTCCACGCAGGGGGAGACAGAATGGAGAACAGAAGGTGAGCTACGATTCCCTGAAAATAGACTGGAATTGTGTTGCATTTACAACTTGCTACACCCTTGGGATCTTCAGAGAAATATTTAAGATTATTCTGAAATTAAATTTCACTTACTTTTTCCCCTCTGCTGTGGTACTAAGTAGATCAGAAGCTTTTTCCTTGAAACTATGAGTTGTGGCTTTTTTTTGTCACATATTACTAACATGGTTTCTAAATTTTCGATTTGCACTGTTACATGGAAGTCCTTGAAACCACTATCATTTAAATAATTTTACTAAACCTCTATTAAAAGTATTTGTTCTTACAGTGAATTAAACATAATTTTGTATTGAGTAGAGAACTCATGGCGTCTTTGCATTCATTTAGATATATTTTTTAAAAAATTACTAAAAAGTCTATTTGTGACTTTAGGAGCTAACATTTCGTTACAAATGTAAAACTTTATTGCCTATAATTTTTTTTAAAAACACTATTAAAAAAGGTTCTTTTAAATTGTTTTTAAGGTCCTAAACTTTTAGAAGGCTTGTGTTTGATTTTCAAATTACATTAAAATCAAACACAAGAAGTTCTTGTCAAAATATCGACCATCCGCCCTGTAAAGGTTAGTCCATAGAGATTTTATTTTCTAAAAATGTGTGTATTAACCCTCATTGGTTTCAGGCTCTATTTAGCGCTACCTTTTAATAATAATCATAGAAAATAAACATTTAAAAATTATGTTACGAGACAAATTTTTTTTTTTAAAAATTATGTTTTTTATGAGACAAAAAAAATTGTCATTACCCATTGTTTTCTTATATAATTTTGTAATGTATCCAACAATTATCAAACACCCTGTATAATTGAATTTTAATTGGTTATTAAAACAAATCTTTTAATAAACTTAAAATTATATTAGATACTGAAAACTTGACTACTGGTTACTTCACACAAAACTTAAAGAAGCAAAAATGCTGCATATGCTTGGGCGATGTTTCGATATATATATCGAATATATAGGATTAAAAAATAATCAGGATTTTGAATTTTCGACTTTATGATTAATCGGTTTTAGGGCCACCACACCAAGCAAGAGAAACTAAAGATGCGAATTGAGGTGAATCTGACTCGCCAAGATTCGTCTTGTGCTCCACAACATTTTCCTGGGGAATAATAGCAGGCGAAGCATGTTGCTAATTAAAAACTAAAATGTGGAAATAAAATCTATTTTTAAAAAATATAACTTTAAGAAAAAAGGTCTAAAAAGTTTTTTTTTAAATATAACTTTACAAACAAGTTAAATAGATGTAAATATTTATTTATATTAAAAAAAATTAATTGGAGCCAATTTGCAAACTTACCTAACTTTTTAGTATTAAATATTTAAATTTTTTCAACTTGTTCGTAAAATTAAAAATTATTTTTTAGTTAAAGATTTTTCTGAAAAACGTTTTTTAACATTTTTTTATAGTAGGGTACTATGGATTTATTTCTTTTATAGATATTACATTTTTCTTTACTTAAAGGTGTATTACATTTTTACTTGCAGAGGTAGATTTGTCAGTGTGACATTTAGCTTTTATTTTTAGGACTGCATCGTGTTTTTACCTTCAAAATTGTGCATTTTGATTTTAGTTTTAATGGTATAATGAAAAACTCTGTGTACATTGAAATTTTTATTGTTAGGATATGAGCTAAGGGAATTGGTTTTCTGGGGTTACATCCTAATTTATGGGCTACATGTGAGTTTGAAATTTAGGTAACCCAAAAGCTTTAGTCTGCATTAAATTTTAATTTTATCTGTTCCAAAAAGTCTTTTGATACACCAAAATGCATTTTTCCTGCTCCAAATTTCAAATGTACGTACCCGAACACTGCTCCAAAATGCACGAACAGAATTTTAAAATTCCAAATCTCGTGCACACATCTTGAGGAGAAATAGTACCTATATACAAATTTTCAGCCATTTATACATAGAGCAAGTAAGTGTTTTGCAATGCCCTCACATACACTTTATTTTATTATTGTACTAGATAGATTATAGAAATAATATAGACTATATCTATGTGTTCACTATAAAAATAATTCTTATGATACTTCACCAGGCAAATGATGTAACATGTGAAATTATTATTAATAATCTTCTCATTTATTAGTTTCCCCCCCTCTTCTCTGGCCTCAACTTCTACCTGCATGGCAACTTCAACACGCCTACCCCCAGTAGGGAGGAGCTACGCAATCTCATCCACCTGGGTGATGGGCGGATCTTGTCCAGGGAGCCCCGCCCCCATCAGTCCAATCCTAATGAGCAGCCTGCAATCGCCTACCACGCTCCCGGTACGCCCCTAGAACACGTCCAGAATCTCATTCTGTACCAAGATAAGCCGCCCAGGGACGCGCACATCAACGAGGGAGGAATCTGTACCACGCAGGCCATGTGGCTGGTGGCGTGCATTAGCCAGTTCAGGCTTCTTCCCCCGCAGCAGACAAGCATTGCAGAAAAGTGAAGCTATCCTTGTACTTTGTGACAGTTAGTGGTAATTCTAAGTCAAAATAAACAAATTTATTTCTTTAATTTATGCTTTACGTGATGTGCTTTCTGGCATAAGTAGGTTGCAACTCCGCTGTCCTGTTTTTATGCTATAATTTTTTTATTGCTATCAATTATTTTATTCTTAATTAATAATTATTCAGCAGTTACCCTTTGCATGGTAAGAACAAGTCTGATATTTATGTTATTTTTATAGAACAGTTTCATCCTGTTCTTTTTAAAGAAGTATTCTTTAGCATGTTTTTTTACGTTTAGGGTGGTTAATTAATATAATTAAAAAAAATAGTATATAAATTTCAGTAATAAAAAACTTATATTTAGTGGTTTATAAAATTTATTCAATATTTTTTTTAAAAATAGGATAGTGCAATCTGAAGAAAGTTTGAGATCACCCACACACTTGATGCTTCTAAATGACAAAAATAACTGAGCATAAAAATTGATTCATTCAATTTGAATAACAGGGAACAAAAGAACAGGTTGTTATTTTGGTAACCGAGTCGCCAAGGGATAAATTAATGTCAGTGCAGTTAATTTTTAATTTAGCCATAAATGACAATCCATGGTCATAATGCTAGTTTTCACATACGTTTTATTTTAAATTATCTATAATGTTATGTGACTATAGACCTCTCTTCACAGGAACCCCCTACAACGACTGCCACAGAAAGTCCCAATCGGATGATTAGTTTGTGTATATATAATTCATTTACCTTGATATAATGACCCCTGTTATATATCGAGGGTCTACTATAAAAAACAAATATATTTATAATATAAACTTTTTTTAAATGGCTATATACACCATTTAAATATCGTAAAATCTCGTATCATTGCTCCGTTAATGTATCTGGTTGAATTAACCTCACAGTAGAGCTGCACAATAGGCTATAGGCAGGGCTCGCAACGCTTTTTACATATGTCCCTATGGAAAAAGGGACCTACAAAATTTAAATCCTCATGGCTCGCAACGAGCCCTAATCAGAGGATTGGTGGTTCGAATCCGTGCGATGGACTTGACAAAGAAAAGTAAAAAAGTAGTGATCTTGCGATCGGAGGGTTGCCAGCTTCGCTACAAAAATACTAGAAAGTCGTCCAATTATACTGGCATGTATATGGGACTGGTGCACGATAAATCTGATCGGGGTCCAAAGTCTATTGAAGGCGTTGGGTGCCAGTTCAGGTGTTTCCTCATCATCTGACCATGGTTCTAAAATAACGAGGTGCATGCATGAATGAATGTGTTCCCGGGTCTTTCCTTCGAGATAGACCCCGAACCGTCGCCAATAGCCCACTGTGCAGCTCTAGTGCGACGTTAATTAAAACAAACCAAACCATTGCTCAAAACACTTTTTACATATGCCCATATGAAAAAAGGCACCTACAAAATTTAAATCTTCATTAAATATTAAGTCATTAATGCAAGAGGAACAAAATTATAGAAATAACGCAATAAAGCAAAAAAAGTTATAAAATAAAAAAAATTATATTTCTATGTAACGTTACAAGATGGAAAACTTCGGACAGCCAACTAAACTATTTAGTTGCATGCAACTTAAAAATTTAAATTGTATCTGCTCATTTAGTAATTATTGGACATGTAACTATTGGACAAAATATCCTTTCGCTCTATACTGTGCTAACAACTTCGTCAAATAATCGACAATTTGACGATTTTGTATAAATTGTGAAAATACGAGTTTGGGCGCTTTTTCATCTTTACTTTGGCGATTCCGAAATGTGGCAGCAATGAGTTGAACGCTATTTAAATAATCGCCGGACATTTACCGAGTGATTTTTTAGTCACTCAGCTGATTAAAAGTTGCAGTGCAATTATTGGTTGTGCCAGGCAAATAATTTATAATCGGAAATTTGATTAAGTCAGCCACAAGTCCGTGACTTTTCCCTTTCCAAATTCAAAAGTTTAATAACTATTGATTAAATAGTGTACAGGTTATGCATTTTGTTAAATAGGGGAGAAAAAAAGGCCAGGGGAATAAAGGGGAAAAGTATTTTTGCTGAAATAAGTGGAAAAGGGACCATATTATGAAAAAAAGGACTTTGAAGTACTTCAAGTAACAAAAGACTTTTAAGGAGAAAGGGACCTGTTGCGAGGCCTGCTATAGGTGACCCTGATTATATATCTTTAAACATTGCACCCTAAATGAAACTCTGAAATGCTACCACCGCTTCTGCTGCTGGAATCAAGTTTCAGTTTCACGTACACACAGGGCTCGAAAATAGTGGTCGTTAGTCGTATTTTGCACCTAAAAATTTCACTTTGACGACCATATTTTTACACCGTCATTTTTTTTATGTCTATGATTTTCAATAATTGCTTTTATATTTTTAGAGTACAAATGGAAACCTACTTATATACAAAAAAAAAAGCATTTACTATTACAGTCGTAACTATCGTAATAGTTGGCAGCTCTGCTTAAGCAATTTGAATTATTTTAAAATTATGCCTAAGCAGAACGTTTTGGCAACTAAAAAATGGCTAGGTGCCAATGACGCTTAACTTGTATCTTCTAATTTTGAACCCTGATTATACGCTTTGCATTCAAGCACAATCTGCTGTTATTGCATTGACTTTCACATGAGATGTAAAAATTATGGAGAATTAAATAGTTATATGATTGATGATATTTACATCAATAACATTATACACAACAAACTTAATAATTCACTCAATCACATTTTATTCTCTATATTATTATACATTATTACATATTGTATTTGAATTTTTTTTCACAAATAATGGAATTAAAATGAGTAATGCAGACATCTTTGTTCTGCACAATGCAATTGGATGACTTGGCATTCTTTATAATCACCAAAACTGTTGCGGCTAGCGAGTGATTCACAGCGCATTCCTCTCTATGCATTTGGTTGCATCTTTCAGTTTCAGAACAAGATCCTAAAATCCAAAATAAATAACATATTAATGTAATTGGTATAGTGTCACTTCTTAATTCCTGAATTCAAAGAGCAACTTTAAATTTCAAGATTTATTGATGGTGGTAAATCACTATCTGCTTTTGTGATTAGAATTTTTTTTTTATATAAAAGTTTTATCCTCCATAGGACAAATTAAAATCATTGTTTAGCTAGGAAGAATATGCAAATTAATAGTTTAAAAAAATAACTATTAAAACTAAATGTTGGAAATTTTTTGAAAATTGCATTCGAATACACTATTAAAAAGCTGGATTTTGCTAATTTTGTGGTCTGGATCAAAAATAAAGATTACATGCTTCACATATTTAAAGAAAAATTAAGGCTAATCCTACTATGTAGAATTACAAAAACTAGTTATGAAACTATTTAGGTCTATAACTGGGTCAATATCCGAAGAAATGGTTGTTTTTAATAGGCCGAAACGCAAAGGTGCTCTTTGGAATTTTTTTTTTGGGGGGGGGGGGGCAAAGCTATCTTGTGATGAAATTAATACAACTAAAACTCAAAGGCAACTTGTTAACCATATATATATGGCATTAAGTTTCATTTATTGGTTTACACACATTTCATTTTGCTAATTAAAGATGTATATTTTAAATTATGTTTGAGAACACACCTGAAGCTGCTCCACATTGCAGCTGAATGTCACATCTTTCGTTTCCTTGGAATGTGGATCCTGAAGAAAAAAAATGCACAGCCAAATGTCACTTGATGTGTTTATACTTAAAGAATGTGTGATGTGTTTATACTTTCCTTTCGTCAACAAAGACCAAATATATGAGCCCCTTGCATAAAATGTCAGTTTTAGCGTTGCTTTTAAGTCACCAAATTAAAGATGTGTTATATATTTTTTCTTTATTTAAAACGAAAGGGAACAAACATATTAAGTTTAAAAAGTTATTCTCTCACACACTTGATTAGAAATATTTTTTTCATCTAGAAGCAGCAAATATGTGGGTGACCTAAAACTTTCTTCTAACTGAAATTCCTTACAACTGCTGGGTTTTTTTTTTGTAAAAAACATTAAACAAATGACATAAACCACTCAATACACGTTTGGTATACTAATATTAATATACGTCTTTTATTTTTAAAATTATTCATCCTAAACATAAAAATAAAAAGCTAAATGATACCTCTTCAAAAGAACAGGAAGTTATAGTTCCATAATAGGAAAATATGAAACGGGCTCCTCGAGTGCAAAGAGTTAATAAGCATTTTATTTTATTGGAATATCAATAACAGTGGGCCCACTTGCAGCATAAAGCTGTACAATAATTACATTATTTTAAAATTAAAGTTTCATGCCCAATATAATTAAATTAGCAACTGTATAACTCAAGAATGATCAATATTTTCAATGGAATTAAGGTCGGGCGAGTACGCTGGCGACTCCACACACGCAATCCCCTCACTCTCCAAGTAATCGTTAACAAGGACAGCTCTATGGGGATGAGCATTATCCTCCATTAAAACGAAAGCTGGATCAACTACTGCAGCAGTTCGGTGCGATATCCCAATGAACCCTTTGGGTTGGATGAATAGAGGAATACACTCGGGATACCTTGGCATACAGTGTATTCATGTGTAGCCTTCAGCGCACAGCAGTGGCAGATATCATCTTGCCAATAGACACTGAAACATAGATGTCACACGTGTGGAGGGCACTCTTCAATTCCGATTGGCTACAACAACAACATATAGATCTTCTGTGTGGCTCATAACCCATGGATGACCGCCCACAGGTCTTCGGACAAGCACGCAAGTGTTCTTCCTACAACACGCAAGCGCTCATAATCTTCCATTCGTCTTCTAGAAGCCATAGAAACACGTCCGTCTTGAAAACAAATCGTACGAAAGTTCTAAACACTTTTTATCAGCACTAACATGCAACTTCTGTAACGCTTCACAATGCTGGCTTCTTATACGACTGCCCGTTTTGCATATTTCTCAACACGAAATCGTGATTGGCTGTTACATAACATATTTGCACATTTCCATCTATCTTCACAGCGAATTGATTCTGATTGGCTTACGAAAGTTAACATTTTCCTCTGTGTGCTTAACTTTTGGCAGTGAGTATATTAACAGTTATAATAAAAACAAATACAGCTACAAAAATTTGTCAAAAGTTTACTCTCTGGAAATTTGGAATTCTGACTTTTGATTCTTTAATTTGGCATATTATTAATTTAAAAACTTTGAGTAAAAATCAATGTTTTCAAGATCAAAGAGCTTTTTTTAAATATAACTATTTTCATATGCGGGAATCCACTAATTTTCTTTTATTGTATGACAGAGTTAAACTCGGTAATGTGTTTATCAATCTAGATAAAAAAAATTTAGGTAATTCTTTGTTTGACCAATCTCGTGTCTAATTTAAGGGCTATAAAATTCTAGACCAATAAATTGTGATTCATGATTAAAATCTTGTACAAATTAAAATATTTTAAATATCCAAATTTTATAAAAATCGATGTTTTTAAGAAGTATTTTACAAGATATAAATTGAAAGTAATAAAATATAAATTTACAGATGTTTCACTGCACAATACTCTCTACACATAAACACAAGTTATACATTGAAAAATGTAATTTTTAACAAACCAAAAAACTTATCTTACCCATGTTTTTAAGGATACAAGATAAGAAGGTTCACAAACTTTTTCACAATTACTAGACTAGAAAAAAAAATATAAAATACTTCAATTTTATGTAACACATTCAATTAATAACTATAAAAAGCAATTTATTCTGAGAGACATTTGAATTACTTGTAAATCATAAAAGCTGCAATAAAATATGTATTAAATATTTTACAAAATTTATTGGCCCTCTAAACCTCAAATAAAAATAAGATAACTTAAAATATGCAAGAAATATTTTATAGTATTTTGATGCTGAGAGCAGGTGAATGACTAAAAGAGAACACGCACCTTAATTACAAAGTCTTGTCTCCATTTCACATCAACAATATGATTGGAACAAGTGCCAATCCTGAAACAGAATAAAAAAATTCTTAAACAGATATCTATCTTTTACCAACACAAATATAGTTTCACAGTTTGATCACCAATAAAAATATATGCCAATTGAAAAATGGACTAAGTCCATCTTCCATTACTAGGCAGCTTTTTCCCAGAGGTCTTAATGAAATAAGTTGCTCAATAATGAGTCAATGTTATTCCATTTAATATTACAAACTTTAAATGCTTTTCTAAAGAAGCTCTGTTTTTTGGACTTATAGTACTTGGTAACCAACCCACTCAATAGTTTGTAAAGCAAATGAGTCATTGCTTTTGCTTACCTTATTAGGTAGATATAAAATGTGAATAACATTATAAATCTTTGACAAAATCAATTAGGTTTCTAAATTGTGGACAAATGTGTTTCAACTATTAAATCCACCACGTCTAAACAATGTTTTTGTTATTTTAATTCTTTCTTTCCAATTAAATATGAAATAATAACTGTATTGCTTCATTATTAAGCCCTCTTGAAAAGTGTAATCGGTTATAGATTAATATATACGAAAAACTTAATGGGAAAGAGAAAAACTAAACAAGTGGTAGTGATTTTTTTTTTCTAATAAATAAAACAATTTAATTATTTTAACTTTATGCTTTAAAAAGAAAATCTTATGCTGTCATTTAACAATTTTTTTAAAAGAACAAAATTTTCTATGCTTAAATTAGTATGAGCAATAATTATTAAGGGAAATAGTTCAACTTAACTAAGACAAATAGACATAAATTAAACAAAATTAGTGGCTCATTGCAGAATGTGAATAAACCAAAATGTGATACAACCAAATAAAGGAATACAACTAAGGTTTAGTATAATTTACCCAAGTTAATTATAGCATTAAATATGTAATATTTTCCATTTACACTTTTAAGTAAAAAAAATCCCAACCAAGCTTAGATTAAATGTACACTTATAGTAAAATAAAACTTATAACTTGAAAAATTACATGCTAAACTTAAATAATTCCTTCCGAAAATTTTAGAAGCCTGTTTTTTCTTTCGAATGACCAAAAAGCCTTTTTGCTCAATGTCTTGCACGCTATAATGATTTCACCAGTAACGGCTCATCTATAAGTGCTAAGGAACTGCAGCATTGCCTCTATATACAAAAAATATACTAGCTCATACAAATGCTCAAATCGTAAATAAATTATTTGTGCAAATATGAAAAAACCCCGTGGAGATAGCCAATACCGCCTACTCTCAGTCACTGAAGTTTTAAGTTCTGAAACAACAAAAGTAGGATAAACAAACATGCACAGAAATGCATTAAAATGACAAAGCAAGTGGAATTTGCTGAAAGATTGTCTTTGAATCGGATCTGCCTAAATCCATATGGTTTTCGCTATAATTTGCTTTGAAAACGCAGTGTAAACTTTTATTTTATTTCTCGTTCCGATATTGTTTGATTGTATTGCTTGTCTTTTTTCGAATGTCAGGCAGAAAACAATGAGTATTTTGCATTTGTAAAAACTTATTTTGCAGTTTTCATTCACTGAAAATGCCTCAATAACTGGAATATTTTGTCACTATGCAGAATTTAATATTAGGTTAAACTGTAAATTTTAATTTATAAATTAATAACATCCACATTTTTTAACAATGAGCAGCCATTGAATTTAACCAAACATGGACCCTACAGTTTATAGTAGATTCTATATCCCAATGTGATCACCCTAACGTCTCTAGGATCCGAAACCATGGAAAACGGTATCAGTTGAATAATATATGTGTTCCCTTTTTCATATACTTACAAAGAAAGTTGAGCTTGGATTCTTTCTTTATGTTCCTGTTTGAAAAGAAAATACATTTAATATAATAAATTGTTTCAGCCATATCTAGGTACTTAAAAGTTCAGATACACATGTATAATATTATAAATTTTCAGAAAAAACTCACATCTTTGTAACATTATTTTAAGTTACTAATGTGCAAGTAAAATTTTCACACTTTCCAATAGCCTCCTTTATTTTTTTAAACATCTAAGTTAATAAAGAACATTTATCTTTTTTACAAATAAAATTACTTTAAAACAAGCACCATTTAAGTTAAACCACTTATATAATTTAGCAGCCAAAATTTATACTTCTGAAAATAGTACAAGAATTATAATATATATATTTTAGAAAATAGTATTATTTTTCTATAGGAAATATTTTGGAAAATAAGTAGTTTCAAACAACAGAAACAAATTTATCAAAAATTTACTTTCAACAATACCTATGAAGTCTATTTTATATTAGAAAATTTACAGCAAGGTATTTCGTATTCCTTATTCAAAGAAGACCAATAGAATAAACCTTATTTATATAATACTGTATCCTAAACCAAAATATATTTATGAGGATAATTTTAAGGTATTGTTATAATCTTAGTTTTTCTAAAACTTAATCATGATAACGTGCAATTTTGATTCGTATTTCTGTATCTTGGAAGTATAGAACACTTTGCCCATTTTTACATGACAGCTTATCAAAGTTTTATATGTACGTAGGTTAAAATGTCATGCATAATGAGTGATCGAATTTTTTTTTCTGACTTTTAGGATGTTGAACTTTAAAGGGAAGCTCTTGTTTTAGCAAGACAAGTACAAAATCAATCCCTATATGATGCATAATGACAAATTTCTACTTCTAAGCAATAAAAATTAAAAATTTTGCTGGCACAATTATTCTTTGACACATTGTCATTAAGAAAGATAACCTGCAACAATCCACATAACAAAAGTTTTAGCAAAGTAAGTTTTAAAATTAAATAAAAGCAATCAAGAATGCAATTTTTAAAAATATATTCTTCGTTATCTTTAAATGTATTCTTTAAGAAAATACAAGATAGTAAATAAATAATAAATTATTTTTTATGTTAGATTATTATTAAGTTGGGAACGCATATCCATAATGATTGGCTATACTTAGCAGATTACATTTGGGAAAAGAAACAGAAAATGTGCATGTGAGAGGTTACAAGAAGTCATAAAACCTGCAACACCCTTTTATTATTAGGTCTGTGCTAAAAATGTCTCAGGTACACACAAATAGAAGGGGTTATAACCTCCCTTTTAAGTATGGTACAGCAATAATTTGGGAGGGATAATTGGTCTAACAAATCTGAACGCTTTCATTGAGTATATTCTCACTAATTGGAACTCTCCAGTAAGATGAGGTTGAAAGGCTCACTCACCCGATAAAGACTGGTGAAGGAAGTGATGCGGCTCGAGGCCCATTTGCACTCCTCGAGAAGAGAGCTGGAAAAGTAATATATCCAAATTGCAGACAATTTTGATTATATTTAACACAAGTTAAAGTTGTCAATTGATGCCAATAATCTTTGTGGATATTTTTTTTACTTTATACAGTGTTCCCTCTAGAAATAAAAAGGGGCAGGGCGCTGTTGGCATTAAAAGGGCACCCCATTTTTGAAAAGGCATTTCTTGTTTTTAAAAGGGCACTTTTAAAAGAAATGTTTTGTGCGGGCATGGCCACACATTGACACATCGGACCCGTGACCAAACAAAAAAAAATTCCGATTTGTTGGTTGACATTGCACCAAAGATGCATATTGGGCTATTGTTAACGGTTCGGGGCCTAGCTCGAAGGAAAGTCCCGTACAAAATTAATGAATCTTTATGAAATCATTATTTGAAATCTAAAATTTGACATTTTAAAATTATTGTTTTCCCTAATAAGCAATTCTGTAAGTAGGAATCAGATCCCTTACAATACTGATAAAAAGGCTACTTAAATCCAACATTTGGTAATAAAATGCCTAGTTTTGCAAACCAATCCCTACCTAGTCCCAAACCGTATTCTTTTAAAAAGAAACACAGAAAAAAACTTAGAATTTAATATGCAGGCACAGGCAACCAATAGGATTTGTGGAATGCTCCGTGCTCCAAATTACCGCGGAATCATCGTGATTTCACAACACGCGTAATAAAGGAGTTTGTTTTTCTACTGTCATAATTAACTTAATTCCAATTTACACACAAAATTTTTTTAATCGATGCCTTTTTTAAAGACATCTAGGGAAGCAATGATGCTTGTGCTTGACTGAAAGGGCAAGAAAAGCGGAAATTTTTTAAAAGAGGGCGGCATTTTTGAAAAAAGAGGCATGAGGGCGCTATTGAGATGAAAAAAGGGCGGGCAGGGCGGACCGCCCTTCAAAAAACACCTAGAGTGAACACTGCTTTATATTTAGGCTATAGCAAATATAATGATAGTGTAAGTACAGATTTCAATTCAAAATATTTATTTTGTGTCTTTAATGTTCGTACGTGTTTTGAAGACATTTGAGTTTAGAAAAGTTGTTTTTAAAAAATAGTGCGAGTGCACAAAAGTTGTACGGGGGGAGCTTCCTATAATCCCTTATTTGCTTCCACTAACAGGAAATGCAATTTTGTTATTTACGTATGGAGAAGAGTTGCAAGGGGGGGGGGGGGGGGGTCTTTTCCTAGAATCCCTTCTTATTAGTATTTATACATAGGTTAAAAAATTTACATCTACAGACCAATGGGAGGGGTTCTGACCACCTTCAACCTCTTCCATACCATTTGTGCATACCAAGTTTGATAATGGTAGCATTAATCATGCTTGCAGATACATACGAAAATTTTGTATGCAAGCATGATTAACGCTACCATTATCAAACTTGGTATGCATAAATTGATGTCAGAAAAATAGTTTTAATTTGTTTCATTATGAACTGCTTCAAAAAGTCTTAAATAGTTTTCTTCAAAATTGCCGCTGGAAAACAATTTGTGATCCCTTTACAATTGGTATAAGTTATTTATTACAATTGAGATAGATATTGCCTAAGTATTATGAAAATTACAAAACAAACTTCTTATGGAAACTCTCTTTATTAAGTCGCTGTATGAATAAAGGTAGCAGTGCAAAAAAAAGTCATCTAAATATTGATTCACATCTATGCTGTAATAAAGCAAACAAGCATTTCCTTCAAAACATACCTTAACGTAGAAACATCAACATCATGCTTATTTGCTTCCAATAGCAGGCAAAACAGACAAGTGTATGCAGTTTTGTGATTTGCATTTTCTACTTCACATTTGCTGTCTATTGAGAAAAAAATTTGGATTAAATTCAAAACTTAATTATTTTACACTGCTAATTATGTAATATTTTAGTAACTATCGATATAAATGTATTCAAAAAAAAACTTTGTGAAAGTTCATGAATAGCCCCAATGAAATCCTTTAACTTTCCTCTCTTCTAGGGACAAATTTAAGTTAAAATGTACTCTACAGTCCACCTGATTTTTCGCCAAATCTAGTTACCATACCATTTTCGGCAACCTTTCAGGAACAGTGTAGAAGTTCTTTTATTGACGAAAATCCATTTTTTGTCGCCAAGATCGTACGTTATCGTTGCTCATATCAGATTTTCAGAAAAGTTGCCAAAAGGGACGGGACAATTCAATTCATTTTAACCGCAGTTTAAATAAAACATGAATCAGTGTAATTTGTTTCCAATTCACAGATAGGATATAATTAAAATACAAAATCAAAAGTACAAAGATTATGCACACTCGCCTATTAAGTTCTTGTTAGACGTTTGTTTGAAAATTTCACTGAGTAACAATTTAAACGTTTCATCGGGAATGTCACTTGCATTTCCAGCAAGTGTAATTCCTTCCACAATGCTTCTGCTTAACTCCATTTATCAACAATAAAAAAAGGTTAAACTAATCTTTTGAAACAATTTTAAGCAGACAACCGGGAATAAATCATTTCACTTCTTCAGATTAACACGAGATGTGTTGAGTTCGGCCTTGGTTGTGTTAATATTGCAGAAATTATTATCTTTTTAAAACAGAAATATTTCCCCACAAACCCAATTATAAGTAAACAGATTTTCAGATTATTTAATTTTTTTTAATTCATCACGTCATATGGCATGCTATTTATATGATAATATATTTGTAACAAATTCTCTTCCAAACTCTTTTTACTTTAACCTTGACCGTGAATCGTAATCCTTCAGATTTGATTTCGTAGTCGTAGATATTAATATTTAGTATTTACTTTAAATTTAATGATGATGTAAGAAAACTTTTGTGATGAGATAACTTTACTTATAAATTTTGATTCACTTTGGCACATTTCGAACGACATGGTAAAAGCTTACTTTTCTTTTTAAATTTGTTAAACCCTCGTAAAGTCTAAATATATCGACATAATATTTTGCCATCCTATAAACATTTTGACAAATTTAATTTTTCATTACAGTCAAACACTGATGCCTGCCCGCTGCATCCCAACTGCTGAATTGGTCTATTTTCAGAAATAGTTCTTTAATCAGAAGACTTTGAAAGTAAGTGATATGTACGATTATAACATCTTAAAGTAAACAAATGAGGGGCGGTTTGAGAAAGTTCCGACAACTGTCAATGTTAATTTCTATTTTATGAACGTTTGCAATTACCGAGTCCTCTATTTGTTTACATGCATTGAATCGGGAGATTTTACTCGACAGGTGTTCGTCAGCGAAACTGGTTTCGATATCTTCGTTGAGGAGATCGTTTTTATGATTTCCCTTTGAATCCCAGTATTGTAAAACAGTATGTGGTAACAAGAAGAAAACAGCGGAAAATTGTAGTTGGTGTAACTGGCACATATAGGACGAAAATAATTTAGTAGAGTAGGTTCATTGCACAAGTGAAGAATAACATTCATATGTTTAATTAAAAGTTAATTCAAATTACTAATGATGAATTTATTATAAGTGCTTTCAATTCACAATAATATTATCATATTGTTTATAAAATTTTATTTCAGGGGTATTGCGGGCCAATGTGCAAATTTTGCTTCAAGCTGTTCCCAAACACTTGTTTTTAGCCAAAGTTGTGTAATTTTGCAGCTAATTTAAATTTTATAACCCTATGTATGAAATACAATTGTCACTCTTCTATAAATATGGTCCTCTACTTAACTTTTATCTTTAATATATTCATAATTTGCCCATTTTACGATTTCGGAAGATAGGTAGGAGCACATTGCAAACTTTGAAATATTCTGATAGTAATGGTGAAAAAGTATGTTAATTTCATTGCAAAGTTACACTTGTTTTGTACACACTCTAATCTATCATTTGTCAGTACATATTGAACTTATACTTTTATGTGTACATTATACTTGTTAACTTAAAGGGTACATGATAATTTTCGTTTTGAGGAGTACTTTTTTCTTAGTTACACTTTGTATTTTGGAGTACACTTGGTTTTAGATTTTAGAAGACATTGGATGTTAGATCTTGTCGATACATTAAATTAGGGTTTTTTAGATTTGCTTTTATAGGGATACATTGACCATTTGCTTTAAGAGATTAGTTTGGGGTGCATGTTTTTTTTACTTTAAGAATCATGTTGGGTTTTACTATTAAAGATACTTTTACTTTTAAGGTATGACTTTCCTTTTAGTAATACAGTATTTTTTTTAAGGGTGGAATACATTTGGCTTTTTTGGAGGGGTGGGGACTACTTTTGGGCTCTTTCTTTTGGTGACACACTGGGCTTTTACTTATAGTGGTACATTAAAATTTTACTTTTAGGAGAGTATAATTTGATTTATTTTAGAGGTGCATCAATGTTTTTTATTTTTGGAGGGGGGGGGTGTCTGCTTCGTTGGGATTTTTATTTAAAAGGATACTATACGTTTCTTTTATAGGTACATTATTTTTTTTTATGAGTACACTCGGTTTTCTTTTTATGTTTACATTTTCTTCTCCTTTTGGGGTACACAGGATAGTGTAGCAACATAACCTGGAAATTGGGAATTTTTTTAATTCTGGAAAAATCAGGGAAATTTTCAAATTTGGATCATTATAATAGCAATTATCATCTATTATGCCCTCTATTCTGGTAATTTAGTTGTCAATATTTCCTTTTAGTTCTGAAAAAGAATTTTTTTCTTATAAAAAGCATGGTTATGCTCATTTTTATATTTTCAGTTTTATTTTTGTAAAAATGTGAACTACTGCTGGAGGGAGAAGCAAAAGCAAAGTGTGTTTGACTTTGGATTGCAAGCAATATGTGAGGGGCTAATATGCAATTTTTTCAAGATTGGAATAGGAAATATGAAGCATAGTCTAATTGTATAATTTGTGTTCATAAATTATTATTTTAACTGACAGTATATGTACTGCTTATAATTTTTCATTTTTAGTGCAATGCATTTATTGTATTATTGAAGCGTATATGCTTTATTTTATAGCATGTATTGCAATATTTCTTAATGTAACTGTAAAATCAGGGAAATTTTTTTGACACCATCATGGAAATCAGGAAGCTTTTTTACCAGAATTTTGTTGCCACCCTGCAGGACTTTTCTTTTTAAGTATAGATTAGCCTATTAATTTTAGGGGTATATTAAGCTTTTTCATTTACAGGTACATTGGACTTTTTTATTAGCACAATGGGGCAAATTCCTTTAGAGGTATATTGAGCCTTTTCTTTTTGTGATGCATTAGGCTTTTACTTGTAAATGTACCTAAAGTTTTATTTTAAGGGTATATTGAGATTTTTCTTTGAGAGATACTTTTTTTAGGCAACAATCCAAAAGTAAATAATTGAAATAATAGACCTTTAGTGCTGGAATGCTTAGAATGTTACTGTCACCATGACGAGGCGTCCTCGGTCCACTGCATGCCCTAGGCCTGGACAGTAAAAAATTTAGCAAAAAAAAAATTGGGGGTAAAGTTAATTTTTTTATGTGTAATACTTTTAAATTGCTTTTAAAATGGAAATAGCAGTTAAACTAATTTATCAAAGTGATGAACACTACATTAAAAAATTATAGCTATGCTTGGGGACAACTTAACTAGACCCTGAGCCCCTAGTAGATAAAAGTGTTCGGCTAGTAATCGGAGGATTGCAAGTTTGAGCCCGACTGATAGACTACAAAGAAAAGTAAAAAAGTAGTGATCTGGCAATCAGAGGGTTTCCAGCTGCGCTACTAAAATACTAAGAAGTCGTCTAAAAATTCCAACAAATTATACTGGCATCCAGACAGTGGATGGGGGTCCAGTATCCTGACGCCTATTGAGGTTGCGTCGAATGCCAGCTCAAGTGTTGACCTCGACATATGACCAAGGTTAAAAAATACGAGACATTGTTCCCAAGTCTTTTATTCGAGATAGACCCTGAACCGTCGCCAGTAATCCAATGTGCTACATTAATTAGCCAAACCAACCTAACTAGCCCCTAAAATAAAGGCAATGATCTGTAAAAAGGTTCAACTGCACAATTCTTACTAAAAATAATTCATCCGCTCTGTATTCATCATATTTGCTACTTTTACTGCAAATTGTTCGAAACATCAGCCGTAATACACTTTCTTACCTTCTTTCCCATAGAGATTGAACTATTTCCTCATCAAAATCATTCAAGTATTAATGGACATAGACTATCTAGAGCCTTTTATTTGTTCTAAAGTTAACAAAACTACCCTAGCCGTCACCAACATCCCATCGTGTAATTCTAGTGTGAAGTAATGTAACCAATTAAAGGAAACTATATTATAAATCTTTTTATTTCTTTGAATCATAATGGCAACTCAAAATTATAAATGTCAATTTGAGATTTGGAGTCATTTTGAGTAGCCAAATTCCGTAGGACACATAAGTTCAAAGCTATATCCACCACTGTCATATGTACAGTGTGTTAACTGCATGGTGTATTTGTTTGCAGGGAGCATGATGTTGGGCGGCACGAGCAGCGAGGTGAACCCGAACAGCCTGTGGCTGAGCAGCCGTGGTGTGTGGCTATCCTACGTTCTGGGGGTGCTTCTCCTGCACCTCTCCCTCCTCTCCTTTCCCTTCCTCAGCGTGGCCACGGTCTGGACGCTCACCAACCTCGCACATAACACGGTAACCCTCTCTCTCTGATCTCACAGGCACAGTAACCTGATGATATGGCTTGAAAGTGAAATAATCACATCTTAACCATGGTCCGGTAGCTCAGAGGAACGGTATCCGGCCAGCAGTCAGAGGGTTGGGAATTACAATTTCAAGCTGACTTGAAAAAAATTAAGCTGTTGCGATTGAAGGGTTGCCAAATTCGCTCCTAAATTACAATAGTCTGTCCCCAGTTACCACCGGCATGGTAAGGGACTGGTACATTTTGTCAAATCTGATTGTGGTCCAATGTCCTGATGCCTATGGAGGTTGTGTCTGGTGCCAGCTCGGATGTTGTCCTCCTCGTGATTAAAAAATAGAAGGCAGTGTTCCCGAGTCTTCCTATGAGATATACCTGGAACCGTCACTCTAACAGTGTAGCTACGTACATGGAATTGTCAGTAATTGCAGACAATTATTCTTATTTTCTGGAAAGTTTTTGCATCTTTTAAAACATTTTAAATGAATGTGCTTCACTACATTATTTTCACCATTATAAATATAAATTTTTTTCTATTAAAAATATTAATATTAAAAGTAACAAATTTTTTTTGTCTAATATACTATTTTCAAGTTATTATTTACAAACACTTCATTTTTATTGGGTTCAATGGTGTTTAAAAAGAACTACTATTAAGCGACTGAAGCCAACTGACTCCAACCAACCGATAAAGGAAACCGCTTATCAATTTGACTGTGACATACTTTTTTTTTCTGTATGTTCGGTCAAGATTTCTGTTCTAATTTAGATATTTGAATAAAATTATTTTTTTGTTGGATAGGGGATGTCTCCCTTAGACTTTTTCCGTTTTTGCAACAACAACAAAAATTAGCGGTTATCCGGTTGCTTATATCTGGAAATATCGATTAACAGGACTTTTTTTAATAATTTGTGTTCTTCTAAACATCCAATCCAGAGGGGCACGATTAAAGTGGTGTCAGCAGCATGACAATTGGACTGTGTTTGATTGGGGCGACGTTATGTTCACGGATAAGTCGAGATTTGCCCCCAACCATATGAGAAGTCATGTACTGGAGAGAACAAGGCATGCATACTCGACCCCAGAACATCACGCATTCCGAGGTGGAAGCATCATGGTATGGGCAGGGATTTCATTGGGGTTTCGTACCGACCTGCACGTTTTTAAACGGTGTTCTGTGGCTGCTGTCCTGTATCCGGATGAAGTCCTAGCCCCCACTGTGAGATTGTACGCTGCAGCAGTTGGTCCTGCTTTCGTTTTAAAGGATGATAATGGGCGTCCCCACAGAGCAGCTGTCCTCGCTAATGACTACCTGGAGAGCGAGGGGATTGCACGTATTTGAGTGGCCGGCGTACTCCCCAACCTTAATCCCATTGAAAATCTTTCGGATGCCCTTGGCCATGCCGTGTACACGTTTCCCAACCCCGGCCACTCTCACAGAGCTGCAAACTGCTCTGCAGGATAAATGGAGATAACTGGACTGTGTGGTGGTCGATCACCTCATGGAAAGCATGGTAAACTTTGATCTGTAAACTTAGTATTCAGATGAGGGATGCTCACATACTGTATTAGGGCAAAATCACATCAAAGTAAACTTTTTCTCAAAATTTCAAAATCACAGTAGATACATAAATGATACCTCATTTTAAAGATGACAGTTTGCAGATTCTAAATATGTATTCCATGCTTATATAATATAAGTACTTTTTGGTTCACAAGTTCATGTTTAGACTCGTCTCACTCACTTAGAAGCATGCAGTGCATATCTGATACCGATTGGACTATAAAAGTGAAAGGGATAATATCAAACAATATTCTTCTTTTAGCATGTTTTGTTTACATAATAGTTAGGGGTTCTAACTTTGATATTAAGATTTTTTGTAACTTGTTTGGTATGGTTAAAAATGCTAGTGATTTTTTTTTTTTTATCTTATTGGTACGTCCGTTACTATTTTTGGCTTATATTGATGCTGCAACTTTATTTTTGAACTGAAAAACTTGAAACTTTAGGTTTACTTTTTATTTGACTTAAGTAACATTATACTTAAAAAGAAATTTTATATAAAAAAAAAAAAAATTGGGTAAATCATGGTAACGGACGTACCAGTACGTCCGTTACCAAAAACCATGCATTTTCATAAAGTCAATTTTTTCTCGATAAAACCAATTTAAAAGTGTTTATATTATTTTCTGATTGAAATAAACTTATATTTTTAGAAGTTCATCATATATTCTATTACAAAATTTAAAACTAATTATTTTTAAAGATAGAGCAAAATCAAAATAACGGACATACTTTTTACAAGAATAACAAAAATGTTTAAATTGTTTTACTCCTTATTTATTAATTGTAGGCAAACATTTTGGTATGTTTAAAAAGAGCACAAAATTAACTTTCACAGTGATAAAAATTTCCATTCTCATGGAAAACTGACTTGAGAAATATACATTTTTGAGTATGGTAACGGACGTTCTAATTTTGGACATGAGTTACACAAGCATGCTAATTGAGGCTCAATTACTCTGAATTGATAAATCTCTTTGACAAATATATAATTTTTTCAATGATTTGAATGTACTAAGTTAGAAAAACAATCGCAACATTTCAAGAAAAAGAATATTATGATGATAAAAATGACGTCCGTTACCAAAAAACCATGCATTGTAACAGTAAATTTTTTCTCGATAAAACCAATAAACTTATACATTTTATCAGTTCATTACATATTCTATTACAAAATTTAAAACTACTAATTATTTTTAAAAATAGTATTTTTTTAAAATCTTATCATAAATAATATGCAGAACTGTGTGTATTGTACAATTCTACTAAAAAAACTATATGTGACAATTTTATGATATCTGTTTAATAACAACATGGAAAGAGTATAATTTTAGTTGAATAGTTTATCTTTAAAAAACACATTATTGCTTATTAATGCAGTTTTCAGAAAATGAATTTTTTCATTTACTTCAATCAATCGGCTAGTGTCACCTTTTAAAGCATGCTAGGTGTTGAAAATACCAAAATGTTTTTAATCATATTTGAATATTATATAATTCTTAATCTCTGAATATTATGAATATCTTGAATCTCATATACTTGAATTACAGAACACCAGAATATAACTTTTTGGGCTCTTTACTAGTTTTTTAATGATCGTGAGTGTGGATAGGTTAATTAATTATGGTTTGAATTACTTTAAAAAATATCAAGATGATTTGTATGCAAGTGTACACAAATACTGCCAACGAAGTACAGACTATCGTATCGGAATCATTTCCCAATGTCTATCTGGTAGTCTTTTAAAACCAGCTACTCTTGACAAATTAACCACCTTCAGGCAAACTATTCAATTTATGTTATTGTAAAAATAATGCTTTCTACTTTCTTGATTTTGTGTAACTTGTACACATGACCTCTAGTCCCATTGGCTGTATTAAATATTATGTCCTCAACATCACCCGATTTAATAAATTTAAATAGTTGAATAAGGTCTTCTCCAGTCCTCTGATTGAGTGTATACATGTTTAAAGATCAAGTCGGTCTATATTTTTTATTCCTGAAGTACCCTAAACCAATTTCGTAGCCCTATGTTGAACAAATCAATATATTTTATCGCTAGCATTAATTTCAGGATCTCGTAGACACTAAGCAGCATTTGAGTTTTTTAAAAATTAACCCCCTTTACCCCCCTCCCTAAATATGGTAAATCAACCTTATTATTTGGGGACTCATTGAATCTTCATTTCTAGTGCCTTAACAAGGCTATTCCCAAATTTTTGTGTATGCACACCATTTGTCAAAGAAAAACCTATTTTACCTGTACTAATGTTATTATTATGCCATTAATGTAATTATCTTGTTAAATTAATTATTTTAATATGTAAAAAATTCTTGCCTATAATTAACTTTTGTGTATTATTGATATTCTTTACAAAATTATGAAAAGAACATGAATTTTCAAAAAAAATTTGGGAGAGGTACGTCCGTTACCATTGCTGGTACGTCCATTACCGATACAAAATAATTTTTTTTACCATCATAAAATTATTTTTTTCGAAATGTTGCGATTGTTTTTCTAACTTAGTACATTCAAATCATTGAAAAAAAAATATATATGTCAAAGAGATTTATCAATTCAGAGGAATTGAGCCTCAATTAGCATGCTTGTGAAACTCATGCCCAAAATTAGTACGTCCGTTACCATGCTCAAAAATGTATATTTCTCAAATTAATTTTCACATGAGAATGAAAATTTTTATCACTATGAAAGGCAATTTTGTGCTCTTTTTAAACATACCAAAATTTTTACCTACAATTAATAACTGAGGAGTAAAATAATTTTAACATTTTTATTATTCTTGCAAAAGGTACGTCCGTTACTTTGATTTTGCCCATTAATGTTGTTTTTGTTTGTTTGTTTTGGCTTTAAATGCCTCCGATATGACGTCATCTTGTAACTTATAAAAATTCAATATTGTTTTCATCTTTGTATGTAATTCTTTGTTTTGTTTCATGCATAAACATATTTGCTACTTTCCTGCCGCATTTAATGTCAATCATATCAGTACTTGTCGATTTTATCGCTGTATGCTTAACTTTTGGCAGCAAGTGTACTACGATTTTATGAATTTCTCTATCATTTCGGCAATTGTAATCTCAATGAGACGTCCCAAGCGTGGTTCAACATCAGTGCTTGTGCGACATTTCTTAAATTCAGAAACCCACTGTTTTCCTGTTGAATATAATGGAGAAGAGTTTCAGTGTTGAATCTAATTTTTACTTGATTTGAAGTGGTGTTAATCCTTTCAAATAGAAGTATTTGATGACCACACGTTTTTCCCTTTTCACGCAACCAGGCATCTTATTCAATAGAGTACCAAACATATACTAGCAGAGCAATCAACCTGAAAGTTATTGTCCAATACGAGTCAGAAATGAGAGCTGCTAGTGCCATCTCTGGGTCAGGGCGGAAACTTTTCACCCCCTCGTAATATATTTTTTTTACCCGGCATTTATTAGACCGTATCCGAGACATGTAAAAATTTGAGCAACAACTTGAATTGCTTGGTGAATAATAGTAAAAGGTGAAACCCCTTACTAAATTTAAAAAAAAAAATCTTTTTTTTTAAAAAAAAAGACTTTTAAGCCGAATAAAAAGTAAAAAATAATTTTTAATTTTATGAACAAGTCACAGAAATTGAATTATTTAATATCAATTTTATACTTAACTTACAACTTTTGGAAGTTGGTGCCAATTTACAAAAAACATACCTAAATTTTGGCACCAATTAAAAAAGTTGTAATAACTACAAAATTGATATTAAATAATTCCATTTTTTTCAACTTGTTCGTAAAATTAAAAATTATTCTTGACTTTTTAGGGCATTTTCCTTAAAGTCAGTTTTTTCTTTCTTTTAAACCTGGGAAAGTCATTGAATTTTGTTCTTTATATGAAGTATTAACTATGTATTAAGTAATATTAAAACAACTCTATTAGCTACAGATAACTCATTAAAAAAATTATGTAATACCACCTGTTATCGTTGGCGAAATTGCTTTGTTTAATTTACACTTTAACCTTTGAGCAGTTAGAAAAAGGACAGCCATTATAAAGTTATTTTCTCTACAGAATAGCTTTTAATGCATGTATATATTTTAAATTTTTATTATTTGAATAGATATAGCATCCAAGAAATACCCTAATGCTTTAGATTAGAAAAATATTTCAACATCAAATATTTTTATGAGTTTAAGTTTATGTGTATTGCAAAAAAAAAAACAGGACATCCATTAACGACTTATGCCGCTCAACTCTGTCAGAGGTTTAATAATGTAGGTTTCTGTGATAAACTTTTGATGTATTCAAGTTCTAGTTGCCATTATAAGCCACAAGTCGTCTAACATACAAGAGCATATGCCAAAAAACTGCCCGGGGGCAGTTTGAAAATGAAGGTTTAGAACCAAAAATTTAATAGTTTTGAAACGAGGCAATAGAAAATTGATTGATCTTTACAGAATTTCTTATTTGTTTTAAATCTTTATAAAAAAAATCAATTGAAATTGCAAAATTTCAGTAACAAACAATAAAAACCAAATTGTGTGAAACTTTTTTTATTTTTAAACTTTCACTGACCTTTTATTAAAAATTAAAATGCATTCTTTAGTAAAAAAAAAAATAAACAAAATTTTTAACCTCTCCTTTTTTAAAAAACATCAGAACACATTGGCGTACTTCATAACAGACACATTGCTTCATAATTTTCCTATATGGATATTTAGAAAAAAAGTTTAAAAGCTTATAATTGCTTATTATGCACAGAAAATTTTTCAAAATAAAAAAAATTCTAAAGAAATGTTTTTTCCCCTTTGATGATGCCACTTTTAGTACCCAATTGCTGCCACTAATTCTAATTTCTACATGAGAGTGCAAGTTGTGACTGGAGAGTTGCCATTTTCCTTCGTTAGTATATATATACACTAAAAAACATCAAAAGTTTATTGGGGACTCGTAACACTAAACTGTTCTGATTCAAATGTTGCTAGCTCAGATGTTATCCTTGTCATCTGTCCATGTCTCAAAATAACGAGGCAGTGTTCCCCTGTTTTTCCTCGATAATATAGACCCTAAATCAGAAGGTTAAAAAGCACTACGTTATCTAGAATCTGAAAGCCACTTTCCTTTGCAGGTGATGTTTGTGGTCCTGCACGTGCTGAAGGGCACCCCCTGGGAGTCAGGGGACCAGGGGAAGGTGCGCTACCTCACCCACTGGGAGCAAATAGACAACGGAGAGCAGTTCACGGCCACTCGCAAGTTCCTCACGGTTGTGCCTATCGCACTGTGAGTAGCGCATACTTTCACTTTATGAATAAGGCAAAATAGCCCAATAAAATATATTTTTCAAACATAATAGTTGAAGAGGAGGTAAAAAGGGCAAAATTGCATATGTGACTTTAAAAAGTGTGTAAAAGTGAAATTTTTCTGTTTCAAGGTCGTAGAAATCGCACTGAAATGCCAATGTTTCCAAAATTTGGTAAACCAATTGGGTATCTATCAATCAATACTTGCCTGCTCACTCAAATCAATTTTATAAATACATCTTTCAAATGTTTAAAACTTGTTAAATTTCTAGTAAAATTAGAATTTCTCTTGAACATCCCTAACAAATGTTTTTTGGCAAACTGAAAATGTTGTCAGCTATTCCACTAGCCTCTTTTATTATTTGGGTACATTATATTTTAGATCTTAGGAAATATATTTGGTGTACTAAGCTGTATATCTTAACATACTGGATTGGATGTAATAACTTAGTTTTATTATTAGAACTGCATTGGGATTCTACTTTTTGAGCGTATTGGATTTTTTTTTAATATTGAGGTTACTTTAGTTTTTGGTCTTAAAGTACAATCACTTATAATCCAAGAGATATATAGCACTTACTTGAACTCGAATGATTTTTATGTAGCATTTTGAATTATTGATATTTGGTAAGTACTCTGGAATTTAGGGTAAGGGTACATTAAATTTTTATGCATTGATTTTTGGGTGTGAAACTTTGGTTGTGCTGTTAGGAGTTAGAAAATCGAGTAAAATAGATAGTAAACTTATATATTAAAAATAAATATCTGTTTTGGAGGAAAGGGGAGCTTTGCTTATTTGGAGCCTGTAATTTTTAACTAATAGATCGTGTTATTCCTGATTATGAAGATACATTTCACTTTTTTTAATTAGAAGTACTTTATCATTAATTCATAGCGGTACATTTGGCTTGTGCTTTTAGACATATATTGCAATTTTGGTATTGAATATACAGATGGCTTTTAATTTTTGAAAATTTTATCCAATTCATAGTGGCCATATTTACTTTCTTATGGACACATTTAAGTTTAGATTTTATATATACATTTAAAGTACTTTAACTTTTATTCCTTGAATATGTATGCTTTCAATTTTGAGTGTGTTGAATTGTGACTTTTGTGGATATGCATTCACTTTCGATCATGTATTCACTAAATAAAATTACTTTTAATGATATAGTCCACCATTAACAAAATCAACCCGACATTTAATGAGCTGGTGGTAGGGCAAATAATGCAAAAAAACAAATTTTAATATATTCTCAAATTATTTTAAATATGTCTGCAATTTTTTTCTTCTAAGAATAGCAAATTGTTAATATTGAACACATGTAAAATAATATGTAGTGCCAAATATTGTGTAGCAAATTTTTCTGTTACCATGCTTAAATTTTGTGAATCGTAATAAATATTGCATCACACTGAAAAAAGTAGATGGTAGGGATACCCTGTAGCAGAATTTACTGAAGAACTGAGAGATGTGATACTAAACTATTTTCATATCGATGTATAATTTGGGAATATGTACCAACAGACTGGGAATTAGCAAATGTCCCTTCGCTTTTTAAAAAAAGAGGCAAAATGTGAACCTGGTAATTACAGACCGGTTAGTTTAACATCTGTCTTATGTTAGATTTTTGAAACATTTATTAAAAAAATAGCATCATATCATTTTTGGAATCGGGGAGCTTGCTGTTAGATAATGATTATGGATTTAGGAAAAGAAGATTGCGCAACGAATCTTTTAAAATTCTACGATAAGGTTACTGAAGAATTATAAAAAGGAACAGTATGGATGTAGTACGATACTTTTCAGAACGCATTTGTTAAAGTTCCGAGGCATTGCTGTTCAAGTTAGAAAGATTAGGGATTATGGGTGAAATTTTATAATGGATAAGGAACTGGTTAATTAGTAGGAGTCAGCGGGTACAAATTAAAGGTAATTACTCTCAGTGGGCAGAAGTTAAATGTGGAGTGCCACAGTCAGTCTTCTAACCTAAGGCAGTGAAGTCTTCTGTCTTGGGTCCACTTTTATTTATTATTTTTGTTGATGGTATTAGTTGGAAGATTACGGGAAAGGGGGTCTTTACAGGTGATTTAAAAATTATGGGGACTGCGAATTCTGAGAAACAAATAGAGCAATTTACAAGGTGATTTAACAAAAATATCAGAATGGGCTGTTAAATGGGGTATGCATTTTAATATCAGTTAATGTCAAGTGTTGCACATGGGTATCTAAAATAGAAAAGCTGCCTATGTTTTACAGTGAGCAAAAATCCAAAATAGTGATATAGTAAGTAATCTGGTTGTATTGGTAAATGAGGATTTTTAAATGGGTCATCAATGTACAGTAGCAAGAAAACTACCTAATATAACGTTGGGGTACATCAGGAAAAGTTTCATCAAAATCTAAGGATATCTTGCCATTCTATAGAGTTTTGGTGAGGCCTCATCTTGAGTATGCTGTACAGTGTTGGTCACCATATCTTAAAAAAGACATTAATTTGCGAGATAAAATTCAGCACATGGCTACTAAAATGGTTCAAGGGTTTTAAGGAATGAATTATGAAGATAAAGAAATTTGAATATCTATACTCTGGAAGAGAGAAGAGTAAAGGGAAATTTGATGTAACTGGTACAAATTTATTAAACAAGGGGATGTGGAAGGTTTAGATATTAATATGAATAATAGAATGAGAGGTTTAAATTAAACAAATCACATTTTAATCGGGAAGGGAGAAAACACTATTTCTATATTAGGGTAATAGACAAGTGGTACAACTTTCCAGTGAATATTGTTAATCGTACAGGAGAAAAGGACTTTAAGAAGTTAGATATTTATTGGGGGTTAGTTAGGAGATACTAGCTGGATCGATCTTGTTGGGTCTTTAGACTGTTGGTCAATATTTATTTAGTCAATATTTGTATTTACTTCCTCCAAGTGTAATATAAAAGCATTTCCTTTAAAAAAAAAATTAAAAAGACAGGAAAAACTTTGTAATTTCTACATAGCTATATTTCTTTCAGCGCTTAGTTATAAGTATAAAAATTGACTACATTTATGATTAGGATTGATGTGTATTCTTGATTTGTATTATATTTATGTAGGTTGCTGTTCCATGTTTCTTTTTAAATGACACTTTTATTAGCAGAAAAAATGTCTCGTATGAAAATGGTAAAAGTAAATTACACTATATGAAGTAACTTGACTAAAAGAAGTATAAGCCATCAATGTAACAATTACGGAATAATTTATAAGTATATAAAATTATATCACTTGTAAATCATTTATGTGACAGCAAAATTTTCATACATGCCACCTCTAACATGCATGCCATAGATTCACCAGAACTAGTCTAAGCATCAAACATTAAACAAACTTGTCAAATCTCAAAAATGAACATTTGCATTCATCTCAAATGCAAAACTGTTCTACATTCTCCAATTTACAGGGGATCATTTATTATTGTCCAACAAATAATTTATAATTTCCAATTAAATAACTTTTAAAAATGATATGCTCATAAGTTTTTAAATATAGACAATTCCTGTGATAAGAAAGAAACTACTAAGAAGTAACTAAGAACTAACTAAGAAGTAAAGAACTAACTAAGAAGATAAAGAAACTACCCATATCTTTAACTTAGCTTGTTGAAGGCTCCATATCGAAGTACAAATTCCTCTTATAAGCATTCAATACTACAGTAAGAGCACATTTTAATTACATTACTCAAATGGTTTAATATGATTTTATTCTGGGACATGGTATAAGAAATGTAATGGATAATTTGTTGTATGAAAAATATTGTGTTAACTAATAGAGGAAAGTAGTCACTTCTCTCGTAAAAGTATAACTGTTTGTGTGTCATAGCGGATGTATGTAAAGTCTACCATCTGATTATTTTGATTTGGAAATTATATTCATGCTCATAAATGTGATTATATTTATATATATATATATTAATAAATGGTACTATAAGAAATATATCCAAGGGTCAATATGCAAAAGGTTTTGGCTTTCTAAAAGTTATCTTTTTTACTTTTATCATCTGACAGTAATATGATTTTAAAATCTCCTGTATGGGGGGTATCAGGATAGGACTTCAAAACATCTATGCACGTTGTATGTTAAGTTCGTTATAAAAAGGATGATTTGTTGAATTTTTATTATTTTCCCCCTTTAAATTTGGTAAAGTTTTTCCATCCTAAGACGGATTTCCATCTGTTTTATTTTTGTCCAGGACAGAATAGGACGAAAAGTAATTACAAAATTAATGCTCTATGTAGATGACAATTGTTCAAAGCCAATAAAAGGCAAAATAGTGCAAATACACAACATCTCTTGTTGAAGGTTAGAAAGTGATGTTACAAAATTAAGAATTAATATTGTTCATCATTTGCCGATCAAGTTATAATCATGATTCTAATACAAAAACCCTTTGTGGATGCATTTTTAAAGTGAGCCAAAAGTCTCCTTTGGCATGGAATTTCAAGAATTTAAATTTTTTACTAAAGATAAATTAGCATTTAATTTTAATCTTTTATTATAATTTCAAATTTAAAGAACTTTCAAATAAGTATGGTATTGCTGCATCATGTCCGAATTTTTGTCTGTCTGATTTTTGACTGTCTGTATCATTTCTGAATTTTTATAATTAGTCTATTAGCCGGAGAATACCATCCTTGGAATTTGTAAAAACGTACAGAAATTATTTATAAAATAAAAGTTATTATTTTCAGTTCTAGAACGTTGAGACGCATCAAAAGCTTTCGATACTAATACAGCTTTTTCCGAATTGAAAATATTATATGTTTGTGAATATAACTGAAATTTTGAATTTCTATCCTGCGATTGTTACGAACTTTCACCTGTTAATTCCTTACAAAAAGAAGAAGCAGTGTAAGTTAGAAGTTAACCTTGGTAGGCATTGCCCTGTAGACGTTAATTCAAGCAACCCTCTTCCAGGTTCTTCCTGGCCAGCTTCTACACCAAGTACGACTCCACCCACTTCCTCATCAACTTTGCGTCCCTCGTGGTGTCCCTGCTCCCCAAACTGCCGCAGTTCCACCGCGTGCGTCTCTTCGGCATCAACCGCTACTGAAGTAAGAGGGAGCCTTCCTCCTCTGTCAATGTGCAGGCAGCTCAAATATTCATGTTTTGGTTTTGTACTCGATGGGTTGCATGTGTGTACATATGTAATATATATATATATATGACCCTCACAAATCCACTCTGGTGCGGGGAAAAGGCCACTTTCTTAACTGTGAATTTGAACTGTGTTGTATGGTCATGTAAAGAGATTAATTTGTATTGATTTAAAGGTCTTAAGATTTTTTTAAAAAATCCTGTTTGACTAAATTCAAGATAAATTATATTCCTAGGAATTTCATTTTATACAGATTTTAATCTGTACTATTTTTAAACATCTGAATAGGGTAACAATGTTTCATTTTTTATATATAAATGTATTATTTAAAGAATATGCCTTTTTATAAATTGGAAATGAGAACTATTTTGGAAATTGTAAACTCCCTTTAAATTGAAAGAGTTGCAAAACGGAAGTGATATTCGAATGTATATTAGTGAAGTTTTTTTGTTGTTGTTAAGGAAGATGTAAAAAATACCAATAAATAATATCTTTATTTATTTTGTAATTTTTTATATGATACAAGAATATATTTGACTAAGGAAATGAACTATAAAAGTTTTGAAAGAAAATATTTATCTAAAAAATCGTTTCAAGATTATATAGAAATTTTAGATTTACAAACCTGAACCTTTTGACAAAAATTCAGTGTTTCTTAGTATTTTATGTCTTCAGAAAGAATAAATAAATACAAGAACTTTTTTAACTCTTTTTGGAAATCCATTAATATTGATGAGTTGGTAATAAAACTTTTTATTTTAGGAAAACTTTAACCAATTAAAATCATCCGATTGTTTATCAGTCAGCAGTTCTTTTCAGTTTAGTCTTCTTTTATGCCCATCCGTGTCTTTACGTTTATCTGAAATATTATATTTTAAATGTGTTTTTGCACATCTTCATCCTTTCCTAAAGACTGCACAATTACGGCATTTGACAGGTTTGACGAGGAACATTTTTCACCACTACCATGCTGATATATTTGAACAATGTCCAGTGTGAATATACTGTTGGTAAAGTGCGCAGAAATTGCATTAAAATGTAGCTTTGTGCAGAAATTACTTTTAGTAAAAACTTTCAGCAAGGGAATTAAACTCTGCCATTCTTGTCTTGCTCATTCAACTTCAAAACGTCAGTGCATCGCATTTATGAAATTTATGCCTTGCACCATGAATTTTTTATTTTTATATCTTGGATACCTTGACTATTTTCTTAATTAATGATTATTTAATTAAGAATTCTGCAGATTGTTTCATTTCGAGTGCAGTGTTTACTCTAGACATAAACAGGGAGCGATTTTGATCACTTTTTTTCCCCTTAATAAGGAAGAAAAATCAATTTTTGCTCAATTCGTCAGTATACGTGTCAAATTTCTGGAATTTTATTTGTGGGGGAACTGATTGACTCTTAAAATATAGTTAACTGTAAAACCGAATTCATACTTCAAAAAAGACTTTTCAAAACGAAAAATTCATTTTAAATATGCAGAAAATTTCTACCTTTAAAATTGGAAAAACATTCGCGATAAAATGCCCATTTTCACTAAAACTGGCCACTATAAATTGACTGCTGATAAACTCGATCAAACTGAAAAAAAATTTAACGATGTAACGAAAATGTAAAATTTTTCATCATCAGAATTGCAGTGATCGCTGCGTCAATTGTTGATATTTCAAAAAATTTTCATTGTTTTCTGTTGATAATCAATTACTAAACGAATGTAATTAATGCTAATAAATTAGCATTAAATTTGATGGGAAACAAAATTATTTCATCTCCAAATGCTGAGAATTGCCGTGTAAAGTCCCATTTTCAATTACCGCAGATTCCGCTATCAAAGAGGAAGGAACAACTTTTTTCCACTGAAGTGAAAAAGTATGGGAACTTGGAATTTTCATGAAATGATCAGGTGAATTTTGAGTTTTTTAGGGAAGGTCGATGATTTGTACATGGAAGGGCGCAATTTTCATGGTAAAAGGGCGGCCTGCTCTTCAAACAACACCTAAAGTAAACACTGCTGAATAAGTTAAGACACTAAAAAAAATGGAGGAGCAATTATTCAAACTCATCCTGATGTCGGATAAGACCAATTACTGATTTGTTTTTAATAAGAAATGAATGTATTACCTTTAAAAAAAATAATGTTGGGTTAATGAATGTCAACACTTTTCAAATCTACTCAAACTAAAATACAAGCAGAGAAGCACAAAGCGTGCAGTCGAAGACTAATTGTTTCACTTTCATATTTTTATAGAAGTTTACTGTAGAATGACATTACAAAAAAGTTAAAAGTAGACACATTTTTTTGTATTGTCAGTTTACTGTTTTTTGACGTCATCTTCAGCAGCACTCCACTTTTGTAATTACTCCAGTGTCCTTTAAATAAAAAACATTTCACCACATTAGGGAAAGTAGTTTATCGTGTCGGCCTTTTCTGAATAAGGGTGGCCAGCATTTGATGGAATTTTCTCTTGTTAATATTCAAAATGCCAAATATTGATGAACGAAAAAATACCATGTTTCTTAGTTGAATGTTTCAAGAGTACTGTTGATGTTATGGAGCTTAAAACTTTATTCCTGTTTTTCATTCATATATTTCAGTCCAAGTTTTATATTTCGTAAATCAAATTGTGAAAAGAAATTTCAATGTATGATTTACTTCAAAATGTTGTAATAAAAAGTTTTAAAATAAGTCTATTCTTTATTTTACAGTGTATTTTTACAGAATTTTATTTGAACTGCTGCTGTTTGGGCCAAATGCATAACTCATGGATACAGAACCCAACCCAAAATTATATGCATGTGCACACACCTTATTGTATATGCTACATATAAGAAAATATTTAAATCAAATTTAGGATTTTTTTTTCAAGTTTTAGTATCATTACTTATGTTAAATAAATAGTAAAATCAAGCTCTGACATTTACCTAAAAAATTTACAAATTGATAATTAATAAATTCTTTTAAGAATTTTTTTTATATTTTAGTTTTCCAAAGTTTGCATAAATATAGTTTTATCATGGGAGATGATTATTTTTTAATCAAATTGTATAGCAAAGCAAATCTTTACAAATAACACTGCATAAGGAACTTTCAATGCATTTATACTATTAATCTTAAGAACTTCCATCATTTTAAATAAGTTAATTCAAATGGTTCAGAGATCAATACAATGAAAAGCAGAACTTGCAATCGCATGTCAAAATGAACTAAGTGAAAGCGCAAATAAAAATATTTGCCTTACTATCGCAAATTTAATGGGACAACTCTGTCTTTAGTTTGTTAGCAAAAAACATTTGAAAGGACTTCCAAACAAATACCACAAAGATTTTATAATTAGATCCTATTTTAAAAAGGGAAAACGGGTAAATTTTTATTAAAATACGATTTGTAGGTGTAAACACGATTAGAAGAAAGCCTCCAGGGTTTGAAAGGTTTTATTGACTGTTCGAAGTGAACTATGCACCAAAAACAGATTTTCAACAATAAAGCTACATTTCTTGTTATAATTACACTTGTTTCTTGACAACTGAAAGTAAAAAATAGGTAATTATAAGTTTAAAAATCGTTGTTTTAAAAATATAAATGAATTAAAGCTCATGATTTAAATCACGAAATCGGAAGCTGAACAACTTGTATTTATGACATGTAAAATATTTTGGTTCAGGAAAGGCACTTTAGATTAAATAAAGCAAAGCTTTTGACCATTTCAAAAGTGATATTAATAAAATACAATGGCTATTTCGGATATATTTTAGTGTTCAAAATGAGTTTTATAGGCACTATTCGTGTTCTTGTCTTATATATGATCTCCTTCATCAAAGTTTAACTTGCAGCTGTATTTACATTGCAGCAATTGTTATAACATATGTACATCGTCTTTTAAAAGCAAGTGTTAAAGTTTCTGCTAGTGGCAACAGATTTTGGAATAAGTTCTTCAGTGTACAATTGCTGCAATTATGTTGCATAGTTGGAAGTGTCGTGGTCTACTATACAATAATAAATAAATCGAAATCCAACTGCAACTCCTTGCATTGTTGCAATGAACAATCCATAAATAAGTGGGCCTAGGACAATTGCAAGAAAGATTTCACAAAATTAAGTTTTGTAATCACCACATGAATTCACCAGGAACAATTGTTGCAGTTTGCACACACGTTGGCTTTTGGGAAATGATGCCATTTACACATAAGGTCAAAATGACTTGGTTTCCTATAATGATAATTTAACGTAAGAAACGGGTGCCTGCATTTTGCTTCAGTTGTGTGCTTCATTCAAAGATATACTCGATTGCAGTTCTACTTGGAAAATCAATTGCATTCCAACTTGTAATTGGAGTTCTTAAGATTGTTAGGGGGGAAAAAAATACCCATCTATTTTGAAAAATGGATACAAGGTGGTCATCAAAAGTGTCGAAAGAATATTTCCCTTTTAATGTACACAACTTTCATGGACCACATTCTTTAAAAACAAAGTGCTTGGGAGGAGGAGTGTCGAAAGTCTTTCAAATGCACACAATAGGGCATGTCCCATTCTTCTGTTAAAATCAAGGCACTTCAGGAGGAAGTCTTCAGAGAGGGACTCGTCCTTAGTAGACCATACCGACCCTCTCGTCCACGATGATCTCCTCAGAGAAGACGATGCGCTTGGACATCCCCTCGAATTGTGCCACCACCATATCCACACCCCGGCTCTTCGTCTCCTTCTGCTCCATGTTGCGCTGGGGCAGGGAACCCCTGCGCAAGACGCCACTGTCCGAGTTCTGGGAACCTTCATCGCCGAGCTTCGAGGAACTGCTTTTGCTGAAAGACGAGTCTGGGGAACGCTGGACACAGAACACATTCTGGGCAACCCTGTCAACAGCGTCATTTAGCTTCAGGGACGGAATCTTGCAGAAAGCATCTCCAACCTTAGAGTCACTGGTCCCAATGCACTGCAGCAGAGGGCTCTTGTGCAGCATGTTCTGGAGATTCAGCTCTTGAGGAGGATCGTCCGGAGTGCCCACGCAGGAGAGTCTGCCGCCGTCTTCTCTTCGGGTTGTTTTGGGGGACGGGCTCTCAGCGTGGGTGTTGTCCTTTCTTTCCGAGTTCCGTAGGCTCCTCCTCCTTGCGGAGGAAGAGCAGTCATCTGGCTCGGAGGCGCTCTCCGGAGTGAGGGTGAGCTGGATGCCAGTCGGAGAGAGTCCTCCACCAGAAAGCCAAGGATGAGAGAGGCACTCCTCCGCTGTCATGCGTTCCCTGGAAAGAGAAACAAAATGAGCGAGCTCTATCAGGCTGAATCTATGGTTTGTGAATTAAGTCGATGTTATACGTTTTATTTTTAAATGGTATTCTTATTATGTCATTCAATGTAATTTCAAAGTTGATATTTCAATAAAGCAATAGAATGTAAAATTTCATATGGATGAATTCCTTCTCTTCCAGAGTAAGTAATTATTTTGGTGCTTCTCTTTGCAAAAGGAGCAAACCTTGGACATTTTTAAGGGGTATGTATCTGAAGCTTTAAAATTATTTTTAAGGGTTAATTTATTTTAGTCCTTTATGAGAATTGTGCTATATAATTGTCCTTTGAACAATTGTTATATATATTTTCCATACTCTTCTGAAATTGAAAACAGGGCAACAGTATAGATTGTAACAGTATTAGTTTTAAATCAAAGTTTAAAACATTATTATGCCCACGGTTGCTTTGGTACAGGGTTTTAACATAAAATGAAATTACAATGTTGGGAAAAGTCCATCCCGAATCAGCATGTGTGCAAAAAGCACCACTCACCTAGGGTCCCTGATGAGCAGCCTCCGAATGAAGTCCCTGGCGCCCTCCGTGACCCCGGTGAAAAGATCTCCGGGGAAGTCCAGTGTACCCCGCGTGATGTTGCAGAATGTCTCCTGCTTCGTTTCGCCACCAAAGGGGGAATGGCCGGACAGGAGGACGTACGTCAACACCCCCAGGCTCCTGCAAATTAATCAGCATATGTAATAAACCTTTGTGAATATGCCTGTGAAACTACTCCCTTTACATTTTAATAATTGAGCTCAAATCTGTGTATTGTATAAATCTAATATCTGAAATGTGATTGGTCAAATTAAACTAAAGATTATTCAAGACTGTAAAAAAATGCAAAGTTTTTACTTTGCATAGCAATTGAAATTATCGACTTTTCCTGAGGATTTCAGTTAACAATGCAAATGGGTCCAAAATTTAGTCTGATGTAATGCTCTTAATTAATGCAATAACAAAACATCTGTTATCAATAAAAGCATTTAATCAATATAGACATCAACACAGACCTTAAAAAAAAAGATGCAACATAAATAACCGAGAAGAGCAACTTGCTGTAAATTAAACCAATGAGAGGCACAGTGAAAAATCTTGCATCGAATTATGAAACCAACAACTAGAGGCCAAAAGAAAACTAATGAAATTAAGATTTTGTTTTGAATTAGCACATTAAACTTACTATGCAAATATTTGTGCATACATGTAAAACATATTATGCAAATATTTTTACGTCTGTGATGTCACAAGTAGGTCAGGCTAATTGCTGTATATGTAACTCTTTAAATATTTACTATGGTCACTGGTGAACGTGAGAGGAAGGGCATTTTCTATGCACGTATTGTGCTGTAAACAGGAATAAGAAGAGGCAGCCAATAATTGTATGTATGCATCCCACAGTTGGGAATATGTAAAACAGATTTTGAACATAAATCAGATTATTCTAGAATGTGTTGATCTTAAGCAGAAGTCATACATTGAAAAAAATAAGATCTAACAACAAGCATAAAAAGGCCTGCCACTGCAAAATGCAAATCGCCCAATGATAAATAATTGCAATCTACAGATATGTGATTGTTATAGCGTTTTGCGAAAAAGTTTAAATATTCAAATAACAATTCTACTATAAATGTTAAAATATTCAAATATAAATGTTCAAAACTTTTAAAAATATAACAAACTATTCAGATACAACGCATTTTAAACAATTGAGTAAAATATCTGGAAATCCAGAAATTACTAAAAACTTGCACTAAAAAAGTAAACAGCTGTCAGGTAACCAAATTTAAACCCCTTCCTCATATGCTACTGTGTCAAACCAAACTTTTACAGCCGGATTGTAAGTTGAAAGGAGACTGTTTTTAACCGAGAGTGAACAATATTTTATGGCACACACAGTGTAGGTAATGAACAGAACAAAAGTGCGGATGGTTTTTGGGTTTGTGAGCAATAGATTCAGGCATTGAACGTCAAAGGAAACCAAAATCAAGTAACCAGATTAGAAACGAGTTTGTGCACATTTTCAGATAATAAAAATAAGGAGTTTCAAAGGACCTTAAAATCAATTTAAAAGGACCTTATATTTTTATAATGTGTTTAAAAATATTTACAAAAATAAGCATATGCCAACAAAATTATAACATTTGTAACAAAAATTTTGCTCTAAAGTGATAAATAAGACTTCTTAATAAAAAAAAAATTAAATACCTAAATAAATAAAAAAGAAGAAAATAGATTGGAATCTCTCGAAAGCTATTGGGCGCAAAGAACGTGGGTTTTCTGCTCAGGTACAAAGATGTGTTTACTTAGCATTGAGCAAACATTTTGAATAGATATTTTGCAAAATTATTTAAATGATAGTTGTTTTATGGACTTTCTAAGATCTTTCATTAACTTGTAAGCTTCTGAGGACCCCTTTAAGCAAAACTAAGGTGTTTCTAAGTACTTTATAAAACATGTAAAATACTTTAAAAGGGCCCTAATGAACACAAGCCAATAATAAGGAGTTCCAAAGGACTTATAACAAACTGAAAGCTGACACCAAAAAAAATCATATCATTTGAGTAAACTTACATATAGTAAAAACACTTTGTACATGAACGGTTAAACAAAAACGTGTCTGCCTTACTGATTCTCTTGTCGAACAAGTATGCAAATTGATGTAAGAGTTCAAAATTAAAGAGGCCAAGTCAAACCATTTGAGTCATGTTTGTGTTTAGCACCATAATAGATAACTGCCCTCTAATAACATAAAAATAAAGACAGGCAATTTGAAGATTACGAAACTAGTGGCAAACAACAAAGTGCACCCTTATCAAGTCATTTCCATAACCTTGATACAGGGTGCCCTTTCTCCTCCCATAACTATGGAACGTCCACAGCTATACTATGAGGCCGCTCATAGCGGAATCGTACAGAATTAGCATGTCTATCTCTAAAATTATACAACTCGAATGTCTGTTTGGCTTACAAAACTTTTACTCTTTTTATACCTACCGAGAGAGAGAATTTCGAGAAATCCATGGTTTAAGTCAAATAAACGCTTGTTGCACACATTTCATGTACAGCATACATGTGTGTAAGATGTATTTTTGTACTAAATCTTTGCTCTTCTACAACTTAGTAATTGACTATTTTTATGTATGTTGTATAATTTTAGAGTTAGGCATGTAAACTCTGTAAAATTTCCCCGTTTGGAATGTTGTATGCAAGTCTCATTATATAGTGCATAGTCATTTTACTATACCTAGACACCACTTTTATAACTATAGCAGTCAGAGTTCCAAAGTTAAAGGGGTAAGAAAGGACGCTATGTACCAAGATTATGCAAATCACTTGAAAAGAGTGCATTTCGTTGTCTGCCATCAGTTTTGTAACCTCCAAATTGTCTGTCTTTATTTTTAGGTTTTTGTTATTAGAGAACAGTTATCTACTAGGGAACAAAACACAAACATTATGCAAATGGTTTGACCTTCATTTTTGAATTTTTACATCAATTTATATACCTGTTCGACAAGTGAACCAGTAGGCAGACAAGCTGTAACCACTGTGTAGTGTTTTTATGTATGTTAAGTTTATTCAAGTGGTATGACGTTTTTTGTCATTGGCTCTCAATCCATAAGGACTGTTGCAGGAACCCTTGCGGCACATCTTGGTAGATTTCGCATGTGGACACTTTACATTCCACTTACCACATGTCCGTGGGCAGGCTGATGGGCTCATAATGAAGGACTTCTGGGGCTGTAAAAGATGAAAGTTTCTAACATGAGCTATGTGCACACAACTATACATACACTTAAATGCGACATTCAAGGACTCAAACAGTACAGGGTTCATAAACTCCAAGGATAGGATATTCAGAATTGAAATGGTAACAACTATATGTAAAATACATTGTAACATATAAAATTAAAAAGAAAACTTCAATTCACACAAACACAGATTTATAAAATATACTGCACTGTCCAAACTAAATCTACTATTAAGTTTATTACGTTCCAATTCTATAAACAACAAAAATTTATATTTCTACATATATTTTCATTTATTTCACCCAAAGTCCAAACTGTACACGTTCATTGTAATACAAGTACACACCTCTAATTAAAATAAAAATATATTTTCTATGTTTAAACTCAGTAAACGTGGACGGGTAAATGTAATTGAAGTCTCAATCACCATTTCGATGATGCAAGTTCAGATCAAGTCGCACGGATACTAATCAAGTCAGCAAGGGGTGAAATAGGCACAAGTAGACCCAAAAACTTCACATTTCTTGAACCTCTCCATTGTTAATGCTGCAATAATACAGCAAAGTGATGTCATAGAGGAAGGACATATCAGTGACTTGAAGTGGTATGGTAAGTAACTTAGGTGATATCAGACAATGAAAGGTAGCATACAAGTAATTACCACATTTTCAATTAACAATTTTTAAGGGAAAGTGAATAGAACTTTATAGTTTTAAATATTTAAGAAGGTTTATTTAGATTACAATAACAATCTTTGGAGTATCATATAAAAGAATTGGCTAATTTAATAAGATGAGAAACAAACTCGCAAACCTCCGACTAAGAGCTCACTGCTCTCTCGAGGCAAGAATCATACCCACAACCTTCTAATCAAGGGTGGCAAGCCGGGACAAAATTTAAACACATTTCAAAAACAATTATTTAATAAAAAATTGAACATTTTACCCCCTCACAATTGACATATAATCGCCACCACTGTTTCCAATTATAAGCTCTGTACTCTTTTGACTACGCCCCCCCCCCCCAAAAAAAAAAACCAAGTAAGAATACAACATTGGCTTAATTCACAAACCATGGATTCACCAGCCATGGACGTAGCAAAACCTGCTGGGCAACGAAAATCAAACAATTCATGTCTAAATGTGGAATTATTTTAAAACAAGAAGTAATCGAAAAACCGGAGCTTAGATTGTGGATGAGTGAATGACTTAAAGAGTGAATGGCTTCTGAGTTTGAATTTTGTTATCAATCAGCTTTCGCTGCGGCTGCAGAACCCGTGGTTTGTGAACGAAGACTACGAAAAGTCCCTCTCGCGAAGAAGGGGTTTCTCACCGACATAGTCTGGCGTGCCCACAATCTCTCTGATCTCGATGCCCTTCGTGATGAGCCGGGAGATGCCAAAGTCGCACAGCTTCACCTCGCCTTCCGGAAAAGGCTTCGTCAGCAGCAGGTTCTGGGGCTGGAAAAATTAAGGACAACAACACTTGTAAGCTTCAAAATTGCAAAAAAATACACAGACTAAATTATTTTAATCTATATCAAGCACTTTATCAAAATGAATGGTTTTCGGTAACGGACGTCACTTTTATCATCATAAAATTATTTTTCTCGAAATGTGGCAATTGTTTTCCTAACTTAGTACATTCAAATCATTGGAAAAAAAATATTTATAAATTCAAAGGCATTGAGCCTCAATTAGCATGCTTGTGTAACTCATGTCCAAAATTAGAATGTGGGTTACAATACTCAACAATGTATATTTCTTAAGAAGTTTTTCCATGAGAATGTAAATTTTTATCATTGTGAAAGGTAATTTTGTGCTCTTTTTAAACATACCAAAATGTTTGCTGATTTTTTATGAAATTTTTAAAAATTCCCTGATTTTTTGTGAACTTTTGAAAAATTTCCTCATATTTCCAGAATTAAAAATTTCTATGATAATTCCTTGATTTCACGGTTTTCCAGGTTAGGTTGCCACCTAATAGCAGGATTACCGGATACTTTTTCATAGTTCCCACTCTTTCACTTTGAAAAAATTCAAGTACTTTTCAAAGACATTTCAAGGACCCATATATTTTTTTCAAGGACCTAATATTACACTATTAGCAGTGCATGACAAAAGTTTCTTAAAAAATTATGAAATATTAAGTTTAATAACAAATTTATGTACATTACAAAATCACTACATGCATGTACAAAATCATTACATGCATAAAAAAGTCTTCTTTTTTTAGAAAAAAGCTTTTTTTTTAAAATCATTTTTTATTACTCAAAATGACAAGTCTCCATGGATAATTCTGGATTCTCACGACATTTGTCAAATTTTCTGTAATACCATGCAAAGCAATCTAAGCGTTTCCTAAGTATTTTATTCAACACTTTGCAAGATCTGTTTTCATTTGATATACCCATTGTAGCAAAAAAAATTAATTAAATAAAATTAATAAGTCAATTCATTTCGCAGTACAAATAAAATACATTTTGCAAAAGTATAATAAAATATGAATATCCTCCATGCCCTAGTGACTGCAATTTTATCAATTAAAAACAATTGCAAAATATACCATACAATAAGCCATAAAAATATTAAAAATTCTAATTGTAACACTATCCATTTTATCTCCAAATGAACTTTAAAAACCAGTTTTAAAAGCAATATTTAAAGTAACCCCCTCACCCACCTTGTGGCTTACTTTTTTTAAGCATGTTAACCTAAATTAAAATTTACAAAAATAGTTGTATAAGAAATTTAAAAAACTTTCATAGAGGCATTTGTGTTTTTTATAGGAGCGGATCAAATATTAACGACAAGTCGCACAAAAAGAAACAAATCTTTTTTCAAATGACCATTGTTATTACATAAAAACACAAACTTCAGTTTCGTGAGTAAATTATATTTTTGAAAAATCGAAAAATGTAATGCAATTTTGTAACGTAGTGTAAAGTAAATCATGATGAAATAGAAAATAGTGAAAAATAAGCGTTTATTCATCAGATGCAAAAGGATTGAAAGCATTACAACGGAGATTGCAGCAGATTGCGTTTACTGAATATCTACAATTTCAAAGTTTTCATGAGCAAAATAATTGTTCTAAACAAGCGCAATTTTGAGGTTATATTCGCCAGATGCAACGAAAGACTTTTAACCATCAACTTTGGATTGAATCATTCCCGCGTTTGACGAAGATCGCGAATATATCTACATGTTTAAAGATGCTATATTCTTGTGAAATACTCCGTTTTTCAAGATTGAGCATCGATTCGTCATAAAACAACAAAGTGATATTTTCCAACGATGAAATCCCCTTGACTGAAAAATCAGAGAACAGGCATCAAGTTTTTTTTTTCTGACGTTATTTACCCTCGCGTATTTAGCGATCAAAAACACGCAATTCGTATTAATATATATTCGTACAAATATTTAAATTTTAAAAAATGTATTTCAAATTGAATTTTTGGCGGAATTTAAACGAATTCTTTAACCAAAAATAAAATCTGGAATCCGCGTTTCAAAATTTTAAAAACATCCGGAATTCCGGGTTAGAACTGAATTTTTTTTTTATTCCGATTAAAATTTTCAGATCCGATTTGAAAAAAATTTCGGAACAAAATCATCATGTTCTAAACTTCATTTTCGGGACTTAACGTAAACTAGAGTCTCCGCACCCTACTCGCTAACTCTCGTCAACCACAGGTGAAACGCTACGCAAACCAATTATCGCTTTGCTCATATTAATTCTAGGCATTTCATTTCCTGTGTTTTAGTTGAATTCGAACAGTGTTATAGTCATTTTACTGTAGTTTTAATTTTGAGATGTAGATGCCACAATGATACATTTTCGTTTTTTTTTAAAGCGTAATAAACTAATAATGCTTAATATTTTACAGTTTTGGCACACCTACAGGTTATCTATCCCCTTTTAAATGTCACCTTGATCATAAAAATTGGTTATATAGTTTAGGAAGAGTAACTGTCACAAAAAAGAGCCTCGTCTATTAAATATATACATTGTCGAAAAATTTCATGCAATTTCGTTAAGTAGTGCAAAACAAATTAGGATAAAATAGGAAGTAATTAAATATACGTAATTATTTATCAGATGCAAAAGGATTGAAAGCCTTTCTACGAAGTTCGCAACAGATCGCGTTTAGTGAATTTCTACAATTTCAATATTTTCATAAATTAATAAAAGTTATCAAAGAGCGGCATTTGGAAGTTACATTCTCCAGATGCAAAGAAATTATCGTTTTAACCATCTCAACTTTCGAGTCGTATCATCTCAGTTTGATGAAGTTCACAAATATTTTTACATATTAAAGATACTACATTCTTGAGAAATTCTGTTTTTCTAGTTTGAGCATCGATTTTCACAAAACAAACGACCTGTGATATTCCAATGTTGAAGTGTTTTATGACAATAAAATACACTTAACTAAAATATCAGACAAAAGGGTCTTTTTCTGGCACTAAATCTCTACAATTCATGTTTTTTCTCCTTGCCGTATTGCACGTTTACACTCGCATAGAGTGGTCAAAAGAGTACAATTGATACCATATATTTCTACAAATATTTACACTTTAAAAAATGCGTTTAAAATTGAAATTGACGAAATTTTTCATCAAAATCGGGAATTCTGCATTCCGAAATTTTCAATACACCCGAAAATTTTGGGGTCCGAAAGTTTAAAAAACCCGGAATTTCAGGTTACACTCTGAAAAGTAGTCTCAAGACAAGGAATTTTGAGATTTCGTTTCACGGGAATCCGTGAATGGAAACAAAAATCAAGTACTTTTCAAGGACTTCCGCATTTTTCGGCAATTTTCAAGTACTTTTTCGGGGCCCCGAGTTAGCCAAATTAAATTCAAGTACTTTTCAAGGACAGTGGGAACCCTGTTTTTACGAAATGCCAAGTGAGACATTCCCAATCCAACAAATTTTTTTAATTCAAATATCTGAATTAGAACAGAAATTATGTGCATTAACCAAAAATTAATTAGAACAGAAATCATACGCGAACATACATAACAAACTGTCGAACTGATAACCTCGTTCTTGGTGCGTTTAGCGGTATTGGTTGGCGCGTTGAAGTTGGTTAAAAAATGCACTTATACGATTTCGCACCGCTTCCGCTTCTTGCAAGCGAGCCGGCCTTTTCAAAGGATTGGTTGGGCAACGAAGACCTCTTTCCTAACAGCTATAAAAAAATACAATTTCACTGTGTGAAAAACAATGGGAGGGGGGATTATGTGGGGTAATTTCTCCTCCTCTTTTGTCTTTTGGTCGGATTACAACAGCGCTTCCGGTTTCGTTTTTGCAAGCACCCATTCTCGTAAGAAAAGGAAGGAGGCGGTTTTTCGTTTGATCCGACGCCCCTTTTTCCAGTGGCGGCTATTCGGGTGGGCAAGAGGAAGGCCCCCCCCCCCCAAAGAGGAGAGGAATTAAAACAAGAAATTTCCCAACTTAACGATTCGAAATTCTTAACTCAACAATACTGAAAATTCCCAGTACCAACTTATCGACATTTTTCATCTTTTTTAATATATATTTTAGATAATATTATACCATTCTCTCACAAACATTGATTCGTTGCACCCATATTCTGATGCAGTGTCCGTTCTGAGGTCTAATTTATATGTAATCTTACAAGTTGAGCGATTTCTAATCTCCCCCAGCTTTTATTTGTTAATAATATAAATTTTCTTCAAGCATAAATTTTCAAAACTCGGGGTTTTTAGAAGTTGAAATTCCCAACTTTCAGGGTTTCCAGTTTATTAGGGGGGGGGGGGGGGGGGGGCTCCCTGTTTGACGGACTTGTGTACAAATAGGTACAGTTTCTTCTGCGCAGTATATTATTTCGGCGCTCTTAAAAGCGTGCGGTCGCACCGCCCTAGGGCCAGAGACTGATTTCCGGCAGGACATTCGGGGCACTTGCACAGGGCCCTCCAAAATGATTTAATGCTAAATATATGTGCAAAAGTAAAAGATAAATAAACTAAAAAATCTTTTAAAAATCAATTAAAGTTAGTTTATAATTTTTTTTAAATTAATTGTTAATTATTTTGTAAAACTTCTACTATTATTCCATCCAATTAAATCGATTGAACTTTTTCAGCACGTTCATGATATATGTCGCCTTTTTCATTGCGCTTGTCAAAGAAATGCCCTTTGGATCAATTGCAAAATTCAATTAATGACCAAGACCATAAACAAACTGGGTTTACTAATTGCACATTTGGTACAGGAAAAAAGTAGCCATAGTCATTTATGGATACTTTTTCCTATACCAAATTTTCTGATATTGTAATCATTAGGGATTTTCTAACTAGAAAACGGTTAGAAAATACGAATCTGGCTCAACTAAAAAAAAAGCTAAGAGGAACAGAAACGAATGAAGAAACTCTGTTGAAGTACTGACCATAAACGTTAAGTCAAATTCTTAAAAGAAAACATATATCAGCAGTATAAAAAAAAATCGCAGTATTTAAATTTGCATTAAAGCTGATTGATTATGTCATTTCGCATTGTGTACCTATACATAAATTTAGCAGTTTTATTTTGAGTTACATCGAGGGGCCCCCTAATGTTCTTTTGCCCTGGGCCCCTAAGCTTGTAAGTCGGTCCCTGCCTAGGGCCACCGCTACGTGGACAATAAATCACGGCTGATTTAACATACACCAGTTAAATACACGGAAGAAATAATTTTGTACGCGAAAGAAACGATTCTGAAAACCCTCCGATAATCAGATCGCTACACACTTGCTGAGGATCAAATCCGCTTCCATCGGATGCCGAGTCCGACGCCTTCCTCGTTCGACGAAACGTCTCTATAATCAGCTACGCGGAATATCAGGTTAGAAACACCGTTCCTAGGGTGAACTATTCCCTGCCTTAATTCTATAACAAAATAGATATAAACCTTGTCTCGTACGATAGCAAATTAGGTACCGATGCGCGTAAAACCAAAGCAGAGCGTGGATGGGCAGAGTCAGACAGCTTGCGTATCTTATTTCAGTTGGCGCGGTTCGCGACCAGTTCTTATTTCTCTAATCTGCTTTCACGTGAAATCTTCCTAGCCCAGCTTACACACGCACCTTTTTAAAAATATTCTTGTGGCAAACCTAATTTTCGATTTAGTGTTGGCATAGGCGTAGGAAGTAGGGGGGCTGGGGGTGCTCGAGCCCCCCCAGGAATTATTTTGAAGGGGCTCAGCCCCCCCTAATATTATACTTTAAAAAAAATACTTAAAAAACCAATCGGTGAAATAGAGAATTCCTACAAAGAGGCATTCGAAAAGAAGCGCCCCTTATTTATTCTAAACGTGTTTTAAAGTGGGGGGAATTTGCTTTGAAAGGTACAGGCGAGGACAATGAGTTCCTTTCTCATCTGTTTCCAATCGAAGACGACTTGTACATGTAATTAGTCATATGTCACCTTTTGTGAGAAACACCAGAAAATTACCTGTTTGCCGTCAACAGCTGTACTTCGTTTGCAAAATGCTACCGCCATCTGCTTACTCGACCAGCCATGTCGGTAGCACCCTGGGTAGCACGGTCATCTTCAAGACATGTGAATGGCCACCAAAGCTGGGAATTGTATAGTTCGTCCCCATTTGTTTGTAATTTACTGTCTCTCACCCTTTAGTCAATTTTAGCTGATTGATGATCTCCCCATTGAGAATGACAATGTATGCTTGTGTAGACAGTTTTCTATATAGGCTTTTCTGAAACTTGCCCCTAGGGGCCGAAGTCATGCAGGAAGTCATGGAAGCAACAAAAAAAAATCCCTGGTGAGATCTTACAACCGCATTACAGTTTCTTTTTTTAGTGTAAAGACAGCAATTTTAGGAAGCATTTCTTTTTACAAACGAATGGTAGTAGATTTCTTCTGTCAGCATATTCCTCTGTTTTGTCAGTTAAGTAATTTTTTCTGCATTCTAAAAGTCAATTAATGTATGAGCGAAGCGTTTGGAGTACCTGGGGGCGTAGCCCCCCTAACCTCCTATTTGACTATTAATAAAATGACATGACTTGTAGGATAATAATAATTGGCATGTATATAAAATATACAAGTAAGGACATTACGTGGACAGAACGGGACAAAACAGCATATATGTACACAGTGAAAATAAACAGTGAAAATTGGCTTAGAAGCCACAATATGACAGATATTGGGTATATAGCATGGCAGTAATATGATTTTCCGGGACAAAGTACGTATAGTTATATACAGTGGGGTTTGGCCTAGAAGCCAGTGAGACAAAGTACGAAAAATACATGGCATGTGAACCATGTTCCTTGGACGTTTACATATCAGTATAAAACAAGAAGTTGGCTAGAGCTAGTCAAAAATAATATATGAGAAACAGTTGTTTTTCATATAGTCCTGGGGACATTTACATGCTAAGTTAATTTAGCCAAAGGACGAAACAATAGATAAAGCGAAAAAGTCATGTCTGCGAAAACTGTGCTGCTACTGAAGATCTCCCGGGCTAGCCACAAAGCTTTAATGAGGCTCTGGGTCGTCGCCTGTTTCTAAACAGTGTGTAGTCGTACTCTTCGAGCAACTGAAGCTCGGAGTTATTGATAAAGGGTATCTTGGCATAAAAGTTTGCTGCCAGTTCTCCCATGAACGAAGTCAGTGGGGGTATGTCATATGCCTCGCGAATGTCCCTGATTCTGATGAACCAGGGTGCCCTGGCAATATTGTATTTTACAATGGAGGATTGGATTCTTTCCAAATCAGCTAATCTAGTCTTGCATGCTGAGGCCCAGATTGGGGCAGCATATGTTATTATGGGTCTAATCATGGTCTTGAAAATTAGGAGTTTGTTTTTAACATTGAGTGGTGATCTTCTGTTAATGAGGGGGCCAAGGGCGGCTTTAGCATTGTTCACTTTGTCTTTGATGTAGGTGACGTGGGGTTTCCAGGTGAGGCGTTTATCCAGGATGACACCAAGATATTTGGTTTGGTCAAGCCATGGGAGTTGGATATTAAACATGGTTAAGAATATGTTGTCAGGAACTTTAAGCCTGTTTGTGAATATGATGGCTTGGCTTTTTTCTACGTTAATTTGTATCTTCCAGTTTGTGAGCCAGATTTCGAGTAAATAAATATGGGATTGGAGCCTTTGAGTTACAGTTTCAAGTTCACTGTCACTTGCCATGATTGCGGTGTCGTCTGCAAAGAGCGCCAACATGGTATCTGGGAATAGGGGGATATCGTTAATGAAAATATTGAAGAGCAGGGGCCCAAGGACAGAACCTTGGGGCGTTCCTGCTCTAGCGAATCTGGGTGTTGAGTGAGTTTTACGAACGTCTACTACAAACTTTCTTTCTGTAAGATATGAATAAATTAAATGAGTAAAGTTGGATGGAATTGAGAGGGTAATGAATTTGTAAATTAGGCCCTTGATCCAGACGCGATCAAAGGCTTTCGCTATGTCAAGGAAAAGGGCAGCCGCGCTTTCCTTTTTAGTTAAGCTATTGGAAATGAAGTCTGTAACTCGAAGGAGTTGATGGGTCGTGGAGAGTTCCTTCATAAATCCAAATTGTTGGGGTATAAGTTTATTATTGGTAACAAGGAAGTTCATGATTCTATCCCTTATGGTAGTTTCGGCTATTTTTCCCAGAATAGGTAACAGAGAGATGGGACGATATGATGAAGGGTCATTAAGTTTCTTCCCCGGTTTAGGGATTGGAATGATCTTGGCATTTTTCCACTCAACAGGGAAATGACTAAGGTGGAACATAGAGTTAAGTAAAAGGGTGAAATATGAGATGATATTAAATGATCTTCACCATTTTGTTGGTAATGCCCTCTCTACCTGGGGCTTTCTTAATTTTAAGCTTTTGGATTATGTCCGTGATTTCCTTTGTTTGGACAGGTTCGTAGGTATGGCTAGGGGTATTTAGAAGAAAGTTGTCGACAGATTGAGAGATGTAAGTGTTGAACTGCTGATTAGTAGTTGGATTTTCCTCAAATTGAGTTTCATAGGTGTTAGCCAAGACATTAGCTTTGTCAAGATTAGTGAGGGCTACTGAACTTCCATTAACAAGTGGTGGGATGGGCTTATGTTGATTTTTTAAATGTTTTGTGGCTCTCCAAATGGAGCCATTTTCCACCTCGAGTGAGGTTAGGTGTTCGTGCCAGTCGTTTTGAATGATTTGATGAGTTGCGCTTTTAATCTCCCCTTGGAGTTTGCGCATAATCGATCTGTCCAGTGGATCTTTGTACTGTTGCCAATTTCTTCTGGCTTGGTTTTTCCTTTTAATAAGGTTTTTTACATGATTTGGAATATGAATGCCCTTGACGCGGGTTTCCTCTTTAGAGTTACTGAGATGAGATTGAATAATATTGTCAGTGAGGTTCTTAACTGCCATATCCAGGTCAGAACTGGATGGGGGTGCAATAGGAGAGAGATTAAGATTTAAAAGGTCGCTTTGGAATGCTTCCCAATTAGTTTTAAAGTAAGTTCCTGTCTTTACTTTAGGGACATCAATGGAGAGAATTAGGGAAACCGGGTTGTGGTCAGAACTGAGTTCAGCTAGTGAGTTAATAGTATAATGGTGGGGTAAGTCCCTGATGAGTGCGATGTCAATGGTAGAGTATGAATTACATGCAAAACGTGTCGGAGTTTCCGGGGCGGCTATTTCAAAGTTATTTGAGTCGGAAAATTCCACAACTCTATGTCCAGTCCAATTTTCACAGTGGTTCCACCGGTATGATTTGGCATTAAAATCCCCAAATAAAATAATGGAGTTTGAAATATTTTGGAGGGTGTCAAGTTCACTCATAAGATTAAGCAGTGGTTTATTTCGGACATAAATGGATGCAATTGAGAATTTACTATGGCCTTTGAGATTGATGGTTACAATTGTAGACTCAATGTTGTCTAAGAGTGGTGACGGTACTCTGTGGATGGGTATATTATTTTTGATAAAGATGGCTGTGCCTCTTTTATGAATGGGTACTGCGGGGGTGGCATCGATTCTATCGTCCCTCAAGCATATAAAGTTTGGGATTTTTACTTTATTCATGGCATTCGCTCTCTCGCCTCCATCGGAGTCGGACGTACCTTCTAGCTGCTCATCGACGTTAACAACGAACTCCTGATAAGAAGTTATCATCTGTAAATGTGGAACCTAGCCTGTGGTATTGTATGCCTGCGTTTTGCTATCCTTAAATCGTAAACCCAGGATTTCCGATTCTACTCTCTCTCTACGGTTGTGGCTTCGTTCACTATACCTAGGAGAGACTGAACTCAGCGAAGCTTTTTCTTCGGAATAGCTAAGCTTCCCTTCGCCTGGTTGATCATTACCCTACCTACCAACTCTCTCTCTTTGCTACTATGGCAACCGTCGGTTCGACCAATTCTAAAACGCTGGAAGACAAGTTAATGTCGGTTAATTTCCAGCATGCTACACTTTTGGCCAAACAAAAAACAGAAAAGCTAACCAAAGCCGAAACTAAAAAACTAATGAACTTAGCCAAAATGCGCTCAGAACTCTCAAATGAGTTGCATGTTTTAAACGCCCCTGTTTCACCCGTGAAAACAGCCGGCACTTCCGATAATAATAGACTCGCCGATATGAGCGCTGCAATCAATTTTGATGAACTAGATCTTCACCCCATTTATGAGGCTGATCATTCTATAACTGAACTTGAATACATCGAACTCACAGATGTTACCTGTAAGCTTGTGACCAAAATTGTCGAACGTACAGCAACGCAAAAGGACGTTATTTTCAATAAATACTTAGGCCTTAAAACGGCAATGTTTGTTTGCGAAAAGAAAATCTCAAACCCGCACGCGTATAAGCAGACGGAAGTTGATGAGGCCATCAACCTTAAAAAGGCAGGAACCCAGCAAATCAAAAAATATGCTGAAGAATACCCATATCTTGTGGGCTTCAAAACACCCGTAAAAACAGCCAAAAGGCAGCGGGAATCAGTTAGCCCTCCCCCCGTGGAGGAGCCAAATAAGTTCGCCGCCATCGAAAATGACAACGTCGATATGGAACCGACTGAGGAAGTATCCCAGCCGAAAATTAAAATTCCGCCGATCATTGTTTCCAACCCCGCTTTATGGGCCGAAATAAGATCAGCATTCTTGAGCCAAAAATTAACTGATTTTACGTGCAAAGCCAGCCCGGACTCGCTGAGTATCAGACTGAGCTCCAAGGAAGACTTTGACGCAGTTATTGAGTTGTTTAAGGACAAAAAGTATCCTTATCATACCTATAACACAAATCGTGTTAAAAGGATAAAAGCAATTATCAAAAACATCCCGGCTGACATGCCAGTGGAAGAAATTCATGAAGCCCTAGCTCAACAGGGACTTCCGATATTAAGCGTTTACCAGTTCAAAAAAACGGTAGACAGACTAAAAATCCCACTCCCAATTTATTACGTAGAATTGGAGGCTGGTAAAAATGGTGCAGATATTTATTTGCTTAAGGACCTTTTGCACTTAAAAATCAAAGTTGAATCGTACAGGCGTAGAAAAAAGCCTGCACAGTGCCACCGTTGTCAAAGATACGGGCACACCAAAAATATGTGCAGCCACCCACTGAGGTGTGTTAAATGCTCAGAAAGTCATCTAGCGATTGACTGCCCAGAGAAATTTATCTCTAAACCAAAATGCGCCCTATGTAACGGAGAGCATACCGCAAACTACTCGGGATGCCCTTGTGCCCCCAAGCCGCACCAAAAAGGCAATCAAAACGAAGTTTCGGTGGAAATTATTCCCCAAGCCTCAGAAACCCATGAAGTTCCCATGGAAATAAACACGATAGAAGAAACTTCACCAACGCTCGAAGGTAAACAAACTCCCGCCCCCCAAGAGGAAGGCGAAAATCTAATGGATTTTATAAAAGAAATTGCAAAATGGCTCAAAGGAATAAACCTAAAAGATCTACTCCAAAAATGCAAAGCGCTTTTCGCAGAGTTCAAAAACGCTAACTCGTCTCTTGAAAAATTAGAAACCGGGCTTAAGGCCATTGAATTGTTCACCTCTTTCTGTAGTTCAGATTAGGCTGACAATCCAATAAAAATTAAAAAGGTGCCCTGAAAGCACCATCTAGAGATGATAACTGGAAGCTACCGCTGTACCTGAGTAACCCTAGGAGAGGATCTCACACACAGGTGTGGGGGACCTAGGGTCAGGTTTCAGCGGAAGCACGGCTACCAGCATATCTTATGATAAGGTTAAAGTCAACGACTTGAAGAAAAGAAAAATTGAAAACAAAATAAAAAGTACAAAATTTTAGAAAATAAAATAAAAATTCCCTATCATTAAACTTCCTTTTTTATGTAAACTCAAAAATCCTCGGATTAAGAGTTACAAACTTTCCCCCACTTTCCTTATACTCTCTCCTCTACTTTCTAAAACCCACCATTGGTGGGTTTTTTCCGCCCAGTGAACCTGGGCACCCCTTCTTCTATCTATTCTACGCAACCGCAGGCTGCATAATAACTACCCACTAAAATTCTTCCCATTTGGGACATCTTAGATGAAGAAGTAAGGACCTTCGGGTCGACACTTCGAATAGTTCATGTCGATTTCCGATTTCCTTTATTCATGGGATAAAGTTTTGTTTCCTGGACCAAAATAATGTCCGGGTTAAGTCTGTCGACTAGCTCCCTCAGCTCACCAATTTTAGCTGAGAGGCCATTGCAATTCCACGAGATAATATTTAGTTTAGGTGGGTGTACAGACATAATTATAATTTAATTTGCTGATTTAATACGGCTACAGTCTCAGCAAGGGACGCAACCTGGGCAGTGAGTGCCTTCATGTCTTTCATAAGTTCAAAGAACATTTCATTTGAAACAATGATCATTCTGATTTCGGTCGCACGAGCGTCGGACACCGTGATGGAAGGTGACTTTGTGACGAGCTCTTCGATATTTTACCATAATTATTTAATTAATTGATATTTTAATTTTCAATTTGATGAGAATTTGCTAGACCATGATGGCTCACTGCTGAACCAATTATTTTTGTATAATTGTGATTTTATTTCATACTTTTCTTTGTCTCACATGTTAACTTCGGTTGCACGTGGACACTGAAATCCAACTTTTTTTTTTTCGCTACCATTCTGTAATTTTTGATCAGATTTTCCGGCAACAGCGAGTCTCTAAGGTGTGTTCTGCACTACCTAGGACGAACTGTTGTCAGTTTACTGTTTAGTGGCCAAACTCCTTGAGAGCGGAAGCTACCGACTTTAAACTTCCGAACCTAATCTGATTTGTTCAAACTTTGTTAGGCATGTCCGAAACAAACAAAAATATTACCTCCGATATGGAGATGAACGCCGTTCTGCCGGCAGTAAGTGTAATCCCCGCACAAGCGGAGGATATGGAAATAGCTTCGGCTAATAATTCACATGTATATACTCCAAGAGAGCATGAGTTATGCATAAATATAAGAGTTGCTAACATCGACATACTGGATTATAAAATCCAAATGAATAGCACTACTGCCAAACTAAAATTGGGCACTGATTCGGGTGATATAAACCCGCATATGGCTGACGCCCATATTAATTTACTGCACAAAACTATGCGTGCAAAAATGGATCACTTAGATGATTTGGGGGCATGCCCAAAAGTTGGATGCCAAGACTATGTCGCAATTAATGTGACAAAGGGTAGTAAAAGAAATCGCGACAGCGACTCTGATACAAGCCCGACCAAAACACAGGTGGATGGGTGGTCACAACCGCCAAAACGACATTCAATGCCCAGTCCCAGGCTAATTCTAAACCCTGGACCTAGTCCAGTACAAATTGATACAAACCCATTCGCAACACTAAATGTTGACGAAGTTGAAACCATACCTGTCATACAGACAAAAAATAAAATACCCCCGATTCATGTCAAAATGACGGAGGACTTTGAAACCACCTGCGAGCAGATAATTAACTTTCTGCCAAGATCAGAAAGACCCAACTTTAAGCTGGGAGGGGATTATATTAAGGTGTTTGTTCACACCGATGATGAACACAGAGAGCTCACCAATGCGCTAAGAAGCGCAAATATTGATTTTTTCATCATAACCCCACGAGCCAAACACCCACTCAAAGTGGTTATTAAGGGTATTCCCCACTACACCAGCCCAACTAAAATTCTAAATAAACTAACTGACATGGGGTTCTCAGTTGAAAAAGTTGCTAGACTTACTAGCAACAAAGACAGGAGACCCCTGCCAATTTTTCAAGTTCAACTAAACAATAATGGCCACCAAAATGAAATATACAAAATCACTGAATTTTTGTATCTAACTGTCGAAGTGTCCAAATTCATGCGACCGTGGCGGGTGAACCAATGTTATAAGTGTCAAGGGTTCAACCACGGTAGCAAAAATTGTAACATTAAACCCAGATGTGTTAAATGTGCATCTAATGAACATTCGTCAAACGAATGCCTTAAACCTAGAGATTTGCCAGCGACTTGTTGTAACTGCGGTGACGCGCACCCTGCATCTTACAGAGGATCGGAAATCGGAAATCGGAATTAACCTTACGGTGTGTCGACCGGAGGTCCTTACACCTTCATCGAATTAAGTCTAATAAATAGAATAACGTTAGCGGGGTTTAAGCTTAACTAAGAAGTTACTAATTAATTGGTGGGGGTTGGGGGCCCTAAGGCTAAACGTGAGTTCGTTAGAAAAAACCTGAAGAATAACATCAGTAGATGGTGTGTGTTAGAAATAAGTAGAGACAACAAGTGATTTGTAGTACATATTTTATTATTATAAGATGCAAAATACACAACATTGAGGACAATAACATAACCTGGCTACTAGCTAAGGAGCAGCTGTCGGAAATTTTGACATGTCAATGTGACAAGCAAGTCTTGAGATGCCTACCAGGTGGGGTCGTGGTGAATGGTTCTTGGTCTTTTATGTTTCTGGTTTACCTCGTGATCATACTGTGTGATTTCTTTAAGGTGTTGTATGTCTGAGTTTTCGATTGCCATGTTATAGTTGTGTGAGATAGTCAGTATTGCTGTGTCAATAGTGTCCATTTTAAGGTCCCTGTGTAAGATTGTATTCCTGACATACCTTGGTGCATCTGTTAGCCTTCTAAGGGCTTTGTTCTGAAATGTTTGAAGTTTCTTTCTGTGTGTTCTTCGAACTGCAGCCCAGGCCGGACAGGCATACAGCAGAACTGGTCTGATCATAGTTTTGTAGAGAATTACTTTGTTTCTAAGTGTCATTTTAGAGTTCTTCCCAATGAGGGGATTTAAGCTTATACTTGCACCAGTCGCTTTTGCGAGAGTTTGTTTAATGTGTTCTTTAAAGCTAAGTTTACTGTCTAGGTGTACTCCTAAGTATTTAGTGTGGTGTTCTCTCTTGATCTCTGTATTAAAGATCTCGAGATCGGTGTTGTAATCAACTAGTGTGTCGTGTTTGCGGAAGAGTATCGATACACTCTTTTGAGCATTAATTTTGATGCGCCAGTCTTCGCACCATGATTCTACTGTATTTAAAGCGGCTTGTAGCTTCTCTTACAGAGAGATGTACGGAGTTCCCTAAGTTAAGGAAAAAGCCCTACTATGGTGCCCCCAGATCTGGGACCAATCAAAATCCAAGAGCCACTCGAGCTCCCGTCCAATCGGCGTCGACCTCCATTCCCGCCCGTCTTCCAAACTCCAACTCTGTCCGACCCGGTATTTCATACGCAGTGGCGGCATCTAGCGGCCAAAACATGAACTATAATGAGCAGGAAATAGAAATTGACGAAATTCCCAATTCTAATCCTAATCCTATTATTAACTTAGTTGCGCCACCTCCGGTGATAACTACTGAAATGTTCAATAATCTAATGAGTAACATTGCGTTGCTCACAGCCCAGGTTAACTCTCTTCAAGAGAGTGTAGCCCAAATATCACAACAGATCAAACTCTAAATATGTCTTTACACCCACCTAAATTTAATATTATTTCCTGGAATTGCGATGGACTTTCCAATAAAATTGGGGAACTTAGAGAGCTTGTTACTAGGCTGCTCCCCGACGTAATACTTATACAAGAAACACGTCTATACCCAACTAACCGTGTTAGTATACCCAATTACATCTGCGTCAGAGACGATAAAGTGGATGCTACCCCCACTGCCCCTATCCATAAAATTGGTACGGCAATTTTTATCAAATCAAATATTTCTGCATATAGAGTTCCTTCTCCACTCCTTGATAACATCGAATCCACAATCATTACTATAAACCCTAAGGGTATTGCCAAATTTACTATAGCTTCAATCTATATACGTAATAGCCCAACTAATTCCTTAACTAGTGAACTTTCTACTCTCCAAAAAATCTCAAATTCTATCGTGCTCTTCGGAGATTTAAATGCTAAAACCCACCGCTGGAACCACTGCGAAAATTTCGCGGGCCAGAAAATTGCAATGTTTGCAGACAATAACTGCTTCGAAATAGTGGCACCTGATACTCCAACCAGGTTTTCCACCAGATCATATTCCACTATTGATCTGGCTCTCATCAGAGATATGCCATATCATCACTCTATTATCTCTATGGCCGAACTCAGTTCGGATCACAACCCAGTACTATTAACTTTTTCAGCCGATATTCCCAAAGTTAAAGTGGGAACTTATTACAAAACCAACTGGGACACCTTCCAAAGTGATCTCCTAAGCCAAACTCTCCCTCAATTTGCACCTAATTCTCCCGGTGAACTTGATGACTCTGTCAAAAAATTCACCGATAATATTATTCAAACTCATATCAATTCATCTATCGAAACCACTCGTACAAACGGTGTTCACATTTCCAATAAAATCAGCAACCTTATCAAAAGGAAAAATAAAGCCAGAAGGGACTGGCAGAGATATAGGGACCCTAATGATAAAGTAATAATGCGCACTCTACAAAATGAGCTAAAATACGCAACCAACAAGATAATACAGGATGATTGGCATGATTACCTCACCTCACTCGAGGCTGAGAATGGGACCATCTGGAAGGCAGTAAAAACCTTTAAAAAGCCGTATAAACCTATCCCCCCACTTCAAAGTGGAAATAATGTTGCTCTAACGGACATGGACAAGGCTAATGTCATAGCTGACACTTACGAACTACAGTTTCAAGACAACCCCACAATTAACCACCAATTCAACACTAATGTCACTGTCAATGTGGATAACTTCCTGCTCATCCCTCCAAATACCAACTACGATCCTGTCCAAACCATTGAAGTCACTGACTCAATACGTAACCTTAAGATTAAAAAGGCCCCAGGAAAAGAGGGTATTACCAATAAGATGGTGAAAAACCTCCCACCCAACTTCATTGCATATTTCATTCTCCTAATTAATTCCATGCTAAATCTTAATCACTTCCCAACACCCTGGAAAAGTGCAAAAATAGTCCCTATCCCGAAGCCTGGTAAAGATCCTAAAGAACCGTCCTCGTATCGTCCAATATCCCTACTCCCTGTACTGGGAAAAATTGCTGAAAGAGCCATTAGAGATAGAATACTCAAATTTTTAACCATTAATAAAAAACTTGTCCCCCAACAATTTGGGTTCATGCGCGAGCTATCGACAACCCACCAATTATTGAGAGTTACGGAGTTTATCTCGGAAAGACTTTCAAAAAAAGAAAGCACAGCTGCACTCTTTTTGGACGTAGCAAAGGCCTTTGATCGCGTATGGATTAAAGGTCTGGTCTTTAAACTTATTTCATTATCTGTCCCCACTAATTTAATTCATCTTGTCTTCTCATACCTCAACAATAGAACTTTTGCCGTTTCTGTAAGAAATTCTCTCTCCACTGTCAGATCAGCAAGAGCTGGGACCCCCCAAGGTTCTGTCCTGGGACCCCTACTGTTCAATATATTCATTAATGACATACCCCAATTCTACAAAACCATGTTGGCACTATTCGCGGACGATACTGCCATCATGGCAACTGATGAAGACCTTACCAAAGTCACTAATTATCTACAAAGCCACATTAATATCCTTGAAAGTTGGCTTAACAACTGGAAAATCCAAATAAACGTTGACAAAAGCGCTGCTGTAATGTTTACCAATAAACGCAAAATCCCAGATGACCTAAAACTAACAATGTTCAACACCCAATTAAACTGGCAATACTCTACGAAATATCTTGGAGTAGTTATCGATAAGCACCTAACTTGGAACCTCCATGTCCAACATATTCGTAAAAAACTCAATATAACTCAAGCCACACTACGCCCCCTAATGTCGAAAAGGTCCCCCCTTAACATCGACAACAAACTCTTACTCTACAAAACTGTCATAAGACCCATTATCACGTACGCTGCACCAATCTGGGCCTCTGCGTGTAGAACTAGACTGGATGGATTGGAAAGAATCCAATCATCCATAATTAAAATCAATATTATAAGAGCCCCATGGTTCATCAGAATCCTTGACATACGAGAGACTCTAAACTTCCCTTCGCTATGTGACTTCATGGGAAAACTATCCCACAACTTCTATTCGAAGTTGCCTTTCATTGACAATGAAGAGCTCCAAAAGCTGGAGAATTACGACTACACACTCTGGGTCAACAGGCGGCGACCCAGAGCTGCGCTGAAAATTGCAAATATGCCTAGCAGCGGTATCCCCTAGCAGTTTCTTTTCCAACCTGACATGTTTTCGTTTTGTCTATTGTTTCGTCCCTTGACTTTGTTTTATTGTCCCAAGATTTTGTAAATACAACTGTACTTATCCATACAACGCCACTGCGGCTTAATGCCCAATCCCTATTGTAACTCATCGTGTTTTGTATTTGTCCCCAGGAACCAGTAGAATAGAAATTCCCCTTCTATTCAGAAATTCTATGGCTTATCTGCCTTCTCTAGTGTAATTGAAATTTTTTACATTTCATTTTATATATTGTTTCTCATCATTGACTTTGTTGTTATAAATTTCCTTATACATACTTTGACTATTGTGGCTTCATGCCCAACATTAACTGTAACTCATCGTGTAATGTTTTTGTCCCCAGAAACTAGTAGATTAGAATTTTTCTCTACTCATGATTTTTATTAAGGCTTTCGCCTTCCTTACTGATTGTTCTCACCATGTATTGTGTATGTCCTCGGACACCTTGAAGTGACCGATGTAAATATTTATCCAACTCCATGAACCAGGCTCTTTGCCCAAATTTTCACTGTTTTAATATGTTGTTTTGTTCTTTTGTCCTGTGCTGTCACCGTATTGTCCTTATTGTGTTCCTGAAACACGACATTCAAATTTACTTTAAACGTCAGGTTTTAATATTAATATTCATACAGGAGGTTAAGGGAGCTTCGCTCCTATGGTACTCCGAACGCTTCGCTCAACTACTATTGAAACAATGAATGGTGGAGTAGTTGGGTTATTTACAGGGGGAATATTTGGATTATTTACAGGTGGAATATCTGGATTTTCGTCAATTTCAATCACATTTTCATCGTAGTTGACATTTCTGTCACTAGATGTCGCTGCTGCATAGGAAAAACCAGGTCGGACGGTGTTTGAGTTGTAAGTTCGAGTTGGAATGGAAGTCGAACGCGATTGGGCGGGAGCGCGATAGGCTCTTGATTGCTGATTGGCCCTTGACCTGGGGGGTCCATGGAAGGGTTTTCGCTTTAACTTCGGAAACTTTGGGCACCCTCTGTAAGATGCCGGGTGGTCCTCGCCGCAGTTGCAGCACATGGCTGGCAAGTCGCGGGATTTAGTGCATTCATGACTTGAATGCTCATCAGAAGCACATTTCACGCAGCGGGGTCGAATATTGCACCCTTCGCTGCCGTGATTAAATCCCTGGCATTTGTAGCATTGATTTACTCGCCAGGGACGAATAAATCTAGCCACTTCAATAGTTAGATACATGAGTTCAGTGACATTATAAATCTCATTTTGTTTTCCGTTATTACGGAGTTGGATCTGAAAGATAGGGAGGGGTCGCCTATCTTTGTTACTCGTGAGTCGAGCTACTTTCTCAACCGAAAAACCCATATCGGTTAATTCATTTTCGATTTTCCATGGGCTAGTGTAGTGAGGGAGCCCTTTAATCACCACTTTAAGAGGGTGTTTTGACCGGGGAGTTAGGACAAAAAAGTCAATGTTAGCTGCTTTTAAGGCATTAGTAAGTTCTCTGTGTTCGCCCTCAGAGTGGACGAACACTTTGACATAATCGCCTCCCAGTTTGAAGCTCGGTCTCTCCGAGTTGGGTAGAAATTCAATAATAGCAGCACATGTTGCTGCAAAATCCGACGTTAATTTTACGTGGATTGGCGGAATTTTCGCCTTTGATATTCGGTATTGCTTCGACATCGTCAACAGTTAGTGTTGAGAAAGGATTGTTGTCGATATGAACCGGGGGTGGGCCGGTGTTTAATATGAGTCTAGGGTTAGCGATGATAAGTTTTTTCGGCGGATTTATAAACCCATCCGCATCCGCTTCCCCCATCTTTGGGCTGGAATCAGGGTCTCTGATCCGCTTACTACCCTTATTTGCCATAGGGGCAACATAGTCTGGACAGTCCTTTATCGAACATGTCCCTAAGTCATTGAGCTGCTCTTTTTGTTTGATAAAGGCAGCGTTCATAATATCGAACTGGATTTGGGCAAGTTTGTTATTCAAAGTGCCATTTTGAACCCCAATATCCATATGTTTTACTTTGATGTCCAAAGTAATTTTGCCATCTTCAATGACATGTTTCATTGCTCTGATATTAAAGCATTTGTCAATCTCGGAATCCGAGTACCCAGTTAGGCTTATAACTTGCCTTACATTACTATAATTTACAGAATTAATATTTACATTACTATTATTTACAACCGCATCAGCGGCTCCCACACTCACTGCCGGCAGAACGGCGTTCGTCTCCATATCGGAGGTAATATTTTCGTTTGTTTCGGACATGCCTAACAAAGTTTGAAAAAATCAGATTAGGTTCGGAAGTTTAAGGTCGGTAGCTTCCGCTCTCGAGGAGTTTGGCCACTAAACAATAAACTGACAACAGTTCGTCCTAGGCAGTGCAGAACACGCCTTAGAGACTTGCTGTTGCCGGAAAATCTGATCAAAAATTACAGAATTATGGCGATCAAAAAAGTTGAATTTCAGTGTCCACGTGCAACCGAAGTTAACATGTGATACAAAGAAAAGTATGGCAAAAAAGGAATTTATCGAAAATAATCTCGTTCAGTAGCGAGCCAATATCATTTAGGTCATTTCTGGAAAGTTGAAATAAAAATATATTTATTTTTAAATAAAATCGTAAATCATCACGGAGCTCTTCAAAAGGTCACCTAGCATGACGGCGTCCAGGCTCCGAATGGTCTAAAAGTCAATTAAAAGTAATACCATCTTTTCTAACGATAAATGTAATTATGCTTATATAAATTGGCAGTAACTCTAATTATAATGATGTTTAGTTTTGTTATACACTATTATAGTGAATTAACATACTTAATGTTATACAGAATATATAGTGAATAACATTAAGTATTGTATTCATTGTATATAAGTATTGTATGTAAGTCATTGTAGAATTAGTGTAAGGAAAATGTGTATTTACATAAAGTCTAAATTGTTAATTATTTTATTGCATCAATAGAATACTAGTTATGATTTATTTCATTTCAGTAATATTTAAACTGACAAATTTATATGTTTTCACAATAATATCTAATTTTTTTTTCTCAGTATACTATCGCTTATTTTAATTTTTTTTTATATTACGTCCTTTCTTAAAAGTCAGAAAAGCATAAATATGATAGTTTAGTTTGAAAACTACTTATAAATTTATCAATTTACATAGCTAAAATATAAACGTAATTTCAAGTATTTATATAAATGTCTACAACGCTAAAGCTTTAAAGAGTAATTTTAAGAATAATGTAAAAATGCGTTTTTAAATAAAAAAAATATTATTATGGACATTTCATAAATTATAATCGTATTTCCCATAATTTATTCCCTTTGAAGTAATAAGCCATCAGATTCATGCACTATTTTCTAAACAGCTATATAGTTGAAATTTCTTCATTTAGAAAATTACATTTTGTTAAAGAAAGTTAAATAGAGACGAATTCCTCAAATCTGGAAAAATTCATATTTTAACGTACAAAACGGACATTTGAAATTACTAATAACATTTTCCTGGTTACTTTATGTTCTAAAGCTATCGAAACAAAAACGGATACAAGTTAAAACATTTAACAAGTTAAACACTTGTTTGTAAAAAATTAAAGCATCGATTGTTTTTTAATTGTTTAATAGCTCGCAACTCCGTACTATCTTATATTGTAAATAGATTGAAAAAAAAATTCAGCCCCCCCTGAAAAAAAGAAGTTCCTACGCCACTGAGTGTTGGTGTGTGATTTATGATCCCCTCTCCTCTGCGTACGCCCTAGTGCGTTGCAATCACGTGCTGCCCCCCGTCAGAAAAAGAATCCGTCCACCGGGAAGCCAACCCTTTGTTTCGCACACACAAGGGAAACTCTGCACTTCCGACCCGACACATCCTGCTCACGCAACCACCTCTGCGGTAAACAGAAGCCACTCGACGAACAGGGGTCCACAGAAATTAGAGAGAAAAAAAAAACGAACGAAAGTTCATATTGACGCGTAAAGTCTTTAAAATTGGGTACCCTCAAATAACACTCCACGCAAGTCAAGCGCGGCTACAAGGGTAAATGAAGTAATTAACCCCCCCCCCCCCATATCACAGTATTTTTTGTATTTAGCAAAATTCATCTTGTGCAAAATTTTATTATCATATCAATACATATATTGTTTAATCCCCCCCGCGCATATTATTACCCGATTTTTCACCCCCACAGACAGGACACAACCCATAAAAAACCCTATTGATCCGAATTTATTTCGTCCGATTCCTATTCGTCCGAATGCCCGAGGGTTTTTCGGACGGTTTGCGGTTTTCCGCCAAGCTTAGATGGGTGTTTTTCACCAATTTGGCAATAATGCTTTGCACTTGGTATACTTTCAGGGAATGACAAAGGATAACCCAAAAAAAGTTAAGGGGCTATTGAGTTCTTTCCCCCACACCTCCTGCAGATCTCAAGTTGGCGTTTTTCAAGCAGTCGTTGGCGGATATAACGCTTGCAGTCACCAACGATACTTTCTCAACTCATAGTCGGTCCCTAATGTTTACGGGAAGCCTATAATTCCTGATCCTGGAAATGTTTTCGAGCGAATTCTTTTTGGCGGGGCGGTGTTTGCTGTTGTCCTATGGCGACGGGTTGGCGGGCATCAATAACTGTCTTAGCTGATTTCTTTTTTAATGGTACTCAATACCTTTTATTGTTACTTAAACATTGTTTCATTAAATGGAATATCAAATAAAATTAGATTATGTTGCTAATCTTTGAAAACTACTTTGTTAGGCTTTTAATACTACTACGTTTTTGATTGATTACAAAAAGGACACTAATTACATTTTTAAATACAAAATTATTAGTAAGATTTTTGTAAATTAATAAAGGAAAAATGTTTTTTTTAATTAATATTTTTTACTTCGAGTACCAACATACGTTTCTCGCCATTCCAAATTTAAATCCAAATAAAAAAAAAGAATGTATGTGTTTAATATAAATTTAGTTTACGTAAATGTTGATGCCATTTCAACGAATATTATTGATTTATTTCAGCAACACTTACTCTAATTAACAGCACATCATTCCAATTATCAACTCACATTCAAGTGGGATAGCCAGTGTTAGCAAATATAACTTTATAAACTTTGTAGATGTTGAGTTTAAATACACTTTGAAACAAGGAGAAATAAATATGAAAAATGTTACTCGTTGTGAATTGTAAATAATTACAATACGTTGTAATCAGAGTAAATATGACTAAATATTTTATAATGCATTACAAAATAAATATATTTATTAAAAAGGCAGGTGAGGTTGTGTAGAAATACTGACAGAGGAGTTTTACTTTGAACGTCATTTTAGCATATTATAGAAATTGGAATTCTTCATCAACAGAAAGAAGATAAACAAGCTGTTTGCTCTACTTCCCCATTCCTGTATATGCTTTACTTTATTTCAAGATTTTATACGCATCACCGGTTTATTTCCTATTATAAGAGCTCAAATTTATATTAACCGTGCCTTTGTAACGGATATTTCTGCCTAATTAAATTAGCCGCATTCTATTCTTATCTAACTATTTTGGCGAAGGAGTTTGGCCGAGTTTTAGAAATTTGCGATTTTATACTATTGTTGTATTTGTACAGTCATTTAAAAATTACTATTTCAAGCGCAAAAATAAGAATTTAAAGGAAACAGATTTTTTTAAAAATCCTTTGTCCTGATTCCTTTTTTTTTCTACAATTTTCAAATGTTTTTTGTCTACTGTTTATATTAGTGCTGAATAATTCATGTGAAAATACATGCATATGTTTAATAATGAAGATTAAGTTCACTACGAGTGAAATACACTTAGATCAAAAGCGATGTAATAATGATAGTCCCATTTTTAATCTTTATTATTACATTACAGCTCGCAGTTTTAGATTATTATTTTAAAAAAAAAAGAGGAATCAGGAATTAAGAAATCAGAAACTTTCAAATTATTTTATTAAGAAGATCGCAATGAATATCTTACCAACAGTGGCGGATTTAAGACAAAAGGCCCAGGCGGCAAAAATGTTTGAAGAGGGCCCGTTTTCTAATAATTTAGGAGCAAACATTCAAAAAACGTGTTTTTTTTTTTAATTTCTAAAAATAGGATTATTACCTCTTTTGAACTTGCTTCCGAATTTTTAATAGAACTTAACTATTTTATTTGTCCAAAACACGTTTTATCCTTTGAATTTATCTACCAAAGTTTGGAATCTGTAGATCAGTCAATGTAGTAAGAAAAAGTTATTTGCGGTTTTTCCCACGAACTCTTCAAATTCTATAAGCCCACTTAATGTGACAAAACACAATTTGAATGTTTGTTTCTAAATGATCAGCGCAACTGTTCCGCAGCCCCTTGCATCAATTGTGCTGTGTTGTAATCTCGCAAATAGAACTTTTCGATATTTGTAACTAAATAAACTTGATTCGTCTAATTTAACAAAACAAATAAAATATTTTACAATAAAAGTTCGTAAATATGGCTTTATGCCGTATTTTAGGCCTCATTGTCCAGTTTTAATTTTCTTACAAGGAAACGTACTACATTCTGAGAAACACCGAAAATGAAATTACCAAAAGTAACAGTTTTTTTTTTACATTATTCTTATATTTACTTTTTACATTTTTAACGAAGTGTTGTAGATATTTATATAAATATCTGAAATTATGTTTATTTCAGCTACTTAAATGGATACATTTTAAAAATAGTTTTCAAACTTAAACTTTTTCTGCTTTTAGGAAACATAAAAAGTTAGTAATATAAAAAAATATATGCGATTTTGCATGAGTCAGAGTTTATTGAGTACAAGAAAAGTTTAATTAAATAATGTTTTGAATAAATATAAATTATCAATTTAAATATTAGCAAATGAAATAAATAATAAATTGTTAACAAATGAAATAAATAATAAATTGTTAACAAATGAAATAAATAATAAATTGTTAACAAATGAAATAAGTAATAAATTGTTAACAAATGAAATAAATAATAGATTGTTAACAAATGAAATAAATAATAAATTGTTGAATATATAATTATTCAATTGATGCAATAAAACCATTAGAAATTTAGACTTTATATAAACCGTATTTTCCTAGTATTTACAATAATTCGCTACATTGAAATTGCATTTATTATATGTAATTTATATATTATTCAAGATTAAAATGAGCTTCGACTTATTTCTATACATAAACATTCTTATTGTTATTGACTTAATGGTGTATAGCAAAAACAAACATTTTAATTAGTCACTGCCAATTGATTAACATAATTACAAAAGCCCATTTCATTAGGAAAGATGTTATGATTTGTAAGTGATTTTTAGAATATAGAAATATTTACTTACTTGCAAAACAGTAAAATATGCTGATGTAAAAAACCTCCTACATTTGTTATTAATACTAAAAAAATTACATCCTAAATTTACCGTCTTACTCTGAAATAAGAAGCTGTGAAATGGAAGCTGTTCGATCTCATAAATTAGGGATTTTTTTTTCAAGTAGTCCCGTACGACCTCACGGGGCAATGTAGTTGTAGTGTAGTCCATTCTAAACCTCCACAAGCATAAAATGGCAATACTCATGTCACAATGGAAAGAGCATCTATCAACCAGTACGGCCAAGTGTCACTAATTACAAACAGAAGAGGACGAAGCGAAGTAGACTATACACATTACATTTCCCCGAAAAGCAGTCCTTTGTGACCCTTGACCCTGACATATGTCTTGAGATGTCTTGCTACAATTCCGACTCACGGATGCCTTTCAAACGAAGTTGGCAACATAACAGGTGCTTTGGACACCTCCTTGTTTGGACAAAAGGGCATTTGACTAATGATACATACAAATCGTCTTCGAAAGGAAACTATTGAAAAAGGTTTGCAAGCGATTTCATTGTCAAAGCTACGACAATTCATTCTTCTCCTGTTCTTTTCAAAACGAACTCTTTCCCATTCCAAGCGCACGTAAAACACGTTTAGGAATAAACAAGGGTTTCCTTTCCAAGGCGGATTTTTGTACAAATTCTCTATTCCTGCAATTGGTATTTAAAATGAGATTTATTTTTTTAATAAAAGGTAGAGGGGATTATTATATTAGGGAGCCCCTTCAAAATATTTCTTGAAGGGGACTCTAGACCTTTAGCCCCCCCTAAGCATATGCCCGGGATTGATTAAAAAAATTCATTACTATAGGCACAAAAGCACTGATAGGGGCCATCACTCTCGTAAAAAAATAGATTAAAATAATTAAAAATCCCACATATACAGTTAATTATTCTTTTAAAAAACAAGAAATTACAACGTTTTTGGAAAAATTGCTGTAAAGTTATGCAAAATTGCAGTAAACGAATTTTAAAAAACGTAGGCAATTTTTCTACAATAAAAGATGAGGTTCATAAATCCAGGGCTCTTAGCTACAGACTAACGTGCCTAATGATAAATCAGGCCCTGTTCAACCCAAACTTCATAGTTTATTAAATGAAATATTTTCAACGATTTGTCTTACGCTTTTAAATAGACCCTAAAGCATCAATTCGAGTTTCTAGATACGTGTTTGATAAGTGTTATATATTTTTATAGCATAGGAGAATACTATAAAATTTTAACTTCTCTATATGAATACTCCCCCCCCCCCCCCATCCCCCCGGCCTCCTTAGCGCTGTGACAAAGGTTGGGTTAGTGGCCTTTTGCCAACCAAAAAAAACTTAATTTGTATTTTAATTTCTTAACCTCTTTTATTTTAAAAAACTAGGGGGCTCCGCCCCCTGCTCCGCTAACGCTCCACCAACCCCCGGAGGATTGCTACGCAATCCTCTTTAGTTTGCTTCGCAAACCAATACCGGCTTCATACACTGTAGGCAATGACAATGTGTCCTAACAACAATATTTTTTTTAGTTATATAAATTATTACTGGCAGTGCCGTCACACAAATTTATTTTTAGTATGTTGAGACAAGAAATTTCCCAACTTAACGATCCGAAATTCCGAACTTGAACGATTCAAAATTCCCAACCTAAGGACATCGGGTACCAGCTGAAGTGTTGTCCTCGTTATCTGACCACTGTTAAAAATATAAGGCATCGTTCCCGGGTCTTTTCTTTGAGAAAGGCCTCGAACCAAAGCGTCCTTGATGTAGTAAGTAAATACGTACCAATAACAAATCAAGGGCACTTTGCTCGAACCAACGCCAGTAGTTCAATGTGCAGCTCTAGTGTGACGTTATTTAACCAGACCACACCTACCTATTCGAAATTGCACAACACAACAGTGCTAAAAAAATTCCCAGTTCCAACTTATAAGACATTTTCAGCTTTTTTATAGGTAATATTAAACAGTTCTTTCGAAAGTATTGATTTGTCGCACGCATGTTCCAATGCAGTGGTCCGTTTTGAGGTCTAATTTAAGTTTCATCTTAATAAAAGTTGGGCAATTTCTAGTAGTCCGTCGCTTTCCTTTGCTAATAATATTAATTTGCCTGAGGCATAAATTTTCCCAACTCAGAGATTTTTAAAACTCGAAAACTCTTTTAAGGTTTCAAGTTTACAGAGGGGGGGGGGGGGGGGGGCATGCTTCCCCCCAATCCCCCCCCCCCATAACTGGAAAAACTCAACTGTAGAACTGCTTCAACGCAATTGTGCTCATTGAAAAGCGAAACATGTGTAAACAAACAACAGCATAAACGCGCCAAGAATAAATAGGCTTAATCGCCAACTTATATTTATATAACGTAAGATAATTGAGAATTGGCGCTAATAATAATTCGCCGTTGGCAGCCAAATACACGTTGGCATTTTGCCAATGTTGGCATTTCCTTCCGGAGTATCTTTTAATAATATTTATAGTACTTCACATAAATAGTTACATCTAATTTATTTTTTAAGATAGAATTTCAGTATTGATACCATTCAAGAAAGAAAGATTTTACGAACATAACTATATTTTTTTAACGGGAAAAAAGTATACTTTTGAACTATTTAGAGCAGTTTTAATTTATCACTTAAAATTTTACCCGTATAATTGACGATTATTTCAGACATTTCGTCAATTATTTAAAAATTTATAACTACAAAACTAAATCGAAATTTCACAAACGCTCTGGATCATTTGTAGCCAATAGTTTTATCTATATCCCTAATTTTTTATTTATTTTTTTGTTGAAAATTGGAAGACAAGTATCCAAAAATGTATGAATTGTTTTCAAAATTTTCTAATATCATGACTTTAACATAAAATAACGTCTAATATACTAATCGTATTAAAAAAAGAAAATATTCATCTTATTACCCAAACATTTCTTAATAAACTGGCATAATTTCATAATTTTAGGACATTTACCTTTTGAGATGCAAGCGGAACAATGAGACAAAAAGTCGCAAATTAAAATTTTCTCGAAATATCCGACATTTTTATCCTTCTTCGCTATTTTTTATACCTATCTTAATTGACCATATCTAATTTAATTGTAAAGATAGAAATATAATCTTTATAACATCAGAAAGAAGAAGTTTTAACGAACATTAATATATTTTTTTGAATAAGAGAATATGTAATTTTAAATGACTTATAGCAATTTAGAAATCACGTTTCAATAATGAGGGTGAAAAAACTTCAAAAAGTGGAGCGTGTTTAAATGTTTCAAAAATTTATAAATCCAAAACTAATTCGAATTTAAAAAAATGCTTACTTGGATTTCCAGTTCAAACCTATTTCTACACTCCCTAAAAAAATTGGATCTCTCCTCTTAATAGTGTTTCAGAAACTCGACGGACAAAATTAGTTGTAAGCGAAATTTTATCAACGACGACTTTAATATTAAATAACTTATAAACTAATAACAGTATTGAAACAAAAATATATTCTTCTTATTTATCAAACATTTCTTAACAAATTCACTTAATTTCGTAATTTTAGGACTTTTACATTTTGAGATACGATCTGAATAACATTGAAAGAACGGAAAATTCCCCCTAGTACTTACTTTTTCCCCCTAGGGCTTACTTTTTTTTAAAATAGAGAGATATTTAGATTAGACCGTTTTGCTACATTTTTTAATTTTAAATAATGATTAGAAACTGCCGTTCTCATGCTCCATGCACTAAAACTCCGAGTTTATTTTTCGAGAGTCGTTGCTTAGCCCCACTCCTAAATAATAATAATCTTAAAATCTATTAAAAATATTAAAATTCTTAAATCTATATTATAGTTTATGGATTCTCGCAGCTACCTTCGCACAGGGCCCTGCGTCTCATAAGAGGCCCCACGCTTGGTCTGTTTACAAAAGCAGGGCCCTGCCCCCGCGTCGTAGATGATTTGGGGGCTGCTCAGAAACCAAGTACAAGTGCTGTTTGCACGGACTTATTCGATAATGGGGCCCTGTAAAGAGGAGGAGTGGGCCCGGGCCCGTTGAAGAAGGGGCACCTGTCTACTCGTATGAATAAGGATAAAGGAATCCAAACAGATAATTTCAGTGAAATGTTTAGTAAAATTAAAATATGTTAAAAAATAAAAGAAACAATTATTTCTCTTATCCCCTTTTCTAATTTTGTGAGTCGGGGGGCCCAAAATGGACCCAAGACAAGGGGGCCCAGGCGGCAACTGTCCATTTGCCGCCCGTTAAATCCGCCACTGCTTACCAATATTCTATATTCTCGTTTTTACTTCTGACGAGTCTGGTTCATGTTGAAACTTATCTCTTTTCCGTTGGCAATTCCATAGTTACGGACGTAACAATTTGAAAGCTTTAAATCCATGTAGCAAGTCTTCAGTTTACTATTAAAGCTTAGTTTTTTTTTTACAAATACCTCATGATGGTATCTATGTAATATTCATTCCATGTAGAGTTCAATCTATTACAAAAATTAACAAAAAATATTAATGGGGTGTTACGGACGTAACTCAGAAAACTGCCAAAAGTAAGCATTGTCTTCATCAGTTAAACAATTCTGTGAATTATGGTTCATTTTAATATATATTTTTGGCTATATCTGATTAAATATGTTTAAGCTTTTATAATTAGTCAAGCATTTGTATATACGAGTATTAGTAATTAATCTGAGGACTAATTAGTTTGTTACGGACGTAACATTTTGTTGTTACGGACGTAACAGCTTCTGATTTCGTACATACTATGCAAGAAGTATGAAGGGTACTACTTTTAATATTGGTCAAATTTTTTTTAATGGAGAAACTAAAGCTTTATGGATTAATGGAGAATTTTAGAGCTATGTTTTTTAAATAAATAATAATAGCATAATACATGAAAAAAAATTTCATGGTAATTCAGAAATTTACTTGTTAATCAGTGGAAGTTTGAGATTAGAACTTTACTTAGTTGACTGATATCTACATTATTGTCTCCTTTTTTTTGTAAACATATTTATGCCTAGACTTCTTAAAAAATTTATCTATGGTGCGCTATTATAATTTGTTTTGTTCTACAAATTGAAGTGCATGCAATTCCACGATCGGTGGTTAATTCCCCAAGCATCCATTTACCAAACTGAATATGTTGTACATTCTGATCAGCTATTGTAATACTGCAGGGTCCAGAGACTGCATCTAAATTTATTTATTTTTCTAAATCAAGAAAAACCTTTCCTTCAGTATTTGATGTCATAGAATACTTACTGTATTCTGTATTCACACTTTTTATTCGAGCTCAATGGTCCCACGTGTTTTTGGCAAAACCGAGTTATCATCTAAACGTTTCACTAATGACTTTGATTTATATATCAGGCGTATGCATAACAGTTACCTTTTCTGAAATATAGCACTGCTAAACTGTGCAACTGTTATATATATGGAAACTTGGTCATTGGTCCAATGAGGATTTAGTACTTCATTTTGCTTTGTAATAGTGAAGTTATTATTGTAGTCTACTTGAAGTACAATTTTTTTTCAGACATTTTATAGTCTTACTATCCTGTAAATAATTACTCTGCCTTTGTTTTATAAAGCGATTTGCCAAAGATAGGGTATATTTTCTTCAAGAGTGATAATGGCAAAATCAATGTTTTTTTCTTGAACAGTCTTTATTATTTTTCTTTCTGGATTATCATCCTATGCAAACCAGAATATTAACTCTGATCCGTGTAGAATATTGTCGAAATTTCATACTGATCTTTGCAGATGACACATTTTCCTGGCATGAATCTCTGTTGTTTTGTTGAACACACTAACTTTGGTATTAATTTCTTCGACTTAATGAGTACAGTTAGTATCCTTTTATTCATATATTACAAACAAAGAAGTATAGGTTAGCATGATAACACAAATATTAGATGGCGTTTTGGATGATAAAAGGATATTTTGTGATCTAAGAGAGGCAAAAGACGATAATCCAATTTTTATGTTTGGATTTTCTCCCGGGGAAAAGTTGAACAATCTGCCAAATACCAATGCATTTACTATTTTCGAAATACCAGCGTATAAAAATAATATACAGATTAAATACCTCATTGAAAATTTTACTGAAAAAATAAGAACTAAATGCTAGTATATTCAGATGTTACATTCGTAACAGTTTCAGCAATATGTCCGTAACACAAAATGTTACGTCCGTAACACCGTCTTACAAAATTCGGATAAAGATAGAAAGCTGCAAATTTTTTTTAATGTTGCTTTTATATAACTAAAAGTAAAATCAAAAGGTCTAAAGAAAAAAATAATTAGAAAATCTTTAACGGAAACTTTTACCTAAATTTTGTTACAGACGTAACAAAATGAATCTTGTATTACAAAATCCCCTAAAAATTCTGTATTTAATTTTATTAAATTTTTTAAATCTTTGATTCATTAACTATTGCGTTTTTAAAAATAAAAAAATATCCATAAAATAATAAATCTATAATTTCTAAAGACTTTAGACAGTATGAAAGTATGTATTACATAATACATTTTTCTTAATTATCACACTTGACTTGTTTTAAATTTTTTTTCATTAATATTTAATTTGTTGTGTATCTTAAAATTTATATTTTCTGAAAATAGAGATTTCTAGCTTTAAAATGACATATCTCTTGAACTATTCTATAACATTTTAAAATTTACTACTTTATGGTCACTTTTCATGGAATTGCCAGTATAAATTTTACTTGCTTATACCTTCTAATGAGATAATTATTTTTAAAAAAGTGCAATTTTTGTTACGCTTCATCATTAAAAAAAATACGTCACGTTTAGAAACTTAAAATTATGTTTTGCTTATACTCATCATAGGTCATTTCTCATGAGCAGAACACATTGTTTTATACTTAGTTATACAACATCGCACTGATGCATTGAAAATAGATATTTGACGAAGAATCACATATGATAGAAATGTTTATCGAATCGTACGCATTTGCATTGCAAACGAGAAAACGAGAATTTATGTTTATTTTTCAGGAAATGATCTCAAAGTATTGAATTTCCCATACATAGAGGTACTGTTGTATAACATAGTGGTCTGTTTGCATTATAATGTGTATTATTGTTTTCAAGTACGATAGCCGCAAAGTCTATTTGTATTGTGATAAATCTCGGCAAGGTGTATTTTATCAATATTTTACAATAACTCGAAATAGAAAATATAGACAGTCATGTTAACCCAGGCACGAAATTTTTTAATTGTCTATTTTAATCAATAAAACATATGAATTGCTTTCAAAACCAATATACTCTCTATACTTGAAACGTAAATTATTGTACTCTTCTTTAAACACTTACAATTATCTCAATTGTAAAGTAAATTATTCTTTTAAATTTCAGATACCATTATATATTTCTTAATAATAATGTGTGCGTTTTTTTTTCAATTTAGTTTGATATTTATTATGAATAAAAAGCTCCTTACTTTGTAGTTTGTAGTGTTTAAATATATTTTTTAATGTAATTACACGAAATGTATAATATAAACGTAATGCATTTGAGTAAAAACGTGAATGTGAGATAATTTAAAAAAGTTATTTTCTTCAAATGTTTTTGAGTAGACCCTCCTTACAAAGACTCCTCGAGATAGCGACCCTTTTTTTCCCAAAGAAATTTCCAATTGATAAATTAGCACGCGAACACTTTTTTTAAACTTATACTACATCCCATACCGTTGAATTGGATGAATAGAAGTAGACGGGTGAATAGCAGCAGTTTTGCGGAAGAGTTGTTGTGGGTATATCGGTGCCTTGTTGAATGCAAACATTATGAAAAAGGTACTATTTAATCTCAGACATTCGATGATCAAATAACTTCCCCAACTAAAAATGGCGGAAGCTGTGACGTCAAGGTAGTTTGCAACCACGATAAAAATTTTATCCGGCATCACTGATTAGAGGCATCACTGATTTACAACGTGTTTGCAATATAAGTTTCTGAAATTTTGGTTCGATCTCACGCAAACTCATACCTTTTAAAATCTGTAACTATATATTTTTTCTTACAACTTATTGTTAATTGTTATGAATTTTTAAATGTATTTAGCCATTTTTTCGGGTGAATAGAAGCTTTGCTTCTATCTATCTATTAACCTATTTTAAGGGCTAAAAATAGTAAACACTCGAAACGAATTCTCAATATGTCATAGCTCTCTTATTCCAACGTTATCTTCATCTTGTTAAATATTTTTAAGAATAAAATGGATCATTAAAGGAATGAACCGTTAATTAATTTGTTCTTTCAAAGTACAAATTGTGCAACCAGGTCTTACCGGGAATCGAACCCAATACTTCTACCCGATGTCGTCCGCACCGACCGAAGTCTGGGGCCTTATCCGTCGTACTACCAGAGCGACGAGAAGAAGTTATAAACATAGTAATGATAAAAAGGCAGGGCAAAAGAATAGGAATTAAGATTATTGAGTCACAATAACTCAGTTTCCATTTAAATAATTGACATCAAATAATGTGGATAACCATCTTCTGAACAAATATTTTAAGCTTGCCAGGTCGCTTGAACCAAAGCTGATATTAGATCTTTTTTTGGTCTACCCTCTACTTTGATTTCTACAGAAGAGTAATACACTCGATGTTTCGAATTTGGCTGTTCAATATCAAGTGGAAAATAAAGTTACTCTAAAACGGGTCGCTTCGACATTCTCAGAAGGTATTTCAAGTGCAATGAATTATAGCTAGAAAATGAAGGGCCGAAAAAAAATGTAACATTAATTTTATAATTTCTATTAATTTTAGAAGGGTTTTACTAAGAATATGGTCACAAATTTGCCCAACTAATACATAGAAAATATAATACCACAATAAGAAGTTTAATTAATTTTAGTCTCTTACTTGTGCAATTAAGATTCCTTTAAACTCATGAACATTGGCTGGTGCCATTACCTATTTTGTAATAAAAATCCCGCGAAAAATGCCAATATTTAAAATATTAAAAATATCAGTTTTCCTGCCTATCATACCTCTTTGAAATAATTTTCTGCACGACTGCTCATGAAAACTTTGTAAGGTTAGGTTAGTTATAGCACTGATTTTTGATCTATATGGGATGAGAGAAATCTTTCTTTTTGATTCATTATTTCATTCAAGTTTGGCTGAATGAAAACATATTTTCACTATAAAAAAAACAGTGCATTTTAACATTTTTTTTTCTTTATGATCCCGCGAGTCCTCTTTCTCTCTCTCTATATAACATCGTTCCGCGGACAATCTTCCGGGAACTGCTGGACTAAATGACGCTGTTACTAAAATATAAGAAGAGTGCTTTTTTTCTTTATTGGTTTTTTTCTTATTTTTAAATGGTTTTCTCTATAGAGATCACCACTGACTGCAGCCTGTTATATGGTTATCGTTCTACCAAAAATCATAATTATTGGATGCATGTTTTGTCTCCGCCAACGTAAATTACGTTTTTCTACTTTGTGGTTGACATCGTACCCCAAACTTCACTATATTAAATTGCGAATTTATTTTTTTGCACAAAATAATACCTTTCATATTGAAATAAGCGCATGCTAACTTTCGAAATTATACGGGTTTTACTAGTATAAAACTTAATAATCAATTAAAGTATTTTTATATTAACAATATTCTGTAAAAATAATTTTGTCTGTACTGGTATTTTTTTTTCTAAATTGAAGTTTTTTAAAATTTTCAATGCTGCAACTTAAAATTTAAAAGGAGTAGGTTTTTTAAAAAGCTTCTACTTAAAAAAAAATACCAATACAACAACATTTTTTACAGAAAATTGCTAATATTTTGTACTTTATATGCATAATAAGTTTTACATTTGTACCAAAATGAATAACAAAAATAGAAATTTTCCTACTTTGTCACCTTAACCCAAAATTGCGTCTAAAATAAAAAATGTCATCGTTGTGCCCTAAACATTAATAAAAAAAAACAAGTGAGAGCTACTGATGGGCCTCCAAGCACTTTACGACCCCCCACATCGACCCCCTGTCTGAACCGTGAGCGAAGGTCACCTTTCAATTAGGGGAACGTATACATGTTTTTTCTGCGACAATCTTCATTCAACTTTCCTCTTAGCGCAGTGATAAACACGCCAAATGGCAATCCTATTCTACAGAGGGGGGTGAAATTCTAAGGCTGCTACTTTCAAGATAAAAACACCATGTCAAAATGCGCCAAACTGTTTCGCCAAAGTAATTAGGTAAGAAGAGATCGAAAAGATAATTCGGACGAATAGGTCCAAAATATAATTCGGACGAAACACATTCGGCTCAGTAGGTGCACACGCTAGACTTTGACCTTGCATGTTAATTGCAATGTCAAACGAACGGTAAAGCAACAGGCAGACGATAATCACAATAGAATAGGATGAGGGGGTATCCTTTTCGGGCCTGTGAAAATACTTGTCACATATAGTATAGGTATAGGTTTAGCGAACTTGTGACAAATAAGACCTATGGAATCCCTTCCATGGGTCTTATTTGTTACAAGTTCGCTAAACCTAACAATTCTGGTAGCCCATGAAGACTATAGGTATTTAGTATGGCGACACAAAAGATAATTGCAGGTTGTCTAGTTTCAATAGATAAGGGTTGCTTTTCTTGACACTTGAAATGGGGAAGGAGTTGAAGAGGAATTCACAATCCAGAAATTGTCTGCTTTGCAGCAAGATATTTTCCAAGACATATCCCATATAGTGTTCCAATCTAAGTACTTCGAGAAAGTGTTTTAAATGATTAATGTTATAACAAAACGCCTATAATTTTAATATTCGTCTGCCTTCACATTGCTGTAGTATTCCCTACTGCCCATGGTGGAATTTGCCTCTGCTTTGAAATCGCCTATCACTAGAGTCGAATTCTTATTATCAAATCTACGCTAATAGGTAAATAGTGAAAAAAAATCCCCATCGTAAACTAATTAACGAATAGGGGTGACGTTGAAAATGAAAATCGTCAAGTCCAACTCGTCATTTGAAGTGTCTATTCTTAGTAACTATCTCGGAGACAACCTAAGTTGAGTTCTAACCTAATTTTAACGTCTAATTTTTCTATGCATTTTTATTAAATTATAATTTTGTTTATCATTATCCATTGTTTTCTACTATGTTTTTGTTGTATGTATATATATATATATATATATATATATATATATATATTAGGACGTCTTCACACAAGAGACATCGTGAGGCGATTTTACGCCCACCGAATGAACGCGCGGAGTTACAGGAGGCCGCCGCCTCCTAGTCAGAGCCGCATACTGCGCAGAGTGGAGGAGCTCACCTTGAGGTCGAGGTGGGCGATCTTGTGGTGGTGCAGGAAGGCGACGCCGTCCAGGATTTGGCGCAGGAGGCGGGCCGCCTCCCGCTCCGGAACAACCTCCTCGTCGTCCAGCACCCGTTGCAGCTCGCCTCCTGGGACACTGAAACAGGCAAGTAGATCAGCCGCTGTTCATTTCAAGCGTTTGCAGCCGAGCCTCCTGCCCTTCGCACTCACCAATAACACTTTCATATTTGAACCTTCTATGATCGTCAAAGCCACAATCGTTTATTTTGGCAATCACTTGACTTTTGATAAAACAAAAATCTTCAAATTGTTAATGAAATAAAGAAACTGCGATTCCTTCCGGTGATTTTAGTTCTTACATATACTATATTGCTTCAATTCAAAAGGGTAATTTTTATGGCACGGTCTACAGCACGCGCTGCTTCGGACCAAGAGATCTCTGGTTCGAATGGAGTGATATAATTTTTATTTAAAATTGTCCTCATTTTTAACGAAATAATTTTCGTAAAAAAATACGACGCAATGAATTACCTCAAATTTGACGAAATTATTAATCGGAGCATATAGAAGGTGTCTGTTTTATCAAAAATGACAAAAGTTTCGTCAAATATGATAATGCATTTGAACAGTGCTCCCCTGCATCTATTTGTCTGCCCCGTAGGTCTCTCTGTTTTTATCCTGCCCGTTGTGTACGACCGTCCTGGCTCCTGGGAGACCATTAGGGCCAGGCAATGCTTCACGTATGACGCCGATAGAGAAGGGGTGGGGGTTAACAAGAACATTGTAATATAAATTTGGTCAAGTAACCCTTTGCACTCTATCAGTCATAAAAAAAAAAGCTCAGTTCTTTGGTTCCCTTTTCTTAAAATTAAACTGCATGATCTTGAACACAAAAAAAAATACTTTTTTTTCGTTAGCCTTATTCTCTTATGTAACTCCATTTAAAAGTATGGCATCACGAGGGTTTTATGTATATTATAATAAAAAACTCTTTTAAAAAAAAGCATTTGACAAATGTCCTAAACCAGACTCATATTTAGGCACTCGAGTGTCGACTTTAAGTCACCAAAATAACGATGTGTTATTCCCCCCCCCCCCCCCTCTATTCTTTCAAATGAAAGAAAACAACTTATTCTTGAGTTTAAAAAATTATTCTCTCATAAACATTACTAGAAGATACTTGTTGTCCTTTAGAGGCACCGAGTATGTTGCTAAAACTTTCTTCCGACACACATCCCCTGTTCAAAAAAACATTTGATGAATGTCCCAAACCAGTGGTCGGCAAACAAGCCGACCCACATGCACCTCTTGTGAGTGTGGCTCGTCCACAAAATACCACGAGCTGGCGCGCACGTACAGTACGGTTGAAGCTTCATGGTCTATGCGCTTCGGTATGAAACTTCGTGGCTAAAAATTAAGAACAACAACATACAAACTTGACTTACCCAAACTTTCCAAGGAGATGCAAGGCCATTGTTCACATTAGTTTTTGTCAGTCATTGTTATTATTTAATTTTATGGATACCTAACAATTTGTATATGTTGAGGGAGTTTGGATATATAGAAATCAAGGATGAACGAAAGGAGATATACGAAACAAGTCATACGAGTGTGTTAACGGGAGAGTTGGAAGGGGTCGACCTCAGAGAACGCTCCTCTATCGGATTGAGGACGTTTTTAGCAAAGGCCAGCTTAGGAGTACCCTGATTAAGTTAATAACAATATACCAACCTATATATTTTAAGTTTAAAAATTTGGCTATCAAAAGAAATTTCATTCGTTGTAATGTTGATATTTGGCTCTGTGGACTAATGACTTTGCCGACCACTGTCCTAAACCACTAATCATATGTTTGGTATACCGAGATGAAATATTCAGCTTTACGCATGACTTTTTTATTTTTATAATTATCCAACCTAACGTGTGTAAATAATAACACGCTAAAGAACACTCTCTTTCAAAAAGAACATGTAACGACCTCGAAGTGCAAAGAGTGACGAAGGAGGAATGCGAAGAGATACTCACAGTTCGAGCACGAGCACTATTTCGGAGGGGGTCTCGTACACCTCGTGCATGCGGACGATGTGGGGGTGGCGGGAGCTGAGCTGCAGCACGTGCGCCTCGTGCATGATCTCGTGCCGGACGTCCTGCGCCCGACGCCTCTTCCGCATGTACTTGGCCGCGTACTCCGCCCCGCTCACCAGGTGGCGGCACCGGCGCACGCTCGCGAACTTCCCCCTGTGGAAGGAAAAAACACAAATAAATAAATTTAAAAAAAAAAAGTACACAAATAAATAGGATTTAAATGGGTGGGTTATATAATAAATGTCGCAATAGAGCTGCACAGTGGGCTATTGACGACCGTTCGGAGTCTACCTCGAAGGTGGAAGGACAAGGAAACACTGTCTAGTATTTTTTTTAACCATGATCAGATGATGAGGACAACACTTGAGCTGACACCCCACGCAAACTCGCTAGGCGTCAGGACGTGGAACCAAGATCAGATTTAACATGCACCAGGCCCGTATACACGCCAGCGGTAATTGAAAGTATTTATGGATTACTTTTGTAATTTAGGAGCGAATCTGACAACCATCCTTTCGCAAGATCGCTACAGCTTTAACTTTTTAAGCCGGATACTGTTCCTCGGGACGACCGGACCCCTTTTTAAGGCCAACAGCAAGCGGTGTTACCAGGTGGTCGACCTCCCTAGTATGCCACGGTTAAACAATCAGCCAATACTCTGCATAAGGCACGGGCAACGCCGGGTACTTCAGCTACTAGTAATGATATTGTTAAGAGTGAGCCTTGGTATGGCTCATCTTGCCTGAACATACCAAAAACTAGAACAACTAGCAACATTGAATACAATTTTTCTATGATTGAATAATTTTCTCGACATTCCATGACATTCTCTCCCCAGAACGAACTGGGTTCGTATTCGAATGATCTGAAGTCCTAGGTCACAAGATCTTTATTGTCCAATCACAGGTGCAGGATGGTCCAAATGGCAAACATGAAGAAGCAAACTTGGACAATTTCAATACAACCTTTCAATTAATATAAGCGCTCTTAATTCTTAAACTAACTGTCCATTTTTAAAACTAAACATACCAGATCATAGGTCTCATCTCAGGATTTCAAAGGGTGAAAAAAAAATTATTCGGGGGTGAAGGATAGACCGAGATTCATATATTTTTATCCGACCGAGCATACTAACGTTTCATGTTTGATTTCCGTGCCATGCTTAATTTTCGCGCCAAGATCATTTAGTTGCACTAGCCTCGCATACCATTTTCTCCAACTATCAACTCCAGCTAAGAATGTTTGTGTTTTGGATGATCGCACACGTTTTCGCGTTCAAAAAGAGGCGACCCCCATCTTCTTTCCCATGAAGGGGGATGGGGCGGGGGGGGGGGGGGGGGGGGGTCAGCAGCCTCGGCCGCAAAAAGGAGAGTTCGGCGACCGCCCATCAAAAGAAGAGGAGCCCCGCACTCCAATTAGCGCGCCCAACACACGAGGCGCCCAACTTCTGTGCGTTGTTTGTGCCCCCAACACAATGATGCCCACTAATGGGGGCTCGGAATAAGTGAAACAAAACGGTCTGGGGGAAGGAGAGAGTTCGTAAACCCGAGCAGACGAATTTCTAGAGTTCATCCTCTTTTTCTTCTCTTCTTCGACCCCAGAGGCCGCGGCTTCTTGCTTCCTTTCGAAGAAGAGAATTGCTGCTGCTCCTATTATTATTACTATGTCGTCCATGTGTTTCTTCAGAGCTCGCCACTGGGTGTCGTTTTTGTAGTCCTCCGTTGCATTCTTTCCATTTCGCAACATTTCATGTGGTAAAACTCCTCGGAAGTAGCAGACACATATGCAGAAACCGCTTCCGTCATTTAGAATCTTTCCCCAGTAATCAGAGGGCGTTCAGCGTTTTTTTTTGTTTTTTTTTAAGTGAGGCCTAGGGGTGAATTTTCAATTCTTTCGCTGTTATTCAGATCGTATCTCGAAAATTAAAAATTCTAAAATTACGAAATTAAGTGCATTTGTTTAGAAATGTTTGATAAATAAGAATATATTTTTGTTTCAATTCGATTATTAGTTTAGAAGTTATTTCATATTAAAATCGTCATTGCTAAAATTTCGCTACCAAGTAATTTTATCAGTCGAGTTTCTGACACACTATGAAGAGGAGAGAACCAATTTTTTTAGGGAATGTAGGAATAGGTTTGAACTGGACATCCAAGTAAGCATTTTTTTAAAATTCGAATTAGTTTTGAATTTATAAATTTTTTAAACATTTAAACACGCTTCAGTCATTTGAAGTTTTTTTTACCTTCATTTTTACACGTGATACATATAAAAAGTTCATAAAAAAATCTCTACTTTAAAATATTTTCCAATTTAACCCTTTGTACACCCGCTGTCTCCTCTCATGGGACAACATAACGATCCGTTCTTTTGTTTCCATGTTAATTCAAATAAACGAGAACAGCTTGTTCAACTTGCAGTTCGGAAAAGGATTCTAATTATGTCCCCTCTATGCGCATAAAAAAATTCTGGGGTTAAGAACAGAAAGGGGAATAACTGTTACGTAGAGAGACCGCAAATGTCAAGACGTTAAATGTTAAGATGCAAAGGGTTAAAGCTTTGTAAAGGACTTTTAAAATCCTTCTCAACTGAAATATTAAAAAAAAAAAAAAAAAAAAAGATTGTGCTGGAAATATAATATCAGAACTTCATGCCGTGAAAACAAATCTACAGATTTTATATTTTGCTTATCCGAATCACTTCGAACGTCGAGAAACGCTCCAGGGACAGTAGCTCGGAAAAAATAAATTTCAAGAACAATCGCAAACAGAAAGTTCGACATTCTTTTGGGCATTTAGCAGTCACCAGACGACATTCTGAGGACACACATGGGGAAGGGGGGAGTGGGGCTATTTCGAGAGGTGCCACAAAGAAGCAAACAAGGGGCGGAATTCCCCTTGAGAGGGTGCCAAAAGGGGTGCTGCTGCTCGATGCTTCGTCAGCAGTAAGCTATTCTTTTTCGGCATCCATTAAACCGAGGAAGAAGACAAGACAGTTGTTTTTTATGCATGCATCAGCTCCACGGCGATTCGTTCTTCGTCAGTTACTTCACTCACGGGTGCAATTGCAGATTTAGAAACGCCGAACAACCAAACTCCACGATTTTGAAATTTCGGAATCAACACCAAAAAAAAATCCAAATTATTCTCTTACATACAGGATTGGAGTGGCGACTCCAAATCACCAAAATAGCGACCTGTTCTTTTATTCTGTGTTCTTCACACTGAACGAGAACTGCATGTTCTTGAACATAAAAAACGAATGTGTTTCCATTTTTTTTTTTTAACTCCTTTTAAAAGTATAACATCTTTTGGAACAACTTATTTTATTAAACCTTTGCACTCGAGCCCGACGAGACTAAGCTTATATACTCTGCACAACTTCTTAAATTAAGCCGCGTCCGTAAAACATTTTCCAGAACCCGAACTGCATTTCGTAAAAAAAATAAAACCAGTATTGGTAGAACCGTATCAGTACAAAATTTAATTTAATATAATATTTTTGTTTAATTAAAAATCAAAGGAGATACGTTTTTTTTTTTAATTTACGTAAAGTTAGTCGATTTGCCACTTTTTCAAATTATGAAGCCGAAATTTGTCAGATTTGCTAGATGCTATTTTACAACCGACTCTTTTGATTAATAGTTTATATAATAGTTTTAAGGTATCACTATGCCCTTTAGTTTATAGGGCCATAAACTAGGCCCTTTAGGGTTAGGCCGTATCACTAGGCCCTTTAGGGTTACTTTTAGTTTATAATATAAATTATTTATAAGTTTAATTAGCTAAAAATGTAATTAAATCCCAAAAGCAAAAATTCTCGCCATTAGACAATTAATATCCAAATATGAAGTCCTTCAAAATGTCCGGTCACCAAAGCAAATAATTTTTTAGAGCGGTCTAATAAAATTTTAAATTATCGGTAAATAATACGCTCTACAAAATAAAAAGTATACCATCTGATAGATGAAAAGTCATTTTATTCAATGCAGAAATTTTCATTTAACTTGGACAATTATTAATGAAGATAGAAGCCTTTCAAATAAATAATATAATTAAATATTTTAATTTTATAAATAACACTAACTATAAAAAAAAAACTGTGCTTTCTTTTCTTAGCTCGAGTAAAATTTTATACACACATAAATTTTTAATCGAGCTAAGAAAAGAAAGCGTAGCTTTTTTCCGGGAGAAGGCTAGTGAGTGGGTGTGCACGTACAGGGCCCCTAGTGAAATTGGCTTGTTTATTTTTTATATCAACTTTTTTAGTCACAGTTTCGAAGATTATTTTAGGGGGCTTAGCGTTTTTTTACTTTTCTAAATTTTTTTTGGGGGGGATAGATATTTTTCTGAGATATTCTTTTTATGATCCAATTATTGTATTAGCGAATTAACCATATAAATTATATTTTAAACCAAAAGTAACAAAGGGTACGAATGATGCCTTAAGCAATTAGATAAGCTATTAATCAAAAGAATCAGTTGAATTGTGTAGTGTCCGGCGTGTCTGAAAAATTTGGGCACCATAACTTGAAAAAGTGACAAACCGACAACATTACGCAAATTAAAAAACTCCGTACCTCCGCTGATTTTCAATTAAAAAAAATATTAAAGATTGAACTGATACGGTTCTACCAAGATTGGTTTTATAATTTACGAAATGTAGTTCGGGTTCTGGAATATGTTTTACGAACGTGGTTTAACGTGGGGAGTTAGTCAGAGTATATATGAACACTTTATTACTTCGGGCGTTCGTTTCTTGTTGGCTGCTTTGGTGAGGTGGGATTATATCTTCTTTTTGGTTTAGCTTTGCGAACTCGACAGGGACGCTTCGTGAACATTCAAAACACAAGTCGACGTTTGTCACCCAAAACGTTCGCAATCCTTTGCACTCGGGGACAATGTTTAATATTTACATTATTGTTATGGAACAGTTGCATACCGTTCCTGTTATTTTCCCGTTTAAGGTGGATAATTAAATTAAGTTATACGTGGAGCGGAATATTAATCTCAGTAGAACAAATATTCAGTTCCTCATGACATGTGTAATTTTTTCTTAGATGACTTGTGGGAAATTTCAATTTAAAAGAAGTTTTAGATCACTCACATACTTGGTGCTTGTGGATGATAAATACAATTTCTGTTATGGTTGGTGAGAGAATAGTGTTTTAACTCAAGAATATGTTGTTCTGCTTCATTTAGAAGAACACGAGAAAAAAATAACTCGTCGTTATTTTGATGACTTAAAGACGACATTCGAATGCAAAGGGTTAACTAGATATGTTGACATCCGAGTGACGACATAGATTTAAATGAAGTTAGAAAAAGCTAACGAAACAAAATAGTTTTTATATTCAAGAACATGCAGTTACCTTTTGTTTTGAAAAACAGGTAACTAAAGAACATGCCGAACTGAATATTCTTTCGTTATCTTGTTCTTAATTTAAAAATATGACATCACTTCACCTATTTTATTAACCCTTTGGACGACCCGAGTGTCGCATTCAAGTTTACAAAATTCGTTCTGTCTGTTCTTTCAAATGAAAGAGTACCACATATTCTTCAATTTAAAAACTCATATTTTATCGCAACCTTTAATAGGAATTATTTTTGTCATCTAGAAGCACCAGGTAAGTGGGTGAACTGAAACATTCTTCAGGTTTGGAAAATTTCTTCCACTGAATACATGTTTGTTACACTCATACATTAATATTCGGCTTGACGCATAAAATACGGGTTGTACAGAGAAGTCCTGGACACATTACAAAATTATGTAAATAAAATACTATGAGCAGGGGTAGAGCGGTTTTATATCACGTGTTATTAACATGGTTTCTAAATGTTGGCTTTGCAAGCTTCTCATTCCCAGAATCCATTAGGGGCGCTACATTGTCCCTTGATGAGGACTATAGGATGAGCAATTCGCAGTGCTTAGTAATGTCCCCAAAATATATTAATATTCCTATGTTCTGTCGGATTGACAGCTGCACTTAACTGGGTGATTGGTTAGAACCACTGACCTCTAACTGTAACTTCTGGATTGGGCAAGACATTTTGTTGACTTGAATCCAATGGAAGGGGTAACAACTACACGACTTTCATCGCTACCGCAATATTTAGTATAGTTTTCATGTTAAAAAAAATCCAACATGTATTGCTTTTGACTGAGTTTTTCTTTTCGTTTTAAGCTCATTTTAAATGCAATCTGCTAAGTTTAAATAATGTTAAATCTTTTAATGATTTTGAAAAAATCTATTGATTCCGAGATTATATGCACTTTATATTTTTGGTATACCAATGCTGATTATTTATGCTGATACCAAAAATGTAAAGTTTTTATTGATTTGTTTATTTTAGAACATATTGTTATTGTGTCCTACCATACAGCGAGCGAAGCGTGAATTGGTTTGCTAATCACACCTAAGGAGGATTACGCATGGATCCTCGGGGTTTTGGCGGAGCCCCCTAGTTGTTGAAATAGTATAATAATAATAAAGGACCTTGCCAGTTTCAATTCTTTAAACGGCGCAACAACGGTCTTCTTCATTGGCTTCTTTGTTCCGTCCCTCTCACGTAGTATTATTTTTTATATAAATAACCACAAAACGAGAAGATTCTATGGAAAGGGAATAACTGTTGCGAATTTTTGAAACAAATCCAACCTGAGGTGGCAGAGGAGGAACTTGCGGAAATAACCCTTTTGTGAATAGAGCAAGCGTCGGATCTTTTGAACGATGCGATTTCCCTTTGAATTCGAACAATCATGCAACTGTCTCCACTGATCCACACTGAGCTAACTTGTTCATTTTGAAATCGTCAGAGTAGATAGAACAGACTTCTCTACTGATAGGTGTTTGTGTTCACTCCCGGCCAGAATCACCCATTGTATTTTTTTTTAATTTGTAGTTACAGATACTATTATCTGAAATACCAGAAGTTCGCACAGGGTTTAGTTAAAAGAAGAAACAAATCATATAAAAATGAAACTACCCAAAAGTGTCGTTCACAGGGTTCCGTAGTCTGATGTAGGGATGAACTGGATAGTGGTTTTGCCGGATACCGCATACCCGGCACACATATTACAAACCGGATATCGGATCTCCTAACTTTATTTTGCGGGATATTCTGCATTTTTTTTTCTACGAAAAGATATTTTCTGAACAGTTCTGTAATAAACGTTCCTATTCATACTAATTTTGAAACGGCCGAAACTGTACGATGCGTTTGAAAACGTCATTTTGAAATATTTCCAAATCGCTTATCTAAATGCTAAAATTAGCTCTTACTAAACTCAAGAATAAAACAATTCCTAATATATAACGAACAGAGATATAGCTATGCACCCTACACTCCATCAGCACCCATGTGAATTGTTCAAACTCGAAGATACTCCAGGATAGCTAGTGGCGGGTTCCGAATGTCTGCGGCATATCTTCCTTACTATCTATTCTCTCTGACCCAACGTGTCTGAAACGCACTCGTCAGGTTTTAACGAGAAAGTTATCACTTCACTTCTTACCCACCGGAATAGCCCGAGAAAAATTCAAGGGAGAATCAGTACTGCCACATTTTTAACCCTTTACACGTGATGAACGTGTTTTGATTTATTTACTTAATTGTTTTGGAACTGTTGCGTCCCGTTCAGGTTCTTTTTAAAGAGGTATTCTTTAGCCTGTTCTTGTTACGTTTTGAATAGATAATTATAAAAATAAAAAAGTTATGCGTGAAACTTAAGTAGGGATGAACTAGACTAAACAGTTCAGTATACCAAACATATATTTAGTGGTTGATGACATTTGTCAAATGTTAAACGGGGATTTTGAATCTGAAGAACGTTTTAGATCCCAACACTTCGAGCATGGATCCCTCATAGCAGAGAAATCATAAGGTTATAATCTCGCTAACATCAAAGTGAGGTCAACTTGTATGACCTCAGACACGTGGTTTACTACGTCATCCATTTATAAAAAAATTCTAGTTCATTCATAAAAAATATCCTGTACTTCATGAAATAACACATTTACTATTATTTCCAAATCACAAGTCAATCGCGAACATTTTTTCATTCATAAATTTTGAAAGGAAGTCACGTGCCTGGTGCCATCAGGTCTGAGATGTTTGCATCACGATGATGACGTCCTATTCGCTCTACTACAGTCCATTCATGCTCGAAGTCCCAACATGCAACATACATGGTGCTTGTAGATGCCAAAAACAAACTGCTTGTAGATGCCATAAAATTGAGTTTAAATATAACTTTTTAAACTCAATTTTATGCGTTTCTCTGTGTATTAAGAAGAACAGAGGGAAAAAAGTCCTTCGTTATTTTGGTGACTAAAAAGGCTACACCTGCGAAGGGTTAATAAAATATATTGCTACCCAAGGGATGTCATGCTTTCAAAATGGAGTTAGATGAAAAGCAAGCTGACTAAAGAAAGGCTTTTTTTATTTTCAAGATCAAGCAGCTCTTATTCAATTTGAAGAAGGGGGGGGGGGGGGGGTCGTTTCATTTGTGACTGAGACTTTCCTACACTGCTTGCGTTTTAAAAACTTCCCTAAACCGTCCACAACTCCGAAAGTGGACAAATCGTTTCGCTTCACTTCTTCAGAGGAACTTTCTCGTTTTGTTTCGCGGAGGCAGTGAAGCGTCGTGGAGGATGGACATTTCTTTTTTCCTTCTTGTGTTCGACCAAAAACATCTCCTGATCCCGATTCTTTCTACAAAAAGATACCTCAAACTGACTTCCGAGAAGAAGAGAAGTATTTTGAGATCGATAATGAGACGCTTGCTCCAAAGAAACAAAAGCCCTCCGCGAAGGAGAAACGAAGCAGTTCTTTTTCTCTCGCGCAGCAGAAGCAGCAGCAGCCACCGGTCACCGACTCACAACCATTTCTGACGAGCCTTTGTTTCAATGTAAAAATAAACCGCGTTTCAATGGAGGCATTTACGTGGGACGGATTCGGAACACTCGGGGGTTTAATGGGTCGAAATGAACGACACCCCCCCCCCCCCTTCCCATAATGGATGTACTTTTATATCTATATACAGTGCTCGATTTCTAGAAATAGAGGTATCGGAACTGTAACCTCCCGTAGGGTGTGGGAGTGCACTGCATCAGGCATCAAACCCGAAACTGGAATCGGTTTTTTTCCTACGCCCTTCCTGCTCAAATCAAGGCCCTGTGTGTTGGGGGAGTGTGTGGCTCGAAGACCGAGAAGAGGCTCTTTGAGAGAAAAAATCTACCTGTGACCAACTCAGAAAGGCCACAACGCTTTCTGAACGATAACTGATGCAGCACATGGCGCGATACTATAAAAAAAAATACCTAAATAATTGACTTCATTGACCTATTTTATGTTGACAGTGAATTTATAATTGATGAGAGCAACTTTACTAAGGTAGATCCGTAAGCATATTTACTTTACTTTTTTCTTATGTTACAAATGTAAAACTTGTTATACAATTTAAGTACCTAAAGTTAACAGTAATCTGTTTAACAAAAAATTTACTGGTATTTTTGTTAAATAAATTAAAGTTTTAAGAAACTTGTTTCTTTTATTGAATTTTAATTAAATTAAAATGTAATTTAATTTTTAAAAAATAGGACGGGCAGCGAGCAAAATCTGTGATTGGAGGGGCAGCATTCCACAATACACAAACTCTCGCTCCTTTCAGAACATCCCGATGAAACTTTTGGTGCTGAAACTTGTGACGAAGTTTTCTTCTGACACCACAAAGAATCCATTTTCTTGGAATCGTAAAAAAATATAAATATGTTTCAAGTTATAAACGGCCCAATAGCTTTCTGCACGGCATTCCCGCATTTTTGTATCACATCAAAGCAAAAACATATGTAATAAAAAATTCAGATTTGCTCTAACTGAACCAAAAGACATTTCAATCTTATTTAAAAAAAAAAAAAAAACATTTAGATTAGAGATTTTTCAAATAAGGATTTTATGGTAAAAATTTCCACTAAATTTAAATACAAACTTACAAAAAAAGCTTTTAAAAAAAGAGAAAATTCTGGCTTTTCTGAAAAAAAAAATCCAGTGGAAGGTAAGGAAAGTGCCTTTTCACTCAACAGAAAGTGCCCTTTTTGAAGCTATGTGAACGCACTCTCATAGTCCACATTTTAATATTTTATAACTCGTAAAAACGATGAGGGGCCCATAATCCAGCTCATCTTTGTAAACAAAAAGTCTACTACTATCATCTATTTTCGTTCATAACCCCCCGCTCCCCCCCCCCCCCCCAAAAAAAAAAATTCTCTAAATACATAGTAGTACAATCCCTTGATTTCACAAAACCCATTCCAAACCATCATTAACAGCCCATTGTGTAGCTCCAGTTCAACGTTTATATGAACTAAGCAACTAGCTAACCTTAAAATGTTCCTGTTTCTAAAGCTAATTAACGTGGTAATACTGCTAAGTTAACAAAATGGGTGCGTTTTCGCACATTAGGCATATAGATACGGCATTTATGAAAGCAAATCATTCAAAGGGAAACAAATACTGTTTTACGCCCCTACATCTGCCTAAATAAAGCAAACAGAGTCATACAATGTTGAGGCAATACGCACATATGTCCTTCATCTACATCATTAGAATATTTTTTTTTAATGTCAGTTAACAACCCTTTCTCCACTTACCCCTTCAATTGATTACGACACAGAAGACATGGGTTACAAAACTACTCATTCACAAAAATCGTCATTATATGTTTTTTTTTGCTTGCCAAACCAAAAAATAGTTTAACAAAAAGGGCAAAATATAGGCGAATTTTACAAAAAAAAAAATTTACCTCCAAATTAATAACTTTTCTAATTAGATTTTTTTTTAATTCAGTAGTAATAAGTAATAAATTGTTTATATCTAAAAACTTGTTAATTGCAGCTCATAAAAAGCATTTGTACTAAAAATGTGAATGAAATCCTTAACAAAAATACATCCCAAACTTTTGTTTAGGTCGACAAAGATAAAAATTAAAAAATTCTTTTGAACTCGGGAATATCAAGTTTTAAAATCAAGTTTATAAAACGAATCAAGTTAATAATTGCGAAATTCCCAAAAAATCTCAAAGGCAAACCATAATGCAATTCCAAAATGCCTAATATTTTGCGACGCTTGCAGGAGATATTACATAGATTCCGATAATCAGACACTTTAAAGCACTTCATAAGTAGACCGAATTATATTATTTAAAATGGATATTGAAGTCAAGAAGTGAATGATAATAAAACAACATGGTAGATGCTCCAAGTTCACAACGATTCGGAGTGCACAACAGTAAGCCCCCTATACTCGGGGACAACCTAAGTTGAACCTGAAGCTGTGATATGCATAAATATTCAATTGCTTTAGGCTCAACTTAGGTTATCGACGAGTATAGCTCTCATCTCTTTTCAGCCTTCCATAATTTTTTACTAAAGTCGCTAATATTATCGTAATAAAATCTTTTATTTCAATTACTAGTATACACAAATGTGCAATATTAATTCCCTAATATAGTTTAGTAATTTAGTTAGCGATATTTAAAAAACTAACGAAATACAACTTCAATTGCACTTTTGTCCAAAGTTGTACATCCATCTCGTAAAAAAAAATAGTATAAGAGTCTGTAAAAGAATATTCTTTATAAATAATACATTTTATTTTTTGTATTGCATTTGTTTTAAATTACGAAATAATGCATTCAAAGTAGCAGCACACATTCACGGAGTACAAACGTTCCGGTTTTACAGAATTCAAATTCTTTAAAAATCCGTAATTATATTAAAACTTTCATAAACATATTTACATTACAATATCAATAAATACAAAAATTATTTGCGAGAGAGAAAAAAATTAATTTTGTTTCATTATTTCAATTGAGTTTAGATAAATGTTCAGTTCAGAGCAGCGGAACATTCTCTTTATGAATACTGGAAAACAATTATTTACTCAAATGTGCAATTTTATAGTAATTTTTATACTTTTTTGGGGGAATAACGACATTTTTGTTTCAAATGGCGACGCAAAAGGCACAGGCGTTGTATCGGGAAAACGCGATTTATCTCGAAACACTCCACAGCTATTTTATGCAACCATCGCTACTAACACGCACTCAAGCCAACTCGACTTTGAAATGAACATTTCAACTGAAATTTCGCGGAATACAAGCGAGTCTAATCGGTCATTTTTCAAACAAATCTGATACACTTATTAAATTGATAGTAATTTTCGAAAAAAAAATAGCAGATTTTTTTTTAGGAAAAGTAAAAATATGCAGAAAACTGCGGATCCACGGAAGAACTTTATCGGTGGTATAAGGGACTGGGGTGCAGGTTAAATCTGATCGTGGTCCATGTCTTGATGCTTATTGAGGTGGCGTCAGGTGCCAGCTCAAGTGTTATCCTCGTCATCTGCCCATGGTTCAAAAACAAGGGGGTGTTTCCGAGTCTATACTTCGAGATCGACCCCGAACCGTCGCCACCTACTGTGCTGCTTTAGTGCGACGTTGTTATCCAACCAACTTATGGTAGTTTTATGCCGAGGTCCACATGATGTCAATTATCGCTGGAGTTGGCGCAAGTATCCTGCATTGAACGCCATTTCGGATGGATGATTCAGAAAGCGGTGTACGCCGAGATGCGCTGCCGTCCTCGCCCCGAGTGAGTTGGAGAGGAGGCACCCCCGAACTCTAGCCACTCTACCCGAACGTCCAGAGAGCAACCACACATCCCGAGAGAGCGTTTCCAAACACAAATCCCGCACGCTTGTGTCGCAGCCTCCTCTCGTCCAAATTTGGCGCATTCGCCCGAGGAGCGTGGGCAGTAGTGGCGTGTGGGCAGTGGCGGCGATCCGACCAAGGGCGGCGGGAACACCCACGGGACACGCAACGCACGACCCCGCCCCAGCCACTGCACCCCCCCTCCCGGGTGTCCGTCAGGGAACTTGAATAACTCGATCGCCGAATCCAATAGCGCGTATGGCCCACACACACCACAAAGAAAGCCACACACAAATGTTTTTTTTTATATAACTCACGTTGCTGGGAATCCGGCGGCAACACACACACTCTCAGAAATGTACTCACTCTCATTTTTGAGCATCCTGCGATTCGTCAAGGCTATTTTCGTCCATTTCGACAATCATTTCGTCATTGAACCCAATTGGATGAAACGAGAATTCTCACATTTTTAACGAAAGTCTATGCACTTCGATTCCTTTCCGGTGGTGTGAGCTCATGTGTGGTTCCAATTTCCGTATTTACAGTAGAACTTCAATTATCCGGATCGATTGAAATCAGATTACATCCGGATAATCGAATATCCGGATAATTCAAGACGAAGAAAGAAAAAAAATTCTTAGTTTAAAAAAAAACAACGAATTTTGCTTTAGTATGTAATGTAATTTAATAAACGTTATCATTCACAGAAAAGGAACTTTTAAAATTTGGATCGTGCCGATTTAATTTTACTCGGAGCGATTCGGATCCCGATAGTTTGGCGATCCGCTTTGTTTTGATCCGGATGACTGGAAGTCTACTGAGGTAGTGTCACGAACGTGCTTTTCTGACCCAATTGGTAGAGAGCGCGACTTTGGACCACTGGTTCCAATCGTTCCGTCCGTTTTAATTTGAAATCGTCTTAAATTTTGACAAAATAAATTTTGTGAAAAAAATGACGAAATAAATTTCTAGTTGAACGAAATATTTAATGGGAGCATTTTGCAAGCATCCAAAGCGTTTTTCCACGCGAAACGTCTTTGGGATGAGCTGCATAGGGTGTAGAGAGTGAAACACTACCGTTACATTTTTAGGGTGATCCATACCGAAACAACAACTCCGTGACACACACAACTCACACGATGGACACAAAAGGAAATTAAGCGCTTATGAGCGAATAGAGACCAACGGCTATAGATGAAACAGCTTGTTTATCTTTCTTCTGTTCAACCACCCATCCCTCATTTTTATAATCTGCTGGAATGGCAGTTCACAATGAAACGTTTTGGGCCGTGCTCCGACACATTCCCCCCCGTCCCGTCGTTTTTCTTTTATGCATAACTTATTTTAAATTTTAGTCTTTTTTACACGGTTTTTCATTTTTTTTTTTTTAAATATTAAAATAATAATTAGAAAAAATTGAAATAGCACGCAAAAAAAAAGTTTTTCTATTGCTACATATTATTTATACAACGAGCTTTTATCATTTATTGTATAGTTCAGCTCCGTCCAAATGACCGCTGTGTCGTCCCATTGTTTAATGGTTTCCGATAAGACGATTAGTGAATTCAACCGAACTCGTTTGTTGATTGGTTGGAACCGTCTGGGACGTTGTCCATCTGCCAAGTAATCAGGGCCTTGGACAGGGGGGGCGGCGGCGGGCGGGGGGGGGGCGGGGGGGGGGGGGGAGACTCCGTGTCCAAGTTTCGCTCAGAGCCCCCGTGTATGCTTAAACGAAAGTCTTAAGGCCGGACGACAGAAGGTCCTACAGAGAGTGCGATCCTAATGCAGAAAAGCGTGTCCGCCAAATGAGGGCGGCGTGTTCCCCGAATGAAGAGCGTGTCGTCCAAGTCGTGGAAGCAGCGGCGGAATGTGGACAAAGAGTCGTGCACTGCACGATCGCGTGTGTGTCATTTCCATGGCAACGACGACATCACATTCCGATTGAGGAGTTGCCCATCTCGTCTGTCAATTCACCTGCGATCGCATCGACAAAGGTGGAGGAGGAGGGCTTGCATTGATAGGATACGATGAATCACTTTCCCAATCAAAATGGAATATGAATTGGTATAAACTACTAACCCTTTGGAATCGAGTGATGACTCGCAGCAACCAAACTGACGACCTGTTCTTTTGTTCCCTGTTCTTCAAATTGTACGAGAACTGCATGTTCTAGAACATAAACTATTTCCATTAACTCCATTTGAAAGTATGACATCCCATGAGGTTTCAACGCATTTTACGAATGGGGGCTTATGATGGGGGCTTTCTCTCCTCATTTTCACACTTGCTCATGGAAGCTCCCCCCACTCCCTGGACATGTATATACTTCAATTTTGCTTGAATACGAAAATGAAGATATGAAGCAATTCTGAAATTAATTTTATTTTTTATCCAGTTAGCACTAAGGATATGAACACACATTCACTCAACAAATACATAGAAAAGGCAGCACCCCAATCAGATGTTTAATTACTCTTAGTCTCTCTTACTTGTACATTGAACACTCATGAAAAATTGTAATAGTCAGCAAATGTAATGATTAAGTAACTGTAATGATTTCCGAACTGTATGGGATTGAGGGAAATATCTATAATATTTCTGTTTGGTTTTGTGTACCTTTGTGACCCCCGCAGAGACCCTAATATCGATCCAGCCAGTGGCGGCTCGTCCACTACAGCAGAGCTGCACCTGAATTCAGTATTTTAAAACTAAAATCAGATATTTTACTAATTTTCTTAAATAAAGATTAGAATTGAAAATGAAATTTCTACGGTACTAAACAAAATCTCCGATAAATAGTAAGCCTGTTACCATAATGTACAGTTCAGGAGGGGAAAAAAATTCCATTCAATCAAAACTGCAGCCAAAAAGTGAAATTCGAAATCGGCTGCATTGTTGCCATGGCAACCTCTACGTAGTATGGAGATTCCTCCACATGCTAATGCACTGCATTTGTGAGAAGGTACAGCCGAAATGAATTTTCTTGTTTTAGTTGCACTTGATATTCGATTTGCTGGTTGGCTCGTACGTGAAACGCTGGGATGGGTGGGTGAAACGATAACTTACGAGAATATCTCCAAACGGAAATGGTTTTCGTGATAAATGATAAATGTTTCAGGACATGGTCCTGCTGTTGTTTTGTTATTTAAGTTAATATTAAAATGGACCGATTCGCATGTTTAAAAAAAAGGAGGATAGCTTTAATTTAAAAAAAAAATAAGGACTAAGTGTTTTCTATTTTTTTCCTCATTTTATCATTTCGCAAAAATTGAAAGGAAACTTTGATTTGAGTAGTAAATAATAAAGAATTTCCGTTCATTATGGGTTGTGGAAAAAAGGAGGGGGGGGGGGGGAAATCACGTGGTTTCGGCTGCACTAACATTTTCGACTACGGGCCGCCACTGCGATCCACAGATCCCTGAGGGGTCCGCGGACCTTTTGGGAACCGGTGCGGTAGCACGCGTTGCACACCCCTAAGTCCTGCGCGTGAGAGGAGACGACGACCGTTGCATCGCATTAGAGAAACGGATTTCATGAATGAAGGCGGCTGACGTCATCCGGCGGTGGAATTTTTATCTCGTGTGAAAAGGCCGTTCCGAAAGAACTCAGGTAGGAACTCCCCCCCTCCCTTCCCCAACACTCTCTCACATCCAAGGCCGCCTGACTCATCCACCTGACTCCACGGTTGTTTGTCGGCTGTTGCGCACGAAGAAAGGGAAAGGAGGGGGAGGGGTTATTTCAGGCGTGCTATTTCACTTCATTTTCTTCAACCGGCAACACTATAGCCATAAATAGATAAGATAAAAACTCGTCATATACCAAACATATACCAAGTTCTAATAACAGTAGTCCAGAAACAAGAAAGTAAAGAACTGAACATGAAAAGGACCCATAAAATAGCCACCATCTAGAAACGGAATTTTAAAAAAATCTTAAAAATTATTTTAAAAAAGTTTAAAAAAAACCTAAGTTTTTTTTTAAAGGATTTTAAGAAACATTCATGCCAAAATTGGAGAAAATCAAACAACGCGTGGGGTCGTGACTGCGTAACAAACAAACAGATGAAATGCCGAATAGTCAAGACAAAACAGAACCGAGCGTTTAAAAATATGTACAGTCGGTTTCGAGAGACGTCACCACCACCTAAACCACTCATCAGTAGAAGTAGAACGGTGGGTTGAACTTTGGTGGTGGTGTCTAGGAGTAGTAAGTACAACCATTTTGAATAATTGAGGAGAAAAAAACATGGAAATTTAACAAAAGTTTTAAAAAATTGGACGGGGGCAGGCTAAAATGAGACCAGAGTTGGTACCGCCTCCTTCTTCGAAATCAGTGGTTGCCAACCCGTGGTGTGAGAGAGAGCTCCAAGTGGTGTGTGGAGAGTCATTGTTTAATTCTATAGATACATTTTAATATTATTAACTTAAAATATAATAAATTTTACTTTTTCAAATAGCTTGTGTAGCCTTAAATGTATTGCTTTTAAAACTAAAATAATTTAAATTGCAAATAAAAATTTATGTGCTATAAAATAAATTATATTTTCCTTTAAACTCTTTCATGCACTTGTTATATAACAATGAACCAAAAAAGAGTTCGACACAAGACAAGACTCGATAAACTTATCTACAAAATGAATAGGGTCAGGTGGGGTAAAGTGGTCAGGTGGGGTAAAGTGGTCATACTCTAATAAATGTTGTAGTTTTTCCTCCCTATTTTTTATTTTTATCGTAAAGGTTTTACATATTTTTGTTTTAGATTTCAGTGAAGAGGAGCAATGTTTTTCACACAAAATTATAATTTTAGCAACACATTGAATGCCAATAAATAGCCATTTTATTTTTGTACGTTTCAGTACAATCGTTTGATTCTCTAATGAACTTCGCTCCTACATTTTGTTTAATCAAAATCTTAATATATTAGTTATACAGGAGGCTTCAAACATATCTCAAGAACACATTTCCATTGATAGTCAAGTTGTGTTTATTAATTTTTTTATTTTATAGTGTTTTTAGTAACATGGGGTAAAGTGGTCATATGACTAAGTTTAACGTATTCATGGTAACAATGAGTTTATTTAGGCCTAATATTTAATGATTGATTATTAAATATTAATTTAGAATAATAAAGCATATATTAATTTATCATAGTTTATAACATAAGATAAAGTAAACAGCTTTAGGCTTAACTTTTACATTGCTTGGAATGACTTTATTAAGACCTAATATTCAGTGATTAAAATTTGGATAAACTTGTATAATAAAATAATTTTTATTGTCTTATTTTTTTCCCCTTTTTTTTTACGTAATAAACATGCCGAGAAAATATGTTAGGAAGATTGTACCAAATTACTCTGATGACAGTCTACAATTAGTTATGCTGGCAAGGCTAATTAGCTATGCTGGCAAGGCCAGTTAGCTATGCCGGTTAAAAAGGGCATATCCATTTATGCTGTAGCTCAGAAATTACCCGACTTTAAGAAGATGGGTCATTAACAAGTCCAGGCATAATTGTCCTAATGAGAATCATGGCTTCGAAGAAGAATCTTGCATCATTAAAAGCTTCCGATTCATTGCCCATTCATTCGATTGTTCTATTACTATATCAAATTTAATCCAAATGTATCTTAAATATCCTAATAGCAGAAAAAGTCCATTGGTTGATAAGACCACCAAGACCTGATTACCACAGAATTTGTGAAAACTTTCAACAAACAAATTGACCAAACATAACAATTTCCGTACCGAAATTACAGAATTACCCATTGACTTCACCAGATCAACAAATAGATATTCATCAGAATTTAAAACCATCAACATCTGATATATGCAATTTAAATTTTAAAAGTACAAAAGTGTCAAATATGGCTAATAGAACAAGTGTATATCCACTGAAGGACTTTAAGCTAATACTGACAACAATATCTCAACCAGTGTCAATTGTACATAGAATGGCTATACATAACTCTAAAGATGAAAACCGAAGAAACAGTTGCACTTGTCTACAAAAAAAAAAAAAAAAAACAAGGGATGCCAAAAAAAAAGCTAAAAAAAACAGAAAATTATCAAGTCAACAAATTCTTTTGAGCCAATTTGTACCATAGATATACAAATTTCACAAATCATATTTGTGGGATGTTAGTAAAATATTAAGGGAAGAAATCAATTAAACAGTTTATTGGACAAGATTGAGATAGTAATTAATGGGACACTTCATTAAATATCTAGAAAAATCCTAAATTGGTGACTACTACACATTTTCAGAATATAACGACATTGAAAAAACAGCAAGTCGGAAGTTATTAAAATATCTTTTAAAAAAAAACTTTTTACCATAGAGAACACTATAAATTTATAATTTAATAATAATATTATTTAAATTTAAAATTTAAATAATAGTTCACAATATAGAAGTTGTGTAAAATATTTTTAAGTAATAAAATGGCACTGTTTACTTATAATTTCCTTTTTATGTCATATTTCTTCAATATGACCACTTTACCCCACACACTGACCACTTTACCCCACCCATGGGGTAAAGTGGTCATAAAAACATGACAAAAAAAAAAGTGTCATTCAAAAGTGTTACTCTCAAAACATATTTTTAAAGTGTATTCTAATGTACTCTAGAACAATGTAATGTAAAATAAAATCCAAAACAATAATATTTTTTAGAAAATTTCTCGTATTTATGTTCCTGCAAAGTTAAAAATGCCTGTTTTTATGACCACTTTCCCCCACCTGACCCTAGGTTTTTTAATGAACGATAGATATTAAGAAGTCTTTAGATTATATTTCGTAAATAAGTAAATCTTTTTAGAAAGACCGCCACTTGCCGAGTGTTCGAATAGGTTGGGAAGCACTGTTGTAAATAACACGCTACCTGGAAACAATTGCATCTGTCAAAGAATTTACTGAAACAGTCATAGTGGAAGACTAGCTGTTGCTGTTCCCCAGTCGGGTTTCGAACCCTCGACCATTTGTTCCGCGTTGCAACACTCTACCGACTGAGATGTAGATGCTTGGCTAGTTTCCCTCCGAGTTCGTTCCTTTCCTGATCCCTGCAGAACGCACTTCTCCCTCGCTTTCTACTGGATGGAAACTTTAAATATTAATTGAAAAATAGCGAACTAAAAATTTAAATTTCTGGCTCTCAGGTGCACAATAAATAGCTCTCATGTCAAAAATGTCAGACATTTCCGTGTCTGACAGGAAGATAATGTTTTGCGTGCCAAAGGCAGACAGGCTCTTTCTTTTATTATTATAAATACAGGCGCCTGGATCATATATTTTGTATGGAATATGCCCTGGTTTAAAAACGTGTTACGCGAAAGCACAGGAAAATATGTGCACAGTCAAGTCAAACTCTAAGCAGCAAGTGGAAACAAAGCGAAGTGACTTTCCCAAACACCACTGGCCCATTTCTTTATTCTTATTTTTAAAGAGTCAAAAACTTTTATTTGACGTGAAGAGTCTTTCAAATCGGCCACGCGGAATATCAGGGTAGAAACACCGTGAGAGTCACAGGGACCGACACACACAAGTTTAGGAACCCAGGGCAAAAGAACATTTGGGGGCCCTGACGTGCTTTCAAATAAAGCATTATACAATGCGATGCGAAACATGACATGCATCAAGTAAGCGCAGGAAATATAACAGCGATTTAATTGAATAAAACATTAGAAGTTTTACAAAAAAAAACTGTGAATTAGTCATTAAAAAAAATTCATTAAGCTTAGTAAATTTATTTTTAATTTCTTCACATTTGTTTAGCCTTATAAGCATTTTCGGGGGCCCCTTAAAAATGGGGGCCCTGGGCAAGTGCCCCGAATGCCCTGCCGTAAATCAGTCTCTCTCTGCATGCTGAGCTAAGGGAAATTCTTTCCGACACTATAGGCGCCAGTGCAACAAAATCTAGAAATAAAGCAAAGAACGTACGACACGTGGATGGGGGTAGCAACGTCAGCCGCACTCGTTTTAACAGTTTGAAGCGGTAAAATTGAGCAAATGTCACTCCAAAAAGACAGGGATGGATTAGCGATCCACAAAGGCAGAAAGGTCAGGGGAAGGAGGAAGAGAGAGAGCTTGCCATCTTTGGAGGAGAGGCTTCCTCCGAAAGAAGTCCCAGAAATAAACCCAGAAAGAGACGACCGTCGCCAACCGAAGAATCCCGCTGACAAATCGCAAAAAGTCACAATCCACGGCTGCCTACTTCGACTTTTTTTCCCTCTTCCTTTTTTTTAAAGGCAGCGCGAGAGTTTGCCATTTAACCAAGTCGTGCACAATTATGAATAAATGGACTCTTTTTTCCCCTTGGAAAACTGATTGAGCATGAAAAAAATCCAGGAAGGTACAGTCCACACTGTACCGTAAGGTTTGATAAGTGAATACTTTATCTGTTCTTTCTTACGTTTTCGGTAAGCTCTAGATCTCTCCGCATTTTTCATAAAATTAGAGTTATTGTAATCATTTTGTTCCATCTTGAACCTGCTATTTCCACCTGTTTAAGTTTCCTATGCCACAATTGTATTTTATTGAGATATTTGGGCTCAATAGTGAAATCATGTACAAAGGTCAGAAGGGGAAATGGGTTAACAATCGGCCTGGTCGACCCGTCCCACTTTTCTTTACACGAAGTTCAAGTCATTTATGGCTGATTAACCGTGAAGTTATGGGGATTTTACAAATGTCATTTTTTGTGTTAGGACCTCGTGCGGCTATTTTAAAGACCTGTTCCCGCCAAATCCTTTTCAGAATATTTTTTTTTGCAAAATGAAACACAACATACATACAAATTCTAGGAACGTTACCTACAACTATTTTTAATTCTTCATAGTCACGGCCACGACTGCCAAGTTTAACGAAACATAGCCACCATCGCAAGCATTTTAGATAGACCTGTAATGACGACATGTATGATTGGTTGAAATCACATCCCAATACAGCCAATGGTCTGTGGACGACGGACGGTTCGGAATCTATTCCAAAGGAAAGACAACACCCGAGAGTTGCTGCGAACGTTTATGTACATCGACTGTGCTCGTTTCTGATCGGAAGAGACTTATATAGCAATCGTGCTATTTGTCGCAAAGTTAAAATGTCGAAATAGATCCTCTTAAAAGAGTAAAGTATTTCTATCCTGATACGGCTGATTTTAAAGACGTTTCAAGTAAAAAAAAACGCGACATAAGCGCTCCGTTGTGACTAAGCTGTTTCCAGGGCCTGATTACCGAATAGGCTCGGGAAGCCCAGGTTTACACTGAACATTTTAGAGGGGCCCTCCAAATCACACATTTATATAAATATTTAACACCCCTAACAGTTTGCTACTAAATTTACCTTAAAAAAATCGCATTACAAATTAAAAAAAAAAAGTTGCCACTGGTGTTAAATTTATTCGAATATTGGGAAAAAAATCAAAACCATACAGAATATTAGGAATATTTATTACTATTTTTTAAATGTGTTTCGTTTTAATGTCATTCAGTAGCAAGTGCCTGTAAACACTCGATTTGAAGTTCCGGAGACTATTTGAGAGCAACGGGGCCCCATTTAAAGAAGGGCTTCCCTTGCTTCAATGTCTTAATCCGGGCCCTGGCTGTTCCTTCCAGAATGAACACGCATTCTGAACAGTGCGTGTCCATGTTTGAGAGGTCGTCCGACCACAGAGAGAGTTGTGACACGCAAATGAGCCGTTCGCTCGCGGGAATGACCAAAAAGAGAGGGGCGGTGAGGGGGCAGAAGATGCGGTGAGAGAGCAAGAAGAGACGAGTGACTCACCGGTGAGTCAAAAGGGGTGCGTGGGCGTCACCGTAAAAGGACGTCCACTCGCACCTGGGAAACCCACCGAAAATTTGAGGTTGCGGTTTCGGATCAGGAATTTGTAATTGGCGAATTAGTACAAAATTAACGTTTCGAGTTGAAACTAATTCACTGAAAATCTCTGTTTCGTCCAAAACGAAAAGCACCTCTTGTGAGCCGATAACCTGACCCAGTTTTCATTTCTTTTTAAATGATATTCAGACTTTAATTTACTTATGAGAGCTGCTTTGTCCTTAAAGAGTTACCAATAGCTTAACAGGTACACTTTTTACATAATGAAGAATTAAATGAATATTTATTTTAATTTTTTTTTAGTTAAATCTATATTACGATTTTTCCCGGGCATATGCAAATATCGGCGGTTGATATGTAAAAAACGGCGAAAGCTGTTGCAGGCAAATATCGTCGCAAAAACTATCTTTTGTTGTGACCTTGGCGAGCAAAATGTTGCCAACTAAACTGTGGTAACCCTTCATTATCTTTCTTCTGATAGTAAATAAGAACATTTTGGAAACAACACAATGTCCGCCATGCTGCTCATAAACAGATGCTCCCTTATAGCAGTCATTTTGGGCATCTCATCATTCGATTTTTGGACAGGGCAAATGGCAGTCGTGTTGCCCTGGAGTAGTCGTTTGACGATAATCGTCCTCTCCTCCCTTTCGGGCAGTCGTTTCGAGAATCACTCATCAACCAGAATAATTTTGTCATTGGAAGAACACAATTGTTTATCGCCCAGACAAAAGGTTGCAGTGGGCCGCAATTGGAACTTTCCGGTTTTAACGCGTATATAAATTAGAAAATGGTGATTTTTTTTTAATTTTATTTTCAGAGTTTGAATAAGCTTTTGAAGAATTTTATTTGGGTTTAATTTAGGTTGAATTCCAAGGAAAGTTCCAATTGAGGCCCACAGCAATCTTTTGTCTGGGCGATAAACAATTGTGTTCTTTGAGAATATGGTAACCCGGCTCCCTTCGCCCGCAATTGGGCTATTGTCATTAAAACAGTATTGAACTTAGTATGTATGCATTAATACAACTGAGTAAGTAAGAGGAATGACTACAGTGGCTTAGCAATCTATTTGGTGATAACCTATTGACGAGAAAGAGTAGAAAACGTTGGTGCCGATATTTACCTATTAATTTAGGAAATCAAAAAAAGTTTGCGCCGATTTATACATACTACGGTTTTTCTCAAAGTAGAAAGTGACGATCGTCTTTGAGAAATCGTCCCTTTCCGTTCCACGCAAAAGGTTTAAATTGCCAACTACTCAAATGGAAGTGTACAACACCTCTTCCATTTAAGCATGCCCCCCTCAGCCACGACCGGTGGATTAGAATTGAAGTCACAACAGTTAAATAGACTAGAGTATGCCCGAAATTTGACTCCCCTCTCTCCTCCCCGCACGCGGTATAAAAGTCCAGGGAGAAGTGGGGAATAAATGGCCGACCTAGTCGACGCGGCTCACCTTTTTCTAGACGATGGTAGATCTACATAGGCCTATAGTTATGAAGCTTTGAAATAAACACTTTTTATGTGGCGCAGTTTCTGCTAAGGACCTATTCTAAACACGTATTCACGTAAAAAAAAATACGAGATTTGTTCCGGTAGATTCGCAGAAAAAGACACAGCGCTTGCATAAGTTGTTCTGCAAGTAAAGGTCACGATTTTCCTTTTCAACCCAACGCGCCGCTATCCCGAACAGCTGACGTCCGAAGAGGAGAATTTTGAAATGCAGTGAAAAAGTAGGCCTCCCGACAACTCTCCGCGACTTTTCGCAAGAGTGTCCCAGTGGAACGAAAAGAAAAAGTTACGTGCATGCTCCCTCCGCAAAAGAGAAAGTGGAACAACCACCCACGCTTTTTTTCCCCTCACCTCCTGCGACCAGGAAGGATTGTTCGGTGGAGAGCGTGCGAAAGTCGGTCCAAGCGGAACGACCGAACCCCCCCCCCCCCCCCCCCCCCCCTCGTATGCCGCCCGTTCAGTGCCCAAGTGTCACACATCCAGAACGCGAGGGAAGAGTTCAGCGAGGATAGACCGTGGTTTTTTTATTATCATTGTTTAAAGCTCAAAACGACGAAAGGGGGAAAAAAGCTGATGAATTTCTCAGCGAGGGTTTCCACAAACAATATTATCCATTCAAATTAAATTCTCAAACTTGAACGTTTTCCAGTAGTTTACAGAATATACATTTCAATGACTGATACATTTCAACGGCAAAAATTCTCATGGAGTGTTTTTTTTTTTAAATGGAAATTTATTTTCTTCTAAAATACTTTTATCCTTTTTTTTTAACGGGCCGCCCTGTGCGGTGGCACGCGTTGCACATTCATAAAGAGGGCCCGAGAGAGGGTTTTTACGAGGTCAACGTAAAAGAATCAGGACCGCCCTCACTAGACACGGGGCCTTGGGCCTCTTGAACTATATTTCAAGCAGTTTTTTTTAGCTAAACCAGTTCCCATATAATTTTACATAATTTTTTTGATCAATCAATAAAAAAAAAGGGGGTTGTATAAATAATATGTAGCAATAGAAGATACGTTTTTCAGTTTTTTTTAATTAATTTTTTTCAAAACAAAATTGAATTGTACACTTCCAGCACATGCTAGTAATACGGATTGGAAGATAAACAAGGATTGGTAAAGATTTATAGAAATGGAGAATAAACAAGCTGTTTTGTCCGCACTTGCATGCCTGCCCCATCCACGTTCCGTACGTGTTTTTCTTCATTTTAAGATATTATACGCATCGCCGTCTAATTTTCTTTCGAACGAGGCCAAAAATTCAGATTGTGCTACCTTTCACGGTGTTATAATGTCGGAATGGATCACCCAAAAAGCGTAACATTGTGTTTATATCGTGATACCCCATGTAATTGATTTTCAAACATTGAAAAAAGCTATACATATTAGATAAGGACTGTGAGAACACACCCGGCACACACCCCTAACGACATCCCTGAAAAGACGGGTGATGGTATCCGAGTGGATCCATCTAAAATAGTGTTTCAATCCCGGTGCCACATAAAGTTGTTTCACGTAAAAAAAAAAAAAAAGGATACAGATAAACAAACATAGTAATGCTGCTCAAAAACCTTTCCACCAAAATTTGATATTGAATACAAGTCTGTGGAAACAAAATGAAAGCAGTTCAAAGAACGCTAGAAAATGATTGAACATAACATTTCAAAGAAAAAGCTCCCAATTTCCAAATGACCGTTGAAAAAGAACATGTTAATAAATAAAACAGTAAATACTCCGAAAAAATTCTGATTACTAATTTTTGTTTTAACTCCAGCATTTTAACATATGCATCAAAACAATACACAGCCTCTGTTTTACAATAATAAGCGTCATATCCCATTCCATTCACTTCCCATCCACACAGGTGCCTGCAGGAATGTGCGGCAGGTAAACGCGACATTGCCCCCCCCCCACCCCCCCCCCCCCCCCCGCTCGGAGGGTGACCTTGCGAAGGTCGTTCATCGGAGCATTCCAAGGGTGTCACACCTGCGCAACTTCACTTCACCACTGCCCCGTTCTTCTCTCCTCACAGCAATTATTTTATAACACGAATATATTTCTTTTCCTTCCAGTATGAACACTGTGGACTCGCGAGTGGTGACTCTCGGTCACCAAAGTAGCAAACTGTTCTTTTGTTCATCAAATGGTACGAGAACTGCGTGTTCTTGAAAGTAAATAACGCTTTTCTGTCGTTATCTAACTCCATTTAAAAGTATGGCATCACTTGGGAATCAACTTATTTTCTGAACCCTTTCTTGTGTTTCAAAAGTTATTCTCTCACACCCTTAAGTACAAATATTTTTTGTCACCTAGAAGCACCAAGTGTGGGGTTAATCTAAAAGTTTCTTCAGATTGTAATGCCTCAAAACCCCTGTTTTTAAAAAAAAACATTTGACAAATGTCAGAAACCATCTGAATATATGTTTACTATACGAGTGTTCACTCTAGAAATAAAAAGGGGCAGGGCGCTGATGGCAGTAAAAGGGCACCCCGTTTTTGAAAAGGCACTTATTTTTAAAAGGGCACTTTTAAAAAAAAAATTTAGGGTGGGCGCGGCCATACATTGACATGTTGGACACTTAACCAAACAAAAAAAAATCATATTATTCGACATTGCTCTAGAGCTGCATATTGTGCTATGTTGACGGTTCGGGGCCTATCTCGAAGGAAAGACCCGTGCAAAATGAAGATATTACTTAAAATTAAAAATTAATGTTTTTCCTAAAAACCAAATCTGTAAGTAGCCCTAATCAGACCCCTTACAAAACTAATAAAAAGATTACTGAAATCCAAAGTGTGGTAATAAAATGCCTAGTCTTACAACTTTGCCCCAAACCATCTTCTCTATTAAAAAAAAACCTTAGCATTTCATAAACGGGCACAAGCAACCAATAAGATTCATGGAATGCCCTATGCTCGAAATTACCTCAGAATCGTTGCGATTTCAGAACACGTGTTATTAAAAAGGAGTTTGTTTTTCTACTGTCATAATACATTTAATTCCAATTTACACACATATTTTTTTTAATCGATGCCTTCTTTAAAGACCGCTAGGGAAGCAAGGACGCTTGTCCTTGATTGAAAAGGGCAAGAGGGGCGGAATTTTTACAAAAGAGGGCTGCATTTTTGAAAAAGGGGCATAAAGGCGCTATTGAGTTGAAAAAAGGGCGGGCAGCCCTTCAAAAAACGCCTAGAGTGAACACTGAATACTAAGATTCAGCTTCACGTGTAACTTTTGAACCAACGCGTCAAAACCAATTTCGCGGTACCGATTCTCAATTCGACTGTTATGTATTTTTTTTAATGTATGTCCGCTCATGATTTCTGTTCTAATTCAGATAATTATATTTATTTTTTTGTATAGGGGATGCCTCACATTGGCACCTTTTAAACAAATATCCGGTATTAAACTATTCATAATTCTAAATTAACCGGACTGTCTGAAAATAAATATTGTCCTATTTCGGAAATTCTTTTTTTGTTCGATAGAAAAAAATCTACCACGGCAAAAAATGTCTTAAACAATTGGTTGTGCGCTATATCGATTAACCAGAACTTTTTAAAAAAACATTTTCTCCGATTTAAAAATATTTTCATTGTTGAGTAGGGATTGTTATAACAATATCTGTAAACACGGAATTTATGAAACCGGATCCGCGACGTGGAAAAAAGTGCCAATAACTTGAATTTCTTGGTGAAAAATAGCAGAGGGTGAATGGTGATCCCCTGCTATATAAAAAAAAACCTAAAAAAGGCAAAAATAAAATAGTCGTTTTTAAAAAAAAGGAAAAACTTTAAGAAAAAAAAAACACTAAAAAGTAAAAAAAAATTAAGAACAAGTTGAAAAAATTTAAATATTTCACACAAATTTTTTATTCATTACACATTTTTGAAGTATGCGCCAATTTACAAAAACCATACATGAATTTAAGCGCCAATTTCAAGAATTTGTAATGAGTAAAGAATTAATATGAAACATTTAAAAAATTTCAACTTGTTCTTAAAATTAAAAAATATTTTTGAATTTTAAGCGCTTTAATTCTTAAAGATGATTTTCCTTTAAAAAAAAAGATTATTTTATGTTTATAATTTTCTTCACCCTAAACGTAAAAAAGAACACGTTACAGAATATCTCTTGGAAAAGAACAGGAATGGTGTCATTGTTCCATACCTCGCGAAGGGCCTCGCCTCCACCGCGTAGTGGTCGGTGATGGGGTCGCTCCTGACGTGGACCGGCCTCTTGCAGGCGGACTCGCACAGGAGACCCCCCGCCTCCTGCTTGTCCATCGCCTCCTCACTCCTTCCTGCAGATGAGAGAGAGAATGTCACTGTTACGGACGGAGAACAGAAATGTATCAACATCATCAAAACACTTTTAGTCATTTTTTTATCCTTTCAAAAATGCATTGTAGAAAGTTTTCTACAGCAGTGGTTCTCAAAAGATGGTCCGCGGGCCGATGTTAGGAAGTTCCGCAGGGTAAAAAAAAATAAAAAATTGGTTAAAATGCATTAAACATTTACCCTTGGCGACTTTTCTGAAAAAGCGATAATCGCAACGCTAGAACTTAGAAATATGAACAAGAATTTTCTAACTGCTCTTACCTGAAAAACAAATATCGTAACAACAGACTTAATATTCGAGCTGATTTAAGAGTGAAAATATCGAGCTTGCACCCAAACTTGGATATGATTATGAACCCAAAAGAAAGATAATGCTCATCTCATACAGACAGCAGTGACTGACTTAAGTAACTATTACAATGATTTTAATGAGTGTGAGTATTAAATGTACAAGAGACTAAAAGTAACTAGACTTCTGACTGTGGTGTTATCTCTTCCGCTGGGGCGATTGGGTGGTAAAAGTGGGGGGGGGGGGGGGTGTGAAGTAGTAATAAAATGCTGACCACTCTTCCTACTGTTGGAATAAAAATAATAAACACTGCTTATTTATATATACTCTATATTGTGTTATTTGATGGAAAGGATACTGCCACAGAAATGAGTCGTCCAGGTCGATTATTAACCCATATATAACTGATCACCGCATGGATAGGAATTTCGGCCTTGCTGTATACGCTTCGCCCCACTGGAGTTAGCCTATTGGGATAAATGACATAGTGTACAGGAAGATAAGACGTCTCGACCAGACCGATTGCTAACACATTTTACCCATTCTTCCTCTGACGGATGTATCGCATGGGATGGGGGAATGTCGCCATAGGCTGCAGTATGCGTTTCCACACCGTAACTCCACAAGGAAATCAGTCTTTGAGGATAAATGACTTCAATCCTGTAGAGGAAGGGAAGGTGAGCCGCGTCAACCAGTTTAATCATGCATCCTATCTCCTTTTCCTTTGTAACGCGTGGGTCCAAAAGTATTAACGAATCAAACCATGCAGTACAGTGCAGCATGTACCTACTCAAATTTTTGGAAGGATACGACCTGTTGCAAAGAACCCTATTAACATTCTTATTGACCTACCTTCAAAGTCAAAGGGAAAGGCATCCTTTCCATTTGTGTCAGTGTTGAAAAAGTAATGTGGGAAATTTTTTCTCCTCACCCTTCCAATTCCCAGAAAATGTCCTGCAGCTTTTACAATTCTACATTTGTGGAGTGACTTTGGACACTGGGAGGAAATACTTTTAGTTTCAACCTGTAGAGTGGTGGGAGGAAGTTGGGGTTCAAATTTGTTCCTCTGTTCGGCAATACAGTAAAACAATTGACTTACATTTAATTGAATAAAAATTTAGTAAAAGTGCCTACCACTGATGGTGTAGAACTATAAAAAGTTAGCAATGACGTCACAGCCAATCCTATTCTATTTTTCTACTTTGGCTGGGAGTGTGAAGGGAGGGAAGTAATATTTATCGCAGCTTATACGAAAGTGCTAAGACCGGACCAGTTGGTTAAAAAGGACCAATGCTACATCACCTCTAAAAATATTCACAATTTCCATCGGCGTGTATAAAGCGACTGGTGCCCGTAAAAGCTGGGGAACATGTCCTCGCGCTATTCACCTGCAAACGTCGCACTCGACGTCTGTCAAAGATGCCGGCACTGGATGGGTTGGATCCCGTGCCTAGGAGGGAAGCCAACCCATCCAGGTTGTGCGGGTTGTATCGAGTGCCAGCTCAGGTGCGGTCCTAGCAGGCACGTAGGTAGAGATATTTCAATAGGTAGGTGGTTCAGTGACTGTGTCACTTATATTAATTTTTATTCAAGTAAACAGGAATACGTTGGCATATAAGTATCAAAACAGCAACAGTTATAATTTATTTTTCATGAAATTGTTACCACTATCAGTCATTGACTATTTTTAAATATCACTCCCTAATTATGAAATATAAATTTAGAGAATACATTTTAAATTTTAAGATTCCTTGTCTAAAATAATATATAGATCCAGTTTGACGATCTTTTCCCTTTGCCACCGAAATTCAAATGCTATATGATGACGTCAAGTTACGCTTAGTTTGAGATAAAAATTGACATGTTTTTAAGTTGTTCGTAACATGTTTTTGAAGCGTTTTGAAAACTATTTTCCTGGACAAGACCAACGGAAAATACCAGGTCTTCCCACATGCAACTCATCAAGAAGTATTATAATAGAAATTAAAAAATTTCTAGTTTTTTAAAGTATTTTTAGGATTTTTACAGTAATTCGTTTTTTTCTTGACTTTCAATGGGAGGGGTTTGAACCTCATGAACCACCCCCTTACCTACGTTCCCGGGTCCTAGTCGTCTGACCATGGTTCAAAAATACGAGACAGTATTCCTGGGTCTTTCCTTCGAGGTAGACTCCGAACCGTTGTCAACAGCAACTCCAGTGGGAAGTTAATTCAACCACCCAACCTGCGCTGACACCTCACTCTCCCAGCTTTCGCACCACGTTCAACGCGAGGACATTCGGTCCACGACACATTGAATGAACGTCGCACTAGAGCTGTACAGCGACAAACCAAGATGCGAAGGGGAATCCGAAAAACTAAATCCTGGTCACGCCACTGGGAGTGCAGCAGCAGTTTCTCGACTGCTACTTTGTGTGGCCGCTGGGGGGGAAGAAGAAGAGTGGTCGGGCGAGATGCTTCGCTCTCGAGCGGTCAAGCAACCCGCAGCAAGGAGGGGGAGCAGGTACAAAACTCCAAAAGGAAACCAAATGCTCTCTTACTCGACATTTGGGCCCCTCGAAGCAAAATGGACGACAGTTAGACAGCACAACTTGAAAAGTCGTAAAGGAATATTTCGGGGAGTTAGTTCCCTGCAAAGTCAAGAAGATGCCTTCAAAAATAAATCGAGAAAATTAAAGATGTCATTTGCATTTATTGAGATTCCAGAAGAAAATTGTTTGTTTTTTAAAGACAGAAACAAATTGCATTTTGTTGGAGAGCCCGAAAGAGAGAGGGGGGGGGCTGATTCAAACCCTATTGGAACGTGAATGAGACAAAAATGAGCGCTTGGTGGGGCGAGGAAAGAAACGCCACGATATTTTCGACTTATCTCTATCTTTTGACGAGGAGGGGGCTTCGAAAAGTAAATAGAATAGTGAACAAAATCAATTAATTTTTTTATTTCATGATGTATACATGATATTCAGTAGCGGTGATATTTAGAAAGCAGGCACAACGTCGCATTTCGCGCACGTGAATCTAGACTCGAAGAATTAAAAACATCACATATTAAGTTTTTAAATCATCTCAAAAACATTCGGGTAGGTACAGGCCGCACTGTACCGCAAGGTATGTTTCGTGAATACTTTTGGTCCCCACGCGGTACAAAAGTTGGGGAGGGGGAAGAGAGGATAAATGGCCAACCTGGTTGACGTGGCCCACCTTCCTCTACACAATGTTATGTCATTTACCCCATAGGATGATTCCACGTGGAGTTATTGGGCGGAATGTTATATTGTAGTTGTACAAAGCTCTCCTTCCACGTGGTTCGAACATCAGAGAGCTGAATGGGTTAATAATCGGCATGTTCGAAATATCGACCTTCCTCTGCACGATGGTATATCATTTATCCCGCTTAAGCTGATTTCAAGTAAAATTATAAGGATTTGCCGCGTATCGTTTTTTAGTATACGATTCCTGGACGTATTCACGTCAAAATAATTACAAATAAATTAGAATGCTTAAAATTTATGACAAAATTAATGATAATACTATAACACCTTTTTCACAATATAGAGAATTTTTGCCCAATTTGCATCCTGCCTGTTCTTAAGGTGCTTTTTTTTTTTTTCCCTCCGCAACAGTTTGTTATTGTTTCATAATATGTTAATTAATTAAAGTAAAATAAAACCATTTTTTTAAGTTCTTATAATAGAATAAAGTAATAAAATATTGCAAGCGAGTTTTATTTTAAGATAATGAACATTTATAAGAACTTTAAAAAAAAATGTTTATTCTAAGTTAATTAACAAACATATTATGAAACAACAAACTGTAAGCGGAGGAGACTGATACCGTGGAATGGCCAAAAAGAGTCAAAATATTAACATCTATGGAATTAAACAATGGCTACGCAAACAATTTTAATATATTTTAAAATGTCAAGACCCATTCTGCGCAAAACAGAAAGAAAAACACACACAGTAAAATGTAGTTGATCTGAAGTGAGCGACACATTGATAAAATAAAAACAACAAATGAAGAAAGGAAGTCGAGGTCCGAAATTCGCAACAATTCGGTTTACGTCAAAACTTTTATCCGTTAGTGACGTCACACCGCAAGGGCGGAATGAACGACGATTTTTCAGACCAGTGTTAGATTTTATATTTATATAAAAAATAATATATAGTACTTGTTTGATTGGGTTCGTTTTTATTTATAATCATTTTTCTACACATACACATTTTAAAACCCAATTTCAAATAAAATATTCTTTAAAAAAAAAAAAAAACTTAAGGAAAATGCGCTAAAAAGTAATTTTTTTTTTAAATTTTACGAACGAGTTGAAAAAATTGAATTATTTAATATCAATTTTATACTTCTGAAAACTTTTTGAAATCGGCTCTAAATTTTAGGTATGATTTTTGACAATACAATATTTTAATTATCAGTGTTCCTGTTAGAAAATTCCTAATTGGCATTTATTTATTTATAGGTGCATATTCTGGGTTTGGAACTAGTTGAACCCGATTTGTAATTTTGAATTCTTAGAAAATGCCACCACCCTGCCTTTTTGAAAGAAATACGAATACTATTAATAATAATAATAACTAGTAAGTAATAATTAATAATAAATTTTACATTACAGTGTAAGGAATTTTGTGCCAAGGAAATGTGATCTCTTGCCACAAAATATAATACGACTGTTTGGCATTCAATAATCCGAAAATCTCTAGTTAAAGGATATCCTATTCGATTGTTCGGATTGATAAGGAATGTTTTCAGTAGCATGAGATTAAAATCTAATAAAAGTCATATAATTCGGTATGAATGTAACATGTTCATGTCAATTAGCAGGTCCATTTTTTAAAACTTTTTTACCATTTTTAATTATTTTTTTGTTGAATAGAGAATGTCCCCTTTTAGAATAAAATGTAATAAATATTTGTTTTATTATATTTAATTATTATGAAATGTGGATTTACCAGCCACTTTGATTATGTAAGAAGACCTTTGATAAGGGTTTGGTTAATTAACGTCGCACTAGAGCTGCACAGTGGGCTATTGGCGACCTTTGATAAGGGAATGATAATTGAGGATATTCACCATGCCCTCAATTAAAATATAAGTTTTAAAACTTCTCTTCACTCAACTCGTAATTCACTGAACTCTTGAGATTTTTCTTAGAATTTTTTTTTTTAGATAATTCATTGTAGCTTTAGCACATTAAACTTATTCCGCATTTACTGAACACGTTTTAGGAAAGATATTTTCCCTGTTGTTGAGAAAACGAGCAAAGAACAACAAAAGAAGCGAAACACAGATGTGTTGGCTGATAAAGTAATATTATTAATCCTTTGCATGACTCGAACACTTTTCTGTCATTAGTTTCTTCTTTTTCTAACTCCATTAAAAAGCATGACATCACTTGGGTATCAACCTATTTTATTGAGTGCAAAGGCTTTATAAAACCACCTAAATAATGACACATTTTTTCTTCTCTGCTCTTCATAATGAAAGAAAACAACACATTTTCCACTTCAAAAAGTTATTCTCCCACAAACTTGAATAGAAATTCATCACAAACACTGTTGTTGTTTTTAAATTTGACAAATGTCATAAAACATTAAATAAGTAGGAAATTAATATTGAAAATTATTTAATTTTTATAATTATCCACCCTAAACATAAAAGGAACATGCCATAGAATACATATTTAAAAAGAACAGAAACAAAATGTTACTGTTACATAAAAAGAACAACATGAATATCGATCATGTTCCTCAAGTGCAAAGGGTTAACATAAAACAGGACTTGAAGATGGCTCAAAAGATGCGAGGCCTTCTCTTGTCCAGCTTTCAATGCCCATTGGTCTTCTCAGAATCAGGGTTCATTCCAACATGCAGGTAGTCCAATATCAATAAGGCAGTCCATACATTTGAAATAGCAACCATTGTTGGAATAAACAATTTAATCGATATGAGAAAATCCTAATATTTGTCATGTCCTGAATTTCTAAACAAAAATGGGTTGAACAAAAGTCAACAGGATACCATATTGTGTAGCGGTTGCTGGACTGTAGTGCATGGGGTCCGGGTTCGACTCCCCACTAAGAAGTGGATGTATTCTTGTTATATGCTTGGTTAGTTGGTTAATTAACATTGCATGAGAGCTGAACAATGAGCTGTTGACAACAGTTCGGGGGTCTATCTCAAAGGAAAGACACAGGAACACTGCATCATTTTTTAACCATGGTCAGATATCGAGGACAACACCTGAGCTAGCACTCACACAACGTCAATAGGCATCAGGACATTGGACAACAATCAGATTAAAGGTGCGGAACATGTCTGCGCTTTTTTCCTCCAGCCCGTGTTACTTGGATTGGTTAATTCGAATCTGGCAACTCTCCAATTGCAAGATCGCTACAGTTTAACTTCTGTCTAAGTCCGCTTCAAAATTCGAACTCACAATCCTTTGAATACTAGTCGGATACTGGTCGTCAGGGCCACCGGACCCCTCTTTAGACATTCTCTTTTTAGCTTTGTGTCGGTTAATAGGAGTACATGGATCATTATAGATAAAGCAGCCAATTGAGGTCCATCTTAACAAATAAAATCCTTATCCTATTTTTATCAATATCGTGTTTATAAGAAAACATGTATGTTAAAATATAACAAGTAACGTTACTTCAGTGGCTGCTTGTTAATAGGAGTACGACAGTGAAAAAATCTTTAAGAACCTTATGTGGTTGATTTTTCTAACAGAAACCTACGTTAAAACCAAACACCTGTGGCTGTTTGGTTTTAACATGGGTTTCTGTTAGAAAATCAACCACTCGTCCTGTAAAAGTTTAAAGGGGAGAAATGGAGTTCTTTGATTGTCAACAAAACCAGTTTTTGTTACCAAGCATGCACTAGCTTTGTAAATGTTACTTTTTCAGAAAAGTTGCCAAGTTGTCACGTAAGTTGTAGTACAATGCATTTTAACCAAGATTTAAACCCAGGTTTTGAGAAGCATTGGAGAATCGACAGAATGGCCACTATCATTCCCCTTTTCAGTTAGTCAGTGGACACAAATTTAGGATTCTTGAATAATGTTTTCACACATCTCCATAATAAAAACTAAGCATGATAGGTTGTTGTAATGAGCTCAAACAAACCAACCGATTGGGACTTCTATACAAGAAAGGGTATCGTTTGTATGAATAGTGCAAAACACTCATTGTTTAAAATAGCTAGACGCTGAAAAATCTTATGACACCACCATTTGCTTTCAGACTGTGAAGGAACTGAACAGTTGTCTCGACAGACGAGTCTCTTCACTCAGCTGTGTTCTTGAAAAGCAGAAAAACAATTTTGTATACAATGGTTGTTTGGGTGAATTAACTCATTGTTGCAACTAATAATTGTGTACTAGAGCTGTACAACAGGATGTTGGTGACGGCCAAGAGAGAGAGAGAGCATCGAGTATGTGTACATCAATAGGTTAAAAAAAAAGCTATAGGCAGTGTCTGAGCTTTGCGGCACATGCAGATAGGCTACCACCGCTTTTTTCATATTAAATTATACTCATATGATTGAACTCTCTAAATTTGGAGATCTTCACTACAGAAAACTAAATTGATAATTTAAAGCTTTTTGGATCACAACACGAAAAATGTACTAGCATTTTTATAAACATCAGTGAAGACATGCCTATCCCGTAAAGAATTTTGTGAAAGATTTATAAATGTGAAAACAAACTCCTAACAATCACATTTTGTATGACAAAGCATTCTAGACCTATATATTAATAGTGGACGGTCTTTTGCATAAGGCATCCAAGATAAAAGAATAGTTTTTTTGAATAATCCATCGGCAGAAATTCATTCATTTTCTAAAATGAGCACTTAATAGAAAAGAACGGAGCAGCCCGATCCCGACATTGTTTGGTCTCGGATCGGCCTTCTTACCTGGGAACTCGAATCAATCCGCTCAGGTGTCAAAATCGGAAAAGGTGTGTGGGCAAATATTTTATACAGCTTCCGACGAGCGAGTGTAATCCAAGGGTTGTGTGTTGTGGTCCCGTGTCACATCGTGCAATTGACAACACAGAACAGCTGGGAGCCCCACAGCACGCGAGAGATCAACAAAACAACAACGAATAAAAGAGTTGCTCTAATTGGGGACGGACGACGAAAAACAAACTGCGAGAGGAAGAACCACGTCCGTTTTTTGAATAGTGGCCTCGGGACACGGAGACCAATCGTCGCTCCTCATTCGAACAACAGCAGGGTTGCCGGAATGGCGCGAACGCCGCCAAACTCACAGCGGGTGGCATGAAAACGGATCCCACTATAGCAGTGGTTCCCAGCCGTGATCCGCGGACACTGCCGTCTCACAATTTTTTTGCTTGGTTTGGGGGGGGGGGGGGGGGGGGGGGGGGATGTTGAGACAAGAAATTTTCCAACTTAACGGGGTCAGGTACGGGTACCAGGTGTTATCCACGTTATCTGATTATATAGTTCAAAAATAAGAGATATTAATCCCGGGTGTTTCAAAATATATTTATAGTAATACCAATATTTAATATCCGAATTGTATGTAATGTAAAAACAAAAGTCTTTGAGACCATTTTTATTTAGTTCCATTAAAAAGTGGTGGTCCGCTCTTTGACTAATTTTTAATTTAATGGTCCGTAGGTTTGAGACAGCTACTTGGGGCATCGGACTGAGGAGCACGACAAATTTGTAAAAATGGGGAAATATATAAAATATTTTCCAATTGAAATGTTATTGTCAACATTGGACATTTTTTGTAGATTTCTGTTTTTAATTAAATTATATAATATAATTAAATTTATTTATTAATACTTTCAGATTCAATTTTACTATTTTTTTATTTCTATATTCTCTACTCATTGTATCTGACTTACGCACTTTTTACCTATACAAACCTGTAATTTCCTAAAAATTGTTTGCCATTTTTGCACCTTAAAACAATATAGTTTTTATAAGCTCTTATAGGCTAAAATCTAACCGAAGTTGAAAAATTCCCTTAAAAATAAATTATGCAAATTGGGGTGCAAAACTTGAACCACCTGTGTACTACGCAGGATTATGGGAAAACAATGGGAATCGTGCTTCAGGGATACACATAAGACTTTGATTTTAAAAGTTTAATGTTGTTGTGTATACACAGTACACGGTAGTGGGAGGCGAAAATTTTATTTAAAAATGAGTGAATTACCAGATGAAAATGTCTGTCATTGTGATGAACGTATCCAGATGGTTTTGATAAAAAAAAATATAGAAAGCAAAATGTGCGTTATAATCTACGTATCAAGAGTGTCTGTGGGTTCGTTTTTTATACAAATCTTCAGTTTTATTCCGAGCTTGATGAAATTTTGCACACTTAACTCTAAAATAGAGGAAAATCACTGCTTGAGATTTCGAAAAAAAAAACCATTCTCCCTTTCTACCCTTTAAACGACTTCTTATAAAACCGACAGATAGCACCACGGTGAAGAAATCGCCGAACACTATACGTTAACGCCAAGGCAACGGCGGGTACTTTAACTATATAATTTATAAAACTAACATTAAAAAAAAACTTTTTAACTATATCAGAAAAATAAAATTCTAAAAAAAATTCACATTATTTTATTCACATATAGGTCAAAACAGCGATTGATTAGGGAGGAAAATGTGGATTGAATACGTTTTCACATTAATATTGCCAAATATATGCATTTGAATCCTGTAGTGGGATCCGCTTCTATGTAGACAGCCTTGTATTGGCGTATTTTTCCGCACTTTTCACTTTTTTGGCACACTTTATAATAAATTGGTAATTTTCGAAAGAGCACCCGTTCACACTAACGAATTTCGCCAGTTTAAAATTTAACAATCATTTAAAAGTTATATGGAAAGTTTAATTCCAAAGTACTTGTTGTAACAATTTCGAAATATATTATATTTTCATTATATTTTAATCCCTTGATGCATGAAAAAATATTAGTTTTTAAATTTTCAACATGCTATACAACAAAACAGAACTTTTTAAATCACGTCAAAAGTGGCCAGGGCCTGATTACCGAATAGGCCCAAGAAGCTCAGGCTTACACTTTACACTTTTGAGGTGCCCCAAAATCACACATCATATATAAATATTTAACACTTAACATAGTTTGCTACTAAATTTACCTTAAAAAAGTGGCATTACTTTAGCAAAAAAAAAGTTGCCACTTTTGTGTTAAATTTGTTCGAATATTGAAAAAAAACAAATCATAAACATACAGAATATTAGGAATATTCATTACTTTTTTTTAAAATATTATTTATAATGTATTTTATTTTAATGCCATTAGGCAAGGATTTTAGTGCATGCAGCAGTTTGATTTGATGCTCCAGGGTCTATTTGAGAGCAATGGGGCCTCAATTTAAAGGCAAACTTCTCTTGCTTCAATGTCTTAATCGGGCGCTGCATATAACTCAAGACATACAATTCCGTGTTTCAGCCAGCACGAATTTTATTCCAAGATATACGAAAGAAAACTTGACGCGATTAGGACATGCCATGGGGGTGCTGTAACAACCTCTATTTTATAAGCTCTGCATACTCATTTTATGAATGTACTTATGCTCCCAATATTTTTTTTCCTTTGTGGAATTTTTGTAAACAGACAGCACCAAGTTATTTTGAAAGTAAAAAAAAGGCTTCCATATTACAATATATAAAATGGAAGTTTTTCAGTTATTTAATATATCTTCTGGAAAAACGTAATGAACCCTTTCAATATTTGAACTGTTCAGAGCTAAAGTGGATCAAGTCTAAAAGTATAAAAAAAAATTTATATGGATTAATACTTGTGAATGGTGTATATTTTCAAATTATGACCCCTATTTAAGTTAGTCTTCATACTACAACAATAAAAAGAAAAGTATCCTCTAAATCACTTTAGGATTCAAATATTGTTAATAAACTTTAAACCTTGATTATTTCAAAACTATAATTGATCTCTGAAAGCCTCGTTTGTTGAGGAAAGTTTTTTTTTTTTGAAAAATGTGTTAACAGTACAATTTTACGGGTCTTAAAATTTTCTGCTCCCCTAGTTTTAATCCAAAATGAAATAGTAATGGAGACAGTGGTTTTTAATAGATTATTTATTACAAAATCAATCTGATGCAGTGAACATTTCTACACAATCTGTGTTTGCAGGCCAGCTGGGTTACAACACTCATTTAAACAAATCATTTCATACAAAGCATAAAATAAGTAGCATACTCTTCATACAGAATCAAGAATTTGACCAGAGTCCAGTCTTCAACATTTGAAGGATACCCTTCATTAAAAAATAACTTGGGATGAATGTTATTTGGACAAAAAAAAGTACTATTTTTCACTAGGTGTATTTCACAGAGTATATTAGTATTTTTTCGATTTATTTAAGAGTCACTTAATTATATACTACACAAATATAAACATAAAAACAATGGTATTTTAGCAATAATTGTTTGTAAAGAAATTATATAAAAAAATCTTTTTTTAAAAAAAACTAAACACTTTTGTAACATTCCAAACTCTTAATCCAATTTCCAACATTGTTTGTTATCCTATAAATAAAACCAATGTAAAACATAAATAATTATTTTTTTAGGCTTAGAAAATCCTTAGTTCAAATTCAATGAGCACAATGTAGATGAATTAAAATACAAAAGGTCTGTACATATAAATGACATAACAAAAATTAATATCTTAGAAAGATTGCTCTAACTTCTCCATAATCTACATACAAAATAATAAATAAAAACAGAATCATAAATTATATTTTTAATACTGAAAAACAGACTTCAATACATACCATATACATAATATATAACAGTTTGATTTGACAAACATAGAAAACTCTTTCAAAATAATTGTATTTCGCGACTATTTCATTGCACAGTGTAATTCTCAATTCAATTGTTAAGGCATCTCACAAATAGAAAAAAGTTTTTGCTATCCTTTAAAACAGAATAAAAATGCACTTTTCAAAAAAAACTTTTAACACAAAAATTATTATGAATCAGTGGTTAATTTTTTTTCCTTCAAATAACTTGATTTTGTGTGATTAGTTTTGAAAACTAAAAATTAATCCTAATTTAACATTTGCCATGTCGATTGGATATATTTTTACTTTTTATAAACTTCAAGAGCAGAATATTTGGAATCGGATACTTTGTCTGCCTACAATGTTTGCACCACTCAACTGTGCTGTCAACCAAAGCATTTAACCCTTTGTACTCGAGGAACATGATCGATATTTATGCTCTTTTTAAGGAACAGTTGCATCCCATTCTTTTTAGATCACTCACACACTTAGTGCTCTAGATGAAAACAATAATTTCAATTTGCAAGAGAATCAATTTTTAAATTCAAGAATATGTTGTTCTTTCATTTTGAAGAACAGAAGGGGAAAAATTATAACATGTTGTTATTCTGGTGATTTAAAGGCAACACGAGTGCAAAGGTTGAGGGCATCACATACGTTGATGCCCATGTAGTGCCATACTTTTAAATGGAGTTAGATAAAGACCCAGCTAATTAAAGAACTGCTTTGCAGTACTTTTGATTAATTTGAAGAACAGGGAACAAAAGAATCAGACTTTATTTTGGCGACCACTCAAGTGCAAAATTGTAACGATGCAGAGCAGGAATTTCAACACAATTCAGGAGGAAGAATTCAATAGGCAGAAAAACATTTTTTTTCAGAAAAAGATGTCAAGAGTAGTTGTAGCTGGTCTCAAAAGAATATTTTGGTATGACTGCAATTTAGCTGAGATAAAGAACAAGACTGACTGCAATTTACCTGATGTATCAACGTTATATTATAAAGAAACTACTCTATTTGCGCTCTTGTATAATTCGTCACTCACAAGACGCAGATATATAACCGACAAAATAGAGATTGAGTTTTCTTCGGAATAGTAAAGCAGACTTCCGAATATCATTTCCCATACGTGACCAACGCAATAGTTGTTGCAATGAAAGGTCATTGTAACAAGTAGAAAGCTTATTGCATTAGAAACTTAGCAACCAATAGCTCATTTGAAAGAGGGTCTTCTGTACAAGTCTTGGCGAGTAGCATATTGCGATCCCGAAGATCAATGGCTTTTTGTGCCACTCGAGTACAGGGTTTGTAAGCAGCATTTTCCTAACAGAAGTCTCTAAGGACTGACCTTAAAAACAATTTACAAGGACCTGGTTTTTAATGTGAAATGTTTTTTATAACGAAAAGATAGCTCTAAAGTCGTAAATAGCCTTCTAATTAAAAAGAAAATATTTAAATAAATGAATAGAAAAGAGGCAACTAAATGCAATCAGCTAAGAGCTATTGGGTGCAGATAAGCTGTAGGTCTTCTACTCAGATACAAAATTCTGTTTAACAAACATTTTTAATAGAGATTTTGTAAAAGGATTTAAATTATAGTCATTTTAAGGACTTTCTACGAGCTTTCAGAAACTTGAAAGTTTCTAAGGACCCTTTGACTAAAAATAAGGGGTTTCTTATCAAGACCATTATGGAAATTAAAAAAAATTAGGATATGAACCTTGGAGTAATGCTAGAAATTGAAACCTTTTAATGACACTCCTAAAAAAATCTTGATCAAGTCTTGTGAACGATGAATTGTACATAGACAGTTTGTTGCAGCTGTTGGGTTTGTATTCTCATGTTTGTTAAATTAAATGACGGAAAGGGGATTGTTTTTACTTTTCATTGAGCATAAAGCGGACCGAGCGGAATCTTCGAAGGCTAGACAAGTCCCAGTAAACAAAGCGTTTGTGAGGCAAGTCCTCCGACAGAGAATGCGGAATTTCTAATGATGAGGCAGATTGAGGGATGCGGGGGCCTTCGGATTGGAGTATGTTCACCAAGAATACATTATGCTCACAATTTGACATCAAATAGGAGAATAACGATTAGGAAATCGTTAAAGTGAACTTGCGGTTATCTAAGTAACTAAAGATAGTTAACCAATTGTGCATTTTATATCTTAAATGAATGTTTCAGTACAAGATACACTTTTTTATTAAAAAAAAATGTGAAAACATGGAAAATCTGAACAAAATTCAATTTTCACAAAAACTTACATCGTTAAAAAATTACCCAAAACACCAAATGATCGGAAAACCTTCAAGTGAATCGAAGTCGAAAGAATGTTACTTCAAAAATGAAGAGATTAAGTTAATTGTATTCTTTCATATGATCTGGACTCTTTTTAAGGTATACAAGGTTCATTTTCAAAAAATAATTTAAATGTCAAAATAGGTAAGAAAATTATTAAATATTAATTTTTAAACACATTTAGAGAATAATAAGTATGAATCTAAATAGGAAATATTAGGGAAATTGTAAGATTATTTAATCAACATGAAAAATTGACCCTCCACAAAACACAACTAAATTAAACAAACTATTGATGGGTTGGAGATGATCAAACATACACTGAAAGAAATGAGATTTGAAAATGACTATTTAGGATTGCAGAAACGTGTAAAGAAAATTTATATTTTAATTTTCAGCAGAGAAAATTCCCTTAGGTTTTGTTCTTGATATGGTAACAGTACTAATAACATGAAAAACTAGCAATACAGCATTAAAGCTGTTAAGGAGCACTTCAGACTAGAAAAATTGTACTAACAGCAGAAATAAAGGAATTTGCTCAACCAGCAAGTTAAAAAAAAAATAAGTCTAAGTTACAAAGTGCCTTTTTTCATATGCTTTTCAAAATGTCTGCAATCAAAAGTTTGCTTTCAGATCTTATAAATAAAATTTTCATTATTTTAATTTTTTTTTAATAAGCCAAGGCTTGAAAAATAATAATAGAATGCAAAATTTGAAAGAAATGCCAAATCTACGAGCTTAATTTGAATGTTATATTTTGTAACCCTATGCATTCGGGGAATGTTTGCTATTTCATTCTTTTTAAGGAACACTTATATCCTGTACCTGTTCTTTTTAAAGAGGTATTCTTTGGAAATAGTCGGAAAGACTTGGGAAGAAGGAGATTTTGTTTGGAGTGTTGGAAGCTGTTTACTGGCAGTATTTCTAAGTGTAATTTCGGTGGTTCCGACCTTTAAAAAAAAAAAATTCAAAACCGTTCGACCATGCTTGATCACATGCAACAGGTGTAGTATAGGACATTTGTCACAGGTTTTTTTTTTTGCCGACAAAAAATTGCGGTTAAACATAGTTCCGCGAACGTACAAAAACGATTATGCAGCGCTGAAACGTCATAGGGTTGCCAGATTGAAAGTTGCCACAAGAATTGGAAAATAATACCACAATGTCAGGTGGGGTTGCCATACTATAAATTTATCGCTCCTATAAAACACACCAAAAAAAAAAACTTGCGCGCCAAATGTCCTATACTACATCTGTACCGATCACACTACTACATTACACAGTGTACCAACTTGTGTGTACCATCTAGGCAACTAACATATGCTTTTTTTTTGCTTTGAAAGTTGAGATTCGAACCTACAATCCTCCGATCTTAAGATCCTTACTCTTAACTGCTCGGTCATCAATTTAAATGAAATTACATAAAAAATAAACGAATAAAAAAAGTGTTTTTTAAAAACTAGAACATGCAGTTCTCGTTCAATTTGAAGTAGGACAGGTTGCTATTCATCGACTGGAGTCCTATCCCGAGCAAAGGGTTAACAATAAGAAAAATCAATATTAATAGAAATGAGATATTAAGTGAAATATTTGCTTGATATATTATGGAATGTTATGAATTTCATAACGTTTAAACTTATTTTAGCAAAAAAAAAAAATAGATGGCCTTGGAAGAAAAAATCATGTTCAACATACTCAGTGTATTTTACAAGTTAATACAAAACAAATTTCTCGATTGAAGTCAACCGTGCCCAGATCTGTGCACTGCGAATGAAGACGCATTGCATGACGAGAGACGTATCAAAGCTTGATGATGAAGGGAGTTATGTACAGATCAAATCTGGACTATGAATGAGAGTGAGGCGTGGTTGAGCGTTTAACTCTAAAAGCTCGGTTACCCAGAATGCACGCAACAATTGAAGATTAATTATAATTAAATTCTACCAAATTTCGACAAGCAAAATCATGTCTCCACACTTATGTTAGCGTGTGTTATGCGACTTTGTTTTGTAATATTTTATGTTCTAATGTGACCTCATTATGGGTTATTTGCAGTTGTTATTTTTTACTTTGAATTTAAGCTTAAAGAACTTCACAACAAATCAGTCTATTACAGACTAAATAAAGAAGGGTTTAAAAAAAAAAAATGCAGTTAATCAAGTTTTTCTGGTTGCCTGAAGAATAAAAAAGTTTTATAAACAATTTCACTAAGCAATACCTTAATGATTTATGAAGCTACAAGGATTTTCAACCTTTTTTTAAAAATACCTCGGAATGTCAAACTCATTATAAAAAATGTTGGAATGCTGGTGAATTGAATTTTCTACCCGAAAACAACAGCAGCTTGTTAATAATTGATTTTGATTTTTTTTAAAGTTTCTGTTCCCATGTAATTCATACTTATTTACTCAATTCTTCATAGTTTTGGTTGTGCAAAGTAGAAAAAACACTTGATAATAAGGGATCTATTTTTAAAAGAAACTTTAAAGGCATTCCGATGCGTCATGGCGAACCGAGCTTTACCGATCGTTCGAAGGAGGGGCGATCGAGCTTTTAGCAAGCAGCATAGGAAAAAGGAGAAAGAATTGTTTTGATTCTACACAACTTGTTTCGTAACAATAGAGGAATGTATAAATACGCACAACACTACAGAGTCTCGATCGAGGGACGCTTCAAGTGGATGGAGGTGTCGGAGGACAAAAGCTACTTGGTTGCAATCATTGTAGCCAGGAAAAAATAAACATTTGTCAGCTTACAGGATTTTCGCTCAGTAAGACAAAATTATGGAGCCCCACTTTCACTGTGCTGCAATGAGGCAGAGATAAAAAAAAGTGTTTTTCACTTCAATCAATGGATCTTTTAGTTTAGAAACCAAGGATTCGAATAGGATATTTTTTTTTTCATTTGTATAATTACAAAGTAATATTAATTCTTTACAATAAATATATTGTTCACTTGCGAAAAAAAAAAAATTAGGTATTTCTAAATGGTGCATTTACTTTGACAAGGATTTTTCTCCTCAGGTAAGGGATCTCCTTGAACTTCTACTCATACACTCCCTGTTGCAGTTTTCATAAAAGACAGCCCCCTCATACAAAAACGCATCCATAAAAAGACCGTCCTAAAGCGTCCAGCAACACCTCCATTCACTCAGTTCTTCGATTTTGCTCGAAGGTGGAATGCATTCCGTCCGAAGGAATATTCTGGGCTTTCGCAAGTCGAAACGCCACCTACACTTAGACGACCTGGAAGAAGGCAAGACGATACAGTGCTGAAAATAACTGTCTGTAGAAAAATGATCATCGAAACATTTGATTTTTTTGGGGGGTGAAAAAAGCAACGCTTCGCAGCTTGCTCGAAAGTACTTCCTGTCATCTGATGAGTGGATGTGCAGCATTCACTTAGTAAAATAAGTGACTGCATTATGTACACAGTACTTACGCAGTCCCCCTCCGCCCAATGTGGCAGAGGAGAAAGGCTGTGCGTACGTTGTCCGAGAGCGTCCAACGTAAACGAGTTGGAGCGAACCCATTCCTAGCAGTCTCTGGAATAGTCATGAATTCATTTACCAAACCAGTCGCTCATGAAAGTGTACAGCAAACGCCGTTGTGTGTGACTCTGCTTCTGAGCCTGTGTCCAAGATTGTCGAATCGGCGACTCTTTTCGGGAGGGTGGAGTTTTCGAGGAGACGCACGTTCCTGCTCGTGAATGCTGTGGGGTGGTCAAGTGGGTGTCTCCCCTCACTCTATGCCAAAGGTGCTGGACTCCTCCACGGCCAGCAGCAGTTTCTCGTAGAGCATCTCGTAGGTCGTATAGGGTGGGAGGTCTAGCCGGTTGAAGCACGTGTGGGCCCTGGGAATAATTAGGCACGTTATTGGAAAAAAGATGCAATTCATAACCCTCACAGCCAGGGGCTCAAAATAGACCACAGCAGTGAAGCGAGTTAACTCAAAATTGCAGCAACAATTATTGCTTCTCACAGCAAACATTGATGGGAATATTTGAAACCAGAATTTTTCTCGAATATTTTTTTTCCCCGATACAAAAGGTGCCTTCATCAGAATAAGAGCAAATGGCACTTCACATATCGATTTTAAGGCTGATCAAGCAGTTAGGAAGTCATGGTTCTGTACATGTAATCGCAGACCTTGCTTATAAATAATGTTAGTCTGTGTTCTTCAAAATACTTAAATGTATTTAAATGTCTATTTTTTTTAAAAAATCTGTTGTATTCAAATTGAAATATTTTTTTTTTACCTAACATGTATTTTTGTGTTTCCTGCAATTTGATAGTTCACACACTAAGTTAACAATTTTTTTTTCATTATGTCTTTGTTTAATTGCTTTAAAATTCGTAAAAAATAAACAAAATAGCAGATAACAAAATCAGTTTTACTTTGAGTCTTTAAGTGAGCTCAACAGCATTTGCTGAGAGCTTATAAAAGCTGACAGCAGTGTTTGCTTCCAACTTCAAAATTTTATTTCGAGCCCTGCTTACAACACTCGAGCAATTTTCGCAATTGTGAAGTAGTTTCAACTCCTTGGAAGTTTAAAACAAATGTTTGTACATATTATTTTTTATGTAAAAAATATTGTAATGAATATTAAAGGAGATGGCTTACATATATTGTAACTACCATTAAATTTGAAAAATATTGAAATATTTTTTTCTGTTTTGGAAAAACTGGATATTTTAGGATAAGATGTGTTTTGGATAATTATAAAAATAAAAAAGTTACATGTGAATCTGACTTTTAATCTTAGTGTACTAAACATATATTTTGTGGTTTTTGACATTTGTGAGATATTTGAAATAAAACTGGGATTGAGAGAAATTTTAATCTTAAGAGTTTTAGATCAACAACATACTTGGTGCTTCTAGATGACAAAAATAATTTCTATTAAAGTTTGTGAGAGAATAACATTTTATACTCAAGAATATGTTGTTCCCTTTTATTTTAGAGAACAGAGAAAAAAATAACATGTCGTTATTTTAGCAACTTAAAGGTGACTCTCAAGTGCAAAGGGTTAATAAAATAGGTTGATACACAAGTGATATCACATTTTTAAATAGAGTTAGATAAACAAATAAAACGTTAACGAAAGAAAAGTGTTTTTTATGTTCATATATGCTGTTCTTGTTCAACCTGAAGATCAGGGAACAAAAGAACGTTATTTTGGTGAATGAGAGTCGCCGCTCAAGTTCAAAGAGTTAATTAGCCAGTTAGTTTTGCATACTGACCTTGGTAGGCTGGTGGGTTTCCCCCACCGCTCTATGCAGAACCTGCGCGGGCCGTTACTGCCCCTAAGTGCGGAGAACCCCTCGTAGGGTACGCTGGAGGTGCCCGTCACAAACTGCAGGAGACGCAGGCGCCGCTCGTTGTCGAACTTCTCAATGGCCACCCAGAACCACTGGATCACAGGGTGGTTGTCGTGGTAACCTGCACACATCCAACAGACCCATTATTTGCCGCATTTAACGTAATGTTTAAAATTATGCACATATGCTTTGCAAAGAAGACAAAATTAAAATATGTACTTCGAACATAAACTTACATAATGTCCATTTTTAAACAAACTTTTTTATCAAAACTAATGAATCTGAATGATCTTGACACAGAAATGTAACATTGAACATTAGTATGCTTTATATTTTCAGCAATATTCAATAAAAACCTATACCATCCTAAAGACCATGGCAATGGCTTTAAACTCATGCAGGTTTAATTTAATTAAAAAAATTAATGAAAGAAATATTGACTTTTAAAGTATTCAACATTGAGGCTGTGTTATCCTGAAAAAGAAGAAGCAGGGGAAAAAGCCTTTGATCGAATGGCTTTCCCAATTGGTTGGTTTCTTAGATTTTAATGATAATGGGATGATTTTGTATGTTGGACAAAGCTTGTATACAGCTCATGGAGTCTGTGTAAATGATCCAAGATTTGTAATAATCTTGTTGAGCTATGAATTGAAGTGCAAGAAAAATCGCATGACTCTCTGTTGTCCATTGAAATATCCCATTATAATAAAGAGAGGTGGAAGATAATTGCAAAGTTTTTTTGAGTTCTGCTTGCATTATATAATCATGTGGTGGCAAATAAACAGAACACACTGTGATAAGATGTTTCATAGTGACACAAACAGCGACAGCTTGTAGGTTAGTTGCAAGTGGTAAAAGAGTAGAAGGAAAGCTATTCGATGAAATTATAGCTACTCCAGCTCTTGCCCTGTCACCAATAGTACATTCCTGTCTGAGAAGACTGTATCCCTTGATACGAGCCCTTAATACTATCCACCCCCTGAATTTCGTGGGTAAAAAGTCGCACTTAACGGCAGTATACGATTCCTCACTCATAACTAAACAGGTTTAATGGCAGTTCAGACTATGGGGACCTACCATCGTGTAGAGGATAGTCGAACGCATCGACTAGGTCAATTGTTACGACCACTGCCCCTATTAGACCCATTACTCAGCATTTCATACTCCTATTAGATCTGGAGGGATAGTTGCCTTTGGCTACATAATGTGTTTTTTCCACCCGCCCAATAACTCACAGGAATTCAGTCTTATGGATAAAAAACTTATCTTCATGTAGTGACAGGTGAGCAGAGTTAACCAGGTTGGCCATTTATATACTCCCACGATTGACCTTTATACGGCATGGGGCCCAAAAGTATATACAAATAAAATTTTAAGGTACAGTGCGGCCTGCCCGTATTTGATATTTCATCTAAAATAGCTCGAATTTGGAAATACTGAAAATTCTATTCAGCTTGAGAGTAAAAAATTTAAAAAATCAGTTTTATTTGAATTGACTGCTATAATTAATGCAATTTTAATTGGAAATTACCTATAACTTTTCTTGGATAACTTATAATTTCATAATTATATCGCTTATATCTATTTTATGTGCAAATTTGGTCACTACAAGTAGAATGGGTTAAGAAATTCCCAGCAAGATATCTACCCAAACCTTTTAAAACTTTTGAAGTTGTTTTAAAAAATTCCAGTATCAATTGATTCAGCAAAAAGATATTTTAGTATTCTTAGAAGAGTAAAAAACTATTTAAGGAACTCAATAAAACAAGAAACATTTAGCCCTACTAGCTAAAGAAAAGGGGCAATTAAATCTTGATGATTGTGTTAAAGTATTTAGAAGGCAGCCAAGACATTTATCGTTATTTTTAACTTTAGTAAGTAAAATAGCTTATCTCAAACCAGCTTCATCGTAAACTTGTAATTTTTTTAAATTATGTTATTAAATATTTTTTACTATGTATTTTAAGGTATTATACTGCAAATAACGCAAAATAGTGAGTGTATATAAATATGCAATGTTTATTATAATTTTTATTTCAAAGTTAGAAAGGATGGTCAAATTTTTTACTCTATTGCCAGTCAAGCTCACACTTGCCTATAAGGCAAGCAGGTGCATGACGAGCCTCCTCGGTCTGTATTTGGCAGTCAATGTATTAAAGAGCAACCAACTATTTTTCTGAAATATCTGTTAAATAGTATGTACTACTAATTCAGAAAAAAAATGAATTATTGTGCAAAAGTGAATTTCTTACCCGATCGGTATTCAGTATTTTTCCTCCAATCACTGATGTCGATTTCTGCAGTGCCCGCAATGACCAGCTCCAATTCCCGAGCATCAAACACAGATACTAGCCTTGGATCCACAACCTGCAAGGACGTGGGGAACTTAAAACAAATGCTTTAATTATGCAAAACTAAAAAATACTTGACAAAACGGCTAGTGCGAGTTCTGCCACTGATGTACACTGTTTACAAAACCAAAATTTAGAGTGTGCAACTTGTGATTGATATGCCTTTTTTTCTTTCATATACTTTTAATTTAATACCATTTTTTTTTATGCTGTGCAATATGATAATGATTTATATGACAAGTGTTCTTGCATTTTATTACCACATAATGGTTGTGAGGAATTTTAATCTGAAGATAATTTTAGGTCTCCCACGTACTCTGTGTTTCTACAGGGGTGGCAACAAAATCCTAGAAAAAAAAGTTCCTCGATATTTGCCCGATTTCCATGATGATGTCACAAAAATTTCCCTGATTTTACAATTTCATTAAGAAACGTTGCAATATATGCTTTGTATATAAACAAAGTATCCACGCTACAATAATAAAATAAATATATTGCATTATAAATGAAAAAATTATAAACAATACTTATAGATAGTCTATTGAAATAATAATTTATGGATACAACACAAAATTATATAAGTGTGACAGGCATAATAGTAATTAAACATGTTCTCTGAAAGCAGATAATGCAAAAAAAAAAAAAAATCATATTCCTATTCCAATCATCAATAAATCACATATTCATTAGCCCTGCACACATTTGCTTACACTCCAATATGACTTATGGATGGGGGCTCCAAATTGGAGCAAGCACTGCGACCAGAGGTCTATTGTACTTTCCCCTGAAATAAATCTTTAATCACTTAAGAAAAGAGATCCGTGGCTGAAGCAAAATTCAGCAATGATCTGACAGGAATATCCTGGAGCTCCCAAGGCTCAAGTAAGTGACGTCCCAAGTGCTCGAACCTATGGGCGGAGAAGAAGTCACATTCACAGAGAATATGTACAACAGTTTCTTCATTATTCCTACATCCCCTACACAAAGGGTCATCCTTAACCCTCATAATAGTAAGATGCCTACTGAGAGTACAATGCCCAGTTAGTAATCCAATTGCCCTACGAATACCAGAGCGATGGAGCTTTAACAGCTCCTTATGACGAGAGCTAGGACATCCACTATTTAGTTCTCTAGCTTGTCTCTGGTCTGATGCGCTGCGCCAGTCCTCGTACTGTAACTTCCTAAAAATAGAGAAGACAGTACCTCTGATAACTTCATTAGAGATACCTAATGCTGGCTCAGGACCAATAAAGGGAGAACAAGAGCCTAGTCTGGCCAATTCATCTGCCATTTCATTACCCGGAATGCCCGAGTGTCCAGGAACCCAAAATAAGGAGACTTTATTATTCACAACCAGTTTACATAGGTTAGAATAACAGTCCCAAACCAGTAGTGAGGTGAAACTAGGTTTCTGAAGAGCCAGGAGGGCAGCCTGGCTATCTGAACATATATAAATATGTTTGCCATGATAGTTTCTGTCTATGCATATTCTACAACACATAAGGATAGCGTAGACCTCAGCTTGGAAAACTGTGGTGAATTGACCAAGAGGATAAGATAGTTTGGTATTGTCAGCATGACAGAAACACTCCAATAACCAATGTGCTTTGCTATTTGCCCTCCAGTAGTGGTTCACGATTCTACAAAAATAAAAATCTAAAAATGCAGACAGCCATGCTTTTTCAAAAAAATTCTTTTCTAGAACTAAAAGGAAATATTGACAACTAAATTTACAGAAATTACCCAAGGCATAATAGACGATAATTGCCGTTTTAATGATTCAAATTTGAAAAATTCCCCGATTTTTTTTGTGAATTTTGAAATATTTCCTAATTTCCAGAATTAAAAAATTCCATGATAATTCCCCGATTTCCCCGTCTTTCAGGTTATGTTGCCACTCTGTCCTAAATGACAAATATATATATATATATATATATTAAAGTTTGCGAGAGAATCATCTTTTAAACACACGAAGTTGTACTTCTAACTTTGAAGAACAGAGTAAAAATAAATAACATGTAATTATTTCAATAGCTTAAAGGTGACACTTAAGTGCAAAGAGTTAATAAAATAAGTTGATACCCAAGTGATGTCATACTTTTAAATGGAATTAGTAAGCAAGTAGAAGAAAGCAATGCTCAAGAACATGAGGTTGTCGTTTAATTTGAAGAACAAGTGTTATGGTTAAAACCATAATTGGTTAATTTTTAATTCCTCTTTTAATTAATTTAATTTCAGACTCCCCTAATTGTATTAATTAATTTATGTAATATTGATGTATCCTATTTAATTGTCAAACTTGTACTTGGGAACCTGCACTTTTGATTCCATTTAAGCCCAAACGTAAATTTCCCCCTTTTTCATAACCCCCTAAGAGCTTTTTAGTTGTAAATGGGGTGATAACCCCTGTCTAGAGTCTTTTCCACTCCTTTGGGTCCCCGAATCGGCCTCTCCTCCTGTATCATATTACAGTTTGACTTCGTGATTTTGAGACCGTTTTACGTACTGGTCTGGAATTATGTTTAACTGTAACCGAAGTTGTAATTGTAAATTCTCTGATTGGCTGAGAGGAAAATTGATGTGCTAGTTTTGAGGGATCTGGCAAGGAGGTTTTGGCGATTTATTGGGAAGCGCAGCTTTTGACGTGACTTTTTAACGCATCTTTCGAAGCCTCAAGACGTACAGGAGTGTAGCTCCCGTCTTATAAACGCGGACCGTGTGTCCTTTTTCAAAACCCGATGGGTTAATCTCGTGCAATAGCCGCCGATGCTGATGCGGGGTTAGAAGAATTACTTAACCGCCGCCACCAACCTCAACGATGCTCGAGAGTCACCCATTCCAGTAGATGTTGCCGGGTTAACTGCAATAACCCCAGCCACCCATCGACGTAGCACCCAGAGGGATGTTCCCGTCCTCTGCCGTTGCCTCTGATGTCAGCCCTGGACGCCTCCCCCATCACCCGTCAGGCCCTTGATCCTCGCCCAGAGAAGGTCCCATCCACCAACCACCTCTGAACTGGATTTCTCTGCTGGACGACCACCACTGGCTGACGCCTTTTGACCGACCACCTCTGAAGCTGACATCGGAGTTGACACTCCGTCGAAGGATGTGCCAAGTACCACCCCCCTTTTCGTCCACCTCCCAATCTTGGACACTTAGTGTGGCCGTAGCGGCTTGGCCTTGTTTTCTGTTTTTTTATGGGGCACTCGTATTGTATTCGCCTTGATCTCCTGCCACATCTCTCTCGACGAAATCAGCTGAAGGTAGTAGTTTTTAATTTTAGTTTACCCTCCCCCTTTTAATTTATTTAGTTTTAACTTGTTTGGCTTTTTGTAAGGTTCTTAAGTGTTCCGTTCCCTTTTTAATCTTAGTGTTTTAATAAATTTGTTTTCTTTTGGTCACAATTTTTAGTCTTGTGTTTTATTTTTGTTCAAAACTATACGATCACGCCAGGTAAATTCTTAAATTAAACAACGATTAATATTATCGTTCTTCTTTTCTTTCTTTTAATAGTAGGTTTTATTTAACCCGTAAAAGTAACTACAACAGTGGTGCCTTTGACCTTAAGATTTTTTTCCCCCCCGTTTATCTGCAATTTTGCGGCATAGCTAGGCCTAACTTCAAGCGATTTTCGCCGATGGAGATGTGTCGCGATGTTTGTTTACATTTGTGTTTGTGTTCTTTCTTTTTGTGTTTAGGGATTTAATTGAACTTTAATTTGTGTTTGAGGATTATTAATTGATTATCTTAAGTTTAATTGAGTTATGAAATTATTATTTTTGAGTTAAGAATTTGATAATTGGTTTGTTTACATACAGATTGTAATGTTTTAAGAGTTGTTTAAAGTTTTGCCTTGATGAAGTGTTTTGACCCCTTTAAGTAATGTTTGTGGAACTGCGTAATTTTGAATTTAGAGTATTGTTTTAAGAGGGAAGTTTTAATTTTTTTTTTATTGGAAGGTTATTTTTGAGTAATGAAGATTTTAGAGTTAGGAATTGAGAGAGAAATTGCTTGGTGCAATTATGTCAGTTATGAGTTAAATTACCTTCAATAAATTTTAGTTTGTTAATTTTGTGATTGATTATTGTGTATTTTCTGGATATTGGTATTTTTGGTCATGTTTTAGAAGTGTCTTGACCTAATCGTGTGATTTAACGTCTAATGACTTTCATACAACCTGGGACATTCATTTTCTATTGTTCTTTTGAACGTTTGACCACTTGCTGGTTTTGTTTTTGGACACTTTGATGTTAAATTTGGGTAAAATAGTTGTTGGTACATTAAAATTGTATTTCTGTGTAGTAGAGAAAATAGTGTAGTGTACGCCCCAGAGAGGTCTCCTAGAAAGTAGAGAAGTACTACCTATTAAGTGTTTTATCGTGTCATTATATTTCTGTGTATATTGTACTACCATCGTTCCCCACTTTTTAAACTTGTGGTCACCTCAAAAATGATCTTAAGTTGTCTTCGTGCCTGAAACTTTCTCCGGCTTGCCCAATTTACTTGTATTTTGATTTTTGCTGTGTTCTTTTCACTTGTTGTATTCAATAGCAGCTAGGTCTGTTTCTGCGAGTAACTTTCCCCCTTCCAACTTTCGTTTACCTTGTGATTTTAAGCTGGTCTTGGGTCACATGTTTTTTTTTTGTTGGTTGTTTGTTTTAGCGCACATTTAAATTTCCCCTTCTTCTTTGCTCGCTTGAACTTTCCTGTTTGTGTTTGAATGCCTTTATTTAGGTTTTTAATTTTAACGAGGTTTCTTACCTGTGCAACCCTTTGAGCTGGTTGTTTTGCTGTGACTCTTTATTGATATGGGTTTTTCTAAACAAGTTGTTTACATTTGAAGTGTGGTCAATTACTTTTCTTCTTGGAGTAAGTTCTGATTTTTAATTGTTGTTTTAAAAAAAAAATTTAGGGTTGCCATTCTCAGACTTAAATTGTTAATTCTCGGTTGATTTTAGCTTGTAACTATTTAATCATTTTTTAGTTTTAAGATCATTGTTGACTATCTGTAATAGCATTGTTTGATAAGATTGATTTGATTGTAATTATTTTGCTTAAAACCTAAATTGCTTCAAGGACTCTAACTAAGCAATAGGTTGAATTTAATGTTGTATTTCTGATTTATTTAATTGTTAATTTTTTTTAGTTACTGTAGGGCTTCTAATTTTAAATGTTTGTGTTTAACTTTTAGATTTTCTCGTCCGGTTAAATCCCATTTGTCTTTGTTATGCATTGTGTGACCTTATTGTGTTTAGTTTTTAAAGTTTTGCTATAATTGTGAACACCCCATGTAGGGGGACGAAGATTTTTTGTGGGAGAGTCTGCTGCTGTTTACTTTCTGACTAGATCTGTGTTTTTATTCTTGTGAAAAAAAGTTAATTCTTAACTTTTTTTAAGAGGTACGCGTAGGGAATGTTATGGTTAAAACCATAATTGGTTAATTTTTAATTCCTCTTTTAATTAATTTAATTTCAGACTCCCCTAATTGTATTAATTAATTTATGTAATATTGATGTATCCTATTTAATTGTCAAACTTGTACTTGGGAACCTGCACTTTTGATTCCATTTAAGCCCAAACGTAAATTTCCCCCTTTTTCATAACCCCCTAAGAGCTTTTTAGTTGTAAATGGGGTGATAACCCCTGTCTAGAGTCTTTTCCACTCCTTTGGGTCCCCGAATCGGCCTCTCCTCCTGTATCATATTACAGTTTGACTTCGTGATTTTGAGACCGTTTTACGTACTGGTCTGGAATTATGTTTAACTGTAACCGAAGTTGTAATTGTAAATTCTCTGATTGGCTGAGAGGAAAATTGATGTGCTAGTTTTGAGGGATCTGGCAAGGAGGTTTTGGCGATTTATTGGGAAGCGCAGCTTTTGACGTGACTTTTTAACGCATCTTTCGAAGCCTCAAGACGTACAGGAGTGTAGCTCCCGTCTTATAAACGCGGACCGTGTGTCCTTTTTCAAAACCCGATGGGTTAATCTCGTGCAATAGCCGCCGATGCTGATGCGGGGTTAGAAGAATTACTTAACCGCCGCCACCAACCTCAACGATGCTCGAGAGTCACCCATTCCAGTAGATGTTGCCGGGTTAACTGCAATAACCCCAGCCACCCATCGACGTAGCACCCAGAGGGATGTTCCCGTCCTCTGCCGTTGCCTCTGATGTCAGCCCTGGACGCCTCCCCCATCACCCGTCAGGCCCTTGATCCTCGCCCAGAGAAGGTCCCATCCACCAACCACCTCTGAACTGGATTTCTCTGCTGGACGACCACCACTGGCTGACGCCTTTTGACCGACCACCTCTGAAGCTGACATCGGAGTTGACACTCCGTCGAAGGATGTGCCAAGTACCACCCCCCTTTTCGTCCACCTCCCAATCTTGGACACTTAGTGTGGCCGTAGCGGCTTGGCCTTGTTTTCTGTTTTTTTATGGGGCACTCGTATTGTATTCGCCTTGATCTCCTGCCACATCTCTCTCGACGAAATCAGCTGAAGGTAGTAGTTTTTAATTTTAGTTTACCCTCCCCCTTTTAATTTATTTAGTTTTAACTTGTTTGGCTTTTTGTAAGGTTCTTAAGTGTTCCGTTCCCTTTTTAATCTTAGTGTTTTAATAAATTTGTTTTCTTTTGGTCACAATTTTTAGTCTTGTGTTTTATTTTTGTTCAAAACTATACGATCACGCCAGGTAAATTCTTAAATTAAACAACGATTAATATTATCGTTCTTCTTTTCTTTCTTTTAATAGTAGGTTTTATTTAACCCGTAAAAGTAACTACAACACAAGGGAAAAAATAACAGATAATTATTTTAGTGACAGAAAGTCACCGCTCAAAACCAAAGGGTTACCATTAAAATACATTCGGGCCAAAAGGAAGATCGCAGAGCTCACCTCGTAGAAGCCTTTGACAAGGGACTCCGTCTGCTCTGCCACCCCCCTCTCCAGCCTCCACTTGAGCATCCTCTCGATATACTCCCTCTTGTTCCTCTCCCCCACCCCCGTACCCCTGCCCCCCGGCCGCAGCTCCCGCTCCACCACCTGGCCGGCCACCTCCTCCGTCACAGAGAATGTGAGCTCCAGTCCAAGCTCGGAGATGTCATTCTCCTTCAGCCACAGAAGAGACTGGTGGAACTCGGCATCCAGGTACTCCAGGTCGCTAAGGGAGCACGGGCTGTGGGAAAAGAAACAATAACACATTACAAAAGTTAAGTTGGGGAAATGAACGTAGCACTAGAGCTATACAGTGTGATAATGACGATGGTTTGGGGTCTATCTCGAAGGAAAGACCAGGGGACAGTGTTTTTTTAACCAGTCAGATGACGAGGATAATACTAGAGCTGGCACCCAACGCAACCTCAATAGGCATCAGGACATTGGACCGTGGTAAGATATAGTGCACCAGTCTCTAGGTAGTAATTGTAGGTGAAATTTTGTAGACTTATTTATTAACAAATCAGGCAACCCTCCGATTACAAAATTGCAACAGCTTATCTTTGTCAAGTCCATGTTGCATTCGAACTCACAGACTTCCGATTGCTGGCTGGCCAATGGCTCTTAAAAAAGTCAAGGAAAGTACCAAAAGGAAATTTAACTTGGCAACCTTATCAATTGACAACATCACATGACAACTTTATTAAAAAAATAAGATATGGGAACACAATTAAGGATCTTAGTTGAAAATTAAGAACTTAAAGGGTTTTTAATGAATGATCTACCTAAATAAAGAAGACTTTAAAAACTTTTATTGATCATGTGAACCATGCAGTTGCTGAAGACAAATTATTTAAAAAGTACATGTATAAAGTTTCATACAACAAGTAATTTTTAACTTGTATCAAGTTAAAGTCAATTTTTTTTTAAAGAACTCATCTTGATGAAAAGGTAAGCACATAAGTTTATCTTAAACCTAAAAATTGAAAGTTCTGCTGAAGACAAAGCTAAATTTTTGGGGATTTTTTTATTAAAAAATGCCTTTCCTTACCCTACTTTAAAAATATATGTTTAAAAAATATCGTAATATTTTGATTTTGAGAAACCCTTTAAAACCCTATTTCAAAGAATTAATGTAATTTTTTGTAAGCCATCTTATAAAGTTATTATTTAGTAGAAATCCTCTAAACTTTTTCTACAAAATTCAAATTAGTTTTATATTATTCAAATAAAAAAATACTAATTTTTCATTTTGTTTCAATACAATTACAACTAATTTGTGTTAGTAATAGATACCATTAGTCAAATATATATTTATAATATATGCCAATAATCTAATTTGTTTTTTGGTATTAAATCTAATTTTTGCCATTACATAGTTCCCACTCTTTCACTTAAAAAAAATTCAAGTACTTTTCAAGAACTTTTCAAGGACCCATATTTTTTTTTCAAGGACCTGATGTTGCATTAATATCAGCGCAAGATAAAAAAATTTCGAAATACATGAAATATTTTAAAACATAAATATTCAAGAACATTAAGTTTAATAACAAATTTATCATTACTGTATGTGCATTACAAAATCTCTAAAATAGGTCATTAAAACATTTAGTATGAATTTTATAAATTTACCCATGTCTAACTTTAAAATTTTAATAAGGGCGAATAGTCAGGAAAATATCATCCTTCACCTTAGCTCTTAATAGATTTTCAATGAGTATTAGTTTATAAAAAATATACAAGTTTACATGCTAATTACAAATATCAATAGAAGATTTGAAATTGTAAAATTTAATGAAAATAAGAAATGCTTATTTTTTTTACTCCAAAAAAAAATGACTGCACAAAGAGAACTTAAAAATATTTTATAGAAAAACAGTTATGTCAGTCTTCTAGCAAATGATCGACTTTATTATGATTGCTTTAACAAACTTTATTTTATTTTCTTTAGCTCATCAACCATACTATTAATCTTATAATTTATCTGTTTCAGTTCCAGAATTTTTGATAATAAATTTTTCTATAATAAAGTACCATTAATTAAATGATTTCAGCATTTAAAACAAAAACTCCTTTTATTAACAATATTTTCTATGGAAAAGAATACAAATAAAAATTTTATTTCATTGTTAAAATTTATATTCTGTTGATTGAAAGGGTACTTTCCTTACCTTTCACTGGATTTCCTTCAGAAAGGCCAGAATTTTCTCTTTTCTAAAAGCCTTTTTTTAAATTTGTATAATTCAGAGTTTTTTTTAGAAATGTTTATAATTTCACAAGAAAATAATTAAAATAATGCACCATAAAATCATATGAAAAATCTCTAAAAGTTGTGCTTTTTTAAAAATAAAATTGAAATGTACTTTTGCTTCAGTTAGAACAAATTTAAAATTCCAATTGCACAATAATATTCTTTTTCTATAATAAATTAAGTCCTTGCAAAGAGTCACTACCTTAAAAAAGTTAGTCCTTTTTTTGCAATTTAATGAACTTCGGTGGCCATTTATATAAAGAAAAAATTCTTAATTATCAATATAATATAAGTTCTCGCATCATCATCATTACACTATACTCACATATAAACCAAAAAAATCCTAATAAAGTTTTATCAAGAAACAGTTTAACCCCAAGTAGGTAAATATTACAATTACAAACATAGTACAGGCTAAAAACCAAAAAAAAAAATCTTAATTTTTTCCAAACAGAAAACTTCAAAGTCCTCAAATTTTCTAGAGCTCACTGTAAAAAAGTTTTTACAATCTCAAATTTCATAAAGGAAAGAGGGAGAATAGTTTCAAATAATGAAAAAAAAATTAACAAAATATATAAGCAGTAAAGCAAATTAGAAGATTAATACAACACAAACAAAAATAAACAAGCTTCTTCCAAAATTCAATTTTTATAACTCCAAATAACAAGTCCTAAAACTTCAAATTCGTAAATTAAATTATATTTTCGAAAAATTTAATGCAATTTTGTTTAGTAATGCACATCAAATCATGATAAAATAGAATGTAGTGAAGTATAAACATTTATTTATCAGATGCAAAAGGATTGCAAGTCGTTCAAAAGAGATCGCAGCAGATCGCGTTTAGTGAATTTCTACAATTTTAAGGTTTTCATGAATGAAAAAACTCTTAAAAGAGTGCCATTCGGAAATTGCATACGTCAGATGCAAACGAAATTTAGTTAAAACCATCTCAATTTTCGTGTGATATCCCCGTTTGAGGAAGATCGCAAATATTCGAACAAAAGGGATAAAAAATAAAGAGTTCACTATTTTGCTGAGGCGAAGATTGATTCTAGGGATGGGTTCTTTCAAAAAAGGGGAGGAAAATTTCACCGGCAATGTGAGAAGCGAAGAGGATCACAATTAGGGGCGTTAATGTTTTGACAGGAGTCATTCACTTTCCTTTATTGAAACATACCTTCTTTCAAAGCAGGCAATTTTTGGATTGATGCATTGTGAATTCCGGCCGATTGGGGTACCAAGATAATCTTACAAAACAACGTTTTTGCGGAAAAATATTTTTTAAAACTACGGAGCGCAAAGAAGATACTGAAAACAGGAAGGACACATTTTTCACTTCTAAAAAAGGCAGGGCGCATCGGCACTTGCTAAAAAAAAGGGGGGGGGGCAGGGCGCGCCGCCCTTTGAAAAACGAATAACAGGAACACTAACTTATTGGCTTTTAGACAGTATATTGAAGATTCATAACAGTCAAGTCTAATAAATCACGTTTTACTTATTAAAAAATAGCATTGAGTGAAATTCTAATGCTATAGAGTACAAACTTTTATTTTAAATGAAAAAAAAATCATGACAAAAAACAAATATTTTGCAGTACAAAGCATTTTAAAATACTAGAATTCACACAATATCCTCAGCACTATTTAAATATTCTAATTTATAAATTGAAAAATTTCTCAAGTCCCGATATTTGACAAAATTGGCATAACTAATTGGATCTTAAAATAGTTTAAAATTGTTTTAAAAAATTAAAACTCAAAATCGCTTTTCAAAACCAGAAAAAAATGGCTTTAAATATAATGCAAAACAACTTTTTTGTCTTTAAAGTCGAAAAACCATCGGTCCAACATACCGATTTATAGCAAAATAAAAGAAAATGTAATAATAAATAAATGACTTGCCGCTCATATGAGATTTTAAAGCATATTCTCCCATCTTCTCAACATCGATGTCTTTGGTGCAGACTTTGCATCTTGCTTTGTGTCTATCGTCTGTTATTGGTTCGATCCAGAATTTATATTCGTCGTTGTTCAAACAAAGTTTATTAAACACACATTTTCCAGGCATTTTTAGTGCCACTTAAAATAAAACGACACAAAATTAATAGGCATATAAGAATCTTTCGAAAAAGCACGTAAGCGAATATCGAGGGTAAATCGGCGAATTGAATTATGAAATTGTCCTTTTGTTAGTGTTTTGGACTAGCATCTCCATGTACGCTTGCCTGTGCGAGGAAAATCATCTTGGCGCGATAATTGTTCCAGCTTTGGCGATATTGATAAGTTTAGTATTTCGCAACCCTGTGGAAGGAATTGCTGTTCGACATTTTGACTGACCTTTTTTGTTTTGTTTTTTAAATTGCATTGTAATTGTAGCATGGAGAAGAGTTAGTTTTTTCGCAATAAATTGCGACCATGGTAATTTCACGATTTAAGAACATGCATTCGATTTATTGATATAAATATATATATATTTTAATATATTTATTTGATTGTAATTCGCAATTTTAATATTATTGTAATTATAAAAATGATTTTACGAATATCTAAGAAATTATATTATACCAACGTGGGACATACCATAAACCAGGTTGGCCATTTATTCACCCCGAGACCTTTGTAACATTAACTTTGTTATATTAAAATAGTATAAATTTAGTTTGCTTATAATTACAGAAAAGGATTTATGAATTATAAGAAATGCTTATGTGAATCAAAAATACTCCATACACAAATACAATTTCTTTATAAACATTCGTTATGTATTTCAAATTAACCTTATATAACTTGTAACTTCCATAAATTACTTGCTTTTTTTCTGTTTCTTATTCTTAATTTTTTTTTCTACAGAATACTTAATTACGAAATATTATACTTTGTTTATTAGTTCAAATTTTTAATGTTTTATAAGACTATTTTTGAAATAAATACTACACTTTATTTCGAGCGCCCACTCTTTCCGCATTAATAAGAAGAAAATTTCCCCTCCCTCCACACATCTACGCCAAACAGTTGAATATCAATAAAATAAAAACATCAATTTTCAACAACCATATGCTGTAAGCTTGAATCTCCCGGGGAAGGGAATAAATGCCATACAAGGTTGCAACATTTGGCAATTTATCCCCTCACCGCCAAACAATTATCGCGCCAAGATGCTTTTCCTCACACAGGAGAGCGCACATGGAGATGCTAGTGTGCTTTGGCCGAATGCCGGAAATAAGACAACTTTTAACATGACGTCAGTCAAAGGGAGGAGACAATTGAGTATTCTGCGCGAAAGAGAAGCGCAATCGCCGAAAACAAATTTTTTTTTTACTTAGTTTTTCACGGGAGTTTGCGAAAGGGAAAAAAAATTCAAGTACTTTTCAAGGACCTCGCGCATTTTTCGCAATTTTCAAGTACTTTTCCGGGGCCCCGTGTTCGCCAAATTAAATTCAAGAACTTTTCAAGTACTTTTTAAGAACCGTGGGAACCCTGCATTAATATTTTTAAAGAATCATAGGAACAGGTAAAAATTAAAAAAAAAAAATCATTGTGATCTATCACTGCTGTTTTGCTAATTGACAAGAGACATTCAGAGTAAAGAGAGGTTATTTACAGCCTGAGGAGAGCCTTGTAGAAGGGCCTGGTGAAGAAGGCGTCCAGCAGGTACTGATGCACCAGCGCCAACCCTAGCACGCGGCCGCTGAACCTAAACCATTCGTGCTGGTTGTCCACGAAGGCCGACATGGGGGACACCTGCACCGTGTACGTGTCGTTGGCGGAGTACTCAAACAGGCCATAGTACGGGTTGAACAGCTCACGCGACAGCAGGAAGAAGAACTCGCGAGAGGGGCCCCCGTAGTCCAGCCTGCAGAAAAATAACTGAATTAGTGGGATGGCCCCCTTTTCTTCATGTACTACACCTGCATATATTTATACAAATAAACATTCTTTATGACGAAGGTTACAGACCGATTGTGATAAAAACAAAAACAAAATTAGGTTTCTGGGAATATAAAATAATTTCAGTTATTCTTAAAACATTCCGATTAGGTTTTCGCAATAAATCACTAGGTAATCAGGGAAAAATTCAGTTTTATTACTTATAATTAAATCATCTGCATGCATCTAATAGTTACAAATTGCATTTTCCTATACAAATGTGTATAACCTACTGCCAGCAGAAAGCCGTGCCCAGTCTGGAGGCTGCCAGAAACAATTTTACTTAATTTTGGGAGTGGAGCAAAGCCTCAAAAAGACAAAAATGGAAATTTAGGTTTCCTTCTAACCCATCCTTTTCACATTCCCCCCACAGAATTAAGTAAAATAGCCCATTTCTGCTGATTTTAGGACAATTTAAATGTTATTTTTGTAAAAACAAGAGATAGATTCAGCTCCACAAAATACATTTTGATACTAGATGGACAAGATTTTAAATAATCATGGTTATGAATTAGTAAAAATATTAATAAGAATATGAAAGTATATTATATCTGTTTGTATATTGCTAGTTTTTCTAGCAATACACATAATTTTTCAATTCATAAAAAAAATCTACTTTAAAACATTTTTGTAAATTTAAAGTGTTGCAGATTTTTTAAATTCTTCTCTCTTAAAATAATTATTTTGTTAAAAAAGAATATGTCAGAAGTAAACTCTTCTGCAGTGAAAATATCTTTATTCTTCAGAGAGTTAAAGAATTCACCTAATTTTTATACAGTGAAAATAAGTCATTTTCAACCCCTAAACCCCAACAATAGTAAAAATTTCTGGTAGGGTTTTCCTTTTTTCTTCTCCATTTTGAATCCCTACAGGTAGTTGGATGTCATACAATTTTCAGTTTTAAGAAGTTAGTAGTCAAGTAAAAAATTGTATATCAGTTTGCTGCAAGTAAAAAATTGTACATCAGTTTGCTGAAAGTAAAAAATCACTGGTGTCCGGGTTACTTTCCTTTCATACTGATCAGGGATGAGAAGGTGAATAACAGCAGAAATAATTTTTTTAAGAATTTTATTTATACAATGAGAAACCATAAATAAAATAGGTACAGATGTAGTATAGGACATTTGGCACACAAGTTTTTTTTTGTGGCATGTTTTATAGCAGCGATAAATTTATAGTATTGCAACCCCACATGATATTGTTGGTATTATTTTCCGATTCTTGTGGCGACTTTCAAGGCACCCTATGACGTCATCGCGCTGCGTAATTGTTTTTGTACATTCGCGGAACTATGTTTAACGGCAGTTTTCGTCGAAAAAAAAAAGAAAAAAAAAAACGGGCCAAATGTCCTATATTACATCTATTCTATAAATGTTATTATTTGTGGAAACGTCTCAAAGTGTCAAGGCACATCTGAATCCCTAAGCATGTTGAAAGTGTTCGTTCCTTTGCTGCCCGAGTAAGTGAGAGAAGAAAAAACCCTCTTACCCCTCCTCTCCAGCAAAGCTAATATATAGGCGAGACTTCTGCAGATCCTTCTTCGATGCAGCCATGATCTTCGTAAAGGCGTCTTCGAGAAGGTGGTCCCGCCTGATATTTAACCTACAAAACAACATTTATTAACTCTCTGGAATTTTTGAATACAACACAACATAACATACTTAACTTTTAATTTAAGATTTTCTTTTGTAAAAAAAAAGTGACAAATAGGAAGTATATAAAAAAAAAAGGGTAAAAATTCACAAACTATTTTTTTTAATCATTAGATTTTATTAAACAAAACAAAATTCATTAGTTTTCATTAAACAACACAAAAATTAAGGCCTCACAAAATAAGTTTTTGTCAGTTAAAACTCTTAAGTAATTTCAAATTATCTGTTTAACAAGTGTGGCCTGGTGCTCGTACACACCACCAGATGGAGATACTGTGCAGGGTACTCAAGCACCAACTGTGTGTCACTGGCACTGTAACATTGTAAGAAGCTCAGAGAGAGTAGTGTCGCTGAAGGAAGGTGGATTGCGATCCATGAAGGTGTGAAATAAAGGCATATTGACATAATTATTCTTGGACTGCCTCTTATTTGACTCACTGCCACTCACCTCTACTCCACACATGCAACACGAAATTTCACTTAAGACAGGATGGAAAAATTCATTAATTAATAAAAAGGAACACAACATTTTCTGGTTTGAGTCCTCTGTGCCTTTTTCCCAGAAAATTTCAAAAGTTAGCAACTGGCAAAGCATGTTTTTTCCCCCTTAAGTGTCTTGTCAAGAAGACCTAACTTCAATGAATGCCCTTATTCTTTGGTCCTTTGTTGGGCAGAACTGACCAAGCAAACAAAACACCACAAAGGAAGAGTAAAAGAACTTGGAACACAAAATCCACTTAATTCAGATATATACGAGTTACTTTGCTGTAACTCAGTCTGGTGCTTTTAATAAGTTGGAAACAGTGAAGATCCTTTTTGAAAACAAAGGATTCAGAGTTAGAATGCCTTTTTTTAAAAATCATTAACAGAAACTAAATTATTTTGAAGTACTTTAGTCAGCAGTAATTTCTATTATTATTTATAAATGTACAATCTTGTTTTAGCATTGCAACTGCTTGGTCAGTTCAGACAAAGTTTATCTTGTGTAAACCAGATTTGACTACACAAAAAAAATGTTTTAAAAAATGATAAAATACATTGTTGCTACTTAATAATAAGATACAAAGTTCCGTACTCATGGTTTTAAAAAAAAATCCAGACAGAATTAAACATATAACTGATTTTTTCACATATTGATATTAAAGACTATAAAAATGAAATGACACTAAATAAAAACTTGTTTTCCAATGTGCGAGTCAACCTGGTTAATAATGCAACTTTCAAATGAGTGCTGAATGAACTGCATGATAAATAAATTGACATTAAAGAATCGAAGGAAGACACCAACTTCATTTTCCCTGGTCCCTGTCCGTAGCCCTTGGACTCCAGCTTCCTGTAGAAATTCCTTAGCTTTGCTTCAAAGTCCCTCCGGTAGGGGGCAGGGGCCCTGACGTTTGCCCTCTGGAGTCCTGCAGGAGCAAGAAAGTATTTTCCTCATTTGTGCACACAACTGTCCTACATCACAACACAGCTTAAAACAAAGTATATGAAAATAGAGGGACAAATAGGAACGGGTTTATCTCTTTATCATGAATTTAAGTGAAAAAAGTTCACAACATGGCTCCAATTAATTGGCAGCTGAGTAACTCCTCTTAAAACTGGTTTCAGCAAATAAAAAAAACTTTGCATGTTAACTAAAAATAGTAAAATAGTTGTTTAATTTCAAAATGTGTTTCTTTAATAAATGTAATGCATTATTTTAAAAACACTTATTTAATACAGGGTGACAATATAGCAACAATTTAAGTAAGACAATTTTGCAACTAAGCCACATTTTTTTTAAGTGTTTTGTTATGTTTATGGTTTTGAATGGTCTTCCATCTTCCAAAAGAGTATATTTTCGAAAAAAAGAAAAACCATCCCATGCAATCCATACAATTTTCTAACATTCACAAAAACTCCTATGGCTGGGACTTAGCAGCTGTAGTAAAAGCTGCTTGATGACAAAATTCAAATGATTCATTTTTAAATGGGGAGCTGTTTAAAAACAAGAAGTGAATGGAATACCCGATCTTAGGTTGTATGTGAAGTATTGCCTTCAAGAGTCATGTTATTTCCGAGTGACTAAGCTAACAGATAGCATTAACAACAAGTTTTACTACAATGTGCTTTAAGGTTTCCACGAATAAGAATTCCTTCATTGTTGAAAAAAACAACAACATTGCAATCAGCAAAAAAAAAAGTTTAAATGCATGCGCACAACATATTGGACGATTTGAACACTGTCGAAAAAGAAAATTGTCAAGCCACTAAATCTGCTAGTTTATAGTCTTTATTACGGTTTGTTAATAACAGGGTTTGTGAATAATAAAATGTCATGATAAAAATATTATAACTCTGAATTAAGCAGATGATGAGCTAATTGTACAGCTAACTTACGAAACAAGTGTTAAAAACAATGAATCTGTACAAGTTGACAGATATGAAAAACTTAGTAAATGTATTTGTTGTACAGGATGTTTTGCTAGTGTTGGCTACATTTCAAGAATAATCACCCATAATTGAAATAGTCAGAACTTGTGCCTAACTATAACTGTATAGTTTAGAATGTTGTGGTCCAATCGTAACTGATTGTGTGGTTGTGTTAGGTGTTCCTTTTGCATGCCATCTACCTCCACATTAGATTGATAAAAAATTGAATGCCTCCAGAATCAGACTGACTTCTTCATTGAATATTACAATCTTTTTCAAACGGATTTAAGAAAGTCAAAATTAAGTAGGTTAAGGACTTTAAAAATTTCTTAATTTTTACTACACTAGAACATTTAACATTTAAAACGCCAAGTTAAATTTAAAGCAACAAAACTCATTTTGGCATGTATTAACATTGAAGTTTACAGCAGCAAATGTCAATCAGAAGCAGTTAAAAAAAATTAGAAATTTTTTTGTTATCCAGTGACGATTATATGATTTCTTCAATTAGGACCCGAACAGAAAATTGAGTAGAATCTTGAGCAAAAGCTATATATGCATGTAAAACCTTTGTGTAAATGGCGAAAAATTGTCAAAACTTAGCTATTGTTAACACAAGTTTTTTTTTGTCAAAATGAAGAAAACAAATGCAATAATTTGTTACCAAAATATGTAAGTTTCCAAATTAACGAATAATTTAAACTTTCACATACCATGTTTTGCAAATGTATCTGCTGGATATAGCTACTTTTGCTTTCGAGAGATTTCTTTTTTTAAAAAATTATTATTAAAGAACAGGTTTTGCGGCTTTATGTTTTAAAATTGAGACTAAAGCTAAAAAGTACCTATTTTAAACTTTTGGGTACTTTTGCATTTGGGTTTACCCAATTAAGGACACAGTGCCCACAATTAAGGAATAATCCAAATGAAATAGTTTTTAAGGTCTTTTAAGGACCCTGTTTTAAACTTTACACTTTGAACAGGTGACTCACCGGGCGATGCCTGTGGCGAGGGCTGTGGGGAGGTGCGGGGGGATCGGTGGCTGCCGTTACTGGCAAACTGGGCGGGGATGTATGACATGATCTCCTGTTCAAACAGGCTGAAAAGAAAGATGTGAAAAACACTTCACCTCAAGATACATATCATAAAGGATAAAATCTATAAAACAGTAAACTTAATATTTCATAAATTAGTAATTAATAACTGTAATTTATATATATCTTTCATTTTATGAATCTATGGTATTAAACAATGTGTACCAATGATTTTGATTAACAATTGCTTCATGTTTGGCAAAACTGCGAAGTGATTTAAACACTTCTTGCACATTGGCAAAATAAAGTAGTAATCTTTGGTAATTATAAACTAGATAAAGAAAGCAATAAAGCTTTCCTCTTTTATATGTTATTGTATAATATTTTATTTGTATGTCCTAACCTAAACATAAAGATTTGTTCTTTTTGTTAGTAAAACAGAACCAAATAAAATATAAATAACTTATTCTTCATGTCAATCTGCAAAAAGTTATAATTAAATCCTCAGTTAGCAAAAGTATTTAAAAGATTTTTTTTCAATAAAGAGGATTTTTTTTAAACAAAGTGTTTTGGTTTTGAGATAACATTAAATTCAAAATACTAGATATGTGGTTTGATAAACTACTAAATTTTTATATTTTGTTTTCAATCGTTAAATTTTTATTCAATTAATTAATTAAAAAATTCAGTGATGAATTTTTCTGAATAAAAACTTGACTTATTTATTAAATTTTAAGAGTGAAAATATCAATCTAGCAGCTAAACCGGGAATAGATTAAAAACAAAAGCAAAAGATTTCATTCGTCCCATACAATTAAAAAAAATCAAAACAGTAATTAACTTAAGTAAACTGACTATTACAATGTTTTCATGAATTTAAATGTGCTAAATGTACAAAAGACTAAAAGTACTTAAAGTTTGGATTGTGGCGTTATCTTTTTTATGTATTTGTTGGGTAAATTTCCATATTCTTGCAGTGTAAAATTAAAAGAAATTATAAAAATAATTTTAGAATTTTTTTCCCTTTAATTTTTATGTTAAAACAAAATTGAAATATATACATGTCCAGAAAGCGGGGGGGACTCCCATGAGCATACAAAACAAAAATAGTTCCTCAGTCCTAGTTTAGATTTAGATAGGGGTCCGTGGCTTCATGCTAATTGGGAACTGCTGATATACACTGGTGAAACCACAACTTATTGAAGAGATAAAGAACTCCTAATAGTTATAAGGGCATTCCCGAAATGAGATTTTTACAAAAGCAACCAAACCCTTTCAAACGAGAAACCACAGCAAACACATTTGAGTAGGTGACCACAAAAATGTCCTAACCCACATTTTTTTAAAAACTCATTTTATGATACTAAACTTTCTTACAGAATACGAATTTACTGAAGCAATATCGGACTAACCCATTTTCCCGTAATTCCCGACTTGAACGCTATTAAAAATAAAAATAATCCAGTAAACCCAAGTTACTGGCGGTTTTAATGTATAATAACAATAACGGATTACATAAGTTCTCCACATATTAACTCAGTGCCACAATTATTTTAAGTAAAAAAAAATAATAAAATTTTCAAAAATATTCAAGTTCTTTTTTCTTCTTAAAGTATATTTGGGGGTTGGGCCATTCTTGCACTCACCTACTCATTGGTGAACCCCCCCCCCCCCCCTTCTCTTAAATACCTGAGCAGTATGGTGAGGTCAATGTCGTGGCTGAGGCGGTCGATGGCGGCTGTCCCGTCCGCTCGTACCGCAGCCACCTTGTCCCTGAGCGCCTGGTTAGAGTGGACCGGGGGATGACGCTCCCTCAGGATGTCCAGGATGTTGGGCTGGCGCAGAAAGGCAACCACTTTGTCATTATAGGCAGTGGGCACGTGGGGCGACACGTGAGGTACTGTGGAGGAGGATGCGGTGGAGGGGGGCCGAGGAGGGGGCACCGGACCCTGCTGAGGAGGTGGGGGTGCCTGCTGCTGCTGCTGGAAGAGGTAGAACGTACAACATGTTTAGGGTTAGCAAAGTAAAACATGGAAGCTGCCTGGTGGAGTAATACAGTTGACCTCTAATTATTCAGATCAATTGGGATTAGACCCTATTCGGATAATTAGATAATTCACAAAAAAGGTAATTTCTTTGTAAAAAAAATTTTGCTTTAGAATGTAATGTAATTTTATGACTATAAAAGCAATTTTGTTTATGTTTTATACTTACATACTGTATTAAAATGTATCATTGCTCGTAGTTTCCTGTAGAGTTAGCAGGGTTACATGATACTTACTAAACAAATGACAAACAGAAGCACAAGATTCCCATTTAGAAGCTAAAGTTGGTCTAGGCAAAGTCTTCCAAAGAAGACCTGTCTCATCTGCATTATATGAAAATTAGGAACCATAAAATTTGTTTTCCATTTTGAAATTCTCAATAGTTTTCTGCTGCTTTAAGGGTCTGCTGATAGCTTCTGTGGTAGTTACTATTACGGGTTAAATAAAACACTACTAACAAAACGAAGAAAAGAAGAACGATAATATTAATCGTTGTTTAATTTAAGAATTTACCTGGCGTGATCGTATAGTTTTGAACAGAAAGTAACACAAGACTAAAAATTGTGACCAAAAGAAAACAAATTTATTTAAAACACAAAAATTAAAAAGGGAACGGAACACTAAAAAAAACCTTACAAAATGCCAAACAAGTTAAAACTAAATAAATTAAAAGGGGGAGGGTAAACTAAAATTAAAAACTACTAACTTCTGCGATTTCGTCGAGAGATATGCGACAGGGGGTCAAGGCGAAGAAAATACGAGTGCCCCAAAAAAAACAGAAAACAAGGCCAAGCCGATACGGCCATACTAAAAGTGTCCAAGATTGGGAGGTGGACGAAAAGGGGGGTGGTACTTGGCACATCCTTCGACGGAGTGTCAACTCCGATGTCAGCTTCAGAGGTGGTCGGTCAAAAGGCGTCAGCCAGTGGTGGTCTTCCAGCAGAGAAATCCAGTTCAGAGGTGGTTGGTGGATGGGACCTTCTCTGGGCGAGGATCACGGGCCTGACGGGTGATGGGGGAGGCGTCCAGGGCTGACATCAGAGGCAACGGCAGAGGACGGGAACATCCCTCTGGGTGCTACGTCGATGGGTGGCTGGGGTTATTGCAGTTAACCCGGCAACATCTACTGGAATGGGTGACTCTCGAGCATCGTTGAGGTTGGTGGCGGCGGTTACGTAATTCTACCTAACCCCGCATCAGCATCGGCGGCTATTGCACGAGATTAACCCATCGGGTTTTGAAAAAGGACACACGGTCCGCGTTTATAAGACGGGAGCTACACTCCTGTACGTCTTGAGGCTTCGAAAGATGCGTTAAAAAGTCTCGTCAAAAGGTGCGCTTTTCAATAAAATCGCCAAAACCTCCTTGCCAGATCCCTCAAAACTAGCACATCAATTTTCCTCTCAGCCAATCAGAGAATTTACAATTACAACTTCGGTTACAGTTAAACACAATTCCAGACCAGTACGTAAAACGTTCTCAAAATCACGAAGTCAAACTGTAATATGATACAGGAGGAGAGGCCGATGTGGGGACCCAAAAGGGTGGAAAAGACTCTAGACAGGGGTTATCACCCCATTTACAACTAAAAAGCTCTTAGGGGGTTATGAAAAAGGGGGAAATCTACGTTTGGGCTTAAATGGAATCAAAAGTGCAGGTTCCCAAGTACAAGTTTGACAATTAAATAGGATACATCAATATTACATAAATTAATTAATACAATTAGGGGAGTCTGAAATTAAATTAAATAAAAGAGGAATGAAAAATTAACCAATTATGGTTTTAACCATAACACTTCTTGCCTCTTACATCCAACTCACAGATACCGTGCCTTAACTTAAAATTCTGTAGATTAGGTTTTCTCGGCAAAAAGTTTCACATTTTCGCATACGATCAATCAAAAAAGAGGATTCATAGATAAGAAACTCTTAAAATGCCAATTTTGCTGGTGTCCGGATAATTAGAGTTATACTGTTTTGAAAAAAGTACTGTAATAAATCAAAATATGGAGTGGACTCTTGATATAACAATTCCTCACGGGACCAATAGTGGAAGGTCATTATTAACAAAAGGTTGTAATAACAAGTTTTACATGAAACAAGTATTATATATTTTTTACAAATAATGAAATTTTAAAAAACTGAGGAGAAAAAATTATTGTCTAACTTTGTTTCCAGAAAAATTGAATATAAACAGCAAAAAATTCTTAAAATACCTAGTTTCATATATTTATTTAAATAGGGCTTCAAGACCCATTGAGCAATTATTAAACTAAATAATGGGCTTTTAAAACAATATTTTAAATTGATGACATCTTAAAAGATGATGTTGCATGTTTCTGGATCAGTGTTAAAAGGTGAAAGGTAATAACATCACAGTCTTACTTGAGAATGACGACTGGGTGAGACATGGTCATTCAAACTAACTGGAATTTTTTTAAAAAAAATTAGGTGTCAAAAATTATGACTGGGTGTAAAATTACGATTGCCAAAATTGACATTTTTTAGGAGCAAAATACGACTAACGACCACTCATTTTGAACCCTGTTTTGTATTTATATTTACATAAAGAAAGAACTTTGTTAAAGGTGTAATCATAATAAAAATGAAAATAACTATCAGAAAGTTAAAAATTTTCTTTTTAAATGCTGAATGATTTGGCATTTTTGCTAAAAATTGCTTGCTTAAAGGTTTACCCAGCTCTAGAGAATGACGATCAACTCACCCTAGCTGCGGCCGCCGCGTCACCTCTCATCTCCTCCTCCCCCGCGCTCCTGCTCCTTCTGCGTGCAAGCGGGGGGACGGGCAAGAGCTTGCTGGGGTTGAGAGGGGGCGCCTCCATCGGGAGGCGGGGGTCAATGAAAGTCGTGCTGCGGGATGTGTGGTCGATGAAGAATTGCTGGAAGAAAGAAAGCACACACCATTAACACAGGCAAGTGACATGCACTTTATTAGCACACGTTGAATAGATTACTATTTTCAATGGGAGTATCAGCTGGGCCAGTAGAAAGCAACGGTGCACGTTTCGCTGTCAACAACCGAAGCGGAATACGTATCCTTGTCAGAGGCTTGCAGAGGAGTCTGGTTGATTCGACTTTTAAAGGAATTTCATGTTAGAATTCCGGGATCATTTCATGACGTTCGAGGACAATAAAAGCTGCATTAAACTGCTGGAGAGTGAACGAGCATTTAATCGAACAAAACATATTGACACTCCATTTCATGTTATTAGAGACAAAAGAAAAAGGACTCGTAGAAATTGTTTATTGTACTACAGAAAGTATGATTGCAGACATTTTGAAGAAACAGCTCGACGCTGTTTAAACTAAAAAAATAGTGTCTGATTAGTTTTATGTAAACATTGTATATTTATGTATTTCTTAACGTACAGTAATGTATTGTACATATAGTCGTTGAGAGGGGATATTGGACGTAATTGGCAAACAATAGTTTGTTTTCTGTTTTCTTAGTTCCAGCATCTGGAAATGTAATATCTTTGGAGTTGTAACTCAACAGTCCAAATGTGTTCTTAAGTTTCCCAAGTGTATTTCTTATTTAATATAGTTCTGTCTTTCTCATACTCTTACACTTGTGTTCTGCAAACATTTATAGTTGTATTTCGGATTATTTAATTCTTAATTAATTGATTAATTTACTATGGTGCTACTATATTACAATTAACTTTTAGATTTTCTTGTTCAGTTAAATCCTATTTGTCCTTGTATGTATTGTGTGACCTTATTTTGTTTCTTATATTTTGGCTTAATTGAGAACACCCCACGTGGGAGGGGGGGATTGTTATTTTGGTGGGCCAGTTTGCTTTCTGATTATTTTCTGACTCACCTATATTTTTATTCTTGGGGGGGAAAAAATTAATTCTTAACTTTTTTTTATTTTAAGAAGTATGTGTAGGGAATGTTATGGTTTTAAAACCATAATTGTTTTTAATTTTATTTCCTTTTTAATTTTATTTTGTAAGACTCCCCTAAATGCAATAATGTGTAATTTCCTTAAAACATTTGTCAAACTTTTTGTACATGGGAACTTTCACTAATAATTCCAAAAGACATAATTATTATTGCAGGGGATAATTTAACGGAATTGATTAATTAATCTTAAATAAAAAATGTAATTATAATTTTAAAATTTTTACAGTGCCATTAAGTTAATTTTAACATGCATCGTTTGACTATAGTACGATTTGTACAGTTTTCGTAACAATTATCTGCTTTCCTTACTTAAGTTTATGAAAATACATAAAAGGGCGAGATTGAGTACTTCTTGAGTTTAGCCCATAATAATACAATAAAACCTAAATATGAAAAATTAGCTGTGTTATTCCATTTCAATCAAAGCATTACTATTCATCTCGTAATATACATAAAATAATATACACATTTATTTTCAAACATTTATCACTAACAAATTTACAATACAGATTAATACTTGATTTTTGAAGTAAAACGTCTTTAAAATCAACTATTTGGCGTATCTGGACAAAAACACAATGTCACGCTTTCAGAGTGATACTTTCCGACACTTTTACAGCACAATAAATATTAATATTTACTTAAATTGGTTCTCGTCCAACAGGAAATTAGGAGTCGATACATGTAAAATTTAGTAAAAGCAAGACACATATAGGGCATGGATGGAGCACGCTGCATCAGATGGAGCAATTGTCTTCATTTTGCTTGGGAGTTTTCTGCTAGCGACCATTTCCTATTTCTCTATAATTGACTAAAATGATGTTTCACCTATAATCATTCTGGATGTGTTCCAATACAACCATATAAGATTTTTTTCCTAATAAAATAATTTAATAAGCACTATTTACGTAGAGGATATTAGCCACCATGTCGGGGAAGGCTAGCCCCCCCCCCCCCCCCCATCGGGCAATTCCTGGTGCCACCACTGGCTGTTTTGGTGCATATATACAAGAGTTCACCTTTTTAACATGACTTTTAACATAATTTCAGAGGCCTCAAAAAGCAAAGGAGTTGAGCTCCTCATTTTTCCACCAATGCCCATGGGCCTTTTTTTAAATCCTATGGGTTAGCAGCATCTAGAGTTGTAACTGCAGAAGCAAATTCAAGGTCAAAGTAATTTAATCGTCGCCGTCAACCCGATACAAGAGAGAGATCGACGTAGGTCGAGGAAGAGTGATCTGTCGTCTTCTCGGAAGCTACATCATTGGAACCATGATGCCGCAGTCCATATAACTCGCCCTGGGTCCATTTACTTAAACATTAGGTGGTTATAATATTTTGGCCACTCAGTAACATGTCGCACTATTTGTCTGTATGAACTTACCAAACTAAATTTGTCAGTCTTGTCCTGCAGTGTTAACCTTTAGTAAAAATATTATTAGTACTTAAAATGTATTTATTGAATTTGAATTTAGAACATGTCTAAAAACAGTCAGGTAATCAAATTAAATGATTCATGTACATCCATTTCAAATCGCACACAATAAACCTATTTTGTGGGAAGCCGAGAAAGAACACGAGGACACAGAATGTAGACTCACCTTTCCTGCACGATCAAGCTTTGTTTCCCAGCCCCTCGGTAAATCTTTCGCAGTGTCAGCAAATTTATTGAGGAGGCTCACGAGGTCCCGATTGTGTTGGTACCTGCAATCAACAACCATCAGTTATGACATTCCCATTTTCAGATGGCATTTATTTATGTTGCCAAGCAACCATGTTATTAACAAGCAACAATGCTCACTCGTCGCTTGATGTTACTTATGCTACAACAATGAATGTTACAAATCTTTAATACTGGTTTAAAGTAGTATATTTAAAATCATTTGAAATGATAAAATTTGTTTTATATTATAAATCCACTGGAATATAAAGTTTATATATAAACTGGGGTGCTCAGACGGTCCTCCTCTCCCTCGTCACTCGCGGAAGTCTCCAGGAATATCCTGCTGGCACTGGCTGACCACACATGTATTAATAGAGTAGGGTTTGCTGTTCGCGGCAAATGAGTCTAGCCATTTGTGACCTTCTAGATCCCCCCCCCCCCACCTACTAAGTATATAACATGTGTGGTCAGCCAGTGCCCTCTTCTGTTATCTATTATCACATTTAATTATTAAAATACTATTTCCATGTGACACTTTAAATTTGTCTTAGATAATCGAGGAACTGTCCAACACTCTTAACCAACCTTGGTTGACCATCCAAGAACATTTGCAGCAGATTGGTAAAGTAAGCAGAACAGGTGTTTGGGTCCTGCATAATCTGTTCGAAGAAAACAAAGCCAACAGATACACCATATGCAACTTATTGCTTCAACGGCACGTTGTAGAAGTGTTTTTTGATTGCATGATAACTGGAGATGAAAAATGGGTTCGCTATGATAATCCAAAATGCAAAAAGCAGTGGTTCTCTCAGAATGAATAGCAATGAAGTACTGCTAAGCCAGGTTTACATCTCCAAAAGGCTCTTTTACTTGTTTGGTGAAATATTCGCGGAATAATTAATTTTGAAATATTGGAACCTGGAGAAACTGTGAATGCATCTTTACTGTGAACTTTGGATCGAGTTAATCAATCCTTGGATCGAGTAAATTAATCTTCAATTGAAAAGTGTCCAGCAATTGTCAACAGAAAAGACGTTATTCTACAACATGATAATGCAAGACCGCACTGCGCAAAATGAACCCTAAGAAAAATTAATGAATTAGGGTGGGAGGTAATGCCTCACTCATCAGATAAGCCTGACATTGCACCATCGAATTTCCATTTATTCCGATCGCTACAACACTTTCTAAGTAACAAAAAATTTGGATAACATAAAAATTGCCATCTCCAGTTACTTGCTCAAAAACCAATTGATTTTTATCGATCCGGCATTGAAAATTTGCACACTAGATGCAAAATGTTGTTGATAACAAACAAGGGTGATTATATCATTTGATAAAAATAAAAACTTGCTAAATTTTTTTAAAATTTAATGTAAAAAACAGCAACATTATTTGACTGTCCCCGTAATACATTGGAGCTAAACTGCAGTACCTTAAGCAAGAAATTATTATTTACCGTTTTTTTTTGTAGATTGTAAGTAGAAGAATTATAATAAAAGGAAATAGAACTTTGTATTCATAAGTATCTATGTTTGCATCGAAAGCCACATGGTCTATCAATGTTATGGTTAAAACCATAATTGGTTAATTTTTAATTCCTCTTTTATTTAATTTAATTTCAGACTCCCCTAATTGTATTAATTAATTTATGTAATATTGATGTATCCTATTTAATTGTCAAACTTGTACTTGGGAACCTGCACTTTTGATTCCATTTAAGCCCAAACGTAGATTTCCCCCTTTTTCATAACCCCCTAAGAGCTTTTTAGTTGTAAATGGGGTGATAACCCCTGTCTAGAGTCTTTTCCACCCTTTTGGGTCCCCACATCGGCCTCTCCTCCTGTATCATATTACAGTTTGACTTCGTGATTTTGAGAACGTTTTACGTACTGGTCTGGAATTGTGTTTAACTGTAACCGAAGTTGTAATTGTAAATTCTCTGATTGGCTGAGAGGAAAATTGATGTGCTAGTTTTGAGGGATCTGGCAAGGAGGTTTTGGCGATTTTATTGAAAAGCGCACCTTTTGACGAGACTTTTTAATGCATCTTTCGAAGCCTCAAGACGTACAGGAGTGTAGCTCCCGTCTTATAAACGCGGACCGTGTGTCCTTTTTCAAAACCCGATGGGTTAATCTCGTGCAATAGCCGCCGATGCTGAGTTAGAAGAATTATTTAACCGCCGCCACCAACCTCAACGATGCTCGAGAGTCGCCCATTCCAGTAGATGTTGCCGGGTTAACTGCAATAACCCCAGCCACCCATCGACGTAGCACCCAGAGGGATGTTTCCGTCCTCTGCCGTTGCCTCTGATGTCAGCCCTGGACGCCTCCCCCATCACCCGTCAGGCCCGTGATCCTCGCCCAGAGAAGGTCCCCTCCACCAACCACCTCTGAACTGGATTTCTCTGCTGGACGACCACCACTGGCTGACGCCTTTTGACCGACCACCTCTGAAGCTGACATCGGAGTTGACACTCCGTCGAAGGATGTGCCAAGTACCACCCCCCTTTTCGTCCACCTCCCAATCTTGGACACTTTTAGTATGGCCGTAGCGGCTTGGCCTTGTTTTCTGTTTTTTTTGGGGGCACTCGTATTGTATTCGCCTTGACCTCCTGCCACATCTCTCTCGACGAAATCACTGAAGGTAGTAGTTTTTAATTTTAGTTTACCCTCCCCCTTTTAATTTATTTAGTTTTAACTTGTTTGGCATTTTGTAAGGTTTTTTTAGTGTTCCGTTCCCTTTTTAATTTTAGTGTTTTAATAAATTTTGTTTTCTTTTGGTCACAATTTTTTAGTCTTGTGTTGTTTTTTTTTGTCTGTTCTAAACTATACGATCACGCCAGGTAAATTCTTAAATTAAACAACGATTAATATTATCGTTCTTCTTTTCTTTCTTTTGTTAGTAGGTTTTAATTAACCCGTAAAAGTAACTATCACAGTGGTGCCTTTGACCTTAGGATTTTTTTCCCCGTTTATCTGCAATTTTGCGGCATAGCTAGGCCTAACTTCAAGCGACTTTCGCCGATGGAGACGTGTTGCGATGTTTGTTTACCTTTTGGTAGTCTTCTTTCTTTTTGTGTTTACGGATTTAATTGAACTTACTTTAATTGCATTTGATTTGTGTTAAGCATTATTAATTGTTATTATCTTGTGTTTAATTGAGTTATATAATTTAAATTTTTTTATTGATATTTTGATGGGAGTTTGTTTACATTGTTGATGTGTGTTCGTAATGGGATTTCCGGTCGAGATTTCTATTTTTATTTGATTTGATTTGAACTTTGATTACTGTGTGTATTAATAACTTAGTTTAATTTAAAATTTGATAAATTTAGTTGATTTTTTTTTGTTGGAATTTTGTTATTTTAAATTTTTTTTTTGGGTTAGAGATGGCGCGTAGAGGCAAGAGTGCCTCTGCCACCAGATCCTTTGGATCTTTAAATGATTTAACTGAGGGCACAGATAGGGTTGTTGATGAGGAAGTGGAGTATTGCCCCCCTAATTTTGGTGTCCCTAGATTACATTTGATGGATTCAGTGGAGGAATTTTCTGGAGTGTCATCTGACCTTTCAATAACTGACTATTTCGAAAATATCGAGATGATTTCTTCCCATGCCAAGTGGACCATGCAGGACAAGCTGATTGTCGCTAAGCTGAGGCTTAAAGGCAAGGCAGCTCGATTTATGAGGGCTAATGTTAGTCTGAAAAGAGAGACTACCTACGACACCTTCAAAGAGAGGCTGGAGGAACACTTTGCGGAGAAATCCAACATTTACCTGTCCCTTAGACAGTTGATGTTGGGTTTCCAGAGGCCCAGTGAGAATGTTAAACAGTTTGCTGCGAGGCTGGAGGCGTTGTCTCATAGAACGGTCGCCGAAGACCTTCTTGGAGACCCCTCGGCTGAACAAACAAGGGTAAAGACCCTTCTGCACTCCTTCACTCAAGGTTTAAAACCTAATATTAAGCGTCTAGTTATGATTCAGAATCATAGGACCTTTAGCGATGCCAAAAGGCACGCAATTTTAGAGGAGGAGATGTACGACAGTTTTTTGGAGGTGGAGGGAGCAGTGGCTAACACTGTGCAGGCTGCCCCTCTCCCTCCCAGTCAAGGTCAGGGAGTTGATAGTTCTCACATTATTGCCGAACTACTGGGTAAGGTCGCCTCCTTGACCAAAATCGTTAGCGACTTGTCTAGGAGGCATGAAGGCCCTAGACCCGAAAGGAGCAGAAGCATTGAATGCTATGCATGTCATGGTTTTGGACATATGGCTCGCGAGTGTAGGTTCGTACAGAACCGAGGTCGTAGAGGTGGCCGTGGGAGACTGGGTCAAGACTACGTCCCTCTCCAGTATGGTCCAGGTCCCAACTATCAGTACCCTGTTGGCATGGCTTTTGCACCACAATTTGTGGGCATGCAGCCCCAATACGCCCTTCAGGCACCTGCTCCTCCTGCTCAAAGCCAGTCATCAAGCTCCAGCCAACCTGCCACGGATTCGTTAAACAGTTAGTGGGTGATGTAGTTGCACCAACTACCATCGCTCAAGCCCTTTCGGTGACAGAGGTATTTCTGGGTAGCACAAATAATGGTTTGCCTGTGGTAAAAGGCACCCTAAGAGGTAATAAGTTAAAATTTCTCTGCGACTCTGGAGCTTCAATAAATTTAATTGAAAAGAAATATGTCGATTTAATTAAGGATCCTATTTTTCAGGCCTGTTTGTTACAAGTATCTGGCATTGCCAATACTGCTATTTTTATTCACGAATTTATTCATTTGGATGTAGTTTTAGACAAGAAAATTTTTAATGTTAAATTTTTCATTTGCCCAGGTAAGATTGGTGAGGGTTATGGTGCTATTTTGGGTACCGAATTCTTGTCCAAGTACAATGTGACCGTAGATTTTTCAATAAATACTTTGTATGCCCATGATTTCTTTTTGCCCTGGGAAAATAGTAAAACTTGCAACTCGGAGGAAGTGAACACCTTGGAGACGGTGGAGACTTGCTCTGGGGTTTTGATAAATAAACAAACTCTACCCCCTCTTTCAGAGAGTTTTGTTAAGATTAAATTAAAAGGGAGGAATTTAAATTCTAAATTAGTATTATTTGAACATTCTAGTAATTTTAAAAATGACAATCTTTTCATTGGACGTTGTATTCATTCCTTAAATAAAGATAACTGTTACTTCATTAAAGTTTTAAATTCTTCTGGCGAGATAATTCACTTGAATAAGGGTGTGAAAATAGTGGAGGCTGAACCTTTGAGAGAAACACATATGGAGACAGTGAACAATTTGAATTTGGATACCCAAGTAGAAGACAGCTTTGATGTTTGGGGAGGAGAATTTAACTTAAGTCACATTCCTGACCAACATAAAGAACCATTGAAGAATTTACTCAATGAGTATGGTTTTCTTTTTGCCAAAACAGTTAAGGATTTAAAAGGATGTGATACTATTGAACACGAAATACATTTGACAGATTCTATCCCAGTTCGTGTCAAGCCATACAGGACCCCCTATCATTTGCGTGAGGAAATGAATAAGCAAATTGCTGAGCTCCTCGATGCAGGCATAATTCAGGAAAGTAGTTCTCCTTTTTCAGCACCTGTGATGCTAGTAAAGAAATCTGACAATAGTTATCGGCTAGTCACTGATTTTAGGAAATTAAATTTAAAAACTTTGGAAGATAACTTCCCACTCCCTAACATGTTAGAGTTAGTGGATAATTTAGCTGGAGTCAACATTTTTTCTACTTTGGATTTGACCTCTGGGTTTTATCAGATGAAACTCAGAGAGGAAGACAGACAGAAATGTGGGTTTTCCACCCAGTCTGGTCACTATCAGTGGAACAGAATGCCTTTTGGGCTTAGGAATGCCCCTAGCAGTTTTCAACGTTTAATGTCAATAGTTTTATCCAACTTACAGCCACTCCAAATCGGCATCTATATAGATGACATAGTTCTGGCCTCCTCGACCTATGAAGAACATTTGGACAAGATTAAATTAGTGTTTGATAGATTGGCCCAGCATAGTCTTAAACTTAAACCTAGCAAGTGCAATTTCATGCAAGATACTATTAAGTACTTGGGATTTAGGGTTTCGAAAGGAATTGTTTCACCAGACCCCTCTAATTTAAATTTAATTGCTAATTTTACTGTTCCTAAGAATAGAAAGAATGTCAGACAATTTTTGGGACTCGCAGGTTTCTATCGCCGTTTCATTGAGAATTATTAACAAGCTTTACCGTTAACTAATTTAACTAAAGAAAATACACCTTTTATTTGGAGCCCGGAGGCTCAGAAATCTTTTGAAATTTTGAAGAGTGAATTGGTAAAGGAACCAATTTTGAAGTTACCTGTAATGAGTCAGGAGTTTGTTTTGTGTACCGATGCCTCTAACTATGCTTTGGGCAGTTGCCTGTGTCAGGAATATGATGGATTTTTGCATCCTGTGGCATTTGCTAGTAGAAAATTGAAAGATGCTGAAGTCAGATATAGTACTTTTGAAAAGGAAGCCCTTGGTATTGTGTGGGCCACAGCTTATTTTAGACAATATTTATTAGGTAAACATTTTACTATTTACTGTGACCAAGCCTCCTTATCCCAAGTTTTAAAACTTAAGGACTCTACCTCAAGAATAGCCAGGTGGATCACAGCTTTAAGTCAATTTGACTATAAAATTATTCATAAGCCAGGTAAACTAAATGTAACAGCTGATTTTCTTTCTCGAGCCGTAAATAATATTTCCTTGGTACAACATTCGGTTGAACCCATTTTATTTACAAATATTTCAGATCAGCAACCAAGTGATGAAAAATGCATTAAACTGAAAGGCATGGTGGAGTCAGGCTTAGCACCAAATCCCAAAACTTTAAATTTTTTTTGTGAAAATGACATTCTGTTTTGTAAACATGTCAAGCCAAAGCACAGATGGCAGGGAAATAAAAGATTAGTAGTTCCTCTTAATATGAGAACTGAAGTTATGGCTCTTCATCACGACTCTCCTGTGGCTGCTCACTGTGGTTTTGGTAGGACTTTATCTAAAATTCAAAGATCTTTTTATTGGCCAGCCATGTACAGTCAAATTCGGAACTATGTTTCTTCCTGTCATGACTGCCTGAAAAGAAGAGGTTTCCAACCATCGAAGAAAGCACCTTTGGGTAGAATACCTGTGACTTCAAGACCTCTTGAACGAATAGCCATGGACATTGTAGGTCCCCTGCCAATAACCATGTCTCAAAATAAGTACATTCTGGTCATGACCGATTATTTCACTCGTTATCCTGAGGCATATCCCTTACCTGACACCAAGAGTCATTCTGTAGCAGAAGCGTTAGAGAAGTTCATTGCTTCCCATGGTATACCTGAACAGCTGATCACCGACCGTGGCACTAATTTTCTTTCGGAATCTCTAATGGAGGTTTATAAGGCGTTGGGAATACAGAAACTGAACACGACGAGTTATCATCCACAATCTGATGGAGTTCTGGAACGATTGAATGCCACGTTAATTAACTCTCTGAGTTATTTGGTCTCGGATTCACATGATGATTGGGACAGGCTAATTCCTTTTGCCTTACTGGCTCATCGTTCAGCTCGTCATGCTGCAACAGGCGAGACGCCTGCTTACTTACTTTATGGTCGTGATATAACATTACCTTGTGATTTACTTTTGAAGAAGGATTTCAGAACATACGCTGACACGCCTTCTTATTTAACGGATTTGGGAACAAGATTGAAAACTGCCTTTCGGGAAGTTCGTAGAAACTTAACCCTGGCAGCCGAGAAGCAAGAAGAGTTTAGGTCTAGATCTGCAGTCGATAAACAGATTCAGATTGGGGATTCTGTATTTCTGCACACACCAGTTCTACAGAGTGGGCAAGTGAAGAAGTTTGCCAAGTTCAATAAAGGACCCTACAGGGTTATTGGACAGGCTAAAAACAAGGTAAATTACCAGTTGGTTTTGCTAAATAAGCCTTCGGATGTGAAGTGGGTCCATGTCGACAGACTCACTCGCATACCTGAGCGTATTTTACTCCCCTCTCTTGAAGTAAGTATCAAGCAGAATGAAGTTTCTGAGGAAACTAGTGTGAAGGAAGTTTTCAGGGACACACACGTGGCACCCTATGATTTGCGACCAAGAAGGTCGGGCTTTGTAGTATCACCTTAGAGGTATTTTTTTGGGAGGAAAATTTTTAGGAAAATGTTGCTTTGTGAACATTTATATTTTTACTGTTTTATTTAATTTTTTTTTGTCATTTGTCTACATATCACAGTTGTGGACAAAATTTTATTCGTTTATTTTTGTGTCTATCATTTCATCTCACAATTGAAATGAACTTTTACTTGTTTATCTTTAAGTGTATACGCGCGCTGCTTGTATTTATGCTCTTTCTTAAGGATCGAATTGTACAAAGTTTTTCTTTGGAGGTATCTTTATTTTTTTACTTCAATTTCAGGTTGGTGGTTTTGCGAGTCTCCCTTTTAGTTTGTGATTTTTTTTTTGTTTCTTTCTTGCATTTTAGCTGGTCTTTAGTGCTTATTTTTTTTTCCATCTTGGATCCATTTAAAATTAAGTGCTTTCTTAAAGTTATCCCTCCTTTTCGTACTCCTTTACTTCCTGCCTGTGCATTGATGTCCTTTATCGTATTCTTTATTTTTGGGTTTATTGGGAATGTTGTAAGCTATTTTTTCCCAGTAATATTTACAATCTGTATTTTCGTGTTTTATTTTTAGGTTGATTGCTTTTGCAATTTTTTTTTTTTCTTCTTTCGAGCAACTGTTTCATGCACTGTCACTGGTTCTCTGGGATTTTTTCCGTGGGTGTGGTCCTGCCTTGGTTTGAGTTGGTTACCTGGGAGATGGTTAATTGTTTTCTTTTGGGAGTTTTAATTTTTTTTATATACTTTTCTTCTTGGAGTGAGTTCTGATTTTTAATTGTTGTTTTAAAATTTTGTTTAGGGTTGCTTTCCTCAGTCTTAAACTGTGATTATTTCAGCTTTTAACTATTTAATCTTTTTCTAGTTTTAAGATCATTTGACTATCTGTAATAGCATTGTTTGATAAGATTGATTTGCTTGTAATTTTTTTGCTTAAAACCTAAATTGCTTCAAGGACTCTAACTAAGCAATAGGTTGAATTTAATGTTGTATTTCTGATTTAATTAATTGTTAATATATTTTAGTTACTGTAGGGCTTCTAATTTTAAATGTTTGAGTTTAACTTTTAGATTTTCTCGTCCGGTTAAACCCCATTTGTCTTTGTTATGCTTTGTGTGACCTTATTGTGTTTAGTTTTTAAAGTTTTGCTATAATTGTGAACACCCCATGTAGGGGACGAAGATTTTTGGAGGGAGAGTCTGCTGCTGTTTACTTTCTGCCTAGATCTGTGTTTTTATTCTTGTGAAAAAAAAGTTAATTCTTAACTTTTTTTAAGAGGTACGCGTAGGGAATGTTATGGTTAAAACCATAATTGGTTAATTTTTAATTCCTCTTTTATTTAATTTAATTTCAGACTCCCCTAATTGTATTAATTAATTTATGTAATATTGATGTATCCTATTTAATTGTCAAACTTGTACTTGGGAACCTGCACTTTTGATTCCATTTAAGCCCAAACGTAGATTTCCCCCTTTTTCATAACCCCCTAAGAGCTTTTTAGTTGTAAATGGGGTGATAACCCCTGTCTAGAGTCTTTTCCACCCTTTTGGGTCCCCACATCGGCCTCTCCTCCTGTATCATATTACAGTTTGACTTCGTGATTTTGAGAACGTTTTACGTACTGGTCTGGAATTGTGTTTAACTGTAACCGAAGTTGTAATTGTAAATTCTCTGATTGGCTGAGAGGAAAATTGATGTGCTAGTTTTGAGGGATCTGGCAAGGAGGTTTTGGCGATTTTATTGAAAAGCGCACCTTTTGACGAGACTTTTTAACGCATCTTTCGAAGCCTCAAGACGTACAGGAGTGTAGCTCCCGTCTTATAAACGCGGACCGTGTGTCCCTTTTCAAAACCCGATGGGTTAATCTCGTGCAATAGCCGCCGATGCTGATGCGGGGTTAGAAGAATTATTTAACCGCCGCCACCAACCTCAACGATGCTCGAGAGTCACCCATTCCAGTAGATGTTGCCGGGTTAACTGCAATAACCCCAGCCACCCATCGACGTAGCACCCAGAGGGATGTTCCCGTCCTCTGCCGTTGCCTCTGATGTCAGCCCTGGACGCCTCCCCCATCACCCGTCAGGCCCGTGATCCTCGCCCAGAGAAGGTCCCATCCACCAACCACCTCTGAACTGGATTTCTCTGCTGGACGACCACCACTGGCGCCTTTTGATGCCTTTTGACCGACCACCTCTGAAGCTGACATCGGAGTTGACACTCCGTCGAAGGATGTGCCAAGTACCACCCCCCTTTTCGTCCACCTCCCAATCTTGGACACTTTTAGTATGGCCGTAGCGGCTTGGCCTTGTTTTCTGTTTTTTTTGGGGGCACTCGTATTGTATTCGCCTTGACCTCCTGCCACATCTCTCTCGACGAAATCGCTGAAGGTAGTAGTTTTTAATTTTAGTTTACCCTCCCCCTTTTAATTTATTTAGTTTTAACTTGTTTGGCATTTTGTAAGGTTTTTTTAGTGTTCCGTTCCCTTTTTAATTTTAGTGTTTTAATAAATTTTGTTTTCTTTTGGTCACAATTTTTTAGTCTTGTGTTTTTTTTTTGTGTCTGTTCTAAACTATACGATCACGCCAGGTAAATTCTTAAATTAAACAACGATTAATATTATCGTTCTTCTTTTCTTTCTTTTGTTAGTAGGTTTTAATTAACCCGTAAAAGTAACTATCACATCAATGTTAACTAATTGAAAATTTTAAGATATTTAAGTATATATATGGAATTCCTCTCGCTCCACACTGCCGATCAGGTCACCAACTCGCCTCTGCACTCCGAACACTCCAAGATGATCTCCGCGACCGATTACATGAAGCTGCACCCAACGCAAGTCAACTCCAGGTGGTCACACAGCCTCCTGCGACCACATCCTATTTCAATGTGCACCCAACGCAGCGTCTGGATTACTCTCTCACCCGGCAACAACTCAACAGTCTGCATCAATGCTGCAAACACCTGTTTAGGAATCCTGTGCAGCCCTATGAGCGTGCAATTGATGGCACAGTCATCAACTCCTTCCTCTGCTTGAATCCTTCAACGCGATGCCACTCAGTTTTCTCTCCCTGCATTCCAGATTCACCGACTGCCATTCATCAAATAACACCCCTGCTGCATCGTTGCTTTCCAAACAAGCATCCACCCCTCAAAACATCACGAAAATCATCCTTTGAATCTACTGTGAAAAGATCGCCGAACCCACTCGACGAGGAATGCGACCCACCATCAACAGCTGATTGTTTACATCCATTCTTCCACATGTGCTCTCATCAAAAGATGCTTCGTTTTTTGTGCATGCTTCTAAGTGTGTTGTGCTTTTTCCACTATTGCGATGTGCTCCTACTAATATGCATTCCATTTTAATTCATAGAGGAGATTTTCGTTCTACAAAAGTGCATTTTCAATATCTTAATAGCATTCAATATAATATAATGGGATACTTTAAAATATGTAGTAGTGTATTTTCATGCTTATATTTCGTTATCCCTCCTACCAAATGCTATATTTTCCCACATGCACCATTTATTTACACTTTAACCATTTCAACTACCTGCAACTGCCACCTCTCTGTTTGTTTTGGCAGTTTCCATTATGAAACTTTTGCAGGAGAGTTATGCAAGCGACACTGTTCCCTTTCTGTCTCAAGCAATTCACAGAAGGCATTTTCACTTCTTCAGAGTTTATACCCCAGAATCAATTGGAGATTTGTAACATTGAGGCCCTTTGAAAGGAGCGGCAGATTCATATAAACTCTGACTCAAAAAAATTCCTAGCACAAAAAACCTCAGCGGAATTTTTTTTTTTTTTTGCAGCTCAATTTCAATAGCATTATTAATAGCAATGTTACCCTTAAATGTACACCCCCTCACCTTTATATTTCCAACTACAATAATTGTCATTATTACATTTTATTTGTTTTCTTAACACTATGCATTCATCAACTTATTTATTATCTTTAAACCTAACCTTCTGAATCATAAATCAAATGGAGTCCACAATAGCGTGGCTGATAATCTTACATAGGCGGTTGCAAATATTTATATTATGACAACTATTTACATTACCTTTTATTTTATTGCTTCATATAAACACTAAAACACAAAGTAACATTCTAAAAGTGATTCTACTACTTCCTACCTTTCAAATCCAGATGGATCTCTTCTGATTTTCGTTATCATGTGCTTTAGAGAAGAACTTCGGTTGTAGACTACGAGCGCCTCCTACGAGAAGTAGAGGGGGAGACAGATTTCAATAGTAGAAATGTTGATTTAAATACAAATTGCGTTTGCATTTTACGCTTAACGGGACATTTTACAATGTTCATTCAGTTTGCAGAAAATCCGTGTCTGAGAGAAGCCTCTTAATGGTTTAGCAACAAATAAAATGAATGCAAATACTTTTAAATGCAGCATGCAGTATTTAATATTTCAAGAAAAGAAATTGCGCTTGATTTTGGTAATTTGCTAAAATTTAAAAAAATTATATACATATTTTTTTTTAGTTCTCATTTAACTTTCACACAAGATTAAAAATATTTTACCCTCTTAGTGGGATATCTTCGTTCCACATGCTACATTAACAATCTGGATATGTTACTTAAATTTGTATCATGATTTAATGCATCAAAAAGACGGACAAAAACCAACTTTAGTGGCAGGTCTACAAATAAAACCTTTTCAGAAACAGATGACAATCCTGTTTTTGAAAAGGTTTTATTTGTAGACCAGCCACTAAAGCTGGTTTTTGTCAATTAAACTATGCATAGCATTATTTTCTAAATGGGTGTTGAAATATTTGAATAAAATTTTGTATTTTTCTTAGTCTACATAAAAGCTACCCCCGTGCCAAATTTGATCAAAATCTGAGATGGTGAAGTAAAATTTTTAATAAAAGTGTATTGATTTAACAAGCAATGACCCTATATTCTCTTAATCCCATACCAAATAAAAGTTGTCATATAACTGGATTGAGCCAGTATGGCTGTGTGTAATAAATAAAAGTTTTTTTTTCTTTAAAATATAGCTATAACCACAATTTGCCGTGCCACTAGTCCAAATAGCTTTGCATCATTCAGTATAAAGAACAGCCAAAAAAATTCATTAACACAATCATGCATCGTGTACTCTTCAACAAAAGAATAAGCTTTGTGGTTAATTTTATGTGTAGCTATATTCTTTATCATTCTGTCCTGGACAAAGTACAAAAATAAAAAAATTCAAATCATCCCAAGAACTGAACATTTTCATTCGCGACAAGGCTAGAGTGAGATGGCGTGCCCACACTCACATCGTTCATGTGCAGCACGTTCAGGAAGTCTGGCCGTGTGAGGAACCTGACCGCGGGCGTCCGCAGCGTGAGCAGCCGCTGGTTCTCCGGGCTGCACGAAGAGGAGGAGCCGGAAGGCACTGGGGGAGGAGCGGAGGAGGTGGGGGGAGGAGGGGCGGGCTCCTCGTGCTGGGGGCGAGACGTGATGGTGCGCCGTATGCTCTGGTACCTGAAATGTTATGCAATATAATTATATTTAACTTCACTGCATACATTTTTTCCTGAAAAGAATGGTGTGCTTCCAAATACTTTCTAGAGACATACTTCTCACCTGGCTAATAATATAAGGTGCTATGTTTGTTAACCTGATTTCAGCATTGAAAATTAGCTAAGCAGAATAATTTTTTTAATATAGATTCATGAAACCCAGGAGTCAATTTTAAAGCAACTAGATTGATTGGTTGAATTAATGTCGTACTAACCAACGTGTATTGCCAACGGCCCGGGATCTATCCCTAAGGAAAGACCCAGAACCACTGCTTAATAATTTGAAGCTGGGGACAACAAATGAGTTCATACACATTTCCTAAAAATAAAAATAAGGAGTTTTAAAGGTGTAATTTTTGAGTGCTATTTTAGTCTACATTTGCAACAAAATGTTTGCTTTAAAGTCACATATATGTTTCTTAGTAAAAAAATATTTTTAAAAATTAGAATAAATTAATACAAAAGAGGAAAATAGGTGCAATCAACAAACAGTTATCAATGGCCAAGAAGTCACAAGTTTTCTACACATGAAAAATATTTGTGTTAAAAGCACATTAATATAAACATTTTTAATAGTTTAGTAATATTAATTAAATGATGGTCGTTTTAAGGACATTCTAAAAACCTTCAATAACTTGAAAGTTTCTAAAGAACCTTTGGACAAAAATAAGGAATTTCTAAGTACTTTATAAGGGCTTTTATGGACATGAAACAAAAATAAGTAGTTTCTAATGATCATAGAGTTAAACTCGAAAGGAATGCAAATCTGAAGTTAATCCGTGAAGTGCATAGATGATGAGTATAGAGGAGGTGGATTTTCACCTGCGATCCAGCTGCTGCCTCTGCAGCTCAGAGGCTGTCCCGAGGGTCAGCTGCATCTGAGAGGAGGTGGGCTTCGTCCAGGTGGTGGTGCGGTTCAGGTGGTCGATGTAGAAAACGCGGCCGTGGCTGTCCACACGTGCTTCCCAGTCTGAAAGCAGTCATTGCATTACAAAAATTGGATAGCGGAAATTTACTCTCTTCCTAAAAAAGTACTTCCAAGAGAATATTTCTCGGAAATGTGAAGAAAAGAATATTTAAATATATATATATATATAAAGTAGACTTCACATAATGACCCCGCCAGTGATGAGGCGTAACTTTTTGCAAAGATCATTGTCCGAGCAGCAATTGCTCTAATTTACTACAAAGAATTAAAAAAGAACACAGAAATATACAAAAAATAATCATGTGGTGTGGATGTTTTGTTATTGTTTACATTTATGTTTATAAAATACATAAATCTTTCTAATTTCTACTGACTTTTTGATTAAAGAAAGTCTCTTCACTTCCATATACCTGCTACACCTTAAAACATCAAACGAAAGAGGTGTGTAAATGGTTTGTTTGTTAAGGATGAAGCTGTGATAAGACATACAGCAAATCAATATATACACATTTTAAATCATAAGTATTCAAATTAAATCTCAAGCTAAGCTTATTGATAAAATTAAAAAGTTTGAAATAGTTAAAGTTGTCAAATAAATTATTATTTTGTTAAAATACTGAGTAAAATGAGGTGATGAGAATTAACCATTTGCATATTTATGTTCCTTTTATGAAACAGTTCCATCTCATGTTCCAAGAATGTGCAGTTCTCATTCCATTTGAAGAACAGGGAACAAAAGAACGGGATGTCAGTTTGGTAACTGAGAGTTGCCACTCGATTGCAAGAGGGTTGAAATAGAACAGTTGAAGTAGGGGTACTCACGCGGGGGTAGTGGATCCTCCATGTCCACCCTCTGGTAGCGGATCGTCCTCTCCGGGATGGAGGGGAGGCGTGCAGTGGGGAGGTGCTGCAGAGTGGACACCTGCAGCTCCCCCCGGCTAGTGCAGCCTCCCATAGAGAAACTGAGGGAGCGGGTGGCCAGGTTGCTGCTGCAAGGAAGAAAATAAGAGATTTGGGTAGTGTTCCTCAAAACTATAATTTGTGAATCCTATACTGCTGTTGTAAGTTAAAAAACTCCAATTACACTTTTTTTAAATTAATTGTTTTTATTACGTTCTATGATTTCTCTTTAAAAACTAGGGATGAACCGGATAGTGGTTTTGCCGGATACTCAGCGCACATTAGAAACCGGATATTCGAACTGGATTTTACCGGATATCCGGCTGTTTTTTTTATGAAAAAGTTAAAAATTTGAAAAAAAGTCGGTTTTTTAAGGACTCTTGGGATAAAAAATTATATATATATTTTTTTTAATGGTATAAACGTTTTGGAGGGTAATAACATTAAGAAAGATACTTCTAGTAATTGCCAACAAATATGATGCTTCTAGATGAATTACCACTTGCATAAACATGTTTAAAAAAAAACATACTTTATTCAGTTTTTTTTTTTTTTACAATGAATCATCATAGTATTTAAAGTGTTTTCATACATGGAAAAAACGAGTTTTAAATTTATAATTAAGAAAAAAATTTCAAGTGTGTACATACACCTTAACAGTTCTTTAATAAACTGTTCGTATTTATACTGATTTTGAAACCGCCAGATCTGTACTGTACAATGCCTTTGAAAATATAATTTTGAAATATTTCCAAATTGTGATCTAAATTGTGCCACATTTGAATGCTAAAACTAGCTTTAGCTTTTAGACTGGAGAATAAAACAATTTCTAACGTACAACGAACAGAGATGTAGTTATGCACTCTATAACACCACCTATGTGAATTGTTCAAACTCAAAGATACTCCATGATATCTATAGTGGCGTGTTTCTAGTGTTCACATAGTTTCAAAAAAGGAGGGGGGGGGGGGGGGGGGATTTGTCAAAAATGGCACTTTTTGTTATTAAAAGGACACTTTCTGTTGACTGAAAAGGCACTTTCCCTACATTGAAATGGATTTTTTTCAGGAGGGCCAGAATTTTCTCCTTTCTAAAAGCTTTTTTAAAGTTCGTATAATTTAGTGTTTTTTTAGAAATGTTTAAAATTTTACAAAAAATAATTTATTTTTTTTTAAAAAAACTGCATCATAAACTCATTACATAAAAAACCTCTAATAGTAGTGTATTATTTTTTATTTTTTTCAAAAAAGAAAATTTTGAAATCCTTAAATTTTTCTAAAGTTTTTTGTTAAAAAGTTTTTACAATCTCAAATTTTATAAAGGAAAGAGAGAGAGATAAGTTTCAAATAAAAAAAATTTAACAAAATATATTAGCAGTAAAACAAATTAGAACATTAATACCAACCAAACAAACAGAAACAAGCTTCTTACAAAAATCAGTTTTTATAACTCCAAATGACAAGTCCTAAACTTCATTTCGTAAATTAAATTATATTTTCGAAAAATTAATGCAATTTTGTTATGTAGTGCCAATTAAATCGTGATGAAACAAAAAGTGGTAAAGTATAAACATTTATTCATTAGATGCAAAAGGATTGTTAGTCTTTCAAAAGAGATTGCAGCAGATCGCGTTTAGTGAATTTCTACAATTTTAAAGTTTTTTATGAATTAAAAAATTCTTAAAAAAGTGCCATCTGGAAGTTGCATTCATCATAAGCAAACGATATTAAGAGTTATAACCATCTTAAATTTCGTGTGATATCCTCGTTTGACGAAGATCGTAAATATTCGGACAAAAGGGATAAAAACTTCACTATTTTTCTAACGTGAAGATCGATTACAGGAATGGGCAATTTCAAAAAAGAAGAGGGGAAAATCCACAGGCATTGAGGGAGCGAAGAGCATCACAATTAGGAGCGTTCATTTTTGACAGGAGTCATTTACAATCCTTTCTTGGAAAATACCTTCCTTCTTCCTGCAATTTTTGGATTGACGCATTGTGAATTCCGACTCAACTGCCACCCCATTTCAAGTGTTAAGAAAAGTAATCCTTTACACATGTACAAACAGCCTACAATTATCTTTTATGTCATCAACTGAATACCTATAGATCTCACAAACGCCTCTTTACTTTAACTACGTTGTTCAGCAAATGTCACGTGGGTTGAGGGTACGATTGGGATACCAAGGCAATCCTACAGACTTACCCTTTTGAGGATTTTTTTTTAATTACAGGGTGCAAAGAAGATACTGAAAAAAAGACAGGGCCTATTTTTCAATTCTAAAAAGGCCAGGGCGCGGCGCCCTTTGAAAAACGCATAACAGGAACAGTACGTGTTTCGAATGTCTGCAGCATATCTTCCTTACTATCTATTTTCTGTGACCCACCGTGTCTGAAACGCACTCCTTACACACCTGAAAAGCCCTCAAAAAATTAAAGGGAGAATCTGCACACTGTGAATACATTGGTAAAATTTTCAGAAAAATACTTAAAGCAAGAGCAAAGATAATTGATCACCACAAAAAAAAAACTTCAATATTTTATTCATCCGGATATCCGGCATGGTAAAATGGACTCTTTGGAAACTCAAACAGTGAGGAGCTGTAGTCCCTCATAGCCATTATTTTGCACAAATAAAAAAGGAATTTTTTTTGTTACACACCAGCGGTGATATGGTGACTATTGTCAAACATTTGCAGGGGTGGGAGATTGGGACTTAAATCTTGAAACTATGTTCAGAAAGTTGAGTTAAATGTAAGTAATGAAGAAGATAATGATGACCCTCCTGTCGAAGGCCATTAACACACCTTCAAAGCGACCTTCATTGGATTAACAACTGTAGATCTCTTCTTTTTCCGATATTCCACATATTATATAATTACATTTAACTTATCATTTAGGATACTTATGAAAGTAATAATACTCCTTAAATAAACTTACATTAACAGAAAAAAAAATATCGGTGTTCTCATCTACTTCGGAGTATTTTTTATTTTTTGCAATCTTTCCTAGTCTAAAGATTTTAATTTGTCAGTGTTATAAAAGGTGTAAAGTTTTGAAAATAAATGTGTACGTAGTTGAAACGTAGCTATAAAAATAACTCAAGAGATTCTATGGTGATTGAAATGGAGGCATAGTGATCAGATTGTGATTTCGGCCTGCAATAACGGAATTTCAATATAGCGTCTAAAATTAATTTTACTCATATGTTAAGTAATCATCATTATTTCGTCTTCAGTTTAAGAATAAAACATTTATATAAAAAATCTAAGAAAATTTTGCTAGTTTAATTTGGTGTAATAGCTTTTTCAAAAAAGTTTAACCCTCTATCAAGGGAAAACAAGGGTATACAAGGGAAAAATCAACCAGATTTGTCATGGCTTCTCGATTATAACTCTTTAGGCAGGAAAGTTATGAATTAGAAAACTTGAAATTCACGTTCAAAATTGACTAGACTAAATAATAGAAATACAATTTTAAGAGACCACAGTTAAAATGTGACTTTTTTAATGCTTAATCTATCTTACAAAAAGCTAAGATTTGTTTTGACATTTCAGCTAAAGGTACTTGCTTATTATTGCAACCAAATTACTCGAGAGTATGAGCGACCATTTACACCAGATTATGCATCATATGACACTATCACTCAATAGATTTAAGAAGTTTCTAACTATTGTCAAAAATGGCAATAATTAAGAAGTGTGCCAAATTCTGATAACCCAATGGGAAGCATGGTTATCATAAAAATACTTCAAAAGGTTAATCATAAAATTACTTGACATTTACTTTGCCAAGGTGATTGTAATAATATGCAAGTATGTTTCTCATTTGTAAGGAAATTGAAATGCTTCATTTAGAGAAATTGAAGGTGCAAAATCAAACAAATACAAACCCCAGTGAGTTTCGTCTCTGCACCCACAGCTCAGAGTCCGGCCTTATGTAGGACAGGTGCCCCCCGCTGAGCGGTCCCATGCTGGGAGGTGGAACAGCATCCCTTTCCTCAGAGGAGGGGCCGTCGTCTGACGTTTCAGGACTCAGGTCGTCGGAGGCTGGGCTCACGATGAGGCCGGGCGAGACCGGCGTGCGCACACTGTCCGGAGTAGACAGCAGGCTAAGAGAGCTTAGGCTCGTCCCCGTGGCACAGCTCGGCATGGACGGGTCGCGTGCCACGGCGTCGAGGACATTCGCGCCATCGGAGTCCGAGTCCGCTCCGTCGCCCGGCGGCTCTCCATTCTCGCTGGCGCTCAGGGTCTGGGATGATGAGGGGCTGCTGCACGGCGGAGTCGCGCCACCGCCCGGAACGCACACACTGTAGGCGCCCGGGACCTCGTCGTTGTCGTCCAAGTCCCCGAAGTCAGGGTCCATGGAAGCCGCACGGGCCAGGTCGCTGGCCTCGCTCAGGCTCAGGTAGGTCTCGTGATCGAGGTCGGACGAGCTGTATGCATCCATGCTCGGTTCGAGCTCAGAATAGCTGAGAACTGGGGTGCCGCCGCCAGCTGCCTCGTGAATGCTCTCCAGGGAAGGCCCTCCCTCGTGCAGAGAGTCATGTTCGGGAGTGGCGAGTGGCGCAGTCCTTGCACTCTGGTTCGTGTAGTGGCTGCCGTCTCCACAAGTATCCACTGGATGGACCGCTAGGGCACGGGGTCGGGCTGCCCCACTGGAAGTGCGCTGTGGAAGTGCTGGTGGCGGAGGGGAGTCTCGGGGGAGAATGGGGGCGGAGGCAGAGGAGAGGGCAGCCCCCTCACCCTCAAGGCAGTCTTCCCCCTCCGTGTCATTTTGCTCGTCCGTGTCCACTATCTCAAGAAGGAAGCTGTCCTCTGGTTTGCTGTGCCTTGGCTTCTGACTAGAGTCGGAGGGTTCCTGTGTGGAGGAGGAGGGGCCTCCGTGGGCCTTGGAACGCTCGAGGGGACGGTGTCCCTTGGCTGCCTTCTGCTTTGGGGGGAGTGGTGGCGGGACGTCAGCCCCGTCCTTGGCGGGCGTGGGATTGGGGGAAGCCTCCGTGCTATCGGAAGCTTCCTGAGGCGGTGCCACTGGATTTAAAACATACTCCATGTTTGTAAAGGCCACGACAGAGGAGCCACCGCTGTTCGAGGCCGGTACCGAGAGTCGGGTAACAGACACCTGGGATGCCCGGCGTGCGGGTGGAATGGCAGCAATGCTATTGAGGCTCTGGTCGGAGCCAGAGCGAACATTCCTTCGCTCCTCTCTCCTCGGCGGGGCGTCCCTTTGGGAGCCCCCTCCGGCCGAAGAAGAGCCGTTACCAGAGAGATTTCCGTTCTGCATTTGGGCTGAACGGCTGGAGAGGATGATGTGCTGGGGAGTGTTCGGGACGGAGGACCCGGAGATCTGCGCATCAGAGAGGTCAGTGGCATAGATGGGATTGTGCACCTGGCGGATATGGGTCCAGGGATCCACTGGAATACAAAAAATCAAGAAATATATAAATTTCTTCATAAGCACTATGAGAATAAAACTTGCAGACTTTGCTAAGACAAAATTTAACTAACAAAGAAACTTACAAACAAAAAAAAATCTTAATATTACTTACTCATGTAAGAAATGCAGTGCAGTTAATTGACCATTGAAATATCTTGCAAGTTAATTTCAATGGCAGCATTATTTATTTACCAAAGTTCAAGTAAGAAGAAAGAACTGTTAAATAAATGTTCATAACAACACAGTAAACCACATCACTGTCAGGGCTCGCAACACTTTCCTACACATGTCCCCTAAGGAAAATAGGACCAAACATCTTAAAAAAAAGGGGCAAAAACGGACCCCTACAAAATTTAAATCCTCAATAACTTTTAAGTCATGAAATGCGAGTGAAAAAATTATAGAAAAAATGCAATAGACCGAAAATAGTTTTAAATAAAAAAAAAAAGTTATTTTTTATGTAACAATACAGGCTAGCCGCGCACTGGCAACTATCAGACATACAACTGAGCTACTTAGTTGCATGCAACTGAAAAATTCAAATTGTATCTGACTAATTAGTAATTATCGGACATGTAACTATTGGACAAAATATCCTTTTGTTCTATACCCCACTAACAACTTTATCAACAATCAAAAAACTAAAAAAGTCACACAGCTCTTATTTCACAAATTAACCAAAGGCAACGTTAAGTCATACTGCTAGTAGTATATAAAATTGGAGAGCCTTCATTTAAATGAATTCTTTTCTAAATGAATTCATTTATATATGAAGACTATAAAAAAAATTTAATTGTCATTTTTCAAGAATATATTTTATATAAATGTTTAGAAACATATTCCAGTTTTTTAATTTATTTTCAGCATTTTTAAATTGCCAATACTATTTACAATACTTTTTTTTTCCACGATTCTTTTTCAGTACACTCAGTTATTTTAGATTTTCTGATTATTGAATATATTTGGGAATTTCGTATTTTACTAAATATATCAAGAGTTACTCGTTTTTTTTTTTAAGTTAACCCTTTGCAGTTGACATGTTTTTCAAAATGGATGAGAACAACATATTCTTAAGTTTAAAGATGTTGATGTTTTAAAATTTTCTTCAGATTAAAATTCCTTACAACCCATGTTTTTTTTTTTAAGTATTACACAAATGCCATAAACTACCAAATATATAATTATCCACCCTAAATTTAAAAAGAACACTCTAAAGAATAGCTCTTTAAAAAGAGCAGGAAAAAGATGCAACTGTTCCATAAAAATAATGTAAATATTAAACATGTTCCTCGACAACAAAGGGTTATCAATGTTAATGAAACCATTTCAGTACTAAAAAAAATTGTGGTATTCCAACTCAAACCTCCCCCCACCTAGTCTCCCATGTCACAAAATATAGCCGTAATATATGCAGTGAGAGGGGTACCTGGACCATTATCCAGAGTGAAGGTGAAAGAGAGCTGCCCAGTCACATGGTCTGATGGGTTCTTGTTGCACAAGCTGAAGCTGAACTCAATCGGAACACTGAAACATTAAAAAAAAAAATTAGATTTTTAGAAATGTGAGAGAGGTTCACACTGCAAATGGCCGAATTAGATTAAAATATTTTAAAGGATTGCTACTAAATATTGAAATAAAATTTCCCCCGATTTTTCCATGCAATTATCAGTTATTTTGGACTTATCAACTGCACGCAGAGATAATTTTTTTTTCACATATTCATATTCAGGGACCGCAGCCGAATTTTGAGAAAAAATAGTAGTAAAAATAGGAATATTAAACATAAAAAATAGGAAAAAAATAGGAATTTAAAAAAAAAATTAAAAACGGAAAAGCATTTATATCCATTCTATAAGTCTGTCATTCAAGCAAGAGCCTACATTTGAAAGACAATTTAAAGAATTTTACTATACTTAATTTCATAACTTAATTTTTTTTAAGTTAAATGCGGTTTATTTTTTTTACCAACACATTGTAGAAATTTTGCATAAGCTGTACGTATATGAATTAAGGAGGTTGCTACTGTCTAAGGGAAATTAAATTCTGTAATTTTTTCAAGGAAAATTTAGATTTATTAAAGAGTAAAATGTTAATAGAATACCTACTTAAGCATGTTAATCTAAATCATTAAAATTTACAAAACAATTGTATATATATTTTTTTAAACTTTCAAAAATTAATTTTTTTAGGGGGAGTTTCAAATTAAAAATATATATATAAAAATTTAAATAAAATATTAATGCGTACGAATTGCAAGCCACATAAAAAGAAACAAGCTTATTTCATATGTTTATAGCTATTACATAAAATATTACATAAAATAAGTTCCTAAACTTCAATTTCGTGAATAAATTATAGTTTCTAAAATAAAATTTAATGCTATTTTGTTAGATAGTGCAAAGCAAATCATGATGAAATAGGAAGTAGTGAAAAATAAGCTTTTATTTATCAGATGCAAACGGATTGAAAACATTTCCACGGACGTCGCAGCAGATCGCGTTTAGTGATTATCTACAATTTCAAAGTTTTCACAAGAGAAAAGAATTCTTAAAACAGCGCCATTTTGAGATTGCCTTCACCAGATGTAACGAAAGAGTTTTACCTATCAATTTTCGAGTGAATCACCTCCGAGTTTGGTGAAGATTTCAAATATTTCTGCATGTTAAAAATGCTATATTTTTGTGAAATTCGTCGTTTTTCAATGTTGAGCAACGATTCCGCACAAAATAAAAAACGAAGTGACCTTTTCCAATGATGAAATCTCCATGACTAAAAAAATCGGACAACATAAATGAGTCCTTTTTTTTCTGATGTGAAATCCTTCTATTCACGCCTTTTTTTACCCTTGCCATATTGCTTATTTCAGACAAAATAAATTTAAAAGGCTTAAATTTCACTCTACAAAAAACCTAATGTTTTCCCAAACAGAAAATTTCTAAGTTCTCAAACTTTGTAGAGTCGATGGGATGAGAAGCTTCCATTAAAATAAATAAATTTAATGAAATATATAAACATTACAACAAAACAAAAACAAATTAGAAAATTATTGTCAGCCAAACAAAAAGTAACAAGCTTTTTTCAAAAAATCAATTTTGATTAATTCAAATGACAAGCCCTAAACTTCAATTTCGTAAATTAGATGATATTTTTGAAAAATTTAATTCAATTTTTTTAAGTAGTGCAAATCATATCATGATGAAATAGGAAGTAGTGAAGTATAAGGATTTATTTATCAGATGCAAAAGGATTGTAAATTTATCAACGGAGATCGCAGCAGATCGCGTTAAGCGAATTTCTCCAATTTCAAAGTTTTTATGAACGAAAAATTCTCACAAGAGTGCATTTGGAAGTCTCATTTGCCAGATGCATCGAAATTTGAGTTTTAACCATCTTAACTTTCAAGTGATATCATCTCTGTCTGACGAAGATCTTTCTCCCTTTTTCTAGATTGAGTATCGATTCTTACCAAACGAACTGAGATTTTTCAGTGATGAAGTGTCTTATGATAACGAAATACCATTGACTAAAAAAACGGACAAAAAGGATCAAAAGTCCACTTTTTTCTGATGCGAAGTCCCTCCATTCGTCTTTCTCTTCTCTAGTCCTTGCCGATTTACACTTGCGTATAACGATCAAAACAGCGCCATACGTACCTTATATTTCTACAAATATTATTTAAAAACCAGGAATTCTATGTTAGGATTTGGTAAATTAGCACCCCTGAAAGAAACATCTCTGAGGTGATGAGGTCTGAGCTTTCTTAGAACTCTTATTACAAACAGGTTTCCGAGGTGCATTCGAACACCACCTTTTTGCGCTTTCGGTTTTTCCTTTCTCTGTGGATATAATTTCTTCAAAAAATTTCTCATGGATCTCAGACTCACGACCCATTACAAAGACATACCGAAATTTTAAAGCAAATATGCATCAATTCCAGCGATGATAAAATTAAAGTCTGAAAAAACATAATTCCGCGTAATTATGTTTATGTCCGCGCTTCCATGGACTTGAAGCACAGTATTCAGCGCATCCGTGGACTGAAAAAACAGAATTCCTCGCTTCCGTGGAATTGTACCACGTCTGATATTTACACAAAAGTGGAGCGATCAAAAGCGCGGCATCGTAGCATATGATTCTGTAAATATTTGAAATTTTAGAAAATGTGTTTAAAATTGCAATTTTGGCGAAATTGTTAGTTTAAAAAAATCTAGATTTTCGCATTCCAAAACTTTTAAAACACCGGGAATTTCAGGTACCGAAAAATTTTAACAAAATTAGTATTCCGGGTTAAATCCAGAAAAGTACCACCCCCGACGCTCAAGAGATAAGAAACTGACTGTTCAGTGCCCGTGTGCGCGCATCAAGTTCAGCCTTGGTAATGGCGAAAAAGTTCGCAGTTGTTTCCTTTGTATACGTAGCTTCATAAAAAAAAATTTTGGTTCATCGGAAAAACCCGAATCTGCGCGCCACTTTATAACTTCGGTGAAAAATGTCTAAAAAATAGGAAAAAAAAGGAAAAATAGGAAAAAAAAAGCCATTTAAAAAAAATAGGAAAATAGGAGCTTTGCGGTCCCTGCATATTGAAGTCTATAAAAATAAAATTATTTGTAAATAATAACCCAGCAAAGTATAGAAACCAAAAAACGAAAATTTTTAGAATTTTATATTTTCATAATTAGCAAACTACATCAACCATAAACATAATATAACTAATACATAAGATAAACATAATATTCCAAAATTCAATTGAGAGTAAAGAGGGGTTAAGGGGACTCACCCAGTGCACTGGTCAAGAAGGAGGCCAACTTGTATGGAAAATCTTCCTAGAAAACGACTAATGATGGGTCTACTTTTTGCAAACTTATCTTTCACTTCGAACTCCAGAACGTCAGAGGGGTAGGCAATGAACTCAAACTAGAGATAAGACATTCAAATTACTAGACGTGCATTTTTAAAAGATATAATCACTTTTTTTGCATGACATTTACAACTGAAGCTAAAAGGAAACAAATACACCTGACAGAAGAAAAAGTCTAGTATGATTTAAATAAAACTCGATGAACTGATATGTATAACCCATATACTGTAAAAGTCCATTTATCAAGAAACAATCGAAATTTTACAAATGATGAATTTTCTGCAAAAAAAGAGCAAATTGTCACCAAGTATAGTAAATTTTGTTTAACCTTAAAAATGCAAGTGTTTGATTTTAACATGGGATTTTGGCCGAAATATTGGCCAGCTGCCCTGTAAAGGTTTATTTGCTTTATTTTTGTAATTTGTATTAAAATTAACATATTTCCACTAACATCCAAATTCTTTCTGAATGGAAATAAAATAATTACACTTTTCTAAATTGAGATTATGATTTGCACAATTTTGCTAATACAGGTTTCCTAAATTTTGCTAATCCAGGATTTCTAAATTTCCAATAACATTTTAGAACTAAATAAATTATATGAATTCAGCTTTGAATTTCAGATAGGCCAAAAGACCCTTGTAATTTTAACTAAAATTTATTTATGAAAAATATACATTATAGATTTCATAATATTTCAGCTTTTATTTTTCAAAGTTCAATTAAAACATTTCAATAATCGGATATTTCTTTTTCAAAATAGGATCATCAGAACAATTTTTTTCAACAAGTCCAACTTATTGGTGTGGAAAAGCTTTTTTTTTAAAATGGGTACATCAATATTAACTAAATAGAATTTGGGTAGGTAAAGGCTGCACTGCACCACAAAGTTTAGTTCATGAATACATTTAGGGACCGCACAGTACAAAGATCATAGGAGGGGAGGGAGATAAATGGCCAACCTGGTTGACGCAGCCACCTTCCTTGTATATCAATCATATCCACAGATTGATTCCATTTGGAGTTGTACCAGAAGGTCACACTCATGTCAATATTTGTTCTTTATACATTTAAGGTTATTTATTATAGGGTTAAATTATAAAAATAAAAAAGTTATGCGTGAAGCTGAATATTCAGTATACCAAACATGTATTTAGTAGTTTATGACATTTTTCAAACATTAAAAAAAAAAACAAGGGTTGAAAAAATTTAAGTTGAAGAAAGTTTTGAATCAGCAACATACTTGGTGCTTCTAAATAACAAAATAATACCTATTAAAGCGAGAGAATAACTCTTTAAACTCGAGAATATGTTATTCTTTCCTTTTGAAGAACAGAGGAGAAAAAAATAACACATTGTTATTTGGTTGACTTAAAAACAACATGAGTGCAAAAGGTTCATAATATCTGTTGATATGTCATACTTCGAAATGGAGTTAGATAATGAACAAGCTAACAAAAGAACAGGTCGTTATTTTGGTGAGAGAGGCCAATCGAGCACAAAGGGTTAAAATAATTTTTAAAAATTATTAATCTATAAATTACATGTATTGGAAAAATAAAATGAACTTTCGCAATGAAAACTTGATATTTTGGATTATTTTTTCATGCTTAGAGGGTATGAAGAGAGAGAGAGAGGGTATGCTTAGAGGGTCATAAGGAGGGCCACTATCTAATGCGGAATGAGATTCTTGCGTGTCATTCTTAAAATGAAGGACAGATGTTGTTTGGAAAGGTAGGTGGCGGTGAAGTGACCCACCTGTCCTGGCCAGCAGGGCTGCGTGGTGGACTCTGCCGTGAGGGTGCGGCACACTTGCCCATGGTGTGGGAGCAGCAGGACACCCTCCCCCTTCCCCGGCTGCACAGAGATCTTCACATAGGGGTCCGGGTGGAAAAACAGCCCCTTGCGCAGGTTCCTTGCGCACAGCTCTGGGAAATGAAAAGAGATTCATCTTTATCGACATACATTGTTTTACGACAAATTTGTATATACAATTTTGTTCGATATTACAAAATTTTGAAGTTTGTGTCAAAGCTATTATAATAAAAGAAAGTGCCTGTCTGTGGATCGCAAAATACCTACTTCCTCTGCACATAAAAATTTGGACATTTATATACAAGTACTATTCATACTCAAGATGTGCACCTGATTTGCTCGGATTTGTATAGTTCCATTTAGTACACGAAAATTTATTTTAATGATTTAAAAACTATTATACATCTTAAAATAAATCTTTCCAACTTGCATTGGTAGCTTCATCGGTAGAGCACAAAACTTCAGAACAACAGTTCACAGGTTCGAATCACAACTACGCCCGACTCTGACAAATTTTCTTTGTGCCGAAATGTACTCTGCTAAATAAACCTTACGGGCCTTGTGATTTTCCGCCTTTAATGGGATCAAGTCATTTGTCGTGGGATTAGGTGATTGTAAAGTTGTAGCTTCTGACATGTCATAGGCCATAATGTAGCGTATCTCTTGAGACGTCTTTTTTTGTTGTAGTCGAACATAGTGTTAGTCCAAATTTAAGTAGCCATGTCTCAAGAACACAGCATTCAACTTGCACACAAAAAAAATGTACGGACGGAACAAATGATTTAGCCGAATAGCCAAATATTCGGTTGACTTTAAGGCTGAATACCAAATATTTGGCAGCCGAATAACTACTTTCTTTAAAATTCTTTACACAGGCAAACAACTGAAGTACCTTAGTTAAAGGTTTGGGACATAAAATTATTATAATATATATGTAGTACAATATTTGTATATATGTAGCATAGTATTTGTATATTATAATACAGTAATACTATTAAATCTATAGTCAGTTCAATTTGAACTTAAAATACACAAAACCTTTTATCTGCAAAAATCAATTCATTAAAAAAAAGTCAATAAAAATTGGCCACTTTCCTAATATAAATATTCACCCATAAATATAACTGTAGTCATAATAACTCACTAAAAGCAGTCTAGGTCATTTTTTAAAACTAATAAAAAAAATATTAAAACAGCAATAAAAAAAATAATGAACAAGAACTCAAAAAGTAAGTATCTTGTCATCCTATCTGTATCAACACGTGTTTTGTCATGATCAAAATAAAAAATACTGTTTATTAGGTTCAATAGTTTTTGTAGCTTTTAAAGATATTATAAATTTTAATTACGATTTAAAAAAAGTTGCATATTTAAGAAAGTGATTCAAAAATAGTACATTTCACAGAAACTTTTTTAATTTAGCTAGATTTTTTTACTAACTACAAGCAAATAATTTTTCAAATCTGATTTTTTCCCCCAAATCCTGTTTTGATGCCCTGCTTCTATGACAGCTATTCGGCTAATGTGATTGATCGAATATAAAAAATATTCAGCCTAAACGAATATTCAGTATAAATTACGAATACTAACTGAATATTCATCCCATTCCTAAAAAAATTAAATAAGAAAACTTATTGACTTTTTTTTTTTTAAAGTTGCCAGGTTCTTTTGGTGGTTAAAAAAAAGCAAATGTTTATAAAATTAAGAAATGGGTTAAAATCCTTACAATTTCCAAGCTAATATTACGAAATGGATAAAATTTGTATAATGGTGATTCGTACAAGTTGATTTGTATCTTGCACGGTTCGTAAGTATTTTTTGAAAATAAAATAATAAAAAGTATTTTCCAAGGACTTTTTAAGGACATTATTTTTTAATGCAAACAAACTTGTTTACATTTAAAAAGTTAGATATAAAAGCACAAAATGACTCCTTAATAAAAATTATTAACATAAATTAACAATAAAGAGGAAAATAGGTACAATCAGCTAAATGCTATCAAGTGTAAAAAAGCTGTGGGTTTGGTACTCGGGTAAAAAGTCATGTTTAATTCACATTAAGATAAAATATTTTTAATAAAGATTTAGTACAACTGAAATATTAGTCGTCTTAAAGATTTTCTAAGAGTCTCGGTAACTTGAAAATTTCTAAGGACCCTTTGGACAAAAATAAGGAGTTTCTAGGTACTTTATAAGGGCCCTTGTGGAGATAAAACAAAATAGTTTCCAAGGAACCTACGAACTGTTGTAAAAATTATTGTCAATTTGTGAATGTTTCTCTCTCTGATTGAAAACTTAGTTAAACAAACTCGGCAATCGTGTGATAAAGAGGACTCACTGGATAAGGTGAACTTGACCATCTCTACTGGGTGCTGCTGAGAGGAGTACCCCACCAGCACTTCGTCACACCCGTGGCTCCCCTGGAAAGACACACATTTAAGAAAAATTAATTTTCATTTATGTTTTTTACATTTGCATTCAAGTTCTTGCTTTTTTTTACATGGGGCAGTTGGACTAACAAGTGGTGTAAACCCAACAACAGAGTTCCGAGATAAGAGCGATTAAAGTTTGTAATTCCCCTTGGCATAATGTTAAGTAGAATGGCGTTCATTTTATTATCTCGGCAAGCATGAGATTGGAGAAAGATAAAAAAAAAAGCTGAAAACTAAATTCCGAGTAAATTATAAGCGAAACATAAAAAAAGAGGGCACATGGAATTCATTCTTGCTTGACCAACCAAATAGCATGCAAATACACGAGAGAGCTCACACAAAACTAGAACAATTGTTCATCCACCGAGTGTTACTAAAATTTCATTATTTAACAATACTGAAGTAAAAGATGGGATATTCAGTAGCCTCTTCATAAAATTAGGTGGTTTTTGTTTAAAAAAGTTGACAATCTAATAGGGTCGAAAATATCATCGAATAGTCTCATTTTTGTTACCCGTGAAGTGAAGACAATTGAAATAAAAATATATATTAGAGGTACCCATAAGTAATCAATTATTTTGAAATCTAAAACAAACTTTGTAGTAAATTCAAGTTTTTATTTCTTAATTTATTATATAATATCCATCATTATCAAGGACAGTTTGTCCATCTTTCCTGCAAATTTTCAATCCTCCTCTTATAGAAATCCATGTTACTTGCATGAAGCAAAATATGATTCAAGGTGCCTCCTTACATCTTCTACAGAAGTGAATGTTTTATTTCTTAAATAATGCTCCAAAGATCTGAAAAGATGATAGCCAGAGGGAGCAATATCCGGTGAGTAGGGGGGGGGGGGGGGGGGGGGGGGTAAAACTTTCTATTGCAATTCTTTGATTTTTTTTTCCTGAGTGCGTTTTGCTGTATGGGGCTGGGCATTGTCAATTTGCAGTATTACACTGTTTCTGTGGACTAAAGATGCCCTCTTTTTCAATAGTTCTAAATACAGCCATTGTAATTGCTGACAATACAACTCAGCAGTAACTGTTTTTCAGGTTTCAACAACTCAAAGTGAATTATGCCACTACAGACCCACCAAATACACAGTAACGCCTTTCAAAATGATAAGCTAGGTTTATGGGTTGACATTGCAGTTTGATTTGCAGAAAACCATTGCTTGGAACACTTAATGTTATCATAAAGAATCCATTTTTCATCTCCGGTAACGATTCTGTGAAGAAATGGTTCTCTACCAAATCTGGATAGCAATGAAGTGCAACTTGATCAACAAATATTCTTGTTGGTCTCAGATAATTGATGCAGCACCCATATTCCTTGCCTATATACCATTCCAATTTCGTGTAGCTGTCTTGGTATAGTTGACCATGTGGACCCAAGACTTCTCGATAATCCTTGTATACTTAATTTTGGATCAGCTTCCACTAGAGATTTTAGGGTGCCAGTATCAAATTCAACTGGTTGTCTACTTCAAGGCCTGTCAGAGACATCAGAATCACCAGCAGCAAATCTTCTGGACCAACGTTGACCTTCAATACATTCCCATAAACATTGCAAATTTTCTTTGTTGTTACTGTTGCATTAAATCCTGCATGAAAATGAAAGTGTGCAATGACAAATATGTTCCTCAGAAGGTATGGACGCTGCCATTTTATTACAGGGCTGTAAAAAACAATTATACTTTTTGGAATATTTTGAACACAGGCTGCTTTACGAAAAACTGTAAAAGAATATGTATTTCCTCTTCAACGATCGGTACAGAACTAAAGGCAAAGCAAATTCTTTACAAATAATTGATTACTTATGGGAACCCCAATATATTAGGGATGAAATGGATATACATTAACTATCCGGTATCCAGCTGATTTTTAACTATCCGGTAATTATCCGATATCCGGGAGCAAAGTGCCGGATATCTGGATGAATAAAACACAGATTTTTTTTTTTGATGATTAATTATCTTTTATTCTAGCTTTAAGTATTTTCCTGAAAATACTACCAATGTATTTCCTTTGAATTTTTCTCGGTGGGAAGGTTTTTCAGGTGGGAAAGGATTGACATGATAAAATTATCGTTAAAACCTGCCCAGGTCCACTTCAAACACAGCGGGTCACAGAGAATATATAGAAAGTAAGGTATGCTGTAAACATTCAGAACAAGTCACTAGCTATCTTGGAATATCTTCGAGGTTGAACAATCCACATGGGTGGTGGTGTGTAGGGTGCATAGCTACATCTCTGTTCGCTATATATTAGAAATTGTTTTATTTCTCCAGTTTAGTAAGAGCAAATTTTAGCATTTAAATATAGCGCAATTTAGATCAGCAATTTGGGAATATTTTAAAATTACATTTCCAAATGCATCACACAGGCTTCAAAATCAGCACGAATATGAAAAGTTTGTTAAAAAACTGTTAGGAGAAGATATTTTTGTAAAAAAAAAAACTGCCGGATATCTGGTAAAATCCAGTTTGGATATTCGATATCAGGCAAATCCACTCTATCCGGTTCATCCCTAATATATATATATAAATATATTCGATTTATTCATTTCAAGCATTCTACAGTTAAAAAAATAAATAAATAAACAATATTTGGGGAATGCCAAACAGCAGAAGAATCTCATCCCTGTATTGGGCAAACTATTGAACTAGGATCTACACAATTTGGAAAAATTAGAGATCTGACTGACTAGGCCATTAGATAATTTTTTTTTATTTACACCACTCAGCTAGCACGTTATCACTGAAGCGCCCACCTGAGATCCGCAAGCGTCGGCTGTCCTTCGCACCGTGACCACTGGGCTGACAGCACGCAGTGCGCCTGAGATGCCATGGTAGTACTTGAAGCAGACGTGTGTCACTTCTAGAATAAAGAGAAACATTCAAAATCTAAACTACACACAACACTTTTTTTAAGGTAAGAAAAAAATAAGTATGTTTAGAAAACTGTTTAAATCTATATACAGGGTGGCAACAAAATTCTGGAAAAAAAGTTCCCTGATATTTCCCTGACTTCCATGATGGTGTCACAAAATTTCCCTGACTTTAAAATTACTTTAAGAAACGTTGAAATATATGCTTTGTATAAAAACAAAGTATCCACGCTACAATACAATAAATTTACTGCATTATAAATAAAAATTTATATGCAATACTTTTTGTCAGTTAAAATAATAATTTATGGATACACAAATTATACAATTGTGGCAGGCATAATAGTAATTAATCATGTTCTCTGTAAGCAGGGAATGCAAATTTTTCCAACTATTTCTTTTGGAGATAATTTTAAATGTTTTATATGCTTAAAATTGCCTATTCCAATCTTCAATAAATTACATTCATTAGCCCCTCACATGTTGCTCACAATTTCAAGGTCCAATGCACTTTGCTTTTACTGCTTTCTCAGCAGTGGTTCACGTTTTTACAAAAATAAAACTGAAAATATAAAAATGTGCATAACTATATTTAAAAAAAAAAAATCTTTTTCAGAACTAAAAGGAAATAGACAAAAATTACCCAGAATAGAGTGCATAATGGAGGCTAATTGTCGTTTTAATGATCCAAAATTGAAAATTTCCCTGATTTTTTGTGAAATTTCCCTGATATTTCCAGAATAAAAAATTTCCATGATAATTCCCTGACTTCCCTGTTTTCCAGGTTATGTTACCACCCTGTATATATATATATATTGCGTATACCAATGTAAGTTTGGCTGAGGCCAAACTAGTGTTGACTGCATATGATTTAGATATTCAGTAGGTTGTTAATTTTTATTAGGTAAAAAAAAAATTGTAGCCCATATTTAATTTGCAAACCCAAATCTCCATTCACACTTGACTTCCTGGAGGAATTTCATATTTTTACAATAGTTAACTTCAACTGATTGAGATAGTTTTTGTTCTTTGGAAACACTTTCAATTCTGGGTTTATTTTTATTTTGTTGTGCACACTTTTCATTTCTGCTGATGAAGGGAGATGTATCTCCCAAAACATGTCCAGATTTTATGTATTTTTATTGCATAGTTTTAAAGTTGTATTTGTATTTTAATATTCTTAAAGTATATTTCTACAAAATGAGTTTATGCCTTATAAAGAAGAATGTCTGTGGGTTTATTTTTTATGTACATCTACAGTTTTATTCAGAGTTTGATGACATTTTGCATACTTGACCTTTAAAATAAGAGTAAAATATATGTCTATATGAAATTTCGTATCCCCTCTCCTTAAAGTAGGTATTATTTCTTACAAAAACGGCCAGATGGCGTCACAATGAAGAAATCTACCAATACTATCCTGGTCAACGTCCAGCCATACAACTAGTATATTATAATTATACAACAGGTCTAAAATTTTTAAAAAAATGCAACATTATGAAAAATTAGTTACTGCCATTGTAAATGCATTTAAAATAATTTGAGAAATAGATGTATTTTTGCCTACATTTACAAATTCCATTTTGTAGAAATGTTTTTTTCTTTTCCCAACAAATTTTGCATAAATTGCTCTTATAATACTGTTAAAGTCGGTAATTTAATTGGTATTAACTCTATAAAGAAAAACTAGTTTTAACTTTAATTTAATTTTTCTTTGCCTATTGTTTAAATACTAAATTTATTTCAGTTTTACTTTCCAACGTTTTAATAGAATTAAAAGCATTTCAAGAAATAATAATTTTATGAAATTAAAATACACAAATTACTTTTGTAAATTGTTATTGCTTTTAACTACATTTTTGTATTCAAAATATACAATTCTGCAGCATGACAAAATAGTTTTCCTTGTTGAAAATGGTGGTGGCCTGTTTAAAAAGCAGATAGAATGACACTCCCTTGTGGGTGGCATAGAGATATCTCTGGCTATGAAACAAAAGGTCCCCAGTACAAAATTTATGAAGTAATATGAACAAAGTAAAGTGATCACATCTCACCATCGGTGAACAATTCCTTGTTCTCTATCGTCCAGAGGATCTGACCACGAGGGGTGGCGGATGGCCATCGGTTCTTGCACTCCAAGTAGCGGGAGGGGTCCGTCTCGTCTGCAACAGAAGTGAAACAAAATTGTTACTAAGTCTATACGAATGAAACTACAAGGGGTATGTGTTAGACATAGAGAAAAGAAGAAGGGAGTGATTGGACGAGTGTAGTAACAATACATTCCAAGAAATTAGGCCTTTACAAACTAAAAAGGCAGTCCATTTTCAACAGGGACTGCATTATTTTATTAAAACTGAAAAAGACATTTGTGCAGTTGCAAGATGCAGTAAAAGATCTGAATCAATAAAATATTTCATTATATCCTTTCATAGGCAAGTTAAATTGTAACAGTGGTTTCCAAATTTTTTTTAAGTTGCACTGTTTTTTTTCAATTAAGATTTTTCCATAGTGCCTTACCCAAAGTAAAAGTATAACTAATCATAAGTAAGAAATAAAAATAAATAAAACCAGTGTACCTGCATTATTGAACAAATTTGTTCATTTATTTGTTATTCATTTCATTAACATTTAATTAATAACTAATGGGATGGATGAGCCTGCAAATCACTACACATTTTCTCAAATCGAGGAATCAAATCCGAGACTGTCACTCTCAGTTCCTCTTCCATATTGATTTTTGCTCGATACTCGCTCTTTAATCGCAGCAACCATCGAACATCCAGCTTCTCACAAATATGACATCGAAAACGGAATTAAAATTCGCAGAGCTTTATCATTTGGAAGAAGACATTCATCTTTTATTGAAATCCAAAATTTTGTCAATTCCATGTTGCCAAATTTCGCTTTCAAACCCATGTCGTAAGACAACTTGATAAGATTCTCTTCTTCTGCAGAAGTAAATTCAGAAGCAGCACTAGTGTTAAATGAATCAATAATCCTTGCATACTTATTGAAATTTTCATTTTCAAAGTATTTCTCAAACCAGATAATTAGCTGTGATAAGCGCTTTTCAGAAATGGTTTTTATATCTTAAGATAAATCAAGTTCATTTGACATAAAAAATTGCTACAATATTAAAAAAAAAATACTTGCCGCCACCTTTATTCAATTTTTTTTACAGAAATTGAGTTTTTTTTTAAGCTGAAATTTTTGTCATAGACTTCAAATGATGCATATTTTTTCCCTGCGGAGAGAGCGATTCTGAAAAAAATTCAGCTTTTCAAAAATAGTGGTGCTAAAAGGAGGAGCTCTCTTACATTCAACCCTTTCGATCCCATCTCACTGTCGATCATCTTGCTTATGACTATTGACCTCACAAGAAGTTTCAAAGAATCACCTTTCTTGGTACATAGAAGTGTTATAACCGATACAATATAATTTTGTAATGTCCAAGTTTACCTCATAGTTTTAGACAGCTTCCCCTTGACAGTTTTGAAATATTTTCCTTTGGCGTATTTTGTAGTTTCTAACTGCTCGTTACGCATCTTGTGGAAGTTTGATTCTATTTAAATTTAGGATTATTTTTATTTTTAGATTTACACTTTGAAAAACACTGAGAGTCAAATTAATTAGGAAGCTTTTGCGATATTTCGCGGCACAACTGTGAAGACAATGGGTTCTCTAGGGCGCCACAGTGCACACACTTTAGGAACCACTGAATTATAAGATAAATTGTATTTCACTTAGCTTTATTCATGCTCTGGAATAGAGCAAAATACTTCACAAAGTTTGGGCTTAATTTTGAAGAGATTACTTCACATTGCAAACTGGTTTAAGATTTAATCTCACCTTCATCAGCTTCTTCCCCCCATCGTGTTGGATGGCTCAAATCTCAGAGAAATTAATCATTACATTTTAATGTAACTTAATAAAATCCCCGTTTCTACTCAAAAGCAGGGAAGCAGAACATTTTAAAACCTGAAATTTCTCTCGAACACATTTTTCAAACCAAAAATTTCTCCAACAAATATTGTAAGGTTCAATCATATTTTTCCAATAAAAAAAATTTAACTGTCGCTGAAACAGACGGCAGAAGGGAAATCTTAATTGCATGAGTACTCGGATGGAAAGACGAACATTGTGTTCATTAATAAAACAATGTAATTGAAAGTTTTTTATAATTATATATTGATTATTGTAATTATAACTGATTTAAAGATGAATAAATCCTTCCGATTGATACAAAAGGACACAAGTAAAAAAACATAAGTTGATATCTTTAATGTAATTTTTATTTTTCGTTCTTAGTAAAATTTTCCAGGTGTGGCCAAACTTTCCCCGAACCTTGTTCAGACATATTCTGCTCCTATGGAAATCAGCATTTTCACAATGAAAAGAAATCTTTTGATAACAAGTTTCATGCACTCTGACAGTATAACCTCTGACTCAACTACCTGGGCCACCACATGCCCCTTTAACCTTTACAGGAGGGGCTATGACAATGTATGTCTGTATCTTATGTCTTGATAGTAGCTTGTGATAAATATGACCTATTGGAAGGAGGGTAGCAATTTTTGTAGCAAATATTGACTATAGGTTTTCAATATCTGACATAAATGATTGTAGGTTGTCTGGTTTGACCACTGACCTAAAATAAAATAAACACTGGAGTGAAGACCCCTGGGGCGATAATGTACTTTACATGATGCGAGGATGAATACTATTTGGAAGAGAAGGTTGAAAAACTTTCTATCTAGCCTTTTACACCGTTAGTTGTGTTGAGTCAGTCTTGAGTATTCGATTAATTAACATTTTTTTTCTTGAAAGTAAGTATGGAAAAACATTAAATTTGTAACATTTAATGTATTTTTGAAAACAAGAAATGTGATTTTAAAACTAGGGTGCATGCACTTCATCCTATGACAAAATAACCATGCAAAAGGACTAAATTTTCTACCTTCGTTCAAAAACGGTGTAAAGTGGTCGCCACGTTAGTCGTCACTCCAGTGTTTATATTAATTTAGGCCAGTGGGTTTGACCAGTCACTTTTTGTGAAACTTGAAATGGAGAAGCAGTTGAGCAGGAATTCTTAATACAGAAATGACCAGTTTTAAAGAAATTCAAAGAAAAATCCATTACTGTGTACCTAATTCTAGAAAGAATGTAAAGGATTCCTATCCAAAGGAAACGACTCAAATTGTGATTCTTGTTGTTCCTTCACAATGCTAGTGTTCCCTACTGCCCCCACGTAGAATTTTCTGCCCCTTCTTTGAAAAAGCCTATCGCTAGAGCTGTATCCTTTTTATCGGATCCTCGTGAAACGTTCAAGTCAAAGTCGTGCATCACTCACCCGTCCTGTAGAGCCCGATCCAGTCTGAGGCGGACGCCTCCTCCTTGATGTCCCACTTGAGGACGATGGGATCGGGGCAGTGGAGGGCGTGCTCTGTCCTCGACAGGGAGAGGGCGGATGTGGGGGGGCGCCGGGGGGGAAGGGGGAGGCCGCCGGTGGGGGAGGAGACGGTGCGGGCAGGAGGTGGAGGGGCCTCAGAGGAGGGAGGTGGAGGAGGGGCGTGGCCCAGCCGCAGCGCAGGAGGGGGCAGCGGGCGCTCCGCTAGCATCTGGCCTCCGCTGCGCCCATCACATTCTGACGTAGCTGCAAGAAAGACGTACATTTTATAAAAGTTGTTATCAGAAAATAGATAACAATGGACATCAATCTTTCACTGTATAGGTATATTTTCTTTGTTTCATAAAAAACTTGATGTACAAATACATTCCAGTAATTTGATTTTTTTTTTTTAATGTTTGATTATCACATTGTCCCCAAAAAGGGTTTGTGTCTTAGGAGACGGGGTAAACTTATACAAAAATTTAAATAACCCATCTGATTTTTTTTAATGTATTACTGTATAGGCTCAATACTTTTACTGAGAAATATTAGTGAGTAATTTTCGGCTTGAAATATTAAAAAGGAAAAACTAGTACGGAAAAATTATTTTAAATATTAACAGTATAATATTCATTGCAATATCAATGGTCTCGGCAAAATTAAAAAAATATATTAAAATCATTTGTCAAATTGCTTATTATGCATTTGTATTGAATTTTGATTAGATGTTGAAACGGTCACTAAGCAAGAAAATTATCTTGTTAAAGGTTATGAATGCTAATTGAATGTGAATCTTCTACACTTAATGGCTAAAATTTACTTTTAAGTGCAAATTAGCATAATTTTTTTTATTAGTAATTGAGTCATCCATTAGCTTATCTTAATTATAGCTTGTGTCATTTTTAGTGCACTTTGAAGTTGGTCATTTAAAAAAGTTTACTTTTCCAGTTAAAATATAGTGTGAGGCTGTTTAAAGTATGCATATGCAATTTTTCTTATAGATAACAGTGTGCAAGTTAAATAAAGGCACACAAACAGGGATGCTGGGGAGATCATGGCACAAGTTGCACCATCAGAATTTTTGGAGGGATATTTTTCATGGCTTTATTATTTTTAGGAGGATAAAATAATTTTAATAAAAATAATAAATGCAAAAATAATTTCGCATATATAATATGTCACCAGTCACTGGAATTTCCAGCAATTTCAAGAAACACCTCTTCGACACACAAGCTGACGACATTGTAAAAAAATTATCTTGCTTGTAAATGCAAAGATCTACAAAATAAATTCCAAAAATTATCTGATTAATGGCTATGGCAAATTCCAGGACCTCTCTTGGGGGGTGTGCGACGATACCACTGCACAGGACCCCTACCTTTTTTTTATGGGGGGGAGGGGGGTGCCCAGTAAAAAAAAATTACAAAAGTATTTTAGAGAAAAAATTTATACTTAATATGCATTACTCATATATCTAACACATACACGCTTACTGATCATTCTCCAGTTCAAACATTCAAACTAGCGTTCCTGTTATGCGTTTTTTAAAAGGGCGCCGCGGCCTGCCCTTTTTAGAAGTGAAAAATGTGCCCTGCCTTTTTTCCAGTATCTTCTTTGCGCCATGAAATTAAAAAACAAATATTTTCCTTCAAAAACGTAGGTCTGTAGGATTGTTTTGTTATCCCAACCCATGGGACATTTGCTGAACAACGTAGTTAAAGTAAAGAGGCATTTCTGAGGTCTATAGGTGTTACGTTGGCGACATAAAAGATAATTGTAGGCTGTTTGTACATCTGTAAAGGATTACTTTTCCTAACACTTTAAATGGGGCAGCAGTTGAGCCAGAATTCACAATGCATCAATCCAAAAAATTGCTTATTTTTAAGCAAGGCATTTTTTAAGAAAGGACAGTTAATGACTTGGAAAAAATTAACGGCCCCTAATTTTGATCCTCTTTGTTCCCTCACAATGCCGGTGGAATTCCCTCCCCCCCCCCTTTTTTGAAAGAGCCCATCCCTAGAATCAATCTATGCGTCAGAAAAATAGTGAACTTTTTATCCCTTTTGTCCGAATATTTGCGATCTTCGTCAAACGGGGATATCACAAGAAAATTGAGATGGGTATAAATCTAATTTCGTTTGCATCTAACGAATGTAACTTTCAAATGGCACTCTTTTAAGAATTTTTTCATACATGAAAAATTTTAAATTGTAGAAATTCACTAAACGCGATCTCTTTTGAAAGACTTACAATCCTTTTGCATCTGATAAATAAATGTTTATACTTCACTACTTTTTATTTCATTATGATTTGATTTGCAATACATAACAAAATTAAATGTTTCGAAAATATAATTTAATATAGGAAATTGAAGTTTAAGACTTGTCATTGGAGTTATAAAAATTGATTTTTGGAAGAAGTTTGTTTCTTTTTGTTTGGCTGGTATTAATGTTCTAATTTTTTTTACTGCTTATATATTTTATTAATTTTTTTTTTAATTTAAAACTTCTCTCCCTTCCCCCCTTATGAAATTTGAGATTGTAAAAACTTTTTTAAAAGGAACTCTAGAAAATTTGAGGACATCAAAATTTTCACTTTGGAAAAAATTCAGCTTTTAGCTTGTCTGTACTATGTCTAATTCGAATATTTACCTACTCAGGGTTAACAGTTGCTTGATAAAAAAAAAATTGGATTTTTTTTTTTGGTTTATACGCGAGTATAGTGTGATGACGATGATGCACGAAATTATGTTATATTGATAATGCGGAATTTTCTTTATATAAATGGCCACTGAAGACCATTAAAGGGTCATTCCATGTCAAATCAACACACCCATTTGACCTCACCATCTCGGATTTTGATCCAATTTGGCACATGGGTAGCCTCCATGAAGACTAAGAAAAATACAAAATTTTATTAAAATATATTAACCCGAAAATATAGATGTGCAAAGTTTAAAAAAAACACACCAAAAATCGCATGACTTGCATATGTTTAACTTGCCATAGCATCTCTCGGGCTGATAAGGGGTGCATAGGTAAAATAATTGAAAACCAAAGCAGTTTTTCATCAAAATTTTGACCATATAATAAATAAATAACAACAGAAAGCATAATACATTAATTTTTAAATTGTTGAAATAAGGAAAATAACTCAGACATACTTCATATTTTATTGTTAAATTGTAGTTGATTAATGTTTGCAATCCTTGATTTCAAATTATCATTTTAAGATAACACATAAATTATTCCAGTCCATGTTACAGGATTTACTACACATAATAAATCTGCGTGAGGCATCCATAACATATTTGGTTTCTTTGGATAAGAAAATGGTTCAGATGGTCCAGCTGGATAAAGAAATTTTACTTTAAGTTCATCAAGTTCCTCATTTATCTCAAGAACATAAACTAGCCACCAGTTCTTGTGTTATATAGTACAACAGTGATATAACTATTAACGTCTATTAATTTAAGTTTCTCTGGTGATCTTACAATTACTTGCGATGATTGTGTAGCTTCAGAAAATGTTTTCACAATTAATTTCGACGTGTTTAAGTCAATAGGTATAAAGCCATGATATTGTTAAGTCCCTCGGATGGTAATTGCCTGGTTGAAACGATCGTTTAAGAATGTTTCTGACTGTACTTAATCCTCCTGTGTTGTAAAAGTGAAGTTAATGTCAGAAATATTTTCTACTGCTCATTCATAAAGCTGCCAACTCCATCACAAGGCCCTTTTCCATGTGATGCTGTTGAAAAATGCCATTCGGCTTCAATGTTTTGCTTGTGAAAACACAAGTTGGTGAAATTTTTCTTATTTTCATATTGTGCAGTACACCCATCAGAAAAATAAAAGAACTTACGGGGAATTTGTCAAATTTTGCAGTCAAAAAGTAAATAAGTTTTCTTTGAAAGGTGTAAACTACAACTGTGTTGTGTGGCAATCAGAAATTACAACGCAACTTAAATGTTAAACTTTTGTTTGTCCTTTATAATATATTGTAAAAGGGTGAATTGTGGCTTGTCCACTATCCCGTTTGTAACACTTGGATTCATCTTGAACAACCATACTATAGAGTTCTGAAAAGTCAAGGATCACTGCAAATTCAGATTCTTTAAAATTTTCCTTTATGTGGTTCATGAAAGATGTCTGTTGTTTTGAAATAAAGTCATGTCTAATTAAAAGTAGCAGTTCGTTGCAAAGTAAATCTATAAAATCTTCTGATGATTTCTGCAGTCTCTAAATTACAACAGTCGACTGAAATCCACTGCCGAAATGTGATCTTTTGTATTGTTTTCTTCAAATGACGTTTTAAGGATGGTTAGTATTGCAATATCACCTGGACAGGATGTGCAATTACCCATACTGCAATCTATTATTGACAGATTGTATATCATTTTTGATAGGCAAATGTTTGTAGGTTTTTAATTCGCCATTTGTCAGTACTCCTATTTTCAATCATCAGTTTTACATTTAGATGTAGTATACATACATACACCGAGTGTGTATACCACTTGATCCTGCTAAAATACAATGCTACAGTCTTAAATTTGAAAAAGCCAGTTTTGAAATCCAAATTTGAAAATTTTTCCTGAATTAAGTAGGCTTCTTTCAGGTTACACAAAATAAGTTTTTTTTTTTTTTAATTTTAATTTGGTTCAATAACTGTTAAGCAATTTTTAGCACCTTTCATCGCTCTACTAACTTTGTCATTTTTGTAAAGCAAATTAACAGCTTCAACTACTTCTTTCGAGAGGCTTTTGCCGATTTTGGGGTTGGGACTTTCTGAAATTCCTCTTCCTCCAAGTTACTATGTAGTTTGTAGATTTAAACTCGCACATGATTTTTATTATACCCCAGTTTTCTGGTAGGCAGGATAAAGTCATTCATGAAGTAAAAGTAACATTTCTTCATCCTTCTGGACCATTCCAATCATTTTCATGTCCACATAAGCCAAATGTGTTTTGGATGTCTCTCCCAGATTACGTACAGTAAATCCTGTAAACTGGAGGAATTGATGTGTTATCTGAAAATGACACTTTGAAAACAAATGAAGCATTAATCAACTACAATTGAGCAATACAATATCAAGTATGTCCGAGTTATTTTCCTTATTTCAACAATTTTTAAAAAAATATTAATGTATTATGCTTTCCTATTATTTATTATATGGTCAGAATTTTAATGAAAAACTGCTTTGGTTATAAATCATATTACCTATGAATTTTTATGATTTTACTTTCCTTTGATGCCATGATGTGTTTTAAAAAACAGCTGGTTTTTATATCTCATTCAGAAAGCTTTTTTTTCTTATGTATAAAGTATTTTAGAATTTTCAGTGATATTTGCCTAACATGCAAGAGGAAATTGTTTCTGAGCATTTAGCATAAAATATTTACATCATGTGTTTCTGCTAATTAGAGCAATTTTGCATATATCACTGAAAAATGTAATAAAATATAGAATATGTAGTCATTTTAATCTAAATGGGGCGATTGCAAGGTTTTTCCCAAAATTGAACAGGCAGAGATTACAGTTTACATTTCTACAGTAACTATTTTTAGGAGTTTCCAAAATCGGGATTTAAAAATTTTAAAAATGTTCATTGGTAAATTATATTTCCTGGTGCAATTGAAATCAACACTGTAGCCAAATCGACATTTTGTAGAAAACACCAGATTTTTAGACCAGAACAAAGAAACCTTGAACCAAAATCAATCGATTTTTAGCGCACAGGTTCTATGGAATTTATTATTAATTTTAATGCCTGTTTTAACAATTAATAAATTTATGAAATTACTATTTGGCAAAATTATGTTATCCGAACCTCCGACCATATATTTTACCGACCAACCTGGCTTTAAACACCATTTGTTTATAGTAATGAAACGTTGTAAACAGATGGGGAGAGGAATTTTAAGGCAATATACAAGTTCCATACATGTAAGTTAATGTATATAAGTTAAAATAACAAAATTTATATCTTGTTTTCATGTCTAACTAATTTACAAAATACGAAATATGGAGCTTTGTGTGGATTCAGTAGAAAATTTGAGATTCTAATAAAGTTATAAGCTTAACTCGATTTGAGGGGGGTAGAGATTTTTTTTATTTGGGGGGGGGGGGGATTTTCGCCATGGATTTTTGAGGGGGGGGGGCACCCCTGCACACAAACAGACATGCATAGGTTTAGCCAAATAAAAATCACATATCTTTAGTTTAATTATGTTACATATTCCAGCTCAGTATGACAGATTGTAAAATAAATGAAATAATCTTTTACGATCAGATGACATTCTGTTTTTGACTTGCTATCAGTATGTTTTAGGAAAAAAAGGGGTAATTTAAACATTATATTTAATGTAATTTATTTCAATCTGACATAAATAGATAACTTACATTAGTATAATATGTTACAAAAATCATAAAAAGTGCATTAAAAATGTTTTTTTTAATGTATTACTTCCAGATTTTTTTTTTCAAATATTAATTATTTTTACATGTCCATGCTCTATGATGATTTAAATATTAAGTGTTAGCAAAAAATGCTTCCCTTAATGTTAAATGAGTAAATAATGTGGACCAACAATGTATTCAGTAAACATAAAAAAAAAATATTTACATTATATATTTGTACAAATACCAAGAATTCAATGCTTTTATGAAGTCATTCATAGCGACAAAAACTGGTTTTATTGTCCAAATGTTGTATACTAGATCAAACACCTCCATGGTAGATTAAATTACTTAACGTTTTTATTAAATTACTTAACGTTTTTATTAAATAACTTTTAAAATTTGTAGCTCTACGATGATAATAATAAAAAGGTAAATGCATAAAGTGCATACGATCCAAAAAATTGAACAAACAGAATTTCATAAATGTGCTTATCAGGGCTGAAAATCAGCTTATTTGTGGTATTTTAACATCAATTTAATAATTAGTTAACAAGTTTTTTACTTTGATTCATTGTACGAGATGTTTTTTTAAAAAAAAATATACAAGAAAAAAAATAACTTAATATAAATTATTCGAGTGGAAGTGTTTGTGAATAGTGATGTCACAAGTTCAATCCTGGCCGGATTTGGGCATAAGCTGCAGCCTAGGGATCCTTACCATACACACTCAAAAAACAGAGTCAACTTGTGGAAAAAATTATATGGAAAGATAATGGAAATCCTAATCAAAGGCTGTTTTTAGAGTCACCGATTAGATAAATATAGCAAATGGATCAACTCACTGGTTAAATGAAGCCCGAGACCATTGTCCACAAAGTTGACCATCAAAAACTGCTTTGGCGGAGTACCTCCCCATATTATCTCTTGTCGAATTCGTAATAAATTAAAAACACAAAACCCAACATATTGTAAATTTAGGTGAGAATTTGAGATTAGTCTGTCGGTTTTACCAAAACAACTTTTTTTCCCTTTGTTTTTGCACTCTTGATAATAATCTAAGTTTTCAGACGAGATCTGACCACACGATGGTTTCCAACAAACCGGAACTAAGACAAAATGGTCAAGTAGTTAGCTTTCCGATGTCGCTTCTTGCGTGCGAAACGTTAGTTTTTCAAAAAGGGAAGCACTCAGACCTTTGGATTAATCTCAGTTATCAATATACATAGAATTTCACAAATCAAAACATTAGCAAAATCAAAGTTCTGACATACATCAACAAACCTCCATGTTGATTCCGTGGACTTGGCGCTACAATTCAGTTTCCGTAAAAAACTGTTGTAGAATTTATTAAGTCTTATCTGACGAACATAGCAATGAAAAAGAGATGAGTTTACAATTTTTATCGAATTTACACACGCCTCAATACCAAACATTAAATTAAGCCATGCAAAATGACGCGTTTCTCATGCTACAAATGCCAGATATATAACCTCAAGACTGAACACCAACATGCACAAAAATTCAGATTGTTTTAGCCTGGTTGGTGAGGCACCGCTCTCGAAATTGTAGGGTGTCCAAGAAAATCCATTTAACAGAAAATTCAACGTGTAATCGTATCATACAAGATATTTCTCTCGAGGTTCAAACGTCCTACTGTTGGTCGTGGTGTAGAAATATAGAGAGTAAGTTATCGCCAACCAAAGTATAGTCCTCACCTGAGTAACCCGGCCGGAAACCGAAACTACTGAAAGGTTAAATTAACAATGCACTAGAGTTACACATTGGGATATTGGCGACGATTTGAGGTATATCCTGATGAAAATACCTATAAATACTATCTCGTATTTTTTTAACCACGTTTCAGTGGACGACGACAACATCTTAATTTGCACCCCACTCTATAAACGAAACTGAATAAAGTTGGTTGGTTAAAACACAGTTTGCTCTGACGTCACTGTTGGCTTACAGTGACGTCAGAGCCAGTTTGTTTTTATGTTGGTTAAATAACGTCGCACTAGAGCTGCACAGTGGGCTATTGGCGACGGTTCGGGGCCTATCTGGAAGGGAAGACCCGGGAACGATGCCTCGTATTTTTGAACCCTGGTTAGATGGCGTAGCAACACCTTAGCCAGCCGTTGGATAAAAGCGTTCAGCTAGTAATCAGAGGATTGCAAGTTCGATCTTGCGATAGACTAGACAAAGAAAAGTAAAAAAAGTATTGATCTTGAGATCGATGAGTTGCCATCTTCGGTACAAAAATACTTGAAAGTCGTCTAGAACATCCAACAAATTACACTAGCGTGTATACGGGACTGGTACACGATAAATATGTCCGAGGTTCAATGTCCTGACGCCTATTGAGGTTGCGTCGGGTGCCAGCTCAGGTGTTGTCCTCGTCATCTGATCTTGATTCAAAAATACGAGGCATCGTTCCCGGGTCTTTCCTTCGAGATAGGCCCCAAACCATCACCAATAGCACACTGTACAGCTCTAGCGCGACGTTAATTTATTATACCAAACCAAATCTCTAACACATTTACTAGCTAACAAGATTAGCATCCTGTATATTCGGGGTTCTTCCCAATGAAAAGTCTCGTGAACACTATTTTTTTTTTTTAATTTGGTCAGACGCAGTGCCATTACACAATATATATATATATATATATATATATATATATATATATATATATATATATATTGGGGGGGGGGAATTTTATACACACATAAATTTTTATTCGAGCTAAGAAAAGAAAGCGCAGCTTTTTTTTCCGGGAGAAGGCTAGTGAGTGGGTGTGCAGGGTTGAACCCCCTAGTGCAATGGGCTTGTTTGTTTTTTATATCACAACTTTTTTAGCCACAGTTTCAAAGATTTTTTGGGGGAGGGGGGGGGGGGGGCGCTTAGCGTTTTTTACTTTTCTAAAGTTTTTTTGGAGGAATATCAGTCCTTTTTTGCAACCCACCTTTTGGAAAATGTTAGGCCAATCGCCACTTTTTAAAAATTACTATTTGTTTTCCCATGTCATTAGTTAAATCCGATAATTCAAGGACAAATTAATCACACGCGCCGTATCAAAAAGCTCGAAAGAAGAATACGAGAATATGATGCAGCAGTCATCGGTGTTGAATCTCCTCGCTTTCCCCCACTCAGTCTTTCACCCTGTTGAATTTGTGACGTAAGGAAAAATGGTTGCTCTAGGTATTTGGTAGTGGTTTTTTTTTCTCCGCGAAGAAACAGCAGGAAAAATATTCAATTACCTTAATTATTTAAAATGCTTCTATCTTCATTAATAATTGTCCAAGTGATATGAAATTTTTTGCATCGAATAAAAGGAATTTTTATCTTACAAAAGGTATAATTTTTATTTTGTAGAGCGTATTATTTACCGATAATTTTAACTTTTATTAATTCGCTCTAAAACATAATTTTCTTTGGCGACCGGAAAGTGGAAGGACTTTATATTTAGGTAATAATTGCCTGACGGCGAAAAATTTGGCTTAAATTATTTAATAACTTTTTTAGCTAATTAAACATATAAATAAATTATATAATAAACTAAAATAACATGTGACCTTAGTGATGCCATAAAGCTATCATATAAGCTATTAATCAAAAGAACCGGTTGAATAATATAGTGTCTAGTTTGTTTAACAAATTCGGGCTTCATAATTTGAAAAAGTGACAAATCGACTTACTTTACGCAAATTAAAAAACTCCGTATCTCCGTTAATTTTCAATTAAAAAAAATTCTTGTATTAAATTAAAGGTTTCACAGATACGGTTCCATTACACCAATACTTGTTTTATTTTTTTACGAAATGTAGTTCGGCTTCTGGATTCTGTTTAACGGTTCTTTGCTGCTCCAGGTGATTTTTGACCTCCTCATTTAAAGTAAAGGTTTTACCGTCTAAAAAAATTTTGATTTTGTAGAGACCGGAACAACTAATAATCAGAAGGTGCCATATCTGGAGAATATGGTTGGGGTGGCAGTATATCCCATCCAAACTGTAAAAGCTTTTGGCGCAATTAACAAATTTGTATGAGGTCTCGCATTATCTTGATGGAACACTACATCTTTTCTATTGACCAATTCTGGGTGAATCATTCAATTTGTCCAGCTGATGACAGTACACTTCAGAATTGATCGTTGTGTTGTCCGGTAGAAGCTAAAAAAAAAACGATATATTTGAAATCCCACCAAACAGATAGCATCACCTTTTTTTGATGAATATCGGCTTTCGAAGTGCTTTAAGCCAGTTCATCTTTTTTTTACTCCATGATCTCTTGCGTTTAACATTGTTGTAGACAACCCATTGCTTGTCCCTAGTGATGATACACTTTAAAAATGGATTATTTTCTTGACGTCTGAGAAGCAAATCACAGACGTCAACGCGAAGGCAGAAATTTATCTCCGTAAGAACACGAGGAACCCATATGTCGAGCTTTGAGATTAAGCCTAGTGCCTAAATGATCATGAACGGTCTAATTCGATAAATTTAATCTTTCAGCCATCTCACGAGTTGTTATTCGCCGGTTTGCATCAATTAATGCCTTTATTGTATCTTCATCAGCTTCAACTGGCCTTCCAGGACGTAGTGCATCTTCAATATCAAAATTGCCGGATCGAAATTTTGCAAACCAGTTTTGACACTTTTTGTTCTGTCAATACATCTTCTCCATACACATCGGATAATTTTTTTCTTCCTTGAACAGCATTTTTACCTTTTCTATAGTAACAAAGTAAAATATTCCGAAAGTGCTGCTTTTCACTTTCTGTATTTGAAAGGGTACCAACCAAAAACTACTGCGTAGAATCAATCTAACTTTTTCTCAAGCAATCCTTGCTATTTCAGCTGTCAAAATATATAATGAATATGCGGCTTAAGTGTGAGGTTGGCTGTGAAAAAATACAATTAAGTCTTCTGCTGGGGAAAAACGAAATTACTTTCCGAACAACCCTTATAGTATAAATAAAACTCTTACAACACTTATTTTGGTGCACTACTTATATTTCGGAGCTGAAATCATATTTTTAATAACTGAATATATGTTACATTTTATTAAGAAATTAATCAAAATATTAACAAAATACACATAATTGAACGAAATTTACAATTTGCATTGTTCTTTGTATTAGCAGTGACGTAGAAACCACTTCTATTTCCAAATTCTTCCTTTCAAGGAATGCATTTTCAAAAGTTTTATTTTGTACTATTAAATAGCAAATTTTTGCTTTTTAAAAAAATATGAAGTTGGGCAATAAAAATCGAATTCTGTTCTAAAATGTTTAGATTTAAATTTTACAAATATTCTTATTAATCATAGGTAGGTTATAATATTTAGTTGCGAATTATAAAGCGAATTCGTAAATTTTAAAGTATTATATTAATTTTCGTCTGTAAAATACTAAAAGGTAGAGATTAGACAATTGCAGAGTTCGTAACACTTTTTACATACGTCCCAAAAAGGACCTACAAAATGTAAATCTTCATTAAATTTTAAGTCATCAATGTGAGAGTGACAAAATTATAGGAAAAACGCAATAAAGCAAAAAGAGTTTTAAATAAAAAAAAACTTCATTTTCTTTGTAACAATACAGGCTAGCCGCGCATTAATAAAGAGCGAGCATTAATAAAAGAGTTAGTAAATTTGCGAAAATACTTTAATATTTTTGTAAAATCTCATATTTTTTTGTAACTTTTCAAATTATGTTCCGAACTGAAATTTAGCAGGAATGCCACTTATTACAAAAAATTTCTATTTTGCAAATAAAATGTAAATATAACAGTATTTTAATATGAGATACTGGAAATATATATAATTACAATTTGCAATTGCAGCTCTTTATCATTCTTCCCCTGAATAAGGTTTTCATTTATTTTGTTTTTGATACAATGCATAAACGAGATCCGATGGTCCTGGAAGGACATAAATTGTTTACACATAGGCGTACATTCTACGCCAATGTGATTAATTACATTTGTAAAGACAAAAACAGCAACCTGCTCTTAGTTTAATGATATTTCGAGAGTTGCAACACCCTTATTGTTCAACTTTGAATGACCTGTTGTCATTGTATTATCAACTTACCAATTAAGTTTTTTGGTGCCACCAAGTACTTAAAGATAAGGATTTCTAACAATTCTGAGTACTATTGGGAGGTCCAACAAACAAAAAGAAAGCTGGGTCGTTATCAAAGATGTTGGGGGAAGGGAAAGGGGGGGGATTGGGTTCTAAAAAGCCCGCGCTCACCGGCAGCTTTTAGTGACTGACCGTTGACGTCTCTCAACGACAAGGAGTTCCAAAATCAGTTTCCTTCAATTTTTAGACACAGTCTGAATAGTGTACGTTTTGGCCATTTCCCGAACCCAGTACCTTCGAGCGATTTTCAAGAGGGAAGCCACCAATGGTCCTGTTCCAAGAAAATTCTTCCTTCTTTTACCCCATTAGATGCAGAAAAGCTGGACTAAAATGATCACAATATTTCTTTTAAAAAAGGTATAATAATTTTTTTGGTTATTGATAAAAATTAGAATATCGATTGTGTCAATACTATTAATTTTAAAAGGACAGTATTAAAAGGCAAAAGAAAATATAACCTTTTGAAAAAATAATTTAGGCAGTGTTATATTTATTGAGAATGTACACATTAAATGATATGGGCGTGATTACTAAAAGGCGAGTGCGATTGTGTGTGTTTTGAGAAGTACAGGTTAAATAATTAACACATAATCGGGATTTTAATATATTCCATACAAATTGTTACAAACTAATATATTTTGATTATATATATTAGTTCAATTTTACTTGGGTGTTTTTAACAAACAATTAGAGTTCCAATTTCATCCAATTAGAGTTTAATACAAACTTTATTTTCCTCTAGCGTCTGAACGGCGAGTCACAGAAAAAAAGTGTAAATGACATTTTTGTTGGAAATTACTCGAGAAATAACTGTAATCGGACATTTTTCTCTATAATTTATACCTAGGAAGATATCACAACTGATTTTTGACACCATCTTGGAAAAATGGCGTCAAAAATGATATTTTATCTCGCATAATAAAACTTTTGAAACTATAAAATAAAAAATTTATTTTGCTATATATTTGTAAATATATAGTTTCCTTTGGTGCATACTATCAATGCCTTCTCTAGAGAGATGGCCTTGATACTATATTCTAGTATCAGCGCTGAAGTGCTATTCCGACTTCAGTCATTACTTATTGGTTTCGTAAGGTTTTTCTATTCACTTTACGTGTTAGGGGGCCCCCAAATGCTGCATACCGGTTAAATGATGCCAGTCGGGCTCTGCACATTAGTTTTCACTTTGCGAATGAAATAGAAATGTAGTCAGTTTTTTAACAAGTTTAATAATAAAAGTTCTTATTACACTCACAGATATACAATGTTTTAACATAATTTTAATAAACATGAATACGAGTAAAAAGCATATTATTTTTTTTCTTCAAAAAATACAATCTTCAATGATATCTATTTGAATGAATGATATACAGAAACAATAACCTCAATGAAAAGTCCTCAAACACACATAAAAAAAAAAACGGCCGATGAAAGCACGGATTCGGTGAACACATTTACTCGTAAAATCGGACGACGACGGTTCGAAAGATACACTACCCACATCGGTACAGTGTACTCAGTGTAACCAAAATAATCACTTGCCTTCTCATGACTGTAGCAATAGGTTAAAAAATTGAACATCGGTCATTCCAGAAACTAAACAAGTAGCTTTTAAAGTTCTTAAGTCATATCTTTTTTGTATCAATAAATAACGATGTTAACTAATTTTGCAATAAAGAATAGAGAAAACAATTGTTTAAAACCTAAAATATTTCATTAAAGCATTTTTTTAAATAATTATTTTAAATAAAATATTTTATAATCACGGTTTCAACTGATAGTTGCATTGCAAAAAGAAATATATGGTCACTAAACGGAATATATGAAACCCTATTTTAACTATGAAAGAATAAAACATAATAGCTCGTGTACTTTGGAACCAGCCCCTTTTTACATGCAAAATTATAGTAGGGCCAAATAAAATTAAAGGTAGAAGAAAAGTTAGCGACTTAAGGTTATAATTTAATAATCCTACAGTGATATAATGTCGGGATAGTATAACAAACTATTCAGTCATTTCTAGAATAAAATTATGAGTTTTCGAACAGCTTTTACGGTATTGAACAAACATTATAACACTCTATTTCGCGGAATCCGTTATAAGTTTCTAAGGAAATATAAAATAATTAAAATTCTAATTCAAAATTGATGTTTAAGATAAATAATTTCAATACCTTTCTATTGATACTTTAAAAATATAAATTGTTCTTAATAAAGTTTGTAGTACTTATTATATTAATTGGATTTTAAAGAAAGGTTTACACTCAAGAAATTTTACATAGATGCCTTAATCTCATAAAAAGTAAGCCCATTCAGGAAGAATGTTTACATCTGATCGATTCCATTCATACGAGTCGGGTCCTTCAAGGCTTAAAAAAATAACCTTCAGTGTAAACCAATTCTTCGCATTTTCCAATGTACCGTTTTACACCCTGGTAGAATTCATAGCGAAGCGGATATGTCAAAGCGGCAACCAATTAAAGAGAATTCACGCAAATCAGAGTTTCTTCACTGAATGATGTTGTGAACTGAAACATCGCCGAGGAAGCACATCCTGACACGAAACGAGACTTACACACGCCATCGCTCGCACACTTCAAAAACTACTTCTTGAACCTAAAGAGAATAAAAAGAAAGAATTTCTGAACTCTTTTGGTCGCCCCAGGTGAAATCAGAAGAATTCATTCGCGGTATTTCACGTATATTTAGCGTCAAACCACAAGACACCCATTCAGAGAAGAGATTCTTTTCCATATGATTTATGACACTCTATTGTGATCTATGCTCTGAAAAGTTCCAGTGGGAAAAAAAAAGTCGTTTTGAGTCATTTGATTGGAAGGTTCCGTTTGGTCACATATTGTTCCTCCAATCAAATGACCCCTCCGCTCCCATGGGTCGCTTGGAATCATTTGATTGGAGGGTTCTCTTTGATCACGTGTGCTTTCTCTAATGAAATGACTTCCCATTGGTTGCCGCTTTCGACGCCGCAGCGTGAATTCGTGTTCGAAATGTTTCTTTTTTTCGATTCGAACAAGTAGAGGTGGAGGGTGTGTTAATTGATGGTGAGGGTTGTGTACCGCCTGTAGTTGGAGTTGCGGATGATGTAGGGGACGACGATGCACAGCGCCACCAGGCACATGCCCAGCGTGTTCACGATGATCCCCTGCTCCTCTAGATCCTTGTAGTCCGGCTTGCCGTCCTTGCCACTGCAACAGAAACACACATTTTAAGGCACAGTGGCGGAAAGTGGTATAAACTAAAGGGTGGGGCTGATTTTTTTGGAATGAAGGACTTTTGCTGGGCTGGCAGAATTTTGAGCGCTCCTCCATTTTGGCGAGTTACGAAGGCGGTTGCGATAACACGTAAGAGCTCAGAGCAGTGTTTCCCAATCTTCAGATAGCTACGGACCACCAAATTAAAAGTTTAACAAAGAGCGGACCACCACCTTCTAAGTACTAAAATTCTCGTGTTAAATAATATTTTGACACTAAATATAATTCAGGTATTAAATACCTTTTTCTCAAAAATACAATACGAAGCTTAAAAGCACTTTAGCACCGTGAGAGGGTCTAAAGAGGAGACAGCGGACCACGGGTTGGGAACCAATGGCTTAGAGGAGGTATAAAGATTTCTCTCCAAATTTCGGTCCATTTGACAAGTGACGATAATTTTAAGAAAATAGCAACTTTTGTTCTCTTCGAGCATGAATGGACTGTGCTAGAGATAGTATGACGTCATAATCGTGAAGCCAACATCTGAGAGCGGAAGTGACTCCAAACGTGATATCTTTTCAAAATTATGAATGAAATAACATTGTGAATTGAAAAAATCGTCAATGTGTAAACGTATTACGCTTAGTATGCTTCACCATGTTTAGTAGCCGTGAAATTCTAAAGTGAAATATTGACCATAGATCATTATTTTCCATTAAAATACAAAACGACATCAGATTCTTACTGGGTAAAAAAAGATTATATTTTATTTTCTGGGTTCATTATGTCCAATTTGTTGGAATTCTTCGATTTTATCAAGTTGTTCGTTTCGATCAATTCGTTTAATTTATTAATTTTCTTTAGTTCATTAGATTTGATCGATTTCTTCGATTCGTTCAATTTCATCGACTCGCTCGATTTGATCGGTTCGTTCGATTTCTTCGATTCGCTTGACTGATCGATACGTTCGATTACTTTGATTTGATCAATTCCTCATGTGATCAATTCACTAAACGAAACAAGCCAAACGAATCGAAGAAATCAATCAAATCGACGAAATCGAATGAAACGATAAAATCGAACGAACCGATTGTATCGATACAATAGCTTAAATCGAACATATCGATAAAATCGAACGAATGGATGAAATCGATTGTATCGATGAAATCGATTGTACAGTTGAAATCAAACGAATTGATCAATTCGAACGAATTGACCCATCAGTGGCGGCTCGTGGGGTACAGCAAGTACAGCCGGGCTGCATTTAATTTTATTAGTGTATTTTCAACTAAAATTTTACACTTCACTAATTTTCTTAAATGAAGATTAGAATTTGGAAATTAAGATGAAATTTCTACGGTAAGTAAAAATGGGTACGGTAGGGGGAGTCACATATGATTTCGGTTACACTAACATTTTTGACCACGGGCCGCCAATGTCATCAATTCGAATTCGAACAAATTGATCAAATCGAACGATCGTATACTTTTAACCAACTCTATATACCCACATCTTCTCGTACACATTTATTATATATATAATATATATATATATATATATATATATATATATATATATATATAAAACAATACCGTAGATTATTTTTAATACCTCTATTTAGCTTCAACCTTTCCACAATTATTTTACCATCTCGAAAATCCTCTTCCACCTCATTTATCTTATACAATACAACTTTTCTACGAAAAATATCATTTCGAAAATTGCTGCAAAAAACAGTTGCATTATATAATATTCATTCATTAAGTACAGGATATTTTCATGAACGAATAAGAAAAAATTCATGAATAGAATGGCGTAGTTAACTAAGTCTTTGGAGCCATACATTTTGGCTTCACTTTGATGTTAGCGACAGTGACGTCATGACTCCTGTATTTCGAAGGATCAATGCTCGAAGATCTTGATGGCAGTAATGCATGTTAAGCATACTATGTGTGCAGTAAAGCAGACGTTTCCATCCGTCCAGTGTAACCAGCACCGAGTCCTTGAGTCGGTGTTGGTTGAGCGGGTGCGATACTGAGAAAGAGGGGAAGATAGAATTGCACTAGTGCCTGGAGTTAATTAAAGCAACTTTTTGGCGACCTTATTTTTCGCCAAAAAAGTAAACACCAGTAAAAGATTTTATACTGTATCTGTTCTAACGTAAGTAGCACCATAGCGCATTGAGGTGGGGGAAAAACTATCCTACCTGAGCCTGTATCGGGCCGACTGCATGAGGCCCGTGAGTGAGGCGGAGGTGGCGATGGTGAAGGTGACCAGGCCGATGGTCACGTGAGTGGGGACCATGGCGGCGCGGAACTTGGCGGTGGCGGTGTCGCAGCACATCAGCACCAGGAACGCGAACACGCCGAACAGGAACTGCAACAGAAGAACGACAAACCTTCTTTGAAACACAGCACCTCTTGTTCAGTGGAGAGATTTCTGTACGAAAGCCACGTGTCCCTAAAACTATGACGGACTAAACAAACTGACTAGGTTTGTTTATCAGGAAACCCCCTCCGAGTTTTAAGTTCTCCAAACATCGGCATATTGGCCTGCTTGTATTCTAATATGTATCATTGTTTTCAGGTTTGAAAGCTACATAGTCTGCTTTTATTGTGATAAAGCTTATCCAGCTGTATCCATAGATATTATAGGTAATTCGTTACAGAAAATTTTAAAACTTGGTCTGTTCGAATTCTAATTTCGTTCTATAAGTTGGGGAGGAATGCTAATTCCCCGTTTAATTACAATCAAGTGTATTTTAAAATAAATCTTTAAATGATGTATCTCAGAATATAATTTTAAAAATAAAAGCTAAAACTTTTATTTAAAAGTAAGGGGAATTTGTAATAAGATATCTATTTTTGCATTTAATAACGATGCAAATCTCCTCTTTGTGACGTAACTGCTGTGCCACAACGGATCTGTTAAGCGGAACAGAAAAAAATACGTATCTAGTAAATAGTTTACCAGGGGTGGGGATAACAATTTCATCTCAGTGATGTCATTGACCAAACCTTATCTAGTATTGCTTGTTAAGGGGAATGAGTAAATGCACGCATATTGTTAGAAAATTGGATTTTAAATTTATCTATTTTCTGAAACTAGCTTTAGTATATACATCAGTGCTTAAATTTTTGCTCTAGATAAATTAGAAGTAATTTAAATAATTTTTTTTAACATTGTATGGTATGCACTAAACATTCGGAATTTTTTCATTTAATCCTCATTTAGGTAAAAAACTATGTTTATTTTTAAATCCACACACATACGCGCGCACTCTCAGCTATATATATATATAGCTATACAAATATATAGATAAGAGTTTTAAAATATATATATATTAAAAAATGCATTTAAGAAACATAATTTGTAGAGCACTATGATTCAAATGAGGAGAGAACTCCTCCTCCAGAAGAGGAGAGGAGGAGGCGTGCGAGGAGTACCTGCAGTCCGAAGAGACCGCACGCCACCAGTCCGATCCACGAGTGCATGGAGTAGAAGTGGACGGGGGCGGGGCCGTCGTTGTGGGCGTCGATGGCGGCGTACATGCCGCAGCAGATGCAGGCGATCGCGCCGCAGAAGAGGAGCGCGTGCAGCACCTTCACGTACATCTTGCGGCAACAGGGGAAGGTGCGGTACACCAGCATGGCTGCGAAGGGGAGGAAAGAGAAGGTCAACAAACAAACTTTCAGAAATAACATTAACTTTAAAGCATTCTTGAAGTCGTCAAGGCTATGTTCCTCAATTTTGACAAACGTTCCGGACAACGGAGTTACCAGCTCATATTACAACACAGCGATGACAGCGGAGTGCAAAAGGTTAATCCGATTCCTTTCCAGTGGTGTCAGCCACGGAGTAAAGAAAAAGGTGGAGATGATTTGGCGATATTTCATGAGACGTAAGTTAGCAACCCCAAACTAGGCACAAATAAGCCTAGTTTGCAGTGATTTTTCTACGAGGGATGCATTATTTTCAAATTAAGAAAACGCATGCTAAAACTTAAAAAATGACTATTTGTGCAGTTGTGGATGCAGTACAAGTTCCAAATCGATAAAGGATGCTATTATTTCCACTGCAAATTAAATTATAAAATAAATTATCGTCAAGTACTGGTACAAAGTAGTGATTAGGAATAGCGCCAAATACTTCGCCAGTTCCTACTTTTTAAGCGATTGCTTGCTTCGCATTGCAAACCGGTTTTAGACTTGATCGCACCTCCACCTACTTCTTTACTCCGTGGTGTCAGCTCATTTGGTTTCTTATGTGCATGTTGCCACAATCCAGGACGAAGTGTTTAGGCTTATACATTTCGGGGAAAAAACAACGAAATAAATGTCCTTAGTTTGATGAAATATTGAATTCAAAGCATTTCTCAGACAACTGTTTCTTCAAAAATGAGCACCTACTTTTTAACATTGAACAGACCAGTAATGTTGAACACATCTTAATGATCCCCAAATGCCGATGGGGGAAGAGAAAACGCCTAAATAATGGTTAAAAGCAAATGTTATTTTTGTCAACATCGTAATAACTATTCTGTTCTTACACAGTAACTGCCGAGCTCCTCCTTACTTTAAATATAACCCGTTCGAAACAAAATTTTCAGTTAGCCGGACCATTCATTAAACAAAAGTGCAATTAATTGGACTTTGTATTCTTCGATTTCGTTATTGAAATGGGGTGCCGCAATTTATGAAAACTTAAACTACAATATAATTTCGTTCTAGCATTTATTTAACTGTATAACCTCAAAATGTACTATCCGGAGCCTAGTGAAAACAGTAGTGAGCCCACAGTAGAAAGAGGGCGTATGGAACGTGTTTTTGACGTCAAAATAATGAAGTCCGAAAGGGGCGGGATGATGACAGAGTAATTTTTTTAAAACAGTTTATGAATATAACTTCTTAAACTCAGTTTTTTTTCATTTTAAAGAACAGAGAAAAAAATTAATAACATGTTATTTTGATGATTTAAAGGCAACACTCCTGTGCATAAGAGTTAATAAGTTACATTGATATAATGTCATACTATTAAATAGAGTTAGATGAAAAAAATAAAAAAGCTAACGACAGAAAAACTTTTTTTTAAGAACACGCAGTGCTCGTTCCACTTCACACGTTCAGTGCGGACCTTCGAGCACGGATCCTTCATAGTAGAGAACACATAAGGTTATAATCTCGCTAACATCAACGTGCGGCCAACATGTATGGCCTCAGACACGTGGTTAATGACGTCATTCCATTCATAAATTTTCACCGGTACACATTTCCCAATTCATCAGCCAATCGCGAGTATTTTTTAATTCATAATTTTGAAGAGATGGCACGTGTCTGAAGCCATTCGGTCTGAGATGTTGGTTTCACGATTATGACGTCATACGTCGTCCATTCATGCTCGAAGGTGCGGACGGCCAAACCCGTATTTATCCACAAGTACGACACGGGGACCATCGACGGCGTACTCTTTCCTTAGTTAAAACGCATCCAGCACCCTGATAATTGGGGAAATATTCATGTTTCCACACTCCATAGTTGTAAACCAGTATTCCACGGCGGCAGGCCAAGAATCGATTCACCTAAAGATTCATTAACTTGAAACTCTTTAAATTACACTCATAAATAAACGATTTTTTTTTAATCAAGACACTTTCTCCCTTGTTTGGAACTAATTTGTTCCGCTCTTTTATCGAAAGATCAGAGAGCGACTTTGATTTTTTTTTCTATCGGAGGTTTAAGCACTTTTACGTAGAGCTCATTCTGTGTGCTGTGGTTGAGTTTGCGCGAGGTCAAATGACCCCTTGCTGGTTCAAATTTTAAACCCCAGTACGACACAGGGTCATTTGACCGTGGGTCACAGTTTTCCACTCTATGGTAAAGGTCCAAAGCTAAAACAGCTATAGAGAGTTGAACTCCCTCCGCACTGGAGACAGTGAGCTAAAAGTACGCGTCAAAGAACAGAGGTCGCCATTTCGGTGACCGAGAGTCACCAAGGGGGGAACAAAGAGGGTTTCAGGAAGTGGAGCTTGGGGCACTCACAGTGTCCGTTCATGAACGTGAATCCGGCGATCATGAGGACGTAGTGCAGGTTCATCTGCTTGCTGCCGTCGCCGGACCACGCCACCCCCCCGTGGTAGTTGAACACCCAGAAGAGCACCAGGGCAAGGGAGGCGGCCAGCAGGAGCTCCGCGAGGAACGCCAGCCACCCGAAGCCGCAGCGGGCCGACAAGGGCGCATCTGTTCCACTGCTGCTGCTGCTCTCGTGCTTCCTGCAAGAGAAACCAGGGGTTAGAGTAGAGAATGAGAGGGGCGGCAGTCCACCAAGGCGTCAAAATTACTGTCGCCAAATGCTATTTTAGTTTAAATGGGCATCCCTGTGCAACACTTCCGTAATATGTTTTACAAGCATGCACGAATTTGAAGCCAAATCGTAATTTTGTGAAACCGCGAGTTTGTGTTACGAATCCAAATTTCAATTTCGTTAGTCTTCCAATCGCCACTTTGTGATTAGTAATTATACGCTAATTTGACCATTCGATAATTTGAATTTCATCAAGCTCAGAATAAAACTGTAGATGTGTATAAAAAACAAATCCACTTGCACTTTACAATATATATACAATCGTACACTAATTCGGCCAACCAGTACAAGTTTGCAGGTATGAATAATAAACTAATAATTTATTTAAACAACACATCCACTCAAATTGTTCACCTTAACAATACAACAGTTTGTTGTTTACTTGGTACCATAAAAAATAAACAATTATAATTTTAAAAAATCCATTAATTATTGCTCTATTATCTTTACTTGCTTATAAATACATACATTAATTAGGTTGAAAAGCATTTCAAGAAAAAAATTTAATAAGATAAAAAAAAAATTCCAACAAAATAAAAATTTCCTATAGTGTTGTTGTTTTTACGGTTCAAAAAGTTCAGCTGTCATGAAAGTCCATTTTTGTGACAAGTAAAAATGTTCTGTGAAATTCGTACAAAATATACTCCAACCTATTTAAAATCTATATATTTAAAATCTATACTTAGTCGTACAATTTTTGTCGAATATGTTTTTTTTAAAAAAAGAGCTATTTTTAAGCATTATTAGCGAAGAACATGAGAATAAAAATCTGCTATAAAGTAAGTTTAACGTTTTGCCAACAGATGGCGACACCAAAATCACATTCCCTTAACATCATCCGGTACGAGATTTCTTTTATTATTTTCTTGGATTTCTTTTTGAATACTTAGAACAAGTATACCTTAATAGAATTTATTTTATAATAAATTTGAAACCTTCGTTTATTATTTGTAAAGCTTTTTAACTGTGCTAAGAATAAATAACGAAAGAGAAGTATTTGAACAAGTCACGTTTTAACAAAAAAAAGTTAAACTTTTTTAATTGTACATTATTTATTAAAAATAAAAAAACACCAAGATTTATAAAAAAAATATGCATAAAAGAATGCATATAAGAACAAAAACTAACATGATATAGTAAAATTGACTTGTTTGATTAGAATTCGAAACAAGTGTCCTATACAAAAGAAAATACGATACATATGGGGGGGGGGGGGGGGGGGCTGCTATGTCGATGTGTGTGGAATTGGGGAGCGAACGTATTAATCAGCATTTTAACCGAATAGGTAATCGTCGTGAAAGTACTAGGCAGTTTTCATGTCGCACTGGGGGGTTTGGGAGGGAGCCCGACTCCCCCCACAAAAAAGCACAGACGAACTATGAAAAGAAGACCGCAAAAGAGATGGCAAACGATTATTTTGAAAGTGGGGAGGATCTTTCAATAGAAAATGTTTTTCTGACTTAAATGGAAACTGAAGTGAGGAGAACTGAACTCTGAAACGGACCGCGTAAAAGGGCGTTCTAGGTGGTCCCATTAGAAACCGTACGTCGGCACAATTATCACACAATTTACCGATGAAGAATGGACTGGATTTTAAAACGCTCATAAGATGTCGAATTCATCAAACACTTCGTAAAACTTTTGGACTATTGACTTCCAAACTACCGTTGAGGAACGAAAGCTTTTTTTAGCAACATGATATTTTTTTTATGTCTTTGTTTTGTCTTTCGTGCAATATTCTCCAGAACACTTTTTAGGAAAGCCTTCTCAAAGTATTTTCGGAAGTTCTCTGCGAACACTCCTGTCGGCGCCCAGCTGATCATCTGTCGTTTTCAGCTGATCCCCCGGAGATTTGATCTATACTGGGGTCCCTGGAGGCATATTTTTTTTTTTTAATACGGGAAACGTCTTTGACATCAACTACATGGAGTGCCACAGGACTATCACTATGTTACGCTTTTAGAAGGATTCATTACGGAGTGATAACTCCGTAGAGTCCTTTTAGCCATGCTCCACAACTAATATATTTTTTAAAAATCATTTTTGACCCAAACTCACACACATCTGTTTTACGGCGAAAATGTCCAGTTTTACCACGTCTTGTTGTGAAAGCAAAAGCTAAGACTTAGGCCCATTCTACACGAACGAGTAAAACGCGCGTGATTCGATCATTCATACCACGCGGAATGAAATCTCGAATCACTGCTAAGCTCACGCGCGTTTTACTGGTTCGTGTAGAATGATCCTTATTCTGGAAAATTATACGTTTATGCAGTGTATTTACAAAAGTAAATCTCGATTATTTTTTTTAGTGCAATTTCATATTTCAAGTTTTTTTTTAATACATCTCACTTTTATTTAAAATGCTGAATTGAAGTTAACTTCAAAATGGTCATACAGCTTTAAAATAAGCAACTAAAACTAGAAATACAAATAACAATGCACTGGAAAAAAGTTTTTTTTTTTTTTTTTACCAAAAGAAATTGTCTGTGAACTTTGGCATATAAATAACATGCTTAACAAAAACAAAAATATATAGCTTTTTTATGCATTTTATAGACATTAGGAAGGCGAAAATAATTAAAAGAAATCCGTGCAATGTCCTTAGAGAATGGCAGAAAATAGTTCGAAATAACAAATAGGACGAGCACACAAGTTGGGTAGGTATTCTTATTTTAACTTAAAACGGAAGCGGATTGCACTAGGTAAATCCCTACGCTCTGTAGGAAAATGAAATCCGAATTCGAGGAAACGGCCGATTACTTACTTATTCACGCGTGTTGATCGTTTCCTCGCTGTGGTTGGCATTCGGCAGACGGAAGTTGGACGTCTCCATGTCACCCACACATTTTTGTGTGTTGTTATATACATGTATCTGCGCCTTAACCGTTTGAGTCCCAAGCAGCGCGATCGCGCTGTTGAGATTTTATGTCGAGAAAACCCAGTACATTTCGTACAAAAACCAATACATAAGTTTGGTTAATTAACGTCGCACTGGAGCTGCACAGTGCGCTATTGGCGACGGTTTGGGGTCTATCTCGAAGGAAAGACCCCGGGAACACATACACATTCATACATGCACCTCGTTATTTTAGAACCATGGTCAGATGACGAGGCTCCGATTGGGATTCATCGATGTAAAATAAACAAAGCGCTATCGCGCTGCTTTGCTCTTTTCGTACTCATTTAGAGAAAGCGCGGTTGCGCAGTTTGGGATTCTTAGACAGTGTTTTTTCAATACCCCCTGGGACTCAAACGGTTAACTTGTGTACAGGAGAGCCTATCAAAGTCTGATATATCTGTAGGTTTCTATGGACTTAAAAAGTTCTTTAAAATATATCTTCGTTGGTATCCCTTTTGGAAGATAGTATTTTTTACTTTTGTAAAGAGTGTGAAAACACATCATATAGCAACTTTAACCGGGAAATCTAAAAAAATTGACATAGTGTCCAAAATCTCCGAGGTACAGAAATATACACACGCAGAAACTATAAAAATAGTACGAATTTGTTTGTACTGTGTTACATACAGAATTCGTATACGCCGAACTATACTACTCGTATAGCCGAACGTAATTTTAAACACAAGGTCAGAAGGCGAGTACAACGCCCGAACTGGCACCCCACGCTCCATGCTTCCACATTACGCCCAACGTGAAAACATTTGTAGGCTCAAAAGTAAAAAGAAAAGTAAAAAATCGTAGTTTTATTTGAATTGCCAGATAGTTTTATAATTAACCCACTTTTAATTGGATATTACAAAATTTACCTTGGGTAACTTTTACTTACAGAATTACGTCGCATGTTTATTTTTATGTGTAAATTTGGTCACTACAAGTAGATAGGGTGATAAAATTTGCAACAAGAACCAGACACGAACCTTTTAAAACTTTCGAAGTTGTTTTTGAAAATGCCAGTATCAATTGCTTCAGCAGAAATAAATATCTTTTAGTGTTCTTAGAAAAGTAAAAAACTATTTAAGAAACTCAATAAATTTAGCCCTAGCTAAAGAAAAATGCAGTTATAAGTATCGATGAACGTGTTAGAGTATGTTCTCGGATAATTCGTTGAGCCAAGGCATTTATTGTTATTTTTAACTTCAATAAAAAAGATAACTTGTCTCCCAAATCAGTTTTATTGTAAACTTATAATAAAAAAAAATATACGTTATTAACTATTTTTTTTTAGTGTGTATTTTTAAGGTGGTATACTTCAAATAACACAAAATAGTGAGCATATCGTCGCCTCAGAGCAACAGTAAGACATCTAAAAAAAAAAAAAACGAAAATTAGTTTTCGGTCTTGCTAATATTACCAAATGTGCCTACTCGGACATTTTTATGTCAACTCTGACATTTTTATGTTTCTTTTTAAACTCAAGAATACGTTGTTCTTTTTAATTTTGAAGATTAAAGAAGGGTTGGTTTGATTCTTTGACGTCGCACAAGAGCTGCACAGTGGGCTATTGGGCGGAATAGAGAATGGGTTAAATACCACGTGGTTTTTTTTGGTGTCTGCGTGCGACACTCGAGTACAAAGGGTTCATAAAATATGTTTATACCACGTGATGTCATACTTTTAAATGGAGTTAATGAAAAGAACAGAAAGAAAAGTATTTTTATGTTCAATTACATGCAGATCTCGTTCAGTTTGAGAACATGGAAATAAAATAACTGGTCGTTATTTTAGGGAGATTGAGAGTCACCACTCCGAGTGCAAAGGGTCAATGAAGTTTCGAATTCATTTCACCGATTCCTCCCCAGCGAATGCTGCGTGTACGGGGGAAGGGCGAAGTGGGGCGTCACTTTTCCGTGCATCCATTGACCCCAATGAGAAATCGTTCGGAAGGAACAGGAAGAGAAGTGAAGACACACACACTCTCCCCTTCTGCAGAGAAGACGCGTGATTTCGGACAACAAGAGTTCCAACGTGTGAAGTATTTAGGAGTTGTAAACACGCGAGGGACCCTCTCATCTGCGGACAGGACACGACGTTTCCCCCTCGCTTCAGATCGGATCGGGACTTTCCTTTCCGGCATAACGGATTTTCAAGCCAGGAATATTAACTAACGCCAAGGAATATAAATCCAAGCCAGGAATATAAATCAACTTCTATCCAGAAAACCCCAATGTCTAGTATCGTCTGCTGCTGTTTATACCAACATATACTTCTATTTTAAACAGACGTTATCAGACGTCAATTGGCAACTCGCCCTGTTAACATTTCCCCCTCCTATGCGAATTTTTTATTTTTCTCCCTCCAACCGTCGTTTTTAAGAATATAGGGGGGGGGGGGGGGGTGACGTTCGTTCACTTGTTGGTGATCGACCGCGAGAACGATTGGTATAGGAATGAAATGAGCAGAGGCGCGCAGTGGGGCCGGTACGGCGTATGGTCGGATTAACGACACATCTCATCAAGACATGCCGGAAACCAGCACCAAACTTTGAGAAGTGTTTAAATACATTTATAAGACTAAAAAAAATCACCGGGAAACAAGCTGCGAAATGATTACGCCACTTCCAGTGGCTTTACCGAAATGCCGCCCTGCAGATATTTAAAGCGGCATATCTCAAGAACGAGTGAATAGATTTTATTATAAAAAGGAGCCATTTTAAAGCAAATTTTATTAAATAAAAGAAAGTTAGTTCACACTTTGCTGTAAGTATGACAGTTTTTGATTAATATCTTAATTACTAGAATTGTTCATATTTCATTAAATATGCTTTACTCCATTGACGCTCAAATGAATAAATTCACCCCAAACTGATAATAAAATTATTTAAAACGGTTCTTAAAATGTATAGCTTTATATGTATATATTTCCTGAGAGTGACACCCGAGGCGCACCAGCTGTATGAATACTGCTGTGGAATGAGCGTAAGAACATTTCGCTTCCTAGCATCAAACTTTGGAGACGGAAGAGTTTGGCCTCTGGACTGAGGCAGATGTCCTCTCTCTCTCTCTCCTTGTGAAATGCAGATGTTCGACACCGGAAAAAAAGGTTTTCTCCCCTCCTGGCTATTTCCCATTCTGCATACTTAAACTACAATTATTTCTCCTCAGAACTGAGAATTGTCTCCGTTAAGTGTCACAGGACCTCTGACTTGATGATAACGAATGACACAGAGATTCTGAATTTACGACGCAATTTCCTTTCCAAAAGTCTCTGTGGTCAAACGGTTCAGTTTTTATTACCCAATGTGTGACTGTACATCTCGAACATAGGCGTAAACTTGTATTGGGCCCATGGGCCCGAGCCCCCCCAATAATTTGAAAATCCGGCTAAGCCCTCCCAATAATTCAAAAGTTCTAACTTATATTTTGCACACAAAAAAAAATCCCTTTTTTTTAATCTTCAACATGTACCATCAACCTTTCCTAGCATCTAAAGAATTCCCTTATCTCTATTTTCAACAGAAGCATAGGCTAGAACCAGTGTCTACGTGGAAGAATGGGAAGAATAGGCGGTGTATTAGGGGGGAAGGGTTAGTATGCCCTCTAGTAAATACTGGCCACACCCCTTTTTTCTAGTAACAGTGGCCAACTTTGAGGAGATTTCCGCGAATTGATCACGTGGGTCCTGAGTACAAGAACTTCTGATAGCCTATATCTCAGGGTTAAAGCAAAGAATGGTGACAAGTAATTGGCCCTATATTGTGATTGCCACGTTTAAAGTTTCAGCCTCGTCTCACAGTGGGGGGCCAGGGGTCGACATTTATGCAACTATCTGAAACAGACTTTAGGGATGCTCTTCAGAAAGGCCTGTTGGGTTCTTCAGTAGACGTGAGTGTCGGCTAATAGTGGATTCCCGTCTAGGACTTTTCCTATTGTACTTCAGTGTAAATGTCAAAATCTTCATTTGGATGCTTGTTGAAATTACTGGTTCGTTTAAATGCTTTGCCGCAATGCAACTATAGCAAGTTTATTAACAGGTAACTTGCATTTCATTAATAATTCTTAAAAACTTAAGCTTTTTGTGTTAATTGAAATGCAATACCCTTAGCCCCTTCAAAATAATTCCTGGGGGTGCTCGACCCCCCCCCCCCGGAATTATTTTGAAAGGGCTCAGCCCCCCCTCAGTGGCGGCCCGTGGTCAAAAATGTTAGTGCAGCCGAAAACATGTAACTCCCCCCCCCCCCCCCCCATCCCTTTCGCCTTTTTTCACAACCATACATGAACGGACATTCTTTAAAATTTATTACTCAAACTCAAATCAAAGATTCTTTTCAACTTTTATGAAAGATAACATGTAAAAATAATAGAAAACACTTACTTATTTTTTGAAAATTAAATCAATCCTCCTATCAAACTTGCGAATCGGTCAATGTTAATATTAATTTAAAAAGAAACAACAACATTACATTAATTAGTAAAGAAACAACAACACACGTGCAAACTTATCGAAAAAAATATTTCCGTTTGGAGAGATTCTTCAAAATTATCGTTTTCCTCCACCCCGCCTCGCCGATTCAGCAACGAACCAATCATTTAATCGAAATCCCTTGTACAGCTAATTTGAAAAAATCCTTTTGCGCAACGTTTGTGTCGTCACATCCTCCATTTTAGCGTATAGGAGAAGTCATACTACGTAAAGTTGCCATGGCAACGATGCAGCCGATTTCGAACTTCTTCGCTTTTTGGCTGCAATTTTGATTGAATGGGGTTTTTCCTCTCCTGAATTTGTGCATTACGAAAACACGTTTGCTATTTATCGGAGATTTTTTTTACTTAGAGTTGAAATTTCATCTTCCTTTCCAATTCTAATCTTCCTATAAAATTAGTAAAATACATAATTTTAGTTTTAAAATACACTAATAAAATTAGGTGCAGCCCGGCTGTACTTGCTGTAGTGCACAAGCCGCCACTGTCCCCCCCCCCCCCCCCTAATATTATACTATTTTTTTTTTTTAAATTACTTAAAAAACCATCGTAGAATAGAGAATTTCCACAAAGAGGCATTCGAAAGGAAGCACCCCTTATTTATTCTAAACGTGTTTTAAAGTGAAGGGAATTTGCTTTGAAAGGTACAGGAGGACAATGAATTCCTTTCTCAACTGTTTCCAATCGAAGACGACATCATTAGTCATATGTCACCTTTTGTGAGAAACACCAGAAAATTACCTGTCATCAGCTGTACTTCGTTTGTAAAATGCTTACCGCCATCTGGTTACTCGACCAGCCATGTCGGGTAGTACCAGGGGGTAGTACGCTCATCTTCAAAGCATGTGAATGGCCACCAAAGCTGTGAATTGTATAGTTCGTCCCCATTTGTTTGTAATTTACTGGCCCTCGCCCTTATAGTCGATTTTATTGATAATTAACCCCCCCCCCCCATTGTGAATGACCCATGTGCTTTTGAAGACAGTTTTTGTATGTACGCTTTTCTGAAACTTGCCTCTAGGGGCCGAAGTCATGGAAGGGCTACAGCAACAAATAAGAAATCCCTGGTGAGATCTAACAACCGCAATACAGTTGTTTTTTTTAGTGTAAAGACAGCAATCTTAGGAAGCATTTCTTTTTGCAAACGAATGGTAGTAGATTTCTTCTGTCAGCATATTCCTCTGTTTTGTCAGTTAAGTAATTATTTCTGTATTCTAAAAGTCAATTAAAAGTTATACCATCTTTTCTAACGATAAATGTTTTGTAATTATGCTTATCAATTGGCAGTAACTCTAGTTTTGTTATACACTATTAAGTGAATAACACTAAGCATATGCTTATGTTTCAAAACAATTTGAAGTTCATTTTAATCATGAATTACATGTAATAAATGAAATGTCATTGTAGAATTAGTGTAAGGAAAATGTGTTTTTACATAAAGTCTAAATTGCTAATTATTTTATTGCATCAATAGAATACTTGTTATAGTTTATTTCATTTCAGTAATATTTAAAATGACAAATTTATAGGTTTTCACAATATAATATCTAATTTTATTTTTGTACTCGGTACTCTGGCTCACGTACATTTTTTTTATATTACGTCTTTTTTAAATGTCTTAAAAGCATAAATATAATAGTTTAGTTTGAAAACTACCTATAAATTTATCAATTTAAGCTGCTAAAATAAACGTAATATCAAGTATTTATATAAATGTCTACAACGCTAAAGCTTTAAAGAGTAATTTTAAGAATAATGTAAAAAATACGTTTTTAAATAAAAAAAAATATTATTTATGGACATTTCATAAATTATAATCGTATTTCCCGTAATTTGTTTCTTTTGAAATAATAAACCATCAGATTCATGCACTATTTTCTAAACAGCTTATATAGTTGAATTTTCTTCTTTCAGAAAATTAAATTTTGTTAAAGAAAGTTAAATAGAAACAAATTCCTCAAATCTGAAAAAAATTCACATTTTAGCGTACAATACGGACATTTGAAATTACTATAAAACTTTTCCTGGTTAATATATGTTCTAAAGCTGTCTAAACAAAAACGGATACAAGTTAAAACATTTAACAAGTAAAAATTTAAGGCATTGATTGTTTTTTAATTGTTTAATAGCTCACAACTCCTTACTATTTTATATTATATAACCATATATATATTGAAAAAAAAATTCAGCCCCCCCCCCCCCCCCCTGAAAAAAAAAAGTTCCTACGCCACTGAATTTGGCCATAAATCTAATTGAATGGACAAACTAGAAAATCATGACAAAGGGAAAATTACAGTACCATAAATTTTCGGATTTCAATTATATTTACCCCCCCCCCCCGCCCCACCCCTTCTCCCCCCCAAAATACGCAATTTTCCTTAGTTAAAAGTTAAATTTTGGGCCCCCCCAAAAATTTTGACAACTTTACGCCTATGTATCTCTTCAAAGGGTATTGTAACATGGATATGAAATTTTGTAATATATTTTAATAAATAAAAACTTTATTTTCTATAAAATAAAAGTGGAATAAATATGAATTTCATTGGATTCTTTCCCACCTATACATGTTCTAAAACTAATTAAGGGTTACTTAGGTATCATAAAAAAATCTTAATAATCAAAAATATATGATTGCAGAAATTCTTCTAAGAAAAATACTATATCATTACTATATATGCAATATATACTGATGAAATTATAGGTATGTTCTTTATTAAAACTTTAACATAGAGTTTTCATTGAATATATTTTAGTTTAGTGAGTTACTACATTCATTGAACAAATGTTGAAACAGAATAGTTATTTTCAGTGCATCTAATCTTTAAGAGTTATTTAGTGGTGTTTTTTAAAGCCATAGCGTTATATAAATATTTAATGTATATAGACATTATATTTTCTTCTTATAGAATTAATTTTTAGATTACCAAAAAATTAGTTTTTACTCTTTACTTTTTATCCACTTCGACTTTGACTTCCAAATGACTTTTTAGTTTAATAGCAGGTTGCATTTAAAATAGTTTTCATACGAAATATTGCGGTAACGATGAAAGTTGGATACAGTTGTAATCCTTCATTGACTTCAAGTCAACAAAATGTCTTGTCCAACCCGGAAGGGATTAGTGATGCAACTTCATTTTATGGATGGATGTGTGTTCCTATTCAACAAATCTTTCTGGATCTCAAATATGAACTCTCCATTAAGAGCTTTTACTTAACAAGGGGGCGACATGTGAAGGTTTCAGGGGAAAGGCAATTAAACGATTGCTGATGAATATAGAGACTGAACTGGTTTTTGAAACGAACGTAACAAGTCGCTAAGCGCAATTTTGGCGCGATATTCATCATCTGGTGGGCACTTCGAGCATGGATCCTTCATAGTAGAGAAAACATAATGTTATAATCTCGATAACATCAAAGTGAAGTCAACATGTATGGTCTCAGACACGTGGTTAATTACGTCATTCCATTCATAATTTTTTACTGTTACACATTTCTCAATTCATAAGCCAATTGCGAGTATTTTTTAATTCATAATTTTGAAAAGAAGTCACGTGTTTGAGGCCATTCGGTCTGATATGTTGGTTTCACGTTTATGACGTCATATTCGCTCTACTACAGTCCATTCATGCTCGAAGGGTGGGCATGACACCGAATACGAGCACTGATCTCTAACTGTAACTTCTGGATTGGGCGAGACATTTTGCTGACTTGAAGCCAATTGAAGGGTTAACAACTGTACCCCTCTTTCATCGCTATCGCAATATTTCGTATAATTCTCATGTTAAAATAAGTTGACATGTATTGCTTTTGGCTAATTTTTTTTAAATTTTATTTTGAAATCCATTTTTAAATGCATTATGCTATTAAAATAGAAAATCATTTGGAAGTCAAAGTCGAGGTGGATAAAAAACAAGAGCGAGAACTATTTGTTTGGCAATATAAAAATTAATTCTATAAGAAAAAATATACTAATTGTATACACTTAATATTTCTGCAATGCTATTTAGTGGTATGTAAAAACACCACTAAATCACTTTTAAAAAATTGGGATTCAGTATGATTACGTTCGCATTAGATTCTACATAAGAAGTAACACATAGAACATAAGAAGTCTTCCATAGAAGTAACACATTTTGACCTTTCCAGAAATCACAGTTAGAGTTCAGTGGATTCGAGTAACTAAGTAATCTTCTTTCGGGATCTACCTAAAATCGTTTCTCGTCTCCAGGGCGCGTTTTGCCCAGTGCTCGCTGGTTGGTTAAAAAAATGTCGCACTAGAGCTGAACAGTGGGCTATTGGCGACGGTTTGGGCCTATCTTGAAGGAAAGACCAGGCCTCCGCGGCCGAGTGGTTAAAGGCGTCAGCTGGGAATACGAAGGTTCTTGGTTCGATGCCAGGCGATGGACTAGACAAAGAAAAGTAAAAAATAGTGATCTTGTGATCGGAGAGTTGCCAGCTTCGCTACAAAATACTAGAAAAGTCGTTCAGAACAACCGCAAAAAATTAACGGCGCGTATACGGGACTGGTGCACGATAAATCTGATCGGGGCCAAAGTCCCGACGTCTATTGAAGGCGTTGGGTGCCAGTTCAGGTGTTTCCTCGTCATCTGACCATGGTTCTAAAATAACGAGGCATCGTTCCCGGGGTCTTTCCTTCGAAATAGACCCCGAACCGTCGCCAATGGCCCACTGTACAGCTCTAGTGCGACGTTAATTAACCAAAACAAAAAAAAACAAACAAAAAAAACGTTTCCAGGGCGCGTTTTGCCTAGTGCTCGTTGGTTGATTAAAAAATGTTGCACTAGAGCTAAACAGTGGGCTATTGGCGGCGGCTCAGGCCTATCTCGAAGGAAAGACCAGGGCACAATGCCTCGTATTTTTTAACCATGGTCAGATGACGAGGAAAACACCTGGGCTGGCACCCAACGCAACCTCAACAGGCGTCAGGACATTGGATCCCGATCAGATTTATCGTACACCAGTCCCGTATACAAGCTAGTTATATTTGTTGGATGTTCTGGACGACTTTCTAACATTTTTGTAGCGAAGCTGGAAATCCTCCAATCGCAAGGTCACTGCTTTTTTTAAAAAAAATTTGTCAAGTCCGTCGCACGGATTCGAACCAGGAGTCCTCTGATTACAAGCTGAACGCCTATATCCACTGGGCCACTGGAGGAGACTCAACAGTAAAGAAGCTAAGAAAACAAAAAATTAAAGGCTCAGTATACTAAAATTTCATTCAGCAGATTTGCATATCTCGAACTTTGGTTGACGGAGATATAAGACCTCGATATAAGTAAAGAAGTGAGGCAAACATTGTAATATATTGCATAAGTTGACGTTTTTGGCGAGAAAACCAAAAAGTATCTTCATAGGATACGTGTCTCTGCATCTAATGCGGATGTCCCAACCCTTCAAGAAAGTACCCTTAAAATCTGATTCCGTAAAAGAAATAGCTGATGCGCAACTTTTCTATTTTTTTACTTATTTTTAAAGTAAAAGTCTTTAAATCAGCTTCATCTCCATGTACCGTTTTTTTGCATCCTGTTTCGCTTTAAGGAGATTGATTCATTTTGACTCCAGAGAAATTCTCATGATTAATATAAATTTGATCTCGTTCAGTTGAAAATTAGACGACGATGCATGTAAATTTTTTTAAGTAAAGAAAAGCACGAACAGATAGACATACTGGGAATACATATCGGGATTTCAGCCACTTTTGTGCTGAAATACCTTTTCACGTAATTTTTCCATAAGCTACTTCATATATATATGTTATACATAAACTCTATCCCACAGAACTCCAACTGTAACTGCTGGAAGGCTTAAACCTTGTTTCCTCTATGGGCGCGTTGAAGTCAATTGAAAGCAGCACTGCTGTTCACCAATATTTTTTGTAAGTGATCTAGTGGTGTTTTTTATTACTATAGCATTGTAGAAATATTAAATGTATATAAATATTATATTTTCTTCTTATAGAATTAATTTTTATATTGCCAAACAAATAGTTTTTGCTCTTGCTTTTTATCTACTTCGACTTTGTATTGCAAATTACTTTCTATTTTAATAGCAGATTGCATTTAAAATGGGTTTAAAAAGAAAATAGAAAAAAACTCAGCCAAAAGCAATACACGTCGGTAAATTTTAACATGAAAAATATACGAAATATTGCGGTAGCAAAGAAAGTGGGGCACATCATGGCTGCCCTAGACAGAAGTTAAAGTTAGAGATCAGTGCTGTATCCACTCAAAGGCAAAATCACACCATATTTGATACCATGACTCTGGCAACAGAAAGCCTCGCGATAAATAAAAAGCTGAACTTAACTTGGAAACGGAACTAATGAAAAGGCCGCCATCTTGAAACTATCAAATAATAAAACGGCCACTACCTTATAATGGAATTTAAAAAAATATTTTTTAAAAAATTAAAAAAAACATAATTTGTTTTTAATGACTTTAACGAATAATCATTCCAAATTTGAAGAAAATCGAACAACGCGTTTGATCGTGACTACATAAACAAATTTACAGACAAACAGACGAAATGGATAACAGTCGAATTAAAACAGGACATCGCTAACGCTCGGTCAATAAAACATCTGGACAACCTTTCTATAAGTTATTTCATATATCTATTTTGTACCTTAAATCTGGTCGCTCAAAGACAAAAACATTAAAATTTATAATGTACTTTAGAGAAAGTATGTATGAACCTTTTAAATCTTTACATATCCTTTTCAATAATTATTGAAATAATTCAATTCCCCAAATATATGGGGAAAAGACAAATATATTCATATCTGACCCACAAATATATCTTCGTTCGAATTGATGCTGCTCTTGCCAAAATAAATTTGGAATAAAATATTTCCAGTAAACATCCTTAAGTGTTCAGAAATCGAATGTATAAAAGTACTTAAGATATAGAAACGGATAATGGCAAGACAATAAGAGCATTGTTTTACCTTATGTTTTTTTGCGACGACTCCATCAAAAATGCATTAACATTAGCGCATATTTGTTTTGTATATTAAATGCAAGACATAGGATATGCCTACACAAAAATACTGTAATGCTTAATGATTAGTTTATCTTTGGTTACATTAGGAGATAAATACAGGAGATATGAAACATTAAAAGTAATAGAAAAATAATCTTAATGCTGTACTTAAATGTTGAAAATGAACATAGTAGTTGAGCAGAAAATTCCTTAATCTAATTCACATCTATAAAAATGATAAGATAGGAGAAAATATTGTATCAGCAATTTACTATGGAAGTAAAAATTCGTCTAAATTTGTAATGTTCCGTGTTGTTTGACTATATAAATCTTTGTAATGATTTAAATGAGTAAAACGAAATATTTGTATCGCTGTGATTTTTAGCCGTCACCAGGAATCGAACCCGGGACGTTCGCTGTGCTACGCCGATATTTTAAACTTCGAGTTAAAGGAATTTCCGCTATTTGAAGAGACTAGCACATATTTTTGGCACCATAGTTTAATATTGTAAAAATATAATACATTGTAATTTTTAATCAGCTGTAATAGTGTGCGGGATATAATTATTTATAGAATTGATTGATCGCAATTTTCACCAATACCCAATAATGCCTTTTTTCCACGGTCATCGAAAAAAGGCTATTTTTCTTAGAATAGAAACATTCGATTATGTCGATTGAAGGATACATAATAAAAAGTTAGATTCATAGAAAAAGTTTTTAAAAAATAGTTCTAACGTTCGACGAGAACGTAATATCTTACAAATGGCTACATTTAACTGAGAATGTATTAAATAAAAATCTTTGGAAAATTCAAAGTGTTCCCAGATAAAAGATTCAGCATAAAACCTTCAAGAAATTTGTGAAAATAAACTTTTTTATGCAAAGTATTTTTATGAAGGTTTTATTCTAATTAATTTTTTTCTTGGTTAGAACTTATAGAGTTATTGGTATATCTTTTAATATTTAAACAGGCAAACATACAAGATCATTATTTTGAAAAGTTTAAAGAAAATCTACTAAATACTTTTTTTAAATTAAGTTAAAATTATTATCTGATTTTTAATATATATATCTATAATAACATCAATCATGAAACAGTCACACAGAATAAATCATACATATTCCTGCGAAGAGCTGAAAGCTGCGTTAACGCAAGGAACTGCAATTATTTATTTTAAATCAATAAGAGTGAAAAATTCATCCAGCGGGAGTCGAACCCGGGACCCCTTGTTTAGCGCACAAGTGCTCTACCACTGAGCTACTCGGACGACACCAACCTTCAGAAACTTTTCACTCAGAACACAGATCGGAAAAGTAGACACTCCTGCGAAACGCTTACAGCTGCATTAACACAAGGAACTGTAATATTTATTTAAATCAATAAGAGTGAAAAGTTCACCCAGCCATCCTATAAAAATATAACTTTTGAAGGTATATATATTCTTTATAACAAAATATATATAAATTATTATTTAAAATTGATAACATAATGTACTTCTATGTTCATCTACCGTAAGGTAAACTTCTACTGAAACCCAAATATCATTAAAAATTACTTTGGTGAATTGCGTGATAGTTTACTGTAGAAAAGTGATTTGACATTTATTTTTTAAACGATTGTTATCGTAACACTGTAAAAAACAAATATTCTGATAAAATTTAGAAACAATCAATTCAAGTAGCTTTTCATTTTATCGAGATTGCTTTCCCACATAGCAGAACTGAGTTTCGCAATAAAAAGCAGAAAACGCTTTCAAGTAAAAATAACAACCCATGGTTAAATCGATTATTTATTTAATTAAAAGCATTATTGTTTTATTCTTCCGATTTCGTTTTCGCATTTTCAAAAACAATAAAAAAATTTACTTTTCGATTCAAATCAGTTCGTACCATTCGGTTGCTTTGTAAACTTCAGCAATTACCGAAACTCTTCTGAGCGTTGCCGATTTAAAGCAATTGTAATTAATGAAAAATGTTGTATTTTCTAAATTTCGGATTTTACAGATTCGCCCTTTAAAAATAAATTGTGTTATTCTTGCACTTAGTTAAGTGAATTTTGTATTAAAAAAATTTAATTAATTACTCATTATTACTTAAAACGAAGTAGTAATTAATTTAAAAAAAAATTGTTTTAAACGTTAACTTTTTATATTATTTTTCAGCTCATTTCCTATTGTTACCAAGTCAGCTTCAGAGAACTTGGAACATTTTTGTATTTTATGCAAATGTTTATGTCAACTTAAAAATTGTGTAAATAATATTTTTTGTAACAAAAGAATTAAATAAACAGCTTTATACAATTTCAGTTATTTTTTCAGCGATTTCGTTGATACAATTAAACCTTCGAAATGTCGTTATTTGACTCTTGTTGGTTTTCTTTAATATAAAAAAAATTTAAGACAATCCTAAAAAGTTCGTGGAAGTCTTATTGTTGGAAGTCTTAAAGTTGGAAGTAATTTATTGCAGTTAAGGGAGACCAGAGCCCCAAATCCTAATGTTTTTATTAATGAATTCAGAAATAATTTTTTTTTATTTGTATTATTAGAACATCTGTTTCTGAACAATAATCAAAAACAAAAATATATATATATATATTTTTAAATGTTATTTTTTAAGCTTAAATCGACTTTTTTAAAAAACACTACTTCTCTTTCAACTTTTAATGTCTTTAAAAAATTTTAATTGATTAAAAAACGTCAAAGTATGTAAATAGTTAAAAGTTTTCAAAAACTCATTTTAAGTTCAAAATCTAAAAATTATTCAAATTTTTATGTTTAATAATTCGTATAAAACTAAACCATAACTTAATATAAAAAAGCTATTCATACGTTTTTAAAACAAATATTAGAGAGATTCAAAAACTATTATCAGTTTAGTTTTAAGTTAATTAGTTACAAAGCCTTAGCATTTTAAACGTGAACAAAATGTAAGAAAAATATTTTGAATAAGTGACTATTGTTGCAGAAGAAAAGTGTGTAGATAGATTATAAATGGTATATAAACATCTAAAAAACATAATTACTGTTTATTTTATTGTTTTCAAATTTTGAACCCACCTTCTTAAGTATGTATGTTTTATGAAGAAAAAAATTAGTAATTTTTTCGGAATTTGGGGCTTGGGTCTCCCTTAATATATATTGAAAGTAAATGAATTGTTTAGTTATTTAAAAATATCTCATTACCCATAAATGAGTTAAATCGTTCTAAAAACGACTGAGATTCTAAAAAATACCGACAATTGTTGAAACATAACGACATTTATCTTCCGATATCCAAATAATAAATATTCGCGGTTAAGAATAAACGGTTCGGAATACGTGTATCTGCAAATTCCCTAGTGAAAGAGCGAAAGCTCTTATTTTGTAGATCAGTGGTCCTCAAAAGGAGGTCCGCGGACTCAGTGCCGTTACACCATAAATATATTTTTTTTTGGGGGGGGGGGGGTGTTGAAACAAGAAATTTCGCAACTTAACAATTCGAAATTCTTTACTTAACGATTCGAAATTCTTAACTAAACAATACTGAAAATTCCCAGATTAAACTTATCGAAATTTTTTATCTTTTTTATATATATTTTAGGTAATATGTATTTTATGGTATGTATTTAGGTAATATATATTTTAGGCAAAACAGTTCTCTCACAAGCATTGATTTGTTGCACCCATATTCCAATGCAGTGTCTATTCTGAGGTCTAATTTGAATGTAATCTTACAAGTTGGGCAATTTCTAATCTCCCCTAGCTTTCATTTGTTAATAATATTCATTTTCCGCAGGCATAAACTTTCCCAACTCGGGGTTTTTAGAAGTTGAAATTCCCAACTTTCAGGGTATCCAGATTATTGGTGTGGGCTGGAAACACCCCAGGTGCGACGGGCCTGCGCAGACTCCTGGAGGTCCGCGGGGTCACAAGAAATAAATGGTTAAAATGCTCTGATTTTTTAACGGTATGTCATACAGTTCGAATATCATTGCAGCAACGTAACTAAAGTGACTATTACAATGACTATTACTATTAAAAACTAAAAGTAATATAATTTCTTAATTATGGTATTATCGATATTATATATTTAATGTGTAAATTTGTGTCCATATTCTTCACAAAGGCTGTGCAAAATTTAAAATTGTATACTATATAAATGTTTAAAATTATTTCAGATTATTTTTTCTCTTCATTTTTATATTCAAACAAATGGAAACGCATAAGGTTAAAAAATAGGTATTCAAAAAGTAAGTAAAATGTATTCTTTTCTTAGTACATTCGATGCTTAATCATAGCTCTGAATGGATAAGTTTCATTTTTGAAAAGCACATGTACTCAAAAATGAGTTCAATGAGTAAAAATCAATAAAAAGTGCAGTTGCTTGCCTACGTTGGCTGCCTTCATAAATCACTTTCAATAAGTTTTAACAATTACAATCAAGACTTATCAAGAATCGATCCCATATCATAAGGTACCGCAGTCCAATGCCTTTTCCGTTGTACTACCTGGGCGACATGAAAAAGTTATAAACAGAAGAAATGTTAAAAAGGTGTGCCAAAAGAATGGGAAATAAGATAATTGAGATATCGCGTCAGAGCAACAGTGGGATATGAGCAAAAACAGAGTTGCCTATAAAATTGATTTTAAAATTTGCTGTTGTTTCAATGCTGAACATCTAAGGCTGTAGTTCAGGGATTTCAATGAAGACATAAAAATGTCCGAGTGTTCCACTAAATAAAGGCATATTTGGTAATATTAGCAAGACCAAAACTCATTTTCGTTTTTTTTAGATGTCCTACAGTTGCTCTGAGGCGACGATATAATAACTCAGTTTCCATTTAAGGAATCAGCATCAAGTAATGTGGAATACCATATTCTTAACAACTATCTTAAGTTTATGAGGTCGCTTTGTTAAGGTGGCTTGAACAAAAGTTGAGATTAGCAATACTAAATCGCACTGCTCATTTTTTGAGAAAGTACGATTACTTAACTTTAAGTACGTCACTGTTCATTTACGATGCAATTGTTCTCAAAGAAATACGAGTAGGTTCAGGAACTCATTCGTAAGTACCTAATTTTTACAATATTGGAAACCGTTGTTGTAGATTATTCCGCACTTCTTCTGAACAAATCAGTTAACCTCGTGAATATACTAGATATATAGTAGAATATACCGCACTCTACGAATATACAGATACACTTACGTTGTAGCATTATACGCGAAAAACAACCAAATTCACTTTACGAAGGATTTAATAAATTCTTCAAATTTTCTCTGTTAATGGCTTAATAACAGTTTAAGAGACAGTTTTTCATTCAGACAACAACAAGGCAAACACATATTCGAAATCTTTTAATGGAAAAACAAGTTAGAACTACTTTCTGTGTGTTTTATGCTGTTTGCACAGCACTCTAACCTCTGATGGAGCTGACAACTAGAAGTCGCCAAATTTTTTATACCTGTCATTACCATTCCCCTTTAAAAAGACACGACGCCATCTATTTTTTTTTTACTTTTTGAATCTAAATTATTTATATTATTTAAATTTATATAAGAGAAAAATATTTTACACAAAAATTCCATAATTGTTTGTTTTCTTAAAAAATTTAAACTTTTTTCAATTTGTGTAAGCTTTTATTAAAACTCTAAAGTTTTTTTAAATAGTTGCATTATTTCACTAATTTTTTTTCTTAGATACTTTGAATCATAATACATAAGGATTGGAGTTAAAATTTTGTATATTACATTTTGTTTTATTTTTATATATTAGTTATTCATAATACCCTAGCATTTTCCTTAAATCTAATTTTTTTTACTTTAGTAATTTTTTTTTTAATCTGCTACTACTCATAGAGTAAATTCCCATGCAAAATTTTTAAAATACAAATATTTTACAATTTGCTTTAAAAATTAAACATTTCTTTCTCAAAGCGATCCGAATCCGGATAATTGGTTATCCGCTTTGTTTGATCCAGATAATTGGTTATCTGCTTTGTTTTATCCGGATAAATGGTTAACTGCTTTGTTTGATCCGGATAACAGGTTATCCGCTTTGTTTGATCCGGATAATTGGTTATCTGCTTTGTTTGATCCGGATAACTGGTTATCGGCTTTGTTTGATCCTGATAATTGGTTATCTGCTTTGTTTGATCCGGATAACTGGTTATCTGCTTTGTTTGATCCGGATTACTGGTTATCCGCTTTGTTTGATCCGGATAACTGGTTATCCGCTTTGTTTGATCCGGATAACTGGATTTTCGATAATTGGAATTCTACTGGTATATTAATATTACGAAAATAAAAAGTTGAAAATTCGTCCTAACGTTTTTGTAGCAATGCATTTAGAAAAGTTTCGAAATAGTGTATTTCTAACCAGTTTACAATATCGCTAATACAAACATTTGAAAATAAACTAAACTTTTTTTTCAATGCTAAAAATGATATACGGCTGTGTTGTTTTGACGTTCAATTCTGTCTATAAAAAATAAAAATTATAATAATGTTGGATATATGTAAATCTATATCATTTTCTTCTCAATTGTGTTTTTTTTTTAATAAAATATTTAATCCCTCATCACATTAAGCAAAAACTCAAACTAACGATGCTCGTACTTTTAGGAAAGTTTATAATACCATAATCTCTTATAATCCCTTCTCCGAAAATCAGAATTAAATTAAATATGGAATGTCTGCTCATCACATTAAATTCGACTTCTGAGAACGAATTAAATGGAGGTCGCGAATCAACCAATAAAGAGAAGAAACTAATGCTTTAATGGTTAATGATATTTATAGATTAGATATTTAAGAATTCAACATACACTATGGAACTACGCAATCTTTTTTCGTGAGAAACGAGCTTAAAAAAAATTAGGGTTTTTTACAACATGTTTAATGTCCTCAGTTAGAGTTAGAGAAATATAATAAAAATAATAAATGTAGTCTATGTTTAGTTTTGTAATTTGCTTATGAGACTTTTAAGTATAGGGAAAAAATAGAATTTTGAAATATTAATGTACTTTAGATGTCGCGACTATTTTTTTTAGTTAGCTAATTATAAATATTTTTAATTTTTAATGTGATATGTATCGGTTGATAAAAAAAAGGAAATGCTCAGTATTTAGATGCTACAAAGTTTATGGTTATTTCATTTTTTTCTCTTAGTTATATTTTGCCTGAATTATACTTAAAATGATATATGTCCTGCGTGTTGTGTAAAAACGTCGCTTGGTCAATGGATTAAAAGTCAATTATATAACCTTTTTATCGATTTCATGTCATTAGGTATGAAGGTAAGTCATAATTTCCCACTGAAGTTCAACTGCGGCATATGAAACGTAAACAGGTTGAAAGATAAGTTCTAGGCAAACAAAATGAGAATTCTAAATCTATGGCAATTTCAAAGATACACTGTTAAAAATTTCAGTTCAATGATGTATCATATCTTGGTGGGAAACAGAGGTGTACACCACATGATGGTGGAATCTAGGTTGAACCAAACATCCTTTATCCGAAAAAAGCTGAAGTTTCACCTATAATAGATTCAACCTCTTTAACTTCAACCGACAAATTCAGTATAGCTATATCAACAAGCATCTTAAAGAAAGACCACGACGAACATGGGTCTCCGTGGCCCAGTGGGTAAAGGCGTTCAGCAATGAATCAGAGGATCCCTAGTTCGAGCTAAGATGACAAGTTGTCATCTTGCGATCGGAGGGTTAACAGCTTCGCTATAAAAATAATACTCCTATAATACCTAGAAAACTCGGATTTTGAGTTTTATGCAACGTTATGAGTTTGGTGCAACGTTTCACCACTAAATAGTATCCGTGGTAGCACTGTAAAATGGTGAAACTAAGCACCAAATGTTGGTTGTAGCTAAATGGTTACCAAAGTTTGGTGAAAGGTCGTAATAATTTTTAACATTGTACCTTACCAAAAACTCAAGAAACAGGAAGCTGAGCAGATACGCGTACAAGTAACTATGAAGCAAACATTACGGTACAGTGAAGCTGTGCCTACCAGATTTTTTTACAATTATTTTCCTGATTTTTTAAAAAAGTAATTACAATATTGAAAATCATGGCAGTTTCTTGCCAAATAAACACGTTACACCACCATTGAATATAAATCGTAAACTTCAAACGTTTAAAGTAAACAGAAAACCTAACTGAAGACGTTTTTCTTTGATCACGATATAAACGTATCAGATTTTATTCTGACATGTTTTTCTAAATCTAGTTTCGCATATACAATTTCAAAGCTTTCTAAGATACGAAATATAAGTTGTCATGATATTTTCAAGTAAACGGAAATCTTCTTAGATACACACACATTTATTCTATATTTATTTGCATCGATGTATGAAAACACTGTATGTTTTGTATGCAGTACTCAATAAGTTTTTTTAATGGGAAATATGAGACCTTAAAATAAAAAAACTCTGTTTTAAAAGGGCATATAAATACAAACCCTTAACAGATCTGAAGATTAGTAATATTTGAACAAAATTAAGCACCCTAAATTGGTATTTTTTTTAACGTTCAATTTTTGAAAGGTAAACAATGAAACAGGTAATCAACTTTGGAAAACAAATTCAATTTCAGTACTAAAACAAAGTGTCTAATTAACCGTTCCGCTAATCAAAATAATCAATAACAGTTTCAATAAAAATGGTTCATCATTAATTGAAATGCTTCCATTTGTTATTAACTTTTTATGGTGCGAACGTCTTTGACAATTATGTTTTTTTTTAAAGACAATTCTTTTTAACGGACATTCTTTTCACCGAACTTTCTTTTTACCGGAATGTTCTTTTTACCAGACATTATTTTTACCGAACATTCCTTTTACCGGTCAGTTTCTTTTTTGCCAAACAGTTCTTTTTACTGGACGATTCTTTTTACAAGACATTCTTTTTACCGGACATTCTTTTTACCTGGCAAACTTTTTACCGGACAGTTATTTTTTACCGAGCAATTTTTTTGCCGGACAGCTCTTTTTACTAGACATTCTTTTTACCAAACATTCTTTTTACCGTACAGTTCTTTTTACTGGACATTCTTTTTACCTGACAATATTTTTACCGGACAAGTTTTTTTACCGAACAATTCTTTTTACTGGGCAATTCTTTTTACCGGACATTCTTTTTACCGGACATTCTTTTTACCGGACATGTTATATTCTAAAAACCCTGTTGTTACATTACATTTTTAATTACATTCTTATGCTTATCGTGACTCCGCATACATAGGGTTCAATTCTGAAAAAGGCAAGTACTCAAAATAAGCACAATATATAAAAAGAGCAGAAGCTAGCCTACATAGGTTGCCTTCATAAATCACTTTCAATAAATATCCATAATTATAACTAAGATTTGCCAGGAATCAAACATAGATCATTAGGCACCGCAGTCCAGTTCCTTATCCGCTGTACTACCAGTGAGACGTGAAGAAGTTATAAACAGAAGACTTATTTAATAGGTGTGCCAGAAGAATGAGAAGTAAGATAATTGAGTTGTAATAACTCAGTTTCCATTTAAGCAATCGACATCAAATAATGTGGAAAACCATCTTCTGAATAACTAATTTTAATTTGCCAGATCGCTTAGTTAAGATGGCTTGAACAGATGCTGAGATTATCA